>OX453091.1:23270243-23902383 GCA_949708635.1 Hirtodrosophila cameraria | reverse complement strand
TGTTGCCGCTGGAACGCTGCGACAATTTGGGTATCTGAAACTTGTTGTGCAGTCCCTTGATGAAGCCCTCCATGCTGGCGGCCATGCTAGGCGACGCGTACTGCAAAATGGTCATCATGTCCGTGTGATGATCGAAGCGCGGCGGCGGCTGTGACATGGACCCACTAGACGCTGCTGGCGATATGCCGCCTGCTCCCACTCCTGATCCTGATCCCCCTGAATGCGACTTGCGCTGTGCTCCGCTTCCACTGCTTCCACCCAGGCTGCACATGCTGGGCCGGCGTCTTGGCGCGCTGTGCTCCTGAAAGGAGTTGGTGCTGTTGCTCTTGGTCAGGGGCAAGCCACCTGAGCTACCTGTTAGTTTGCTGCTCAGGTTGCCGGAAGAGTTGGCCTTTTGGAAGAGATGTTTGCTGGAACTGGAACTGTTCCCTCCTGTGCTTGTTGAAGGTGTCTTCTTTGAGGCGGGTCCGCTGTTGACGCCTGGCTTCAGTCCCGTGTGCTGTTTCTTTCCGCTAGATGAGGAAGATGACGACCCAGTTGACCCACTCTTGCCCTCTCGCTTGCTGCTGCTGCCGCTGCCTGTTTTGTTGATGGTCAGCTTAAGGCCTTCCTGGCTGCTTGGCTTCACCATGTACTCCGTGGATAGGCCAGTGCCTGCTCCTGCTCCAGCTGCTGCTGCAATTATACTGCCAAGAGAGGTGCTACTAGATGGCCCCGCTCCCTGCTGCTGCTGTTGTTGCTGCTGGAGTGTTGTTGCTGTTGATGTTGCTGTTGCTATGGTTGAGGTTGTGGCTGTTGTTGGTGCTGCTCCCAGTTCCACTCTCGTCCCCACAGATGTTGTTGCTGCTGTGACTGATGAATCCGATGTTGTTGCTGCTGAGGTTGCTGCTGTTGTTGTTGAGGTGGTTGACATGGTTGGCATGGTTGCCAACGTTGTCGAAGCTGCCGTCGACGTCATCAAACTAACCTGACAAAGGAAGCGCGTGGTTGTGTGCGTGTGTGTTTGTGTAGGTGTGTGCGGGTGTGTATTGGGAACACAAACGAATAACGATAAACGAACCGAAAAATCAAATTAAAACAATCAAACGAAGAACGTGTCAAATAGTAGCACAAGTGTCATTTGTGGGTTAAACATTGCCCGAGGCATGCAAAGCGGGAGAAAAAGAGACAGAAAAGAATCCCGTTAGTAATTCGTCAGTTTATCAAATCAAAGTTACCCAAAAGGAAGAACGAAGCTTGATTAAAGGAAAAACAAACTTTAAAAAAAGCTTTAAATACTTAAGATCAAATAAAAGATATCAAAGTGTAATTAAGAGTAAACGAGTGTTAATGTAAATTCCATTAAAGCTGTCAGAATCTGTAGAGATCTATGCATATATACCCACCACAACCAGGATACAGATACAGGGTATACCTGTTTGCCATGCCAAAAAGGAAAACGTGCAAACGAACTATATACTATATACTTACATACCCATAGCTATAGATATACCTATGTATATGTTATAAAGGTGGGGTTCCCTGGAGCCAGATTAGCAATAGAAACCATCACAGGGATTAATAAGAGAAAATAAAACGGATGCGATTATATAAATAGGCATATTATATTTACAAACAAAACGAAACATAAATAAAATCAAATAAAAAACTACAGCAGCGATAGTAATAATTAATAGTTAATAATTAATAGTAATAATTATGATTATAATAACAATAATATAGCTAAATAAGTTATAGCAATTATTCAATTGAGTTGCACTCGTTAAATACAATTCGCAATGAAATTTAAGTTAAGATTAGGATTAATACTAAGTGTTAGTTTTACTTCTAGTTTTAGATTTAGTTTTAGTTGTAGGCATTAACATAAAGATTAACTACGGGTTAGTTGTGCAGTTGAAGATGGAGGTGGAGACGGAGGTGGGCGGACGCAGCGAGAGCTACTCATAAATTGAAAACGAACTTACCGCGCCTACCGCTCCCGCTCCTAATCCCGATGCCACGCCCATTCCCGGTCCTCCCACTCCTACTGCTACTCCTGCTCCTGCCATGCCCTTGCGCAGTGCATTCAGCTCCAAGGCGGCCACAGAAGGAACCGCATAGCTGCTCAGATTGCTCAGGTTGCTCAGATTGCCACCCGCTGCCAGATGCGATAAGCTGGCCACAGAGGATTGCAGTTGCTGCTGGGTGCTCTTCAATGCGGCCACTGCAGCAGCAACGACTCCCGATGCAGATGCTCCAGATACAGATGCAGAGTTAGCGATGGACATGTCCATTTTGCTGGCTATTGGCAACTGGCTTGCGATGCCAATGCTGCTTGAGGTGGCTAATGGCGGCACTGGCCGCATCATAGATGGATTTGCGCCTGATCCCGAGCCTAAACTGGAACTACAAGCAGTTGCGGTTGTTGGAGAGGGCAGTGGGAGGGCAAGAGGTAGGGAAACTACATTGGAACCAACTCCAGCGTTGCCAGTGCCCATTCCAGAGGTAGTTGAGCACTTGTCAGCCTTGGGACTGAGGCTCAGACTGAGACCTGTGGCCGCAGAGGCGCTCTTCAGAGTGGACATGCTCGGCTTGCCAGAGGATCCATGCTTGGGTGACTGGGTACCGAATGGAGACTTGGGACTGTTGGAGGCGGTGTTGCTGTTGCTGCTGTGCTTGGGACTGCTGTAGACCGGCGAGTGTTTCGGACTTGGTCGCGCTGACGTTTGGCCAGCCATGATACCGAGGTTAAGAGCTACTCCAGCCCCAACTCCGGCACCTCCCGCCTTGGGGGAGGATGAGGGCGATGAGAACTTGCGCACCCCGCCGCTAGCCGACGAGGCATCCACCATTCCCATCCCGCCACTTGCGGGCGAGTTCTGACGTGAATAGATCTTCTCAGGCGGACCCATTGGCGAGTCATCTCTCTTCTTCTTCCGCTTCTTTTCTTTTTGTGTGTCACTTGAGGAGCTGCTGTTCCCACTCAAGTTAGAGTTGGAGGACGAAGTGGAGCTGCTCTCATGGGGTCGCTTAGTACCACTTCCACTTCCACTCGTTAACAGTTTCTTCGGTTCCTTGGTTGCCTCCTTGCCACTTCCGGTTCCCGTTCCACTTCCAGTGATAGGCGTTATGGTTATCGTAGTAGCTGGCGATCCTGCACTGGGCATGGCTGATACGCTAGCTGGCGCATTCAATGGTATGATCTCAATGCCGCCCGTGCGTTGTACATCTGTTGGCAATGTCAACTGTTGCTGTTGTTGTTGTTGGTGGAGCTGTTGGTGTGGAGGCGCCTTTCCATCGCCGGCAATGGGCGTGATGCTGACGCAGTGCTTCAAGTTGGGCGTCTTGTCCTTCCAAATGTTCTTGTACTTGTCCGCGATCTCATGATCGGTGACCTTGGATGCGGATGTGGATGCCAAACCTAGGGTAGAGCTAAGAATGGAACTACTGCCTGTGGTTTGTGGATCTGTTCCCTGCTTCAGACTCATCAGTCCTGCAATAGCCGCAGCTGCCGAGGTGGAGGCAGCAAAGGCATCTGCCAACGAGCGCAGTTTGGTGTCCATTTTAAGACTATTGAAGCCACCAGAAGCTCCACTGCCGCCTTCACCAGCGCCAGTTTCCATGCCAAACTGTCCAAAGTTGCTTGTTCCAGGCATTCCTCCAGTTCCAGTTCTAAGTCCACCTCCAACTCCACTGAAGCCACCTGCTGTGCCGCTGCCCGCACCTGATCCTGCTCCAGGCGTTTTCACACCATGCAGCTTCTGCTGGTGCTCCTCATCCCAGCACTTGAGCAACTTGTATATAACCATGGGTATGGACAGCACCTGCCGCAGTGTTCTGGTCAACTTCTGAGAGAGCTCTTCGTAGTCGTTGCTAAGGCAGTAGATGCTGCACCTGGCCTGGTGGGCGCCCTCCTCCAGTAGAAAATCGACAGTGGCCAGCGACTCTTCGTATGGATGCTGCAGCTCCACAGTGATTTGATTGAGTGAAACGGCAGTTACCTCTAGGATTACAGTGCTGTCCATGTCTGCAATGTGAATGGGAATGTCAAGGAATATTTATAAGATATCTATTTGTACTCACCGTTGTACTGCTTCTGCTGCTCCCTGACGCAGCTAGCGATGAGCGTGTAGAAAAGCGCTTGCTTCTTGAGGAACGCAATGATCTTAGGCACCTGCACAGGCTCCGTGAAGGGCAGTGAGGATATCAGCGTGCCCTGCAGCCTGCGGTTGTCTGTAAAGAAGTAGCAGTGCGTCTCCCTGGGCAGATTAACATACAATCCCTTCTGGGTGCTCTTTATCAGCTGCCTTGAAGCCGTTTGGACAATCATATTCATGACAGTCGTAGTTCCATCATTGGTTAGATTCTTTAGGCCTGGAAGAGACAAGGCGCGTAGGGATTCGATACACACAGGCATGGGTTTGTTGAGGCGCAGGACGTAGGTGGCCGGCATCAGCATAGAATTGATCTGGGTGAGCGGCGCATAGTTAGGTAGTTCTAGCTGCATGCCAGAGTCGCTAGTGAAGCTGACAATTGGTAGGATTTGCAGCTTATTCGCGGAGGAGCCCTCCAGATTAAGCGTGACGCTCAGTCCATTGGGGCTTTTTATCACCTGCTCAATGCTAAGATCTCTGCTCGCAGTTCCACTCGAAGTGTTCATCTTTTCTCCCTTTTTCTTCGACTCGATGAGGTGAAGGGGCGGACAGAAGTAGGTCAGCTTCATTGAATGTCCACCACGTCGCTGGAGTACCAAACCCAAGGCGGAGTTGTTCATAATGGTGTAGCTATCAATCATTCCAGTTCCACTCTGAGGTTGATGCTGCAGTTGGTGGTGATAGAGATTGAAAATGTCTGTTTCCATCGCCTGGAGCGCTACAAATGCCTTTTTCTTGATCTTGGGTTCCGCGTTGAGCTGGTAAATGGAGGACAGACCCTCCAGCTGCACCGTGAAGTCCGCAAAGTCGCCCGCTTTGAGGCAATTGAGTAGCTCAGTGGAACTGGAATTGGAGCTGGAATTCGATTGCTGTTCAATTTTGCACTCGTGGTGGACCTTGACGTCGTTCAGATTGCCGCTGGAATCTAGCAGTATCTCCACGTAGAACATGTCCGTGGAAATGAACAGAAGCTGCTGGTCTTCCATGAATTTGAGACCCAGTTGGCGGGACAGGCTCTCCAAGCGCTCTACCAGCCCGTGCCGGGAACTAACCTTTATGTAGTGCTGCAGTTTGTCCAGCGCCGACTGCAGCGCTGCCTTGCAAAGCGGATCCAAGGGATAATGCTTCTCTATGAAATACATCCTCACTGATTTCTTGATCTCCTCGTAGCTCTTCGGCTTGTTGCGGTACTTGGCGCGAAGCTTCTCCATCATCGCCTCCCGTTGCATTTGCTTGTTCTTCTCCTCGATGCTGGGTATGGGTATGGGTATGGGAGTGGAAATGGTATTGCCCAATTGGCTGCCATATCCGGCTGTGCATATTACTCTAAATATTAATACTAGACTATTTAAAATATAAATCAAAATATTACCAGCAGTAGATTTTCCATGTGCTCCGCTCATTGTTGCGTGTGCTGCTTTCGCTAAATTAAACTTATTGCTGGCATTTGTGTACTAAATCTCAGTTAAAACACAAATAATTGCATTTAAAACAGCATTTTTTTATATTTTTGTTGTCTGCAATTTGCAATTCACTGCGATTAGTTCATTTGAACTGAACCAGTTTCAGCTTCGAGTTTGCAGTTTTGTTCAATATGTCTGATCGCTGTTAATGCTCGCTCTTATGTTAACAAACTTTACAGTGCTGATGGATTTTTCTTTATTTTATGGTGTCGGGGTGATTTTTGAAATTAAGGCATTGTATGTAAAAGAAAATATCACCATCTAATTATGACTGGTGTCCAAAGATTTAAAATCGCTCTCTTAGACGCATGTCGTTCGGTAACTTCGGTACAAAGGCTTAACATTACTCTGTTAAAATCCAGCAATCATTTAATAAAAATTAAATTTCTGTTAAACATAACATTTTCTGTAAAATCAGCTGTTTTCCGTTATTGGCATCGGAAATTGTTGGGCAAAATTTGTTGACAGCAAATAACAAAATTTACAAAAATGACATCCATTGCCGGCGGACATGGCGAAACAGATCCAAATAGTTCTTGGCTAAGTGCACGCGGTTTCTGGTTAGCCTATTTTCTGGGCCTACTCTTTGTGCATTTGTTGCTGTTATCTGTGCCCTTTGTAACCATTTCAGTCGCCTGGACGGCAACTAATCTGCTGCATAATGTTGTAAGTATCGAAGTTCAAGGCCAAATGTAGAATCTTATAACAATTGTTATTGCTTTTTCTCCAGGCACATTTATATTTTCTGCATATAATCAAGGGTGCTCCCTGGCTAAGCATTGAGAATGACGCCAGTCGACGCTGGACACATTGGGAGCAAATTGATGATGGGGTTCAATTGACACCTACCAGAAAGTTTTTAACTGCAGTGCCAATTGTCCTGTAAGTATATGCATAGTAAGAACAACTGTTAGAAAACTATCGACGGTTATATCGATAGTATCGATAATATCTTGGGATGCGAAAGTTTTTGAATCAAAAAGCTTAACTTTTCTATGAGCTCTTCTACTCTATTCAATGAGTATAATTCATTCAGATTAAAGCATTCGAAACTGGTATTATTAGCTGTTATAATATAATATTTCGTAAACATATTAAGACTTGTTCTACTTCCCACTCTCATTAAGATATAACGAAGGTCTATTTCACTCAAACGTTCTCATTTCTTATAGCACATTAATGTAATAATTTATTTGTTTATATTTTGATTTCTTGCAGCTTTCTCCTAACTTGTTTGTACACTCGCAACAATACGGAACATTTTATTGCCAACTTTATATCCTTGGTTGTGGTCATCTTGCCAAAGCTGCCGCAGTTCCATGGCGTTCGTTTGTTTAATATAAATAAGTACTAAGAGCTGTTTGTATATAATCAAATTGTAAATAGTTTTGGACAAACAGGGAGGCTTATCAGTGCAATGAGCCTGTTGTATATGTATATAATATGTATTTAAAGATAGTAGACTGATCAGATTGCTGGCTTTTTAATTTTTGTTTGAAATTTCTAACTAGATTAGTGTATTTGGCGCTGTTGTAATCATTTGATATATAAATACAGTACTTTGCAATATAAACATATGTAGTTACATACAGATTTGTAAGATTATATATAAGAAATGCAGTATATATGCAGCTCTGATCGTGAGACACTTGCCTCTCTGATTCTCGAAAGCTTATGTATCTCAATTGATGTTCGTATTCGCGAGAGTTCGCAGTTGTAGCTGCAGCTAGCTAATTGACTGCAATCTGAGTTACCTAATCTCTATAGTACATAAGTAGCTATTCCATAGCTGCTAATCAGTTGGTTGGCAGACGCGAGACGCGTTCTATTACCCTTTTTGACATTGCGGGTGCTGCGCGCGCGACCTTAACGACTTTGAGAGAAGGTGTGTCAGGCTGCCTGGCAGTAATTGTTATTTATTAATACTGTTTTTTTAGTTAAATAAGTGAACCTATAAAATTTTCCAGCTAAACATATAGATAGAGGCCGAGGCAAAAGCAGCAAAGATGAGCAAGGAGGTGTCGGTCACTGTGGAGGAGGAAATCTTTGGCCTGGCCAAGAATCCCTTTACCAAGATGCCCGAAATGGTGCGTCGCTTTACTATGACGAATAAAAATCAGATGTCTGTTTCGGTCATTCAACTGGGCGCCATTATACAAAGCGTACGTATGCCGGATGCCTATCAAAAGATTGCGGATGTCTGTCTCGGCTTTGACGATATTGCCAGCTATGTCAACACAAAGGCGGCTTATATTGGCGGCACCTTGGGTCGTGTGGCGAATCGTGTGGCCAATGGCGAGTATACCGTGGGTGAGACCAAGGTTGGGGTGACCAAGAACTTTAAGGATACATATCAGCTACATGGTGGGTTCATTGGCTTCGATAGCGTCATTTGGGAAGTGGTGCACAAGTCCGATTTGGGCATTACCTTCAGGCATGTATCACCCGACGGCAGCGAGGGTTATCCGGGCAAGCTGACAGCCATGATCACCTATTGGCTGGATAATCAAAATCGCTTTGGTGTGCGCTTCGAGGCGCTGACGGATAAACCAACCTGTGTTAACTTATCCAATCATGCGTACTTCAATTTGGCTGGTCATGGTTCTGGTCCCAAAACTCTAGCCGAGCATACTGTGGAGATACAATCGTCCAAAATTGTCGAAACGGACGATGCACAAATTCCCACGGGCAAATTTACCGATGTTAATGATACGGTCTTTGATCTACGCATACCCGTGCTACTGGGAGATCGCCTCAAGCAGTTCGACAATCATCTGATCAAGGGCTATGATAATTGCTTTGTGGTCAATGAAGGCAACGATTCGGGCATTAATCTGGTGGCCAAGCTAGTGCATCGGCCCAGCGGACGTGCCATGGAAGTCTATAGCAATCAACCAGGTCTACAATTTTACACGGCCAACAATTTGCCGGACGAGGAGAATGGTGATTTTCCAATGATTGGCAAGGAATGCACTCACTATCGCAAGCATGGCTCATTTTGTGTGGAAACTGAAAAGTTTCCCGATTCGATGAATCATCCAGAGTTTCCATCAATCTTTCTGCAGCCCGGCGAGAAGTATTTGCATGAGGTAATTTACAAGTTCAACGTTGAAGAGTCTTGGAAATGCTGCTGTAATAACAAATAAATCAATAAAGCTGGCTATTTTATAGGTATTACATAAAAAAGGGTTCTTTTATGAGTTTGTTACTAGTTTAAAACTCCACAGTTATATACGATACTAAGCCAAATCATACCGTTAAAAAAATCTATATATAAAACAAATTAGCAACCCACGCAAGGCCCAAACCATGAAAGCTAGAATGCTGAAATTTTCACAGTGGTTTCATCTTATGTCGAAATCGAGCACTGAGAAGGGATATTAGAAAAAATGTTTCAATTTTTCATGTTTTCAAAAATCTATATGAAAGCTCATTAATGACTGCATTCCAGTATTGCGGAAAATTGACCCCCTGCGTGGAAAATGTGTGGTAAAGGTTGTATGGGCGAACTTAAGTAGAAATAAAGATAAATTAACAAAACTGAATCGTAGTAGCCTCTATACACAATCTATCTTTTCATATTACGTACTCGCAGTTACAGACTCTTCCACACATATATCTACCATATCAAGATGTCGTTCGATCAGAAGGAAATGTTTAATCTGATGTACAAGCTAGCGCGACTCACCGTGCCAGACACTCGGGTGGAATATGACACGATGGGTCCGGTAAATGTGCCGCTGGATCGCATGTTTGGTCCACAAACAATGCGATCGGCAATGAAGTTTCCCATTGGTGGCCTGGAGGAGCGCATGCCGGTAAGTAGCTGTTACTGAAGGGCTTAAAACAGTTCTGTTAGCCGCTGCCCACACAGCGTCCCATTATAATAGCCATGGGCATAGTAAAGAAAGCTAGTGCTGAGGTAAATAAGGAGTATGGCTTGGATGCGAAAATCTGTGAGGCGATATCGCAGGCAGCCGATGATATCATCTCCGGCAAACTATACGATGAGCATCACTTTCCGTTGGTCATCTGGCAGGCGGGCTCGGGCACATCCACCAATATGAATGTCAACGAGGTGATTAGCAATCGTGCCATTGAAATAATGGGTGGTCAGCTGGGCAGCAAGGATCCAGTGCATCCTTACAGTCATGTCAACATGTCTCAAAGCTCCAATGATAGCTACTCCTCGGCTATAAACATTGCCGTGGCCATGCAGCTTCAGGAGAAGCTATATCCATCACTGCGTCTAATGATTGAAGCGCTGACCAAGAAGGAGCAACTCTGGCAGGACATCATTAAGATTGGTCGCACCCATACACAGGACGCTGTGCCGCTTACACTGGGTCAAGAGTTTAGCGGCTACAAGCAAATGATGATCAATTGCCGAACACGACTGGATTCGTCCTTGACGCATTTATATCAGCTATCCCTGGGTGGCACCTCAGTGGGCACAGGTCTGTCCAGTCACCATGGTTTCGGTTCGAGTTGTGCTAAACATATTGCGGATTTGACGGCTCTGCCCTTTGTTGCCGCACCCAACTTATTTGAGGCAATTGCCTCACGCGATTCCTTGGTCGAGGTGCATGGCGAGCTTAACTCCATCGCCGTCAGCACAATGAAAATAGCCAATGATATTAGATTCTTGGGCTCGGGACCACGTTGTGGCTTGGGCGAACTGCAGCTGCCGGAGAACGAGCCAGGCAGCTCCATAATGCCGGGCAAAGTAAATCCAACACAGTGCGAAGCTATGACCATGATCTGTGCCCAGGTCATGGGCAACCAGGTAGCAGTCACTGTCGGTGGCGCCAGTGGACACTTTGAGCTGAATGCTTTCACGCCGCTGATTGCCTCCAATGTGCTACGTTCCATTCTTCTGTTGAGCGATGGCCTCAAGGGTTTCTGCAACAATTGCATTGAAGGCATCCAGCCAAATACGGAGAGAATAGAACAGATCATGAAGGAATCCCTGATGCTGGTCACAGCACTTAATCCTCATATTGGTTATGATCGTTCAGCGGCAATTGCCAAAGCGGCGCACATTAATGGCACCACCTTGAAGCAGGAAGCCATCAAGGAGGGCATATCGGACGCAGACTTTGAAGGCTGGGTTAAGCCTGAGAATATGCTAGGACCTACATAAAATATTACCACAAATTATTATGTTCTTAAGTCGAATAAAACGAGAAGCAAATTCTGATCTTAAAAGTGATTTCAACTTTTGTTGAAAGTGAATTTTTTAAAAAACCTGAAATTTTGAATGAAAAATTTCAATTCAATCTTAAATAGCGCTTAAGCGATCAATGCAATTGAAAGTTGATATAGAGGTGGTTATTAGGACATCATTTACAAAGAAAAGATATGGTAGCTGTGCTTTTTCTCAAAGTTGGTAGCAAAGTGTTTTTATTGAACACTTAATTTATAATTTGTGATTTATTTCACTTCATTCGATTTCCTCTGGAAATTTTTTCAGACTTAACTCAACAAAGTAACCTTTACCAAATAAATCCCACCTATCCAGGCCGTACACTGAAATTTCATACACCCTTAAACTGTCTGTTTCATATATATTTTGATTGTTATTCCAATCGAGTGCTATACAAGATGACCACACAAACGCCACAGAAGCAGCCAACGCGCATGGAGAGCGATACGCTTGGTGAGATGGCGGTGCCCGAGGATCGCTACTATGGAGCACAGACTGTACGTTGCCTGATGAATTTTCCGATTGGTGGCGAGAATGAGTGCATGCCGGTAAATGTTATAAACAATTAGATTTGTATATTTCAACAGTTAAAAACCTGTTGAACTCCAATAGAAACCCGTAATACAGGCCATGGGTATATTGAAGAAAGCCGCCGCTGAGGTTAATCAGGAATTTGGGCTGGACAGCAAGATTAGCACAGCCATTTCGAGTGCTTGTGATGAGATAATCTCTGGCAAACTATACGATGAGGGACACTTTCCGTTGCCCATTTGGCAGACGGGTTCAGGCACACAGTCCAACATGAATGTCAATGAGGTGATAAGCAATCGTGCCATTGAAATGTTGGGTGGCCAATTGGGCTCCAAGAGTCCGGTGCATCCTAATGATCATGTGAACAAGTCACAGAGCTCCAATGACACCTTTCCCACGGCCATACACATCTCGGTGGGCATTGAGCTGGTGAAGAGCCTAAAGCCAGCGGTTACCCAGCTGCGTAACGCACTTCAAAGCAAATCCAACGAGTGGAAGGATGTTATCAAAATTGGACGTACCCATACACAGGATGCTGTGCCGCTGACCTTGGGCCAAGAGTTTAGCGGCTACACACAGCAACTAACTAATGGCTTGGAACGCATTGATGCAGTACTGCCGCACGTCTATGAACTGGCCTTGGGCGGCACTGCGGTGGGCACGGGTTTGAATACACGCAAGGGATTTGCGGAGAAATCTGCCGCTCGCATCGCTGACCTGACAGGTTTGCCATTTGTAAGTGCGCCCAACTTTTTCGAGGCTTTGGGCGCCCGGGATGCCATGGTTGAGGTGCATGGCGCTTTGAATACCATTGCAGTGAGCCTCATGAAGATTGCCAATGATATACGTTTCTTGGGCTCTGGTCCACGTTGTGGCCTGGGTGAGCTTAGCTTGCCGGAGAACGAGCCGGGCAGCTCCATAATGCCGGGCAAGGTTAATCCTACTCAATGCGAAGCTATTACCATGATTTGTGCTCAGGTCATGGGCAACCATGTGGCTGTCTCTGTGGGTGGTTCCAATGGACACTTTGAGCTGAACGTGTTTAAGCCGCTTATCGTCTCAAATGTTTTACGTTCCATAAAGCTGCTGAGTAAGTTTTGTCAGCCAGTTTCTTATAGATATTATTGTTATTCATCTTAGCTGATGGCTGCAACACTTTTGCCAACAATTGCGTAAAGGGCATAAAGGCGAACAAGGATAAAATAGCCAAGATAATGAACGAATCTTTGATGCTGGTAACAGCTCTTAATCCACACATTGGTTATGATAAGTCTGCTGAGATTGCTAAGACCGCGCATAAGAATGGCACCACCCTGAAGGAGGAGGCCATCAAGGCTGGCATCTCGGCGAAAGATTTCGATGACTGGGTGCGTCCGGAGAAGATGCTTGGTCCCAGTTAGATAGTTTTTATGTTATTTACCCACAAGCAAATAATAAAGTAAAGTTACTAAGTGAATAAATGGAGGTCTATAATATTTATGCTTGTAAAATTTTATACTTTTTTTTTTTAAATATTTGTTCATTTATTTGAATCTGTTATAATTGAAAATTTAGTTATATATATATAATAATTTTGATTTTAGCAACAATTGTGCATTTTTTGAAAATATTTAAATCTGTTTTGGCCTTATTAACATCTGTACAGAATCCAAAAAATGGTAGTTATCTTTCCGGCCACACCACCATACACCAAGTTCACTTTTTTCTTCAAAAGCTCCGTTTAGATTACTGAAAATGTATTTGAGAAAATGACATCAATATACATACATATATTTAAAAACAACACCATATAGCTACTTACCAAGTTGGGTTACGACATTGCCACCAACGATTATATTCAACCGAATTTGTTGTTTCATATCTGATTGTTGTAAATTTTTTTTGCACATGAGAACGTAGTCCATCCCCAGCATTTCCACAATATTTTCCAATTGCTTGTAGCTTGTAATCGTATTTCTTACCGCTTATAGTAAAGTTATCATAATGGGCGTAGCGTGTTATATTATTCTTAAAGACAAGATGAATATAAAGCTCGTGAGCTTGATTATTTGTCAATGCGTGTAACTTATCTAAGCCAATCCAAAAATCTTCTTTCAAGTCGCCGAAACCATCAACATAGTTATGCCAACCCTGATTAAAGTCGATGATATTAGCAATACGTCGTTGGATGACAATCCAACCTGTGCCAGGTATGCTATTTTCAAAAACTGTTTTGAATGGACCGATTTGAGGTTGGGATATTTTAACTACAGTCGTTTCAAGATTTTTTTGCAGCTCATCAATTGTGTGGCACAATTCAATTTTCTTAACGCTTTCTTTGAAGTCGTCATTCAACTTTTCAAAAACTTTCGAATTAATTGCCACATCGGTTTCTAACAGCTCGTTTTGATATGCCATTTTCTTAAGTGACAAAGTTTTTAAGACGCTTTCCTCCATATTTGTTTCTGCAGTGGTCCTAAGTTTTTCTTCCAACTCAGCTATTCGATTATTCTTATCATTAATAATGGTATTTTGTGCAACAATTTGTTCATTTTTTTCTTTAACTATGTTTTCAAAGCTTACAATCTGATTTTGGTATTCATTCTTTACAGACTCCATTATATTCCTTCTTTCTGTCAATTTTGATTTTAGAAATGTTATTAATTCATCATTGTTCAAATTTATGTATTTATATGTATCTAAACATGTTTTAAGCGCTAAAATTACGTCATCTTTACTCCTGCATTTATGTTCATATAAATTTAACCTTTCTTTGTACACAGAAAATTTGATTTTCTTAAGTTCTTTTATTGTATTGTAAGAACTGTCTTTGAAATGTAACCAATCTGTTGAAGACTATACAATAATAATGATATATCACTGTATTTTTATTATTTTAGCATATTAAGGTTGCACTTACCACATTATGCGCTGATGTGTTCTCTGCAGAGTTCTGCAACTGAATGGTACATACATTTTTCGTTGTATTCATTTTATAAAGATAAGATAAAAACTAAAGATTTTAAAACTGCCGAAATTGGAATAAATATTTTGTTATATACATAACAACGCTCTGATACAAAGTGATGTATTTTTCATTTTAGATAATGTGTCAAAAGTACAGGGAACTAAATACAACTATAACGTTATAAATACACAATGAAAGCTTACAATTTTAAATACCACCGCCAAAAAAGGCGATTCTTTTGATATCGATAAGCTTGGTTTACGATACTTGTATCGAATGCAATGCCACCAAAAGCGATGTAAGAAAACATCGGTATGATCAAAGCTAGAAGCCAATCGATATACGATTACTAAAAAAGCGCCAGTTCAAATTTATATTTCATGTACACAAAAGATAATAAAATATTTATTTAATTTACATTGTGATCTATCATATGTATTTTTTTTTTAAGTTTCTAGATATGCAGTTTGCTTTGAAAATTCTGGCATTAGAGCTATTTATTGTACAAAGTACATTTATAAATTTTAATTTGATTCATGAAACTCAAAATTCAATATTTAGAAAACGTTTTCGAACCCGCACAAAAAATTTTACCACAAAATGGTTCGTGTCGTAGAAGATGTGTTCGGTATTGCCGTTAATCCCATGTCCCAGAAAACCGAACACGTGCGCCGCTTCACGTTGAGCACAGAGAAGGGTATGTCAGTGTCAATATTAACCCTGGGTGCTATTATACAAAGCGTGAGGGTGCCAGATTTCAATGGCAAGCTTGAGGATGTGTGTCTGGGCTATGATGATGTCGCGGGGTATTATCGTAATCAAAAAGCGTATTTTGGAGCCACAATTGGGCGAGTGGCTAATCGTGTGGCACGCGGACATTTTAAGCTGTGTGGCAAGGATATTCACGTAACTCGCAATTTTAAGGACAGATACCAACTGCATGGAGGCTATGTGGGCTTTGATAGCGTCATTTGGGATGTGGTGGGCATACACAAGGATGGTGTGACCATGCAACATGTTTCGCCGGATGGTCATGAGGGCTACCCGGGTGAGGTGACTGTCAACATTAACTTCTCGCTGAACGAAACTGGTTGCTTTGGTATGAGAATTGAAGCGCGTGCCAAGGCCACAACCTGCATCAATATAACCAATCATGCTTACTTTAATCTGGCTGGGCATGGCACTGGCAAGGATACGCTACTCCAGCACATGATCATGATCAAAGCAAATAAGATTGTGGACACGGATCAGGAACAAATACCCACGGGCAAGCTAATGCCCGTGCGTAATACACCCTACGATTTCTCCACACTAACCAATTTGGGAAAGCGCATTAATCAAGTTTATCGTTGCCCCATCTGTGGCTTTGATAACAACTACTGTACCGATGTCGATCCGAATCAGGTCAGGCTGGTGGCACGTGCCGTGCATCCTTGTACTGGACGTTTCATGGAAATTCATACCAATCAACCTGGCATGCAGTTCTATACATCAAATAATTTGCCAGATGAGGAGCGTGGCGATATACCCAATACTGGCAAAGATGGTGCACATTATGTACAGCATGGCTCCTTTTGTATGGAAACACAAAAGTATCCGGATTCAATGAACAATCCAGAATTTCCATCAATCATTATAAATCCAGGTCAATTGTACGATCATCAGGTGGTTTATAGATTTGGTGCATGCCCAAAGCGTGTTTAAGCTTGCGATTAACTTACTTATGATAATAATACTTGAATAAACGGCAATGTAACAAATTTAAAAAAAAAAATAATACCTTTTTTATAATTGTCAATTTATTTATATTTCATTTTGAAATTTAGTTTTTTCGAATTTATATTATTACGATTAATGAAATTTTTGTTTTTACAAAACATTTTGAATTAATAAGAACCGCCAACTTGAGAAACAGCGTTGCCAGACTTTTTCTCGCAATGTAAGTCACAGCGCTGCCAGATTTTCGCACGCAACGATACACGCTCATTGAAAACTATCGAATTCAATCGATTGCAACAGAAAAGCAAACACAGAAAACAGAAAAGCAAATTATTTAATTGCAAAAACAACTTGAGTGTGAAGAGAGTTTTGAGTGCCACGTTTAAAATAAATAAATAAAGAACCGCCTTCAAGCTGTTTAACTTACCGCAAATCTATAAACATACCACAGCGGACTCGACGCGTCCCAGCAGCAGCAGTAGCAGAATGACGGTACACACATACATATACATAAATACAATAAAAACACAATCTGTGTTTATATTTGAAAATTCAATAACTTTTTTAATCAATTTTGTATATATTTGAAATAGGTGCACGAATTTAAAGTGGAAATGACCTGTGGTGGCTGTGCCAGCGCCGTGGAAAAAGTCTTGGGCAAATTGGGTGGTGCGTACATACAAATATATATATATACATACATACAAATATAATAGATTGGGCTTTTATGGTTTACTGAAGTGAGCTTAACAATGATATTTAGCATAATGATATATTAATACCAAAAGCACCTTATCAGACAACCGGTATTTATTTAGTTGCTAACTAAAAAGTTTGTTTCTAACCAAATTTACAGATAAGGTGGAAAAAGTGAACGTCAATCTGGAGGAGCGAACGGTAACCGTCACTTCGAACTTGAGTTCTGAGGAACTGTTGGAACAGCTGCGCAAGACTGGCAAATCTGTGTCGTATATTGGTGTGAAAAAATGAGATGAGTTTCTCAGCAAGTTTCAAAAGTACGGCAAACTGAAACTTGAAGTATAATGAATGAGATAACCCTATGGATTTAAACATTGCCGTGGTTGTTTGTTGGATTGATGTCATTTTGTCATTTTATGTGAATCACATTTCAACAAGTCGTTTAAGAAAAAAAAAACAGCGTGATGCATTCATTCAATGATATGAAGAATATAAGGAACTTTACAAATTTTTGCAATATGACATTTTTGCTCTTGCCCCCAAATTTTAAGTAGTTGGATTGTTCAATTAAAAGTAGCTCAAGCCTTAAATTAAAAGTACTTAAAGAGATTTACATCAATAGATTCCGAATTTAAAATTCAACGTTTTTAATTACTAAGTAGAGTATGCAATTAAATCAACTTTTTGCTCAAATATTTAGAAATATTTTAAATATTTCCAAAACGTACTTAGTTCAGCCAAATAAATAAATATATATGCCAATTATCTACTAACAATATACATTTAATATACAAATCAAATAAATTTTAACATTAATAATAAAATTATACAATAAATATACTTGCTTGCAACTCTTAAGATTGAATGAAGTTTTTATTTAAGATTGTAACTAAACTTTTTCAATTTTTAATCAAATTAAAACGGTTCTATTCAAATATTATATTGAGAAATGTTCTCACACTTGTGAAAAAGTAAGAGACATACCTTAAGTTCAAACCTTGTAAATAATAATGATCCAATCAAATGCGGGCACTTGGAAAGACGCTGTCCAAAAGAATCAACGACAAATATTTAACTTATGCTCTACAATAACAATAACAATAACAATAGCAATAAGAAAAATAGAGATCCAAACACGACATGTCATAAATCTAGGGAATGGCTACCCAAAGTTATCAAAATGTATTTGGAAACATGTTCGAGGCGTAACAAAATTATCAATCAAATGCCACATTGGCATGCAAAGAATGCAACACACACACACATACAGACTGCACTAATTGAGTTTAGAGGCAACTCTACAAACGGAACGTTGCATTTGCTTTGGGGCTTTGGAATTTGATGTCGTCGTTGGTGTCGCTACCTGCGTTTTACCTTTTGCTTTGTTGCGGTTACGTTTTGCGGCTCGTGTTGATTTATGCCCCATGCAGTGACACAGGAACGGAACCGAGAACTAAGAACCCCTGACGATCTCAGGGAGTACAACGTTCCCAAAGTGGTATCTGCCTGCGCTGGCTGTCACAACAAACGTCAACGACACAGTCACGTCCTTGCCCAATGATTATTTTCAAGTGATGCAAGAGATTTTCGAGATTACGTCGCAGGTCTCTCCTTGCCCCTGCCCCTGCCCCTGTCCCTGCCCCTGCAGTTAGGTAGAAGCAGCAAATTATTAGCGCTAATGCCGTTTAAATTACCTCAGTAATATAACAGCTGGTGCCTGTGGTTGCCCTCCAGATTGTTCCATAACCAATGGAGTAGCGCAACATAAAAATTCCTGGCAACAATGTTGGCTAATGGCCTGGCCAACTGGCAACATAGTTCGACCAAAGAATGCTCTGCTAGCTTTATGTTAAAATGTAGGATGCTAAGAACTTTCCTATTTGTTCATAAATGTTGAGCGTATACAATAAAAAGTGAAAAATTTTGTTTGACCATTTTCAATATTTTCCATTCGATTGAAATAGGCAACAAATTATTTTTTCGAAAAACTATGTTAAAATTTCAAAGTTACAAAAATATTGCTCTTAAACTATAAGATATATCAAAAAACTTGCTGGGTATCATATTAAGTATGTTACATTTCCTATTTATGAAATTCTTGATTTTATTGATTGGGTAGCTTAAACTGAAGATATATACATATACATAACCCTACATCGGCCTGTGCATTCAATGTGCAGTAAAAGTAGCATGTAAACTAAATAAGTCCAATTTTGTAAATTTGAAGAACATTTTGAAAATTTTTTGAATTTTGAATTGTATTTCTATTCCATCATTTTATGCTAAGCAATTTAAATTTGAATTTTGAAGCCCCTTCTGACTATGCACATTAGAATTTCTTAATGTTTTTTCAATCTAAGTACATATACTATAGAAAATACTACCTGCTGATAACTGGCAAAATCCAGAGCTTTGTCATCGGCAAGATTCGCTTGAAGGTGTTTCTGCAATTGCTACAACTGTTTTTAATTCCCGTGGCTCTTTACTGCCCTTTTGTTAGCTTTAAATGCAGTTATTGCAGCCGTCATTCCTAAGTATACACTTACAGATATTAAGCACATGAAGTTTGTCATCAAAGTTGCAACTCTGATAAGAAAGTTTACTTAAAAACAAATGAAAGTGAATTCAAAGTTTTTGCAAGATCTCTGTATACCAAAAGTTCAGTGTATCAGCAAAGTTATTGAAAATATATGTTTCTATAAAGTCTTACACTATAACAGAGCATGTTTGCTTCGGCGTTAGCTTTGCAACTCAAAAGAGTTGAGTTTTTGTTTTGCGTTTTTGGTGTTTGCACACTTGGTACATTGAAAACATTCCAAAAATCGCTGGCTAAATTCTTTGGCGCATGCTTTTCAGCTCTCAACTCTTAACCAGTTGGCTGCCAGTTGATCAAGTGGCTGCCCTGGCGTTCGGGTTCGGTTCACGTTTTGGGGCATTGGCAGGAGCAGAGCACAGAGTATGGAACGCGACTGGTTTCCACTTGGCGGCAGCTTCAAGCAGCATTACAAAAACAACAACAAAAAAACTAAAAGAAAAAAAAAAAAACGTCGCCGCTCTTTATTGTCATAAGATTTGAAAAGAGCCGACGGTCAGAACAATGGCACACTAAACTAAACTAAAGCTGAGCAACGGCCGGACAATAAATTCCAAAATAAGTTGTGACGATGCCAACACAAAAATCTGTATAACTCTGCACACACACACGACAAGGTCGTTTCATTTGCAATCAATTTTTTTGTTTTTATTCTGACTAATTTGAGTGAAAGAGTTGTGCAGGGTCGGTTCATTGAACCTACGATGACGACTCCTACGCTGCAACGAAAATAAATCTCAAAAAATTAAAGTACATTTGGCAATTGCAATTGCGAAAAATAAGAGAAACAGTAGCCAACAATTTTACGCCAAATGTGCAAATTGCAGTGGACTTGGAGAGCAAAACTCTGCAAACCTGTCGCCGCCGCCATGGACATTCCTGTGCCCCCAAACATTGGCCGGGGGTTGAGGTTGAGCGTGTGCCAAGCCCACGACAACGACTACGAACAACCACAACAACGATACGAAGACAACGACAGCGACAACGGAGCAACAGAGCCACGTCTGGTCATAACAAGAGCAAAAATGCTAAGCGTAAATAACTCATAGATAATAATGCCATGCATTTACGAGTCAAGCAATTGCAATGCAGGCAAAACAAAAGACTTAGGACACGAACTTGCCAAAGGAGCAGCGAGCTGCGCCGAGTCATGTAACAGCAGCAGCAGCAACAGCAACAGCAACAACAGTCGCCGCAGCAGCAACAGCAACAGCCCAACAGCAACAATTTGAGCTCAAAAACAAGATCAACTGGTTTCAAATACAACAAAAACTCACTCAATATGTTGAGCTCAAGACCTGTTGAGACCCATTGTTGGTCTATTGCGCGTGCCGTGTGCTGTAAAAATACTTTTTCCCAAAGAAGTTTCAGTTGTGTTTTTGACTTTTCGTCGTGCAGAACGATTCTTCTCCTAAACGTGATTATTGCCAGACGCAAAACGCAGACGCCGCGGGCGTTATTTTGATTGTGTGTGTTGGTGTCTGTGTGTGTGTGTGCGTGTGTCTGTGTGTGTAATATTCGCGAAAAGTTGTTTTCGCCTCTACACACACTTATATATGTATGTATAATATCTACAAGTATATGCATACTTACACACACAAATTTTTATATATATATATAAAGTAAATTTTCCTGTTAACGAAACCTGCCAAAACTGCAGCAGCCACAACAACAACAACAACAACGACAACAACAAATATGCCTGAAATATAAGTAAATTTTGGTGTCGAGTGCTTCTCCCCCCGCCCCCCTTTCAAGACAATTGTGTTGTGCTAAATGCTAAATGCCTGGGCGATCCAAGTACTCCTTGTTAATATGCAAATGCAACATAAATAATTATCTGTTGAGTACTCGCAGTTAAGGTGAAAGTAAAGCAATTTGCTTAATTAATTGCACGCAAGCATCTATTTATGAAGTCAACCAGTCAGAAGCAGAAGATTTCTGTGCCAAGTTTAAACTAACGAAGCGGAATACAAAATACTTGGGAGTGCCAACAAAAAAAAAGTGTTCAATTATCTGTGTGCATTATATTTTTTTTGAGAGAGAGATATTCAAGCGATATCTTTGGATAATCAGCAAGCGTTTAAGCTTATCTGCGGA
Organism: Hirtodrosophila cameraria; assembly: GCA_949708635.1. Classification (NCBI taxonomy): domain Eukaryota; kingdom Metazoa; phylum Arthropoda; class Insecta; order Diptera; family Drosophilidae; genus Hirtodrosophila; species Hirtodrosophila cameraria. Next base: position 23,880,992 of record OX453091.1, on the reverse strand, counting down.
TAATTTATTGGATTGTGCTACTTTAAAGTATTGCAAGGATTAAACTGTTAGAGGTGAGTTGGCAGACAGCTATCTATATTTCGATTCATACCTTTATGTTTGTATAGTTAATGGTTTGAAAATAGCAAAGCACATAAAGACTATCATATCTTTACAATATTAACTACGCCAAAATTGCTAAAATTAGCTAAGGAAAACACTTTATTAAAGAACTGTTCCGTAGTCTGTGAATTTAAAAAATATATACAGACATGTTCCGACTTTCAAATCCGGTCGATATCTGCGGAAACGGAATTGATTGCAGTTTTCAATTACTGAAAACGTCAAACTTTTACGTTTTTACAAGCTTTGCTTGTCTGCGGAAAGAAAAGAAATTTATGGGATTACACTTCAAATCCGAGATCTGTTTGTTCATACGGACAGACGGAAAGACGGACAGACAGACAGACAAACGGACAGACAGACGGACAGACAGACTGACAGACAGACGGACAGACAGACGGACAGACAGACGGACAGACAGACGGACAAGATCAAGATCAAGATCAAGAATATATATAGTTTATATAGTCGGAAATACCTCCTTCTGTCTGTTACACACATTTGCAGTACTTTATAACTCCCTTTTCCCCATTTTTAATGGGAACAGGGAGTAAAAATGTGGAAGGAAACGTGACTGTTCTTGTGTCAGCATACACATACACAGCCTACCAGCCTACTAGCCTACCAACTAAATAGACTTATTATTATAAAAGCTAGAGCTCAAATTCGGTTTCGAAAAAGACAAAACAAAACCATTCCAATCGCAAATCAGAACCGTAATTCGTAAATCGTTCTGAATTCGTTCGCACGGAATTGGAAAGACGCCTGCAAATAAAAAAAAATGTTCAAAATGATATTAGAAAACGGTTTTTTTTGGGAGTGTGCTGGTTGTCTAAGAAACTTTACAATTTCTGAATACCTTTTGTGTAGCAGAAGTTGCACATAGGCCTTGGCAGAACTATTAGTTGAAGCCAACACACGAGACTTTTGTGCAAATCTTAAGTCAAGTAGCAAGTTGACTTCCACACCTAAAACGCGATTACTAATGAGTTGATTCTTAAGCTAATTTTATTAAATATGAATAGCATTTACCGCTTAAGAGCTCAAATGAATAGATTTATGCAAATATTCTAAAACTTACAATAGTTCTCAGTTCTCAGCTACGCATTGAATGTGTCTTTCTGTGCCACAACCCAATTTCAAAAATGCTGCTCAAAAACTTATTTTTTCCAATTCATGTCAAGTTTCGATTCTGTTTTTGTTGTTGCTGTTGACTCTTTGACAATACGGTCAAGCCGCCTTTTTGGCACTAAGCACAAAATATGTCGCATATCTGTTAGATACTTTTGCTGTTCTGGTTTTAAGTGGAAAACAAACAAGCTCGTAAATAGCCACAGACATACAAACAAACATGCATAAATGTATACGTAAATAAATGTTTATGTATGTTATATTCTACAGCCAATGGCTTAACAATTTCTTATTAACTTTAGCTTTGACGTTTGACACCTTTTGCGCTTTTGTTAACGATCTAGACCAATGGGAAACGATTTTTAAAGTTCTAAACAGGAAAGACAACATGAGGGTTTACCAAACGTTGCTTTAATACATTATCAAAGGAATGTTTTTTTGAATTGGAAATTGATGTGAAATATTTAAATGAATTTTGGATTAATTAAAAATCAATGATTATAGCTATAAACAGCGCAAATAAGTGTGCTATGTGAATTTGTTAAATAGGGCTTTATAATCAAAACGATACCATCGAAGGACTGTAATAAGGCCTGTGCTCATTTGTTTTCGATTTTGTGAATCTGTTTTTAAAATAAATATAAAAAAAATGGGCTTAAATGCTGTTCATTTTACAGTTTCCATCGAGGAATTCAGAACTGCTATTAATTTGGAATGTTTTGATCGAAATCGTAAATGGGAACAGACCTGCATACTATGTAACATAAAAGTAGAAAACTTATCCATAAAAATCTTTTGTAAAATACTTAAATCTAGTTCCGAAAATGCAACAGTTTCGAAATGTTTTAAAAACTTAAACCATAAAATAGAGTACAAATTGAGTGCTATTGTATAAAGTCTCTGAGCTCAACTTGTCCAGCTGCCCAATTCTGATTGTGAGTTGTGATTGTGGGTTGTGATTGTGGGTTGTGCCCTCCTCTGTGGGCCGAAGTTGAGAGAGAACAACAACAACAACATAAGGCGCTCGTGCCGACACACCTGAGAGGTAAATAAGTGACTCAACCCAAAGTCCGCGACCAGATCGAATGGCTTGGGCATTATTGAAACATTACGAGTTCATTTTATAGGGCCGCAGAGTCGAAGCGAAAGGGACACAAAAGAAACAAAATATTTATGTTTTATATGGAGAGTGAGGCAGACAGCAAGAAAAAGACAGACACCTTTGTTCATTCCAATCAGAGATCACAGTTCGAGTCAGGTTTTAATTACCAGTGAAGTTATTTGTTATTGTTGTTGGTTGTTTGATGGGCGCATAATCGGCACCGTTATGCTGCGGCGACAACAACAACAACTTGATACTGTTCCAATTGGAACTGTCAACTAATGTGAACGTTGCTTGGTTTCGGGGTGTGGCCTTTTGTCTATAAGCCAATTGTCCGTTAAGTGCAGCAGCCCAGCTTGATTCGCGCTCGGATTGCATAAGCCACCAGTAAAACATATTTTTCACTGTCAGAGATTTTTGTTTTAAAGCTATTTGCCCCCTTGGCTGACATCAGGCGACACCCGAGCAGCAAAAATGCTGTTTCGGTGGCATTTTTCGTTTGGCCCCAAAAAGAAATGCACACGAAATGCTCCAACATAATTTAAATGTCAATGAGCAAAGAGCAGACAGACAAAACCAACCAAACAAGCAACCAAACAGCTGGGAGCTGGGCCCGAAGTGACCTAATTTTGAAGGCAGCCACTGCAGCCCGCAGCCCACGGAACATGCAACATGCAGCATGCAGCATCGAGCATCGCGCATGAAGCTAAGCTCCAAAAACAGAAACACTTTCTCTTGATCGGGTTCTGGCCCCGACTGCCTGCAATTAAGAGAAAATTTAATTTTGAATTTATTAACAACAAAAAGACGACAGCAGCTAAAAGTCAATGTGGCTGCTTCGCTTTTCACATAAATCAACATTTTGTGGGCTGCTCTCAGATGAGAGAGTACCCTATAATAATATATACGTAGCTAGCATGTAATCAAGTTCAGTTTCAAAGAAGCTGAAATTATAATTAGGCATGTTATAGATTGGAACTGCTTTAAAAAGTGATAAAGAAGCAGCTTTTTTGTTACATTTTCAGCACTTTATGATTTCATGTTTTTGTATCGCATAATGGCATATGGAATAAGAGCTGAAAATAAGAATAAATTCTCTTAAAGAGAGTGTAATGAAACCGAACCCAAGGCAACTGTACTATTTAGCTATTTCGATCGTTATTTAAAAAATGTTCAACTAACATATAACTGATCAAGTTTTTCACACAAAAACCCACAGAGCTACGCTTTAAGTACAAAATTCTTTTCTCATAATCAAAACGATTGATATATGTAGCCACTGTATGTTGCTTTGGCTGCCAGAGTAGCAGAATAGCAAACCCGTAATGCTCCCTGCAATCAAAAGCAAAGTTACTCGAGTCGAGCTAAAATGTCTAATATCTCATTGGCCGCAAATGTGTATGAGTCCGAAAAACCCGTTCCATTTTCCATTTTCAAGTGTTTGCACTATACTTGACAGCCAAAGCGCAGCCGTTGGAATTCCTTACTTGAGAGTATCAGTTACAAAATGTTTCAATTTTTTTTATTTTTTTGCTGCCTCACTGCGCCGTGTCTGTCCGTTCATTGGAAAAGTAATTTCGGATCGGTTATCGTTGACCATTTGTTTGTTTTGAGCCATTTTAACACGCGTTTGCGCCCCTGGCTATAAATGAGCTGAACAAACAGTCGAAATGAACCGACGAACAGTTGGACAAATGGACAGAACAGACAGCTAGCCACTTGAAACAGAGACAGAGAGAAAAACAATGGTCAAGAAATATGATACTCTTTTTTTTTTGGCACATACTTGTGGCTTAAGAATGCTAACCCAAATTGGTTATAAATATATTGATGAAATTGTTAAGATAGCAAACTCATTCGATTGTCGCTGAGTAGCGCTCGAGTGGAATCCCAAATTGCCAATCTGTATCTGTATCTGCGGCAAACTGCCACCGCATATGGCTATAACTGGCTAATGACAATCGATTTGCATAAGCAACGCAATTAATCTTTGTAATAACTAGAAATCGAACCGAAACCGAAACCGAAAACCAAAAGACGCCAAAGGCTTCGAAATTATATGAAATTTTCAACGTGTTTCTTTTAGTATGATTAATGAATAAATCAAAACAAAAAAAGCAAAAGAGCTAAGCTCAGCTTATCGAAGGCACTGCCAATATAGCTTTTGATTCATTATTTAAATTATAGTCAAAGGGCGTAGAAGGCCGCATCTATTAGTGTCACGTCTACAGAGAACCCTATAAAAGAATATAAAAAAATAACTCAAAACTTAAAACCATTTGCCGATAACACCAACGCCTGTTTCTCTTCAGTTCTACACATTGTTGCATATTAATGTGGCATGGCCAGCTTCACAACAGTTAGTTTCCATGTGCGGCATATTAATTATGAAATTTCTTTGCTCAACAACGTATCTTCTGCATATCTCTGTGTGTGTGTGTTTATGTATCTTTTTCATGGCTCGCTGACTTTCTGGCCTTTCACTTTGGAATGTGGTAGCCGCAAAATAAAAAAAAACGCAGCCCATAAAGCACATAAGCAAGCAAGTTAACCGGTCAGTTCGGATTCCATTTGGCCAGTAAGCAGTGCAATCAGATTATGCCAAATATTTGGCCAACAGTTTATGTAGTTTGGCCAGCAACAGGCCATAAAATATAATAAAAATGTTCTGATAATGTTAAGAGCACACATTAAGGGTTCATCAACAACTTTATTGACCTACTAAACTGGTTTGCTCAAACTTAGGCTAAGCTAAAACAAGCTAAAAGAATTTATCAATTTCTGTTCAAAAACTAAACTAGCTCATTCTTACTTGAGAATTGAGAATGAATTCATAAACTAAACCTTCCAGTCTTCCTTCTATATACATAGATAATCTTACAGTTCTCACATTTTCTATGCTACAGGTAGATTTTTAGAATATTTTCAACTGAAATCGGAAAACAAATAAAACAATTAATAGTCTTTCAATAGGAAATGCTAGCTGGCCATAAACACTGTAAGCTGATATCACTCCAACTAATCAGAATCATTCAGAAGAGTTCACAAATGCTTTCTCACCGGGCGCCATAAATCTGCCGAGAAGCTGAGAAATACGACAGCGACTAATGCCATTTAAAATGCGTCAGTTAAGCTGATATTTAGTATATGTTATATGGATATCAAACGACGTTCTATCGATTATTGACACTGTTCAAGCTGCACAGTTAATTAATGCGCAGCGAAGCAGACAAACAAAATATAATAAAAAGAAATCTCTCTAAGATTGAACAGTTTGACCCCAAAAACCAAATATTTTGATATCGATAAGGGACCACAAATTTCAAATGCCAAGCAAATATTGCATGATATATATGTTTGCGAGTTCAACTTGAAACTTTTGTAGTGCTCTTACAAACCCACTTAACTGCGGAAGCCCGCACAATCTAAAATAAATCTCTGCTAAAAAAAAATGATGAAATTCGTTTATGGCAACAAGGTCATATTGATCATATTGACCAAGTCGACCCAAGTTCATTAATCATATGATGTGTAGTTGTGTATAACGGCTGGTTGCCTCAGCTTGTATGAAAGACTCTTGTAATTGTAAAAAAAACTGAAACATGGGCATCTTTTTCAAAGTCTAGATTGCTATAAAGCATAGGCCATGCCTGCCCATCTCTTTTCCACACTCTCCCTCTCTTTGTCAGACACATGCATCTATTCAACCCATCCGTTCCCTTAAGCACTTCCGATAAGATCGCTTTAGCGTTCAATAGAAAACAGAGAACAGAAGGCAAACACAGACCCTGCTATTTGCCTGAACTTGAGCATTTTTTACCGGGAACGATAACAAAACTAGCTACATAACAAGTAGGGAATGCTGCACTTGAAAAGTAGCTCAACTTTCAGATGCCCTGTAAACAAAAAACTTTCAATTTTGCCCTAACCAACTGCATGCCCATAAACCAGGTGAGTTATCAAAAGTTAGTTATTTGACAAAATCGAAATCGAAATTTAAATGAAAAGCTCTCGAAAATAAGAACAGGCCTGATTGTTTTCATCATATCTTACCATAAAGAGTATCGTTGCAGAACAGATGAACCATAATTTAGTTTCTTTTGGAATTTTTTTAAAAGAGGTGCCTCAGCCCTAGGCAAATGAATTAGCATGTTGATTTTGTATTCTCTTTTTTTTTTTGTTTTCTTATGCCCAATTTGTTGTTGATGCTTTTGCTGAGCTTAATGGAAGATTTTTTAAGAATATATTTATGTATACACACAGAAATTATGTTTTTTACTATAATTGCGTTAATAGAATATGCCCTTTTGATGCGTTGATATGTTTGCTGGGTATAAAAAGCATTTTATAGCAAAAATGTCTGACATTATATGCCCGGCAACAATTTCCAACGAAATGAAATCGAACGGCATTGATTGCATGCCAATGTGGCTCCAAAGTTCTTGGCTGACACCTGCAGCCAGATTCAGAGCAAGAGTCAGAGGAAGAGGAAGACTTAGAGGAAGAGCAGACAAGTAACCATTTATAGAGTAGCAAGACGATCAACAGACGATCAACTTTCAAGGCAATGACGCAAAGCACGCAATGCTACCGCCTTCTGCCATCATGTTCCCCCCCCCAATTCCCTGTCAGCCTAGCTCCTTGTCTCCAGTCTCCAGTCTCAGTCATCGTCTCAGTCTCAGTCAATGTCTCAGTCTCAGTGTCAGTCTCTGCTGTCGTCTGCAACTTTGTGGCTTTCTCTGTACAACGTTGGGCTAATTATTATGAGCAGAGGAAGTGAAGACGACTTTGGCAGCGACTAATTGCACTCGGGGTGCCTGCTTAATTTGTTGAATCAGTCGACTAGACAACAAACTCAATGTCTTCGTTTTGTCAAACCACTTAAATCAACATTAAATATGTTGTTGTTCTTTTTGCTTTTCTTTTCAGAGCAACAAAATGCAGCGTCTGTCAAACTAAGCTTCAAATTTGAAACTTTGCTTCCAAAAATATGCCCACTCGCCACAATTGGGATACGGAACGCGTGGGCGTGGCACATTTGGCGGGCGCTTTAAGTCCGCTCTGCATAACCGATGCCAATCATGAGATATTGCGGCCAAAGCCGCGCAGGTATGTTTAAATTGTATACTAAATATAAAACAAGAGTTAATTTGTTTAGTTATTTTTACTTTTACATTGCTTCATTTATCGATTTCTCGATTATTTTGTGCAAGCATATATAAAACTGAACTCTAGATGGCGCCACTTTCGAGACGGCCTGCGAAGTATGCAATACTTTTTAACTGTCTTTTTTTTATAGCAGCTTATGATTTGTTTGATTTTTATGGCTGTTTGGTTTCGGCGTTGAAAAAGTACAACTTTTAGTTGTTTTTTATTAAGGTTTATTTCAGTTTTTTGCTAATATAGCAAATTTTGGGGCTTTGTCATTTTATTGCTAAACTTGCAGACGTCTGAACAGACACTTTAATTTTGTATTGCATACATCAGGGCGCTGCTCATATTAAATATTTAAGCGTTAGCTGCGATTTCATGAGCTATATTAGATGTTAGCGCTTACTATAACTTTGATTTATCTCGACCCTACATATTTAGAAAGCAATGCGCAGTGAACATTATAAAGACTGGTTTAAGCAACATTAGCAACATTGTATGTTTGTCTATTCGGAATTGTGCATTTTGTTGCAAGCTGCAGAAGTTTGTTTTGAAGTTTACAAAAGGCCGCATAAACTATATCATGACCTGGCTACAACTTGCTAGACTATGCTGACAGAAAATCTGGCAGAACTTTACACTTGACTGACAGTAAAAATACGAAATTTTCAAGGGGTATACGCTTCAAGAAAGAGTTGATTATATTTTGAAATTGTTAAAGTTTTTGTTATATAGAATGAAATTATTACATATTCATCTTCTATAATAGTAAAAGATTGATCGAATTAATTAATGAGAGAACTTTGTAAAAGAGTATGTGCGTATTCGATGCTACTTTGAGAGATGGCACTTTTCATTCTAGATCTTGGGTTTGTTTGGTTTCTTTCAGTTGTTTCCAATAGGAGTGTCTGGCCCAAAACAATAGATACTATTTTTGGTCTTGGACACTTGCATGCACAATTGTGCACAAAAGCGTGAAGCGTCCGAAGTTGAATGGATAATAAAGTTTTGTGTATGTTTTGTGTTCTGAGGCGACCAACTTCTTTTCGGAAGTAGTAATACCATTACACGCATAAAAAAAAACAATACGAGAATGCCAGACAGTTTTTTGGAAATCTTAAGATTGTTACTGTAGTAGTAGAAGTAAAAACGGGCACAACGCGTCTAGATATCTTCTTTTTTTAGTCGCATTGTGAAGCCGGTCAAGGTTAATTTGGGGAAAATGAATGCCGTAGTTGTCAGAGTCAGACGAATAGAGCAGAAGATCACTTGGTTAGAGCGGATGTATGCCAAAAAAAAAACACACAGAAAAAACAAAACTAGCTATATGACTTTGAGTTATGATAGTTTGGATGAATATTTTATATGTAAATTGGCAAGATGTAGAGCCAGGTCGAGTCATACAAAACTAATTCAATTAAATTGCAAATGAAGCTGCAGGTATTTCAATTTTTTTCAATTTTCATGCTCGATTTCTCAATCAAACAAAGCCGACAACAATTGCGGATTGAAATCGCTTTGTGTGTGTATATGTGTGTGTGTGTTTTGATGTTTGATGTATGCACACAGGAAACCGAAATATGACTGGCATTTTGGAAACTTTTTGCATGGACAGACAATTAAAAGTTTTGAAATGTACGTGTAACAACAAACAAATGACAGTAGAAATTCACACAAATGAAAGTGAAAATGGCAAAATGTGAATAATTAGCTGCAAACAATAATAATAATACACAGCAAACGAACTGAAATAGGAAAAAAGTTCGCCACACAATTCGCCAAAGTTAAGTAGCAACAACAACAACAACAACAACAACAACACATTGTATCTGTATCTGTAGCAGCCAAATCAACATTAACATCTCCACGCCAATGACAATGGAACCGGGCATGGGCATATGGGCATGGCACACGTTTGTTGAGGCATCTGCCTCTGAATCTGCCTGGGTCTGGGCCTCTGTCTGCAGAGTTGAGGGCATTAAACCCACCATAGTTGTTACATTTTTCTCAAAAGCATCTGCAGCATTAAAAATGCGACGACATGAGGCAAGTGAAAATGTTGTTACCTTTTTTTTTACCTTGCCCGTGGCAGAGCCAACACTTTCTTTCACACAGACACACATATAAAAACAAAGCGCAGCGAAACCAGGCACATTATCCAGACTGTGTGAGATACTTTTAGCATTTATCAAAATATATAAAAAGAAAAGAATTTTCAAACAATAATTCAAGTTTTCTAAGAATTCTCATTGTCTTTACGCATGCGTCGAGCTTAAGAAATCAGTTTGTGGTTTTTAAAATGAAATATATGAAGCCATTCTGAGAAATATGTCAATTTTTAAGCCTATATTAGCAAGAAATTGTAAATTGAACTAAATTTTGTGAACAAAAGTAGCAAAAAAACAGCTAGATCTGACGTGAAAATGGCTAAATTGGCAGCACTGCTTAAATGCGCTTTACAACAACTTTATTATACCATTCTTACTGATGTTTATTAGACGCTGCTTAAAGTAATATAAAATGCATATTAGACGCGAAAGTGTGGGAGTCTCAGTTCGCAAGTCGTCGCACAGTGGTCTAAAAGAGGCTTAAAAGCGGCAAAAATCAATATGATCATAAAGTAAAAGGGTGAAATGATTAGATTTGCTACTTCTTTTAATTTGGCGCTTTACATTCTGGCAGTATACCATATCAAAGTTGAGTTTTGGTAGTCAGATTAGACCACTGTGCACCGTCAGCTGTTGTCTCTATACGCCATATGCTGCATTTTGATATCTGAATCCAACTGAATACTGACAGACAGACGTCGTAACGTCACTCAGCCGCCTAATTAAGCCATTGAAGCCAAATGTGACTCAAAGTTGTAACTCAAAGTTGGAAACGGAAGTGAACCTATTCGCATCCAATGACCGCAACCTGACGATGTCTTGGGTTAATACACAATGTAAAGCAGCCCAAATGCGGAAATTTGGTTAGCGCCCCCCTCACAATCATCAACGCATATATATATATTTATCTATATCTACAAATCAGGTGCCGCTGCGAGACTTGAGATGTAATGATAGGGCTGGGCTGGGCTGGGCTGGGTTTAAGCTACTACTAATGCATGAAATGTTGTGTGTTTCATAAGAGAAACACAAATAAAAGCAAAAGAAAATCCAAGTGCTACTATATACAAAATAGGCTGATTGCTTTTGGTTACATAGCCTTTATATAAACACTAAGCACAACCACTGCAATTAGCTGCATAAATAAACAAACACACAAAACTCAAAGCAAAATATACAACAAACGCACATCAAAGTCTGTGGTCTTTGACCCCTTTAACATTTCCTGTTTCAAGCTATAAACACATACTTTATTTAACAAATCAAAACTTGTCTGGCTATACATCATGTGCGGCATTAACTACTAGTCTTCACTTTTTTATAATAAACATCATAATTTTCAAAATTTATTAATTAAGCCTTAAAGACTACAAAGCATTATTGTGAGTTTGCTTTGGTTAGCTCCTTGCAAACGTAGTTATTTTTATGATCAGCTCTGTTTGAGCATCACAGAAATCTAAATCAGGTTTTGAGTTTAACAAAAATGCTCAAAATTGTTTCTATATATGTTTCTATGGTCATATGTGGCTTAGACAACAATTATTTCTATCTTTAGATTGAAGTTTGTTTCTTTTCAAAAAAATCTGTTACAATCTAAGCAAATCAAATTTGTTCATGTTTCAAGAAAGTATGTGTCTATGCATAGAAATTTATTTTTAAGTTCCCAGATTTTAGAAATGACTTGACACTAAATATTTCGACATAAACAATGTGTGTCAAAGAAGTGTTGAAATCTATTTCCTGGGCAGAAAACCAAATCAAACTGAAGAAATCGAAAACTAACTCCAAATGAAGAAGTCGATTTATGTTTCTTAAAACTTATTTTATAGTAAAAAACCTTTGTTTTATGTTGATGCACATAACTGCTTTAAATCGGCTAAAAACTTTAACTAGCCACTCGTCAGAATCTATTCCATAAAGTCAACTCAAACTGAAGAAGTCGATCTATAAGCTTTTCAAACTTATTTTACAGACAAAATATGATTTATTTTGATGTGCATAAGTGCTTAAAACATTGTTAGAATCTTAACCACAATTTCCACTTTTATTTATGTATGTCTTAACGATGACCCTGCTTCATATTATTAATGGCCAAAAACGCAAAAGACTTACTCGAAGAATGAGTTCTAATGATCTATCTACAATACAATCTAAAACCAAATACCGAAACAATTTCCTGCTTAACTGTCGGCATGAAAAACGAAAGTTCCTTAAGCACGGGCTTGGTTGCGGTCTTCAATCTTCGGTGTTTGGGCCAACTGCTGCTGCAATCTCATTAGTTGGCCAACTTCAAATGACACACATAGTTTTGGATAGTTTAGATATTTTGGATATTACTGCAGCCCCAAAGGGCTGGGCACAACTAATAGGTTTTTCTTTTGAGTTTGCCTTTGAGCTGCTTTTGAGCTGCAGTTGCCGCCTTTTGGCCATGTTACCAGTTGTTTAGTTGCCAGTTTTGGTCGAGTTGTTTTATAAACACGCAAATATTACATTAAACTCTTGGCTAGACTTTTGCTTTTTGTTATTCGAGTCTTTTGCGCTTAATATTTATAGTCTGTCATTACATTTTCGTAAATTAAACTTTTTAATGCGCAAATTGTTTTGAGCATTATGTTTTAAATAATTAACTACGCCAAGCAAGTTGGGCTAGAAACCCAAAGAAAAACGGCAAAAGAAATGAAAGAAAGTTATATTGTATAATCCCAACAATTCAAATAGCAGGTACCTATAATACATATAGCCTAGTCGGAGCCCGCCGATGTTGTTTTGGCTTTTCCGCATTACGTGGGCGTTTTTTCTTCATTCGGTTTGAACGCTGACTGGCATTTGACCAAATGACCAGCTATTGGTCATAACTTTCTAATTGGAATGGGCTGGGATGAGTTGGGATAAGATTGGGGTTCGTTCTGTGCTTGTGGCTGCAGGGCCTAGGATGTAATCGCAGTTAATACAAAAGAACTTGCTGAGGCCGCCCAATAAAAACACAAATAAAACCTCAAAATACCGTTGCATCAACAACATGAGCTGTTATAAATCATTAGAAGCAGGTTACACTTAACAATTTATCTGTGCTACACATGAAATGTATCTTGTGGATGTGGCTCTTCTTGTTGTTTGTGCGTCTTAGTAAACCTACGCGTGTCTGCACATGCTCAGAACACAAAACGTGATCTTGGATCCCGGGCGCGGAAGGAAGCTAGCAAAACGATCTGATAAGTGTCAAGATTGTATAACCTTCGAGTGCGTCCCAGGCCACAGCATTCGGCCCCTCAACTGTTGTACATATAATTAAATTCACATAGCCTACGAATAGAGATGAGCAATGCTTTTAACTAAGCTAAGTGTTGCTGAGAAACTTGATAGTCATCATTTCGTATGTTTAGTACTATCAAAAAGTGTCATAAATGATATATGTACTAGGGATGGGATCGCTATAGAAATACATTCCCAATCCCTCCCGTCTCAATACCAATTTCGACCGTCTAGGGTTTTTTAAAACTTATCTCTCCTGAAATTCATAACCCTAATTTGAGTAAAATTTTAATCAAATATTTCCAAGTTTTCCGGGTCCGCCCGTCTTACAATATACCATATCGTATGTTTTGGAACACACGGCATCACGCTGGATTCCCGTTTCAATCCCATCTCTAATACTTGTGTATGTATATATTATGATGTAGATGATATGATGTATATATTATGATCTAAGAATATGTTATTTTGAATTTGAAATGCAATGTCCATCAAATCTTGAATCTGGTATTAGTACAATATATACTCAACGATTTGAAGTTATTAAAAATATATTTGAAATTCTGTTCAATAAAGATTGAATGTTAAAAGAGTAGCACCGCAAAAACATACAGATATTTTACATCCAGTTTAGAATTCTAACTACTCTATCCTCTTATCTACAGGTTTGATTAAAAAGTATCAAATACCCAGTGAATCACAATGATTCTAAAATCACAGTAAAATAACAAGCTAGTCTCCATTCAATTAAAAATTCTGTGTTAACAAAAGTGTTATCCTAAAATCACAGTAAATCACAGTTTGTGAATTCACTGATATTTCTAAATTTGTCTTCCAATCACAGTAAAAGTGACTTGCAAATAGAGTATCACTTTCAATAGAAGTACTCAGATCTGTCGGACTCTGTTGGCACGGAGTAAATCTCCGCCTGCTGTTGTTGCTGCTGGCTGTTGAGCTGTTGAGCTGCTGGTTGGCTGTTGGTTGTTGTTTTGTTGCTAGTTGCTTGTTGGCTGTTACAGTTGTGCCATTGTTTTGGTCACACAGCTGAGAAAAGAAACAACAACTCACGGCAGCTGGAAAATTACCCAAGCCAAAGACCTGCAAGGTGGCATGGGCCCCAAAGGCCTACGCTGCACTCTAACGCTGTGAAAATCAGGAAAAACAGACGCTTGCCGCGCTTAGACAATGACTTGGCTATAGCGACGTCGACGTCGACGGCGGCAGCAGCAGCGACGTCAGCAGCAAAAGCAACAGCAGCGTTGGCTTTGAACCGCCGGTTGGCAGCTGCCAAGCTTCAGTCGAGCTTGATATGCGAGCGCGAGCGGTAACGTGATTTTGAGTTCGAGTGTTGAGTGTTCTGATTTACGGCTTACGGTTTCGGTTTTGGATACGTAAATTGCGGCCACGCAACGCTGCGCACGGCGCCAAAGCAATGAAAATTTATAATTTGCATAATTGTTGTTATTATTTGTGTGCGTATTAAATTGTGTATGTCAGCGTCGCAATTGCTGTGCAAAGTGAAATGAAACCAAAGCAAAAGTTGTAGCTAAATGCGCCAACAACAAATACAAATCAAAATCAAATCAAAATCTAAATTCAAATTTGAAACTTCATCATCATTAAGTTCAAGATGTACTGCACCAAAGATTGCGCCTGCCGCTTATGCCGCGAACTACGCGACTACAAGCTCAGCGCAAAGAAGGCACAACTAACGCCTCAGACACCTCCAAAGCCCAAGTCCAAGTCAAAAGCTGCGCCTCCCAGCTCCCTGCTGGGTCGCATGCTCAATGAGAATTTTATACTGCGACGGCGGGGCATAACGCTGAAGAACTTTCAGCCGCAATCGTTGCGGAATAGTGAAATGTGTCAGTCGCAGCCGCGCGATATGCCACGCCCAGCGCAAACGCCCTCGCCGACGCCAATGGAGGAGCTGCCCGATTGGGCGGCCACACAGCGCAGGCGGCAGCGGGATCGTGATGGGAATGGAAATGGAAATGGCAATGGGAATCTGGGCGATCGAGAGGTCAAACCAAATCACAAGGTGGTCATCTATTTTGGTGACTCCATGAATCGAGCACAGCAGCAGCAGCAGCAGCAGCAGCAGGCGCAGCAGCCCGCAGTTTTGCCCAAAAAGCTGTCTACAGATGCAGCCAATCTCCACTCACAGCTGCTGCAGGAGATGTCTCACAAACTGCAAGCCAACTGCAAGACCCAGCTGGAGGTGGTGGTGGAGGCAATGTCTGGCTTGCAGATGGAGCCAATTGCGGGGGTGGAGGCAATGGCTGGGTTGAAGATGGAAGCGGGCGTGGAGATGGAGATGGAGGCAAACATTGATGATGAACTGCCGCCCTACATTGAGAGCGTGCAGAATGGCGTAATTAATATCAAAATTGAAGGCAATTACCGGCGCGCCAGTGCTCTGGTGGAAACGGTGGCAAAGCCAACTCTGGCCGTTGTTGGCCACATGAAATCGGATGCCAACATTGCTGATGATGACGATGACGATGATGACAGCGACCCTGGCCACGATGCTGAGACCGCCAGTCAGTCGGATTCATGCGATTGGAGCTACGTTCAGGAGTGGCGTCGTGCCGCAACACGGTACTCAAAATACTATTTCGAAAATCATTTTGCCATTATTTCTTCGCCCATTTCTTGTTGATCTGTTGCTGTTGTTGTTGTTGTTCTTGTTGTTGTTGTTGTTCTGTTTACTGATTTTTGCATCAATTGTTGTCTGAGGCTACCAATCAACTAGAGCATTGTGAAAGCCATGGGATGAGCAGGGTTTGCATTTGCTCAGCAAGTGAAAACATTTCGGTTTGGTTTTTTTTTTTTTTTAGTTTTGTGGATCATTTGCATGAAAAGCGAGCTGATTTTAAAAGCGAAAAACTTCTGTTTTAGTTTGCAAAGCTTGGATTTATATTCACTTTAAATATAATCAGGTCTGAGCCCATTTCCGAGAACTTTTCAATGTGAATCTCTTTCAATTTTATATTGCACTTTTCAAATAAAATAGACAGCGATTTAAAGAAAAGTTCTAATACTTCTTAATCCAAAATCAAAGCTTAATGAACCATCGATATTCGGAACTCAGAACACTTCATAATTCTGATTTCAAATGTTTTGAACTAAGATTTGATTAGAAAAACTTTTGGCTCTTTAATCTTGAAATATTATTTAAACCTAAAAGTATGTTATACGAATATTGTAAAACATATTAATTTAATTTGTACAAATCTAACGAAAATTTTAGCTTAAATGAAGTATAGCTGATATTGATTTTAAACATATAATAATAATCAATCTGTTCTTTTTTAATCCGTGAAATTTTAATGCAAATTTTCGCCCAATGGAATTATACTATTGAAACTTGAATTAAAGCGGAGATATTGACTCTTCAAATCACTTTTATGAAAATTCGAAAATCCAGCTTTTGTTTCACATAAGAATATGTTAGTGCCGGTTCTGGGTAAATTTTTTTTCTTTTCATAAAGTATTGCACAGTTTTATTAAAACGCCATTCCGATTGCGTAAATCTCTTCATAAGGTCACCAATTGTCAAACAAAATCTAATCAACAGCTATCAAGCTGCTAAATGGGAGCATGTCACTGTAAAAAATCACTGTAAGACAGTTTTGAAAAACGATAAATCGTATTTAAAGCAACACATTGTCCATTGCTATATCAATAGAACAATGCATAGTTTTGTTAAAAAAAAAAGAAAAACTTGACAAAATTCTGGGTCAATCAAACCTAGGAACGACGTTTTATGTTACAGCATGAAATCAAAAATCATAATAAAAGCAAAAGATTTAGCTTTGGATCTTTGCGGCATGCAAATGAGAAGTGGTCGTAAATGGCTTTTGATTATTTTTATTTTGTTTTCGAGCCGAGCCCAGTTAGATGATGATGAAGTTAATGCAGAAATGTGAGAACGAATGGCAACCCACTTTCATAAACAAAAGGAAACGTTAATCTTTTGCTAGCATACAGAACTTTGAATACTCTTTTGTTTTAGTCAATATTTTGTATTAGATATTTTCCATTTTTTGATTATAATCTGTGACAAAATATTAAAACTTATTTGCATAAGACTTTTTTTCTTTGATAGTAGATTATAAAGATTTACATTTAATTGAAGTTTATTATTCAATCAAGACTAAGTATGATATAAGCGTTATTATTAACACCAAAAACATGAGTTTGACTACGAATTATCAATCCGATAGGCATTTAGTTATAGCTAACGGGTTTCCAGCTTGATCAAATAGCTTCAGCATGTCGTTATGCCACTTTTGTTGTAAATAAATAAAGAGTAAAAAGAGTTTGACAAAGTTTTATTAAATCTTGCTAAAGAAGACGCTAAGTCAGCAACGGCCTCCAGATCTTGTCTCTGCTTTTAATTGGGTGCCACCTCCCAAGCTCAAGCTCAAGCCCAAGACCAAGTTACGATTAGAAACATACATAGAAACATATAAACAAAGATGCTTTTGCAAAGATACAAGAAGAAGACCAAGACAGTGTGAAAGATAAGCGGTAATATGACAAATATATGACAGTAGCTGTCTCAAACCGTTAGGAGTAGTTTTTGTTTATATTGTTGAACTCTTGAGAATTCTAATTGGTTGCATAACTTGATGGGCTGCTGTTTTAAAAATGGGTCAAGTGTTTCGTAAATTGAAATCGGATTCAGTTCTGCACGACTGATTTCATCAATTATATATAAAATAAAGAGCTTTGAGCAGCCACTACACTACGTCTCCGCTTGAACTGGTTGAGAATTATAGCAGATAATGTGCAAATATTTTGCATCTTAATATGTTAACTACTTATAACTATGTTTTCAACTATGTTAAGATTTTGTTTTAAAGTTTTAATTATTTAAGTACTCTTTTAAGTTTTATTCACCTTTATAGTCTTAATTGTAAGTTTTTTTTATTTAAGGTTTAACTAAACCTTCTTAACCCTCTTTCTCTTTTAACTATCGACAGACCCACGGGAAACTTGCCGCACAACTTTGCTGGACAACAGCCGCCCACTCAGATGACGGGACTGCCGCCAGTCTCGCTGCAGGCGCAGCTGCAGGCACAGCAACAGGTGCAGGCTTCACTTGGTAATGGAACGCATACGCCACAAGGAGCAGCTGGCCTGGCTGTGGCAATGGCTACGCCCGCACCGCGTGTCTTCAAGGAGCAGGCGCAGCAGCCGAACAAGGCGCCAGTGAGCAATAAGACGACAGCGAATGCGTTGCCAGTGTTGACCAGTCCATTGCCACATCTGCAGAAGCAGCAGCCACAGCAGCTGACATCGCCTGTAGGCAAAGCAGGCATGCCACAGCGTGCGGTGGCAGGACCTGCTCGACTCACGGTGCAGAGCACGCCGGTGAAGTCACAGCCGCCGCAGCTGAGCGGAAGTCTGCAGAGTTCACCCAATCGACCGACACTGGGCATACCGACAGCGACGCAGGCGCCTAGGACGCATCAGCATGAGCAGTTTAGGGCGCTGAAGCGGGTGCAGGAGTGCCACAGTTCCTCGGATGAGAATCGTAGCTCGGGGCATGCCAGCATGTCGGATACGGGCGGGCATAGCTCGTCACCCGCTGGTGGCATGACATTGGGCCCGCTGCCTGAGGATCGGCTGGCTGCGGGGGTAACCAATCGCAGCACACGCTCCAGACGCCATCGTGGCATTATGCCCGCGGGCAAGGCGCCCTGGAGCGGCAGCGGACTGGAGGACATCAAGCTGGCCATACAGCAGCTGACCATGCGCTCCCAGACCAGCAGCAGCACCTACAGCAGCCTAAGTGCCGGCTCTGAGAGCTCGGAGCCAGCCCGACGCTTGGGCCGCTACTCATCCCTGGAGACGGTCATCACCAGCACCAGTGCGGATGAGTTTGTGTGGGTGGACTCGCACAATCGGCTCGTCGAGCTGCAGCATCCGCCCTGGAGCCAACAGTGCATTATGCGCGTGCTGCGAAATGGTCGCTGCAAGCAGCAGCTGGAGCAGGTTTCCGTCGAGGTCATCTCCAGATTAGGTTATCTGCTGCAGCGCGCTTTGGTGCGCATTGCCCGGGAAATACAACGCTTCTCGGCGGGCTTGGGCTTGTGCTCCAAGCAAGAGGTAGCCGGCGCCTTCAAGGTAGTGCTCTGCTCCACATTGGCAGACTCTTGCACCAAGGCCTGCCTGCGTGCCGCCGCCATGTTTGCTGTGCCCGGCGAGAGTGCGCTGAAGCAGAGCAAATCTTCGCGTGCGGGCTTGCAGCTATCCGTGGGCAGCTTCTTCAGATGGATGACGGATGCTCGACTGGGCAAGTTCATACACGAGTATGCGGCAGTTTATCTCTGCGCTGGCATTGAGAATCTGCTGGAGGAGCTGATGCTGCAGTGCAGCGGCGGTAGCTCCACAGCTGCTGCGCTAGATCAGAGCATTGCCAGCTCCGGTGATTTCTGGGGTCTGCTGCAGCCATTTGCGCATTTGAATGCCGGACGCATTGCATCCGGCGCCTTGGCCATGCCACGCTGGGCTGGAGCCTTTTCGCTGGCCACCTGCGTGGGCAGCATACGTGAGCTGAAGGAGAAAGCTCTACGCACTCAGCAGGAGTTCCAACATGCTGCCGCCTTGTCCAATGCAGCGTTAAGCGCACTCTTCTATTTCATGCGCTGTTCCCAGCTGGAGCACACGGAGCTAGCGGCACAGAGTTCCACAGCTGGCCAGGCGCCACCTAATAGTGGCACCCAGAACGTGCAGGAACTGTGCTATGAACGCGCCTATGTGGTTCTTCCACCGCTGGCGGAGTGGTTGCGTGTGGCTTCGGCGCATGCGGAGCATCGCAATGGTTTGATGATTGACAAGGATGATATATTGCAGGCGGCGAGACTGTTGCTGCCTGGTGTGGATTGTCCCATACGTCCGGTGGCTCATGACGAGGAGCTGCCTACAAAGAAGACGCACTTCAGCAGCAGCAGCAGCTCTGCCGGCAGCACCACGGGCACTGCCAGCAGCTCCAGCTCGCCCGCCGTGAGCAGCATTGGCGAGGACACCTCCGAGCTGGGCAGACGTGCCACCATTGGTGTCGCCTTCAAGCTGCTACTCACCGGCCGTGCCGAGCTCTTGGCTCAGGCTGCTCAGCTGCTGCCGCCCACAACTCGCTACGATACACAAAATAGCGCCGGATTAACAGCGCTCATGATTGCCAGCATACGCAATGATGAGGTGGCACTGCATGCTCTGCTCGATGCCGGCTGTGATCCCAATGTGGAGGTGCCAGCGGCGGGTAGCACGGGCTACTCCGCCATTCAAGCGGACACACAGCATTGGACGGCGCTCAGCTTTGCCGCCAGTCGAGCCAACTATGTGGCTCTACGCATTCTGCTCGAACGTGGCGGCAAAGTGGAGGGCGGTGCCAGGAGCAGCGAGGAGAAGTGCACATTAACGCCGCTGCAACTAGCCGCGGGCACAGGCAATCTGGAGATGGTAGCCTTGCTCTTAGCGCATGGCGCCAATGCATTTCTGTCCACGCAGCAAAAGGATACGCTGTGCTTTGCGGGCTCAGCGCAGAAGGGTTGCTTCTGTGCCATCTCGGTGGCCGCAGCACATGGACATCGTTCCTGTCTGCGCAAGCTGCTCACGCATCCAGTTTCACCAGGCACACGAGATGTGCTCTCGTTTGAGGAGATGCTGGCTGAGGGCGATGTTGTGGGCGTGCGTGGCTCGGGTGTTCCGACAGCAACACCTGGCGAGGATCTGTTGCCGCTGCTCAATAAAACGCAGATCAAGCGTCTACAGGAGGCTATGTATCACAGCGCCGAGAACAATCATTTGGGTGAGTTGTAATTACTTAAATCAAATCCCAGAAATGTCACACTAAAGTTTCCTCCTTATTACCTACACAGACATTACCATAGAGTTGCGCAAGCTGGGCGTTCCTTGGACACTGCATTGTTGGATGCATGCGCTTTCGGCCGCACATGAGCTGCGTCTGGATGCGGTTATTGATCAGCTGCTGCAGGACTTTCTGCAGGTCTGTCCAGATGACTATAGCCCCCAGTTTGTGAGCGAGTGTCTGCCCCTGCTTTTCAATATCTTTCGGAATAAGAATGAGGGAACCACATTGCTGCTGGCGGACATATTTGCCACCTGCTTTGGCTGGGAGGCACTGCATCCACTTAAAGAGCAGCCACCATTGCAGCCGGTTCAAGGCACACGCATCGATCCAAAGTTTGTAAACAATCCCGAACTAAGCGATGTTACCTTTCGGTAAGTTCAATTCAGTTTTATAGCCTTGCAGAGGTTATTATAGTTTTGTCAGGAGTTGTGTAACGCATTGAAGTAGATGTCTTAGAACCTATAAGGTATACATGTTCTTAATCAGCACGCGTCGAGTTGATTTAAGACATGTCCGTCGTTCCATCTATCAATTGTTCTATGTGAACTGTGTTTTCCATAAAGCTACATTGATGAAACTTGGCACAGTTGCTTCTATTTTCTGCAGATGGTGCTGATCGGCTAGATCGGACCACTATATCTTATAGCTGACATAGGAACAATCAATTGAAAAATAAGTTTTCTTCTGCAGGGGTATATATCTTCGACATGCCGAAGCTAACATTTCTTTATTGTTTTATATTTCAATGAAAACATCAAAAATCTTCTTTACTTTTTGCAGCGTCGAGAACAAAATCTTCTATGGACATAAGATTGTATTAGTTACCGCCTCTCCACGTTTCCAGAGCATGCTCAGCTCCAAGTTGAGCGATGCCAGCACAACGCCGACAGTGCAAATCAATGACATACGCTATTACATCTTTCAGCTGGTGATGCAGTTCCTCTACAGCGGCGGTTGCAATGCTTTGGATGTCTCACATGGCGATGTATTGGAGCTAATGGCTGCAGCCAGCTTCTTTCAGCTGGAGGCATTGTTGCGTTATACAGAGGCACGCTGCTCCGAAATGGTGGATGTGGACAATGTGGTGGCCATGTATATACATGCTAAGGTGAGTAGTTATTATGCAAAGATTAGCTATGATAGTTCTTACTTATTGTGTATATTCTTAGGTTTACAATGCGAACAATCTCTTGGAGTATTGCCAGAGCTTTCTGCTGCAGAATTTGGTCGCTTTGTTGACCTATGATGATTCTGTGAAGCGTTTGCTGTTTGCCAAGAAGATACCAAATCATGATGTCCTGGCTGGATTGCTGCAGACGCTGCAGCAGCGGCTCAAGACACGCAAACCGAATGCTGCAGGATTGATCAACTCGTATCGCTCGCCGCCTGCCACGCCTGTCAAGAAGTAGATCCAGACTTATACATATACATATGTCTTTACTTATGTCATATTTATTGCATTGTTTTAAACGATATCTTTTGATGTATTATAATTGCCTTTTTTCCCGTAGACCTATCCCTAAATACTTACTTGTAGTTGTATTTTTTATAGTACTCTCAACTTGTTCAGCGCACTGTTAATTTAAATGCTTAGTTAACGTGGAACAGATTTGCATATCCGTATCCTGTAGTTAGTTGAAATTGTTTCTGCATTAATCAAAATAACAAAAAAAAAAAAAAACAAAGATTTTCCCATTGTTTCAGTTTTTATTTAGTTTTTTGGCGGCTTCTTATAGTCCGTATCGGGCTTTATTTGTATCTGCTGACTGGTCTGCTTGGCAGCAGCTGAAATCTGTGGCAAGATGTTGCCACCCTCGGGCACAAAACCATGATCATCTGCTTTGTAGTGCACCACCACCTCCTTGCCATTGACATCAAAGTACGAATAGGAGCCATTTATTTCCAGAAATTCATCCTCAGCGCCCGCATTGTGCACCACAGCCGTCTCCTCACGATGTGTGCCATCCTCGCCTTCGTAGAAGAAATGATAGCTGCCATCCTCATGCTTCTCCTGACCTGAATCCACAATAGCTATGGGCGCTACCGTTGACTTGGGCTCCACATCAGCAGGCGCAGCCAATGCGCCAGCCAGGCACAGTATAAAAATGCTAAGTAACTGTTTTCCAAGCAAATTGAAAATTAGAAACAAACTGAATAATCCTTTGAAGTCTACTTACAAGCTTCAACATGTTGCTGTTAGTTGCTCTGCTCCGCTCAATCTGTGCTTTATACAGCTGGGCAGTCGCTTTATATAGGCCAACAAATATATTTGGTGGTCATCTTCCTTACCGGTTTTGTTTTTTGGTTGATTGTGACACACATTAAGACGCAAAAATGTTGTGAACTGAAACTCGTTCTAAGAATTAATTTAAGATCAATTAACTACATGTATACGCCCTACAATTTCAGGCATTTAATTTCAGATCATCTGCCCAGATACACACACATAGTACCCATACACTTGCAAGTTTTATGAGTATATTCATGAGTATATTCGCATTCTTTGCACTTGTTTACTTTGCTCTTAACGCCATCCAAGTTTCGCTTCGGTTTTTTGCATTCATTATTCAGCATGATTATATGATGATTATATGATTATATGATGCGGTTCGCCAGCGATTTCTGCATGCATTGTTCCTTTTGCTTCAGCTTCCTCTTTATTCTTTTTCCTTCTTTTTTTTTGTGTTTTGTTTTTGTAGAACATCATGCATTGGAATTTTATTGAATGCATTCGGTTTTAGCTTCGATTTCGTTCAATATTTTCAGCGCAACTGTTTCGACTTTTCTCGAACAGCGATTTCTCAATTGCAATTGTTTATAAGAAAACTATAAACAAATCTCTTTGCCTTTCACTCCTCTCGCTCGCATTTTCCATCTAACTGTGTCCCTCCATCGCCTCCGATTGTTATTTTTGGCTCGTGGGAGCACTAAATTTTCCAGCCCCTACAAAATACAATGCGTTCCACATATACCAGACCAGACCCGACCAGACCAGAGCAATATGAGATTGTTGTATCTGGGGGCTAATACTGGGGACTGTGGCGGCAACTGTGGGCGGGGGAGGGGAAAATCGAAATACTTAAAGGTGCCACATGCGCTTCGGTTGAGTTTTGTTCGATTTTCGATTCGGTTTCTTAACTTTTGTTTATGCAACAATAAATTATACATTTAATTTCGTTTCATTAGAAATGCTACAAAAATATCACTGCCTCCGATATGGGGGTGGTATGCTTTCTATATAAAAGTAAGTACATAGTATATATTATATATCGACAACAATATCTAATGGGCATAGCATCCAATATATATATATATGTAGGTATGTATGTAAAACTGGAAATTGTATGTATATATATGAATACCAATCATATTTAATATATACTAAAATCGAAACCTTTGTTTCGAAATCAATTACATTTGCTTAATGACAAAATTCATGACAAATTTGTTATACTGAAAAAAAAAGGTATATTTTTTGGCAAATTTGAAAAATTTCATTGACAAAACCCAAACCATTTTTACTTTTGAATGGACTGCATAGAATTCTAATACTCTAATCTAAGAAATTTTTATATACATACTTAAAAAAAACCTTTTTTAAGTTCCAATTGGTTTATTTTAAGATACTTTTAATATTTTCAGCATATGAAAATAGATTAGTCAAGAAACACCAAAAAGATATTAATTGGCTTTCTTTTATAGATTCATTATTTACATACAAATATTTATGTGTATACAGAAACTAGGTGTGGTTCTGTAGGCTCATAAACATTTCAAATAGAACTAGAAATTTAAAAAAAAAAAATATATGATGATATAAATAATATTTAGAGGCAATAAAGCATTCCAATTTGAATGTGTACATATGTCTGTATCCATAGATCAGAATTCGTTGATTGATTAATATGCTGAACATACTTTTCCAAACTATGTTTTGGTAAGGTATAAACTTCTTAGACATAGTCAAGATGAGTCCTTAGCTACTCTTATGAGCAGATTAATTGAGCATGAAATTAGATGAATGCCTTGTTTGAGATGTCTAATTTGATTAAGCTAAAAATGTGTTTTTTTTTGTATACTCTTGTAAAACATGTGAAATTTCAGTATGTCTGTCCGTCTGTATGAAATTACCTTTTGATTTATATCACATAGGCAGAAAAAGTGTTAAGATCTTAAATTAATTAAGAACTTGTGACTTACCAATTGTTATATACTTGTATTCTCAGCACCAGTTACACATTTAAATTGATTTGTTGATCAAATTCATAGTAAATACGCCTTTTTCCCTTTCCTGTCGTTGCTGAATAAAACGCCAGTAAGCGGAAAAAGACAAATCGACTAGAACTTTAAATAAGAACACACACACACACACACACACACATATCAACTATTTTGAATTGAAAACAATATAATACTTAAGCAGATTTAAAACACATTGCTCTAGATAAGACATTTTTTGGTATTTGAATTGAATTAATTGAATTTGCCATGATTGATTTATGAACGAAGGGGGATGCTGGAAAACTGTGTCAAGAGTTCTTCGCCAAAAAGCCATATAATAAAAAAACAGTGCTCATCGAATATGTTCTACGCATGCCATACAAAAATAAATTATTTTTATAACTGTGTGCTGGTTTGATTTTTGTTCTTCGTTTTTATTTTTTTTATGGACTTCCCCCACATACGTAGAGCATGGCATCTGCCAAAAGAGCACACAGCTGTCTTCAAATGCCACATATAGCATATATCTTAATGTTCCTATATATCTATATATCTAGTATATGCTTATTACGTACACTTGTCTATATGGCAGGGGGCTATTTAGTCAAGGAAGTTGTAAACTATGCGCACTGCCTATTAAATTGTAATTTGTTTCATTAGAGTCAGTTGGCAGTTGCATTTTCTTGCTGCTCCTGCATCAAAGACAAAGGCCGCGAAAAACTATGAAAATGTGAAAATTGTGAAAATGTGTGCGGGGGTAAACAAAAATGACGACATGCTAAATAAACTGAGAAGAACGCAACGAGAGCAAAAAAAAAAAGTATATGCAATAAATATGTAAATAAAGATGAAAAATTATGAAAAACAGGCGGGCAGCACTGAGATTTTCTATTTTCTTTTTCATTTTTTTTTTTTTTTTTTTGGATATTTGCTACGTTTTTAACGGAAAATATTTTTAGCCAACGTTGAGTTGAGTAAAAATATTGGAAAGCCGAAAATTGTGTACATTCATATGTACGTCAGTCTGTATGTATGTGTGCATAGTATATATATATATATATATCTATATATTGTACATATGGAACTTGGCAACAAAACGCCAAAACGCCCACTTCCGCAGTTAAAAGCAACACGCCATACCAAAATATCCAGTTTATATGTAAGAAACCACTTTTGAAAAACCGTCAAAACTTATGTTTAATGCAGCACCATAACCAACTTTTCTTAACTTGATTTGATTTGCAATATATATATATATTTTATATATTCCTGCTTTTTATGATTTTTGCTTCTATTTTTTGGAACAACTATGGGGGACCGATCCGTACACGCTGACGCGTCGCGACACACTGCACCTACGCTCCAAAATTTCGAAAACTCTTAGACAGCCAAATTGTTGAAAAATTCTATTCAAAAAACGGAAAAAAAATCATAGAAAAAATTCCGAAACGAAACGAACCGCTGTGTAAGAGATGGTATATGGTTTTTGGGAGCGGTGCGAGCGAGAGGCACAAAACGGACGAGCGAGCGAGAGCGCGCTGCCCGGAACTCAAGTGCACGAAACGTACGATCCACGAGCACGGCAATTCATGTTCGATGCTCAGCAGCTGGCCTCCCATGGCTTGCCCCCCCTTATACCCCAGCCTCACTATTACAACTCATCTCCACCCACACACACGTTTCCGCTGCCGCTGCTGCTGTCGCTGTCGCTGTCGCTGCCGCTGCCACTGCGCCGCCTTGTGGCATAGAAATTGTTTCTAAAAACGGACAAAATAGCTTATTAGGGAGGAGTCCCATTCCGCAGTCCCATCTCCTAACCAGAGTGCCTGCTGCAGTTCACGTCAAAGTTCAAGCGGCCTGCACTCGACTGATTAGGTAGCAAGTAGGAAATTCTGTTGCCGTTGTTTAGACTAAACACTAAACACTGCTGCAACGGCCACACCCAAGCAGAACGGGCCGTGTATCTGTCAGTTCTGAGCAAAAATAAACAACAACAGCAAGAACAAGCTAAAACAAAAAAAAAAAAAAAACAAAAAATATATAAAAGAAATGTTCGCCTGGAATATGAATTTTTATACTCTAAACATTCCCGACTGTTTATGTTTTCGGTACGGCGGATGAATGTTGATGATGATGCTGGGCTGCTGCCTCAAGTGTTTGTGTTGTTGTTGTTGTTGTTGTTGGACGTTGGAAACTCGGAAAATGCTCAGCTTCTATATAACTTTCTCTCACATTGTAAACATTTCATTTGACGCGTAGCTAAATTTAAATATCTGGCTTCACAAAACAGCCAAATAAATTACGGAAATAAACAAATTAAAAAACACACACAACAACAAAAATTGAAATAGAAAAAAAATTACCTGCGCTTTGAATTGCGGTTTCTTTTATCGCTCGAAAATTCAAAGGAAATTGAAAGCTATACAAAATGTTCGATTAATCAGTAATTACTTATAATATATCTATAACTACAAGTATAAACATATAATAGTAGAACTTATTCGACACACAAATAATACAAAGGCAGCTTATAATGTTAGATTTCATGTCTTTTAAAATGTTGTTTATAAACAAAATTATAAACTAAATTTGGAATACTTGAGTTTTCGAACCTAAACTCTCTTTTTATAACTTCACAGAGGGTAGTACATATGTCAAAACCGGCAGGATCGAACTACTATAACATACAGCTGCCATAGGAACGATCGGTCGACAATTTTGTTTTTCAAGATCACTAATTCTGAGTTTTAGCATTATCTAAAGGCATTTATAAAATTACTTCAAAATCGGATAACTATATCTTATATAAAACTTATTTGTTTCTTGAGTTATTTGAACCAAACATACATATTATGTTCTTAACACGCTGATCAAATTTTATTAAAATTGTTAAACTATATCTTATAGCTGCCATAGAAGCAAACGCTAAAAAAATTAGTTTTTGTATGAAAAACTTTTTTTTTTCTCAAGTTTTCTTAAGCAAATATACTTTTTCTTATCTTAACCAAACTTTACTGTTATAATTTTAAGAATGTTCTTGACATGCTGATCAAATTTTATAACAATCTGATGACCATATCTTAATACTATCATAGTAACTTTAAGACGAAAATGAAGTTTTTATTTGATCACCATTTCTTCATAGCTTTTCTTTCATGTTTTTGATTGTTCAACCTCATTAATTTAACTTTTTTTTTAGAATCCTAGATTCTCAGCAATTTTGATTTTAGTTTTCAAACAATTTGTCTAGTCTTTTCTAATATAACATTTACTTTTGTACAATATGACCGAAATTGAGTCAGAGCCAGAGCCAGTTCCGGCCGAGAAACAGAACGTGGAAGATATTGTGCAAGATATTTGTAAGCGTCTTAAAATAATTGCCGTAGATGTGGATAAGGTGCAAAGGGCCAAGGAGCTGCTATCGTCCTTGCAGCGTCGCAAGGCATTCATTAATTTGCTTGGCTTGGATGATGATATGGACAATGTGTATGCAAATCAAGAGGATTTAAATCGTCTAACCTCCAAGCACAGTCTGAGAATAATGTCGGTGTTTCGAGACATGGAAAGCAGCAGCGAGGAGGACAAAATGTGTGAGGAGCTGAGCGAGGATGTATGCCTGTTGCCCTTTGAGGAGGAACGTTGGGGTAACTTTTTTACTGGCTACCAAATACTCACCACACCGGAAGGCATCGATGAAAATGAGAATCGCAAGTGCATTGAACTGGGCACCATGCAATGCGATCACGATCTGCAAGTGTATTTGTGTAAGTATGGCAAATAGGGTTAAAGGATCATTAAACTATAAGCTTTAACACAGTATCTGGTGTACGTTGTTTTATGCTGGATCTGTTTCGTGGTCCTTTGCGCGAACATCAGGATTTGATAGTGCAGCTGCGCGAGGCAGAGATCAGTGTGTCCAAGGAGTATGGCTTTCCCGTTGTGTCCACCATTATGGCCAAGTTATCACCACGTTATCAATATAGCGGTTATCTGGATAATGATAAGCCCGTCACGCTGATGAAGGGCTTCAAGGTTATCCTGACTGCGGAACGCAACTATTCCCGACATTGTACCTCGCGTGTAATTTATGTCAATGCTCGATTTCTGCTCTGCGAGGTTGAAAAATTTGATATTATATTAATTGGCGAGGATATACAGCTGGTGGTGCGCAGTGTGCGTCAGGATCATCTCAATTGCTGTGTGTACCGTGAGGGTACACTTGACTCCTTTATGCCAGTGCTCTTTCCACAGCGCTGCTCCAAGTTTCGTGTGTCCTACGAGGAGATTGAAGACATTACCTTTGCACGTGAGGTGGGACTCAATGTGATCATATCCTATATAGCCGGCACAGTGCCATATCTGAACAATTTGGAGAAGGTCATGGCCTCGCTTCAGTGTGAACATATGCGTCTCTATGCACGTGTGGTGCTCAATGAGATTCAAGGCTGCGATGGTGAACTCAACTGGATTGCACAGCGCTATGATGGCTTGCTGGTGGAGCTGGCGGAACCAGCCATAGTGCCAGATATTATGCACTTGTGTCCCAACGCCGAGTGCATCATGCAGCTGACCTATGCCGCCAAGAAGCCCATCGTATTCGATGCCTGCCCCATCAATGAGCAGCGACTGCGCGTTGATCCTGCACATTATTACTATGCATTCTACTATCCGGATAAGTATCTGGTCAAATGCCATCAGTCGCAGCAGTCCTTTTATTTTAGCTTTCTGCAAAGCGCCATTTTCGAACAGATTGCGCCGGTGGCACTCTCAAAGATGCCCCACTGCGACATGTCGCATACGGGTGCCGATGGTTTGGCACGTGCCATTGCCACCGCATCCATGGAGATTAGGGCCAAAGCCATTATCGTTTGTGGCGTCACCACACGCATGGTGCAGAAGATTTCACATTTTAGACCACAGGCGCCCATCATTTTTGTCAGCCATATGCGCTCCGCGGAGGATTATGTATCAGTTTATCATAATGTGACCATGCTCTCATTTCGTTCCACATACTTTATGAGTCATCACCGGAATACGTTCCGCAAATCGGTATTCGCGTTGGCCTATTTGGCATCTCGCAAGATTGCCAAGCAGGATGATCAAATTATATTGGTTTATAACTATGAAAGGGGCACCACATTTCCGGAAAAGTATGTCATCTATAAATTTGACAAGATACATTTTGTGCATCACATGAGCACGTCTTTGTTTCCAGCGGATCAGGAAAGTGTAACATTGCCACAAGGATTTTTAGAAATTAAATAATTCAAATTACATATTTTGTTGGCTTTCAAATTGTGATAAATGTAAATTTCATCAATTGTTATTATTGAGATCAGCTCAGAATGTATTAAGAAAACATAATATTTTCGTATTTTCAAATCTAACTCATTAAAAAAGTATCAATTTAACAATGCTAAAACTTGTGTCGTTTAATCATTTATTTAATGGGAATGTGTTAGTCTTAAATTGTTAGCTATTATGAAGAAAATACAATTACATATACATATACATTATACACAGATCGAAAGCATGCGATCACAGCTAATTCCCTAAACAACTTTACAAATTTTAAATAATAATCAGGCTAAGCTTAAGCCTATGCCTATTGAGTGGACAGTTGCACAAGGTTTTTCCTATATACAGTCTATATATAACGAGTACATAAATATTGTTTTAACATATGTATGCAAATAAACATAAATTAAGCATTAAATTGATCGTTGCCATAAAAAGCCATAACAATAATAACAAAAAATCATTCACACGGTCCATTTTATATATGATGAGTTCAGGACATTCTTTGCAGCGCCTTCATTGTGACATGCTCATAGGCTGCCTTCAATGTCGTATAGCAATAGCCAGCCATGCCATTCATTTCAGCCTGAAAATTGGGTCCACCCGTTAGATCATCCAGCAGCGCCAGCTCTGCACCCAAATGCGGCACAGCGGCACGCAACATGCACAGCATTGTAAGTGGTATCATATTGTCTGCATTGAGCTGTGCGGCGTTGGCTGCAAAATAAGTTAAAAAGTTAGGAATGTTGAATAAAAACAAATACAATGAAATACTTACAAGCCATGGCATGTTCATAGGCCTCCGTTAGCAGCTCCATGCTGCGCTGTATCACAGTCAACATATCCTGTGGACTAAATTTCTCCTGCAGCTGCTTTAGGGTCTGTACGGCCACTTCGAATTGCGTGTCCAGCATCACAGCGTTCAGGCAACTGAAAAAAACAGCATTAATCAAGTTGCGATTAGTTGTTTTCAAACAAACTAAAACGTGTTTTCATCTACACAATGTATGTACTAACAAAGATTCACATTGTGGAGACAAATCTGATAAGTATATCATTTAATCAAGTAGACAAATTAGTGAATCAATAAATAATTGAATTAAAATTTTGAGTGATTCATAAAAAAACAGGAATAATTTTAAAAACCAGTCAAATATTTTAAATATAGATAAGCATTCAAAACATTTTGTTTACCTTTCGTGACCAAGCAGCTGTACCAGTTCCTTGTCGCTTAACTTTTCGGCATGATTCAAGTTTTGTCTGTAGAGCTCATCCTTGCGATTATACTTATTCGCATAGAGCACAAAGAGTGTGGAGTAAATGCCCTCGGATAGCACCAGTGGATACAACAGCGTAATGTGTGAAATAACCTCACGTGTGTTTTCCAAATGGCAATAGTCCTCGGGCAAGGCGGGAAACATTTTTCGCACAAAACGATAAATGCGCTTGGATATGGATTCCCATTCGCGCATTGCCTGCTTGGCCAGAATGGGCGTGGGCTTGACCTTCCAATAACCATAGGAGTAATGGAAACAGTTGCCAATGCGCTCATTGAGCGCATAAAGCGGATGATAACGATCCTTGAAGGCCTGCTCCAGATACAAACGTATGCAGCTGACATCATATTCGCTGAGTATGCTGGCCATGCCAAAGCTGGGCACCTGTTCCAGCATGGAGCTGCTTGTGGAGTTGGTGGATGTAATCGAACAGTTGCTATTGTTAATATGCTTCGATATGTTATTATTGTTGCTATTGTTGTTGTTGTTGTTGCTGCTTGGGTTGTGTGTCATGCTGGCAAAGCTGTTGCTTAGATTTCCTCTGCTTGGCTCGCCATTAAAGCTACGATTGAGTAGACTCTCATCCAAGCCAAAGCTGACCAAACTTCGCGTATCCATTGTCGAGTTATGTCCCATGGACAACAAACTATCCGAACGCTGCAAATTGTCCAGTTTCTTGCAGAGCGTCTCCTGCGACTGTATGCGACGCGGCGTTGAGTTCAGCAAGTCCAGCGTTGATTGCTGTTTATTGCTGGACAACAACGTGGGCGTGCTGCTCATGGCAGGCTGCTCCAGTGGCTTCTGTGGCAACGGCAGGCTGAGCAGTATGTTGTTGAAATAGTTGCCCGGCTTGGAGCCATCGCGTGTGCGCTGCTTGTTCATATAAATAGCAATGCAGCTCCAGATTTGTGCCGTGCTTAGCGTTGTTTTGCCGGGCTTTTTGAGCGTGCCTGAAGCAAGCACAGAGGAGTTACTATTGCTATTGGCCAAGCTGCTGCAATTGGCCACATCCGACTCAAAGTTGTGGAACAAGGCGCGCCATTTGCGATTGTGATCCAGCACCATGCGTCCAAGTGAGCTATTTTGAAGTAAACTTTCAATTTCCTGCTGAGCAGTAGCTTGTTTGATTTTCACTCACCTGGGATACTTTGGAAATCTTCGATTAAGCGCTAATTCACCCGTCTGTATGCGCACCGTTTCCCAGCTGCCACTCAGATGTCCAAACATTTTGTTGCCCACTAGCTCATAGTTGTCCTCATCCTCCTCACTAGCACCCAACACATTGCCGGCATCCCCAGTGGGCATATAGTAGTCGCCACGTCCATTAGGTCCTTGCAGCGTCAGCTCACCCTCGTAGTAGTAATCATTTTCAAAGACAGCCACACCACTGCCAGCCAAATCATCCGCTGCAAAGTTGCCTTCAAAGTAATCACCACGATTTGTGACGCAGCTGCCGATGCCACAACGTTTATTGTCCGCAAACATGCCCATATATTTATCGCCGCTCAACAGATCCTCCATGACGCCATAGCCACAACGCGTATTTGCGACGTATTCGCCCACATAAATATAACGATTATTGCGCATCATGCCGTGTCCGTGGAACAGACCCTCGCAAAAGTTTCCCTCATAGATCTCGCTGTCGTGGGCAGCGCTGCCATTCAGCTCATAGACGCCGTAGCCATGAAAGCGTCCACCTTTAAAGTTGCCCACATAGACGCCTGTGGCGGGCATGACCATTTTGCCATATCCTGTGAAAAATGTGTTTAAATAGGTTCAGTTAAAGTGAGAATTACTGTATACCTTCAATGATGCCATGATGCATTTCACCGCAGTAGACGCTGCCATCGGGATACTCCAGATAACAATTGCCATGCAGCAAGCCCTTGCGCCACGTGCCACAAGCCTTGACTTTGCTAAACTTGGCATGCTCCCGGCTATATTCGTAGGCGGTGGAGCGCACGCTGGGCACAGGACTGCCCAAAGGACGACCCAGCGCGCTGACAATGCTCGACTGCAGCTGATCCAGCCATACTTTGCGCAGCTCAACTTTGCGCGTAAACAGCACAAAGCTCTTCTCCGGCGTTGTAATGCGCAAGCCCAGCTCACCCTCTGACCAAGCCCACAAGGCGCTCAGTGGATAAGTGTAGAGTGAATGACTGCTCAGCTGGCAGAGAAAGTCGGAGAAGAGTATAAAGCTGGGACTGGACATGCTGATGACCGTGCTGGCCAATTTGAGTGGCACTGCAGCGGATGTGAGTATAACGCGACGTTGACGCTGACGCAGATGAAGTATACGCGGCGTGCACTCCTTGCTGCTCCAGAATTCTTTGGTATTGACGGCCAGCTCCTGACTAATGCAGCTCAAACGCGCAAACTCTGACCAAGCAACGCGATGCTCATCATATTCGGGCTGCGTCTTGACCAGCAGCTCCATGAACTGCATAAATAGCTGATAGATGCCGAAAGGCTGCTGGAATAGTCGCGTTAAATAGCTCTCTTCGGCCAGTTCCGCTAGAGGATTGCAATTGCTCAAGGGTGGTGCCGCAATGATAGCCACCGCTTCACTGAAGCCATTCACGGACAGCACATCGCAATAGGCTTTGGTATAATTCTCAAAGAGTTCAATATACTCGCGATGATAGCATATAAACAACAGATCCGCCGGCTGCACATAGTCCGCACGATAGAAGCCTTCCAAGGAGTGCAAAGTGGCTGCCACCAGGCAGACAATGCGTTCCCAGTTGAGCAGCAGCGGCGCCAGTCCGGATAGCTCCCATATGAGCAATGTTTGCACCGCCTGACGTTGCTTAAGCAGCAGCTGCAGCTGTGATTCCAGATGACTCAGAAAGTAATGATACTGCTGCTGGAACTGGCGACAATTCTGCAGCGTATATCCGCCGGCGCAGTGCAACAGACGCAGCTGACGCGGCCAAGCGGCGCCCATTTGCAAATGCAGCAGCGTCTGCGCATAGGTGCTCGATTGGGAATGGGGCAGCGTTTGGATCTGTGCAGCAGCATTGAGCAGCAGCGTATGATAATCACCGCAAGTAGCCTCCAGCGCCGTATGCTGCTCCGGCGTGAGTTGTTCCGCCAAGCAGATTTCCATGGGTGAGCTGAGATCTTCGCCCAGCTGCGCGCGACTATTGATGCCCCAATGATAGAGACGTCCGTCCAGCGTGCGTGCCACGCTATGTTGCCTGCCTGCGGCAATGCTGCAAACGCCCATGCCATCCAGTTTCTCCAGACGTGCCACATGCGCACGTTTTATATGATCTCCGGTGCCCAAGAGGCCACCATTGGCGGCGCCAAATGTAAACAGCTGCGTGTGCAGCAGCGCATAACCCTGCTGTAGCAGATGACGCGTATTGGCCGCAAAGCTATGCTCTGAGCTGCCGCTGTGCAGCGATTTCAAAGAGCCCTGCTCCTCTTGTTGATGCTCCTGCAGCTGTAGCACATCATCTGCCAGCTGATGCGGCGTTAGCAGCAGCACAAAGTGCTCATCACCCGCAACCAAGTCCAACAGCTGTTTGCCTTCCTCGCAGAGACGCATATGACGCGGCTGCTCCGCATTGAACACCTCACCGCAGCTGCCCAGAACATACGTGGCTCCACTGACGCTGACAAAGACCACGCCCTGCTCGGAGCAGCAAACGCGTCGCATGCAAACGCCCTCATCATGCAGCTCCAGCGGATCAAAGCTCAACGTTTGCCAGGCATTCCCACGATAGCTGCCCGCAATAAGCTGACGCTGCACGCTGCCATTGGCGAGCACCACGAAGAGCTGCCGGCTGCCACGACAAAAATCCACATCAATAATATCCGTGCGCAGCAGATTGAGTTCCAAACTGGAGTTCAACAGCTGTGCGGAGTACAATGATTGATCAGCTGTTAGCAGCAACAAAAGCCAATTGGAATCTAGTTGGAGTCCCGTTGCAGCTCCCGCTTTAGCCTCCTGCCCCTCGCTGCTGCTGCTGTTGCCCATGTAGCACAGCCGCAATGCGGGCGAGCGTTGCAGCGGCGGCACACCCTTCCATTGCAGCTGCAACGCGTTGCCTTCATAATAAATGACAAAGGCTTCTCCGCTGCTAATACTGCTGCTGCTGGCGCTGGCTGTTCCAACAGCGCTGTTCATGCTTCCTCTTCAACTTGTTTTTGTCTTTGCTTTTGCCAGTTTTTCGTAACACGCAATTACAGTAACACTAATTAAAGCCTATTTACACACATGTTACATTGCATTGCGTCGCAACTGCTCCACGCTTTTTAAGCGCACATTTTATCTTATTTACAATTGTTTTGTTTTATTTGTGGAATGATTTCTTTAGCGCTGGCGCCTTGGAAAAATTTCTAAAATTCTAATAAGTTTATTTTTTGTGTTGGTTTTGCAGAGCGGGTGTGACCGTAGCTGCAATGTGTTTGAAATGCCAAACGTGATTAAATTTACACTTGACAACATAGTGCAGGTAATGCAAGGGCATATGCAAATATTCAGACCAGCTTCCGAATGCTAAGATCAGAATAAGAAATGGTAATATGCCTGATTTACAAAAATTACTGTGAAAAATATATAAGTAATCAAGTGCAGTAGCATTTTGAAATTATTTTGAATTGATGAATGAATTTATTTTATGCAGTTGCTCACAATTCATGTTAATTAAATGCAATATAACTTTAAAAAACCAGCAAAGTGCAAAATTGGACCAAAAATTGTGAAATTTCTGCCTCAAAAGCATTCCAATCAGAATTTTCAGCGTTTTCTTTGAGCTGACATATGCTGGTATTTATTTAGCTGCGCATTTTGAACTATACCAGACACGGTCACACTGGCGCCGCGTTAACAGCTGGCACAAATTGATTGTTGTTAGAAATTGTTGTTTTTTTTTATTGTCTACCACGCCAAAAATGTAGTTGAAACCACAATTTGCTTAAAGCTGACAAACGTCTAATTGCATAAATAGTTTTTGGCAACGTGCAACAAGGTCAAGAATATCAGGTAAGCAAACATACAAAAGTTCGAGTTGGCGACCTTGACGAGTTTATTTTGCAGCAGGACGACGCAATGGACTCGGATAGTTCTGGCTGTGCTGGTCTGGCAGATGATTCGGGACTCTTTAGCTGCAGCAGTGATGCAGATGAGGCAGCAACAAACCAAAGCACAACATGGCAAGAGCAGCAGGAAGAACAGCAGCAGCAGCGGCAGTCGTTGTTTATGGTGACGCAGGAGCTGCGCAAGTCTCACAGCGAAGTAGAACGTTTGAGCAAATCGGAGCAGTGGTATAAACAGGAGCTGCAGTCACAAAAACACAATCGTCTCGAAACGCTGGAGCGTCTGTACGCGCAGGAGCGCAAATATATGCTGGAGAATCAAAGATTGCAGCTGGAATCGCAGCGGCTGCAAGCCAAATGCGCCACGCTGGAGAGTGTCGCGGCGCCAGTTGCAGCTGTGGCTGCCACAACGTTGCCTGCACAAGTGGACTATGAAGACACCTCAGATCTATTTGAAGCGCAGCAGCAGCAGGCTCGTCTGCTAGATCAGCGTCAGCTGATTGAAGTGCTGCGCAAGCAAAAGAAACTATTGCTGGCGGATATGGAGCGTTTGAGTTTGGATAACGATGACAAGCAGCTAGAATTGCAGCGTCAGCTGGCCGGTGTGGAGCTGGAGAACAAGCACATGACGCGTCAATGCAAGCAGCTGTTGGATGAGCAGCGGGAGTTGGCACACAAGCTGGAACTAAAAGCAACAACGCTGCACAGCATAACAGCAGAGCGTGCGCAACTGCGTCAGGTCATTGCAGAGCTGAATGAGACGCTGCAAACGCAGGAGCAGCTGCTGGCGCTAAAAGAGCGTGAATTTTTAGACTTGAAGCAACACTATCAGCAGAAACTAAGCAACGAGTGCAGCATCGATGCCATGCACAATTATAGTCTGGCATTTCATGGCGAGATCAATGCCAAGACCAGCGAAATAGCAAGCTTAAAGCATGCGCTGGCTGAGCTGCAAACGGAGCTGTTGCTCATGTCGCAGCTGCAGGCACAGAATGAGGCACAGCAGCGTCAGCTGGAGCAATTAAATTTTCAGCTGGAGGCGCAGCAATTGGAGCAAGCGCTAAAAGAAGCGCAGCTAAGCGATGTGGCAAAGGAAAAGGCAGCGATTTCTTCTCAGTTGCAGCAGACGCAGCTCACGCTGCAGGATTTAGAATTGCAGTTGATTCAGCTGCATAATAAATATGCAGAAACATGTGCCAAATGTGAGCGCACCAAATTGCAGCTCGAAGAGCAACAGTGCCAAAATGCTGAGCAACAGCAGCAGCTGAATAAACTGCGTGAGCAACTTGCGCATTATGTGCAACAATGCAGTCAGCTAAGCGACGCAATGGCCCAAACGGAGGCCAATATGGAGCAACAGCAGCAGGATGCATGCACCCAAACAAGCACAGCCAATGCTGAGCTAAAACAACGCATTGAAACGCTGGAGCAGCAGCTGTTGTCTGTCAACAAGCAGCGACAACAAACGGTTGCATTGTTGCAACAACTGCTGCAGCAACAAAATGATAAAATAAGAAACACCAATGAAATGGAAGCCGACTGGACGCAGCTGCTCGAAGCGCTACAAGCCACACAACAAATGGAGCAGCAAATGCAAATACAGCTGCAGCAGAAGGCTGATGAACTGCAGCAGCTCAATGAGCTCTTTGCGCAACAAAATGAGCAACTGCAGCAGTTGCAACTGCTCAGTCGCGCACACGAAACCCAAAGCAACAACGAGTTGCAGCAACTAAAACAAACACAAGCTGCCGATGCCGCCAATCTTAGTCAACTGCGTGCTCAGGTGCAAACGCTGCTCGAGGAGCGCGATAAGGACGCCGGACGGCAGCACAAGAGCCTGCTGCAAGTGCTGGAAACGGAAACGGGTCGCAAGCTGCAGCATCTCAAGAACTGGCCGCAGTTATCCAAAATGCTGCGACAGGAGCTGCGTGCCGCAAAAGCTGCATCCGAGCTGCCTGCGCTAAAAATGAAGTTGGCCAAACTGAATGGAAAACATGAAGAAGCTTTGACTAGAATCAAAGTAAGTAGGAATAACATTCATAAACAAGATCCCTAAATCCATTTCTTAACTGTTTCAAATAGTTATTGGAGCACACGCTGGCCGCTGAAAGAGCTCGCTTTGAAGCATCAGATTCGGGCAAATCAAAAAGCTCCCCGCCGTTAGAGCCCGCGCATGAGGTGGCCAATCTTATTGATGACTACAAAAAAGTAAGTTCATTAAAAAACTGCATTTAAACTCAAATCAATACAATGTTCAACCCACCTCAGCTCATTCAACAAACTGCGCAGGAAACGGGTCGCCCACGCAATAGCTACATTCTGGAGCTCATCGAGCGCAGCCAACGTTGCCAGCCAAATTTGTGCCAACTAGGTGAGGGCCTGGCCGCTTGCCGTGCGGATACGCTGCAACTCAATAAGCTGCTGGCCGCTCTGCAGTCAGGCACAGCACGGCAAGAGGCTATGCCATCATTGATGGAGGAGCTGCGTGCCGTTGCTGAGCAATCTTAAGCAGCTAAACTTCAGTCACATCCATTAAACATAGTCAATTAGCATAATTAATAGATGTTTAACTAGTTTCAATTATTGTATTATTTAACGTACTTAATTTGTTTTTTTTTTTTTTTGTTTTGTGTTATCTTTTGAAAAGAAACTATTTATGTTTGTTAATTTTGTCATTTTGCAATGTGCAATTCTATGAATTTATCATAACTTGTCTAAATGTCTAACCCACCTTACCTCTTCAAGTTAACTAGTCCCACAAGTTTTGAATTGAATCTATCTTAACTGATTTATTTATTCATATGTATTTCCTAAGACTTATACAAACTTACCATTTCTCAAATTTATCGAATATATATCATATTATTTCTTTATCACATAAAATACATTGAAAAGTATTCTTTTAGTTGAATCAAATACGTCTCAAAATTCCAATATTTTATAGAAACAAACCATTTCTGCAATCTATTGAATATATATCATATTATTTCTCTATTACGCAAACTCCTTTAAAACAAATTCCTTTAGTTGAATCAAATACGTCTCAAAATTCCGAATATAATATTAAGATATATTTTTCTAATATAATATGTATACATTTTCAAGCAAACAAAAAAAACAAATGCAATTCTTTAAAAATAATAGTAAATTCGCAACAATTGTTCGATTTTATCTATATTTTAATACAAATAAATTGGGTTTATTTCTGGTAATCATTTTGTATTTATTTAAAATAAGATTGGATTTTGGAAAACCGGATCGGGAACTGTGGAAAATTCGTGGAAAACTGTTGAATGCAACTTTTTTGCTTATCATCCGATCCGATTCAAACTCATTTTCGAAGATCTATATGAAATTTCAGTAATAACTGCATACCAATTTTCCGGAAAATTCACCCTGAGTAGAAAATGAATGGTCAAGTTTGCATGGGCGAAGGTTTAGTTTCCGGAAAATCACTTTTTGATAAGCAAATATCAAACAAAAACAACTCTACACGCGGTAAATGTCTAGTAGTATTTATACTTATATATGGAGAGAGATCCACAACAGATGTTTAAGTCTTTTCGAAATCCATTTCTCACATTTCCACTGCTCACAATTTAAGCAACGGCGGCATCGTTTTATATAAAAGTTGGCATTGTCAACGCCTGGAACTGAACACTGGCATTGGTGGCTGGTGGCTTGTGGCTGGTGGTTGATGGTGATGCTGTGGTAAGGTTGTGTCCCAGGTCGGTTACCATAGTCGCGCAGGGGCCACTTGGGTATTGATAAATGCGTTGAAAACTAAGCGACCGCCCAGTAGATTTGCACCCAAACGTCGCCCTTCCGCCTTTTTGTTGGCCAGGGCAACAATCGTTGGCCAAATTCAATTGGCGCAATTTTTCATCGTTCCCAGTGCCTTTAAGGGGTACCGCGGATCCTTTGCTGCTGCTGCTGATGTTGCTGTTGCCTGCTGTTGTCTATTGTTGCTGATGTTGTTGTTGTTGTTGTTGTTGCACTGGCAATTGTTCTACACTGCGGCTCAAGGTTGTTTATTTTGAAAAATCACCAACTGCAGCGAGAGACGCCCGGTCGAACATCGTGGCCATGTGGCGTTGTGGCGGCCTGGGATTTAATTCAATGCCTGGACATTTATAAATTGCATTCAATTTATACACAACACGAAAGCGTGATTTTTACATTTTTACAATCTGGTGAATAATAGATCAGCGTCGCATTATTGCCGACCGCCTGTTAAAACTGCCCTTTTGTTAAAACGGGTATTCACAAATTTTCACACAACGATTGTCGACCACAGAATGTCATTTCGCTCGGAAACTAGAACCTTAGCAAATGAGTATTTTCCAAAAATTAGAACAAGCTCTTTTATTAGAATCGAAAATTCCAATTCGGAAAAGTTTTATAATATATTTAAGGAACCTAAGTACATATATTAAATAAGACACGACTGAAGTTAGCTCATTTAATCATTTGATTTTAGATATCTTTCAAAAATCATAAATTTTCTTTTCAAAAAAAGTTTGGATATTAGATATTTTTGCAA
The DNA here is from genome assembly GCA_949708635.1 of Hirtodrosophila cameraria. Lineage (NCBI taxonomy): Eukaryota > Metazoa > Arthropoda > Insecta > Diptera > Drosophilidae > Hirtodrosophila > Hirtodrosophila cameraria. The sequence goes on along the minus strand of OX453091.1, from coordinate 23,839,876 downwards.
ATTAGAACTGCTCTGGACAGAAGTGTTCTGATTTACGCGCAATCATTTAATATTAGAACTTCGTTTGAATTTTAAGTTTAAGTTAAGTTTTTATATTTCCCAATCTGATTCCTTAACACATTAAGTTTCCGATCTTAAAATGCAATCTTAAATTGATTGTTGATTTTATGTGAAAATTTTATTATTATTAAATTGAACTCTTAATTTTCATAAGCTATGCTTAGTTATTGTAATTAGCCAATAAACCTAAATGAAATTCTCACGCAACTAAGTATATAGTATGTCCTTAATCGTAAAGACACACAACATTGTTACGGCTAGGCACTTTGGATTTCAGCAACATTTTAACATTAAGATGGGCAAGAACGATTGAACGTTTAACCAAGGGTATCAATTGCTTCGATGGAGAGTGCTTTTTGTTGTTTTGTACATTGGTTGGGTTGAGGATTCGGTTGTGGGATTGCTGGTCAGGTCGCTCATTAAAATGGTTCTGGGCAAACACACTAAAGCCATAAACATTTAATTCTCACCAAAGCGATTGATGCGATGCTCGCAGTCAGCAGGGTCGACGGTCGTCGGTCGTCTGTGCCGCAGTGCAACTGCCAAATTGCAAATGCAACTTGTTAACCTTGAAATTAAGCGGACAAAGCGACTGTAAGACAGACAGACAGTTGGCCAAGTGCCTGGGCAGGAGAAGCAACAGCAGCAGCAGCAGCCTCACAAGACCCCAGCACAGTATGAGGCATTTAGTCAGACGTCGTCGTCGTCGTCGTAGTCATCGTTGTTGTTCGTCTGCCGATCACTCGTTTGTCTAGCTGCAGCAGTCCTCCAACTGCAGCCTGCTCCTGCTTCTGCAACCCTCTCCAAGCGCCCAGCTGCAGCTAGCTACAAGTATATTGAATAATGCGTTTATGGGCAGATGAATGACACTTCATACAGACGGCTGTCTGTTCTAGCTAGCCCCCAATCACCTCCTTGTTTCTTGCACTCGTCTCTCGTTTCTCGACTTGTGCCTTCTGTGATGGTGGCCAAATGGCCTGAGCTGCATTTTTCATGCGTAAACTTCGGCCCCAAGGCAGAGAACTCGTAGCAGCAGAGCAGCGTCTGGACTATTCGTCATATGTGCCGGGGCCATGTCAGTGCTGTGTTTGAAAGAAATTCGTTTAAATTGTCAATTGTCTGGGATCTGTGCCCCTGAAAACTGGTTTCCAGCCACTCCTAATGAGGCGCATCAACGCAGGGCACAAAATAAATAAATACAACAACAACAACAAAACAAAAAAAAAAGAAAAAACTAAATAAAATAAACGAATCCAAAGCAAAACCCTTTTAGCATTCAGCTGCGACGGTGGCCACGGTGGTTGCTCAGTGGTTGGCTCTGCGGTGGCTGCTGCTGCTGCTTTTTGCATTTAGCAGGCAAACTACATTAAACTCAACTTATCCACAAACACACAAACACACACACACACACACACACACACTACTACATACACACATTCCATGCGTACATATAAACTGCATCTTTAGTGGCTGATTCTGTGATTTGGTTTCTGACGCTGATGCGGCTTCTTGTGCCGCGTGGTGTTGCAATGTCATTCGTTGAATTTTTATGCACTTTTTGCACTTTACAGTCAGAACATCGTGAACTTGGCGCTGCCCATAAATAAACTTGTATCTTTAAGATACAAAATAGTCGTAAAAAATCAGCAAATAACCCCTAACCAAAAGGCACTTGAACTTTTGAGCCTTTAGCTTAGTGTGCCCATTAGGCACACACAGCAACAAAACTGGTCAGAACAGAACAGAACAGAACAGAACATAACAGACTCGACTAGACCATCTTCATTTTGGCATTAAGCAGTAGTAGTAGACAAAATAGACATATGTAAAGCTGCGATATTAAATTTTATATTTAGCGCACGTTTTGATGCTTTTCTTTTGCATACAATGGCTGGCACCACAGGAGTGCTTTGGAACTTGGAACAGAATCATCTCCAAGTCATCTTTTGGACTACTAACAGTTGCCAAAACGGAAATCGTGATTGTAGCTGAAAATAGAGCAGCTATCAAAGTTGTAGCTGACTTTTCAATCACGCGTAACACAACACAGAAAATAATTTAACAAAAAAAAAAAATTTTAATATTATACAATTTTGTTATATAAATTTTGACTTAATTATAAATTATTTCCAAGCCAATTTCTTAGTGTAAATCTTAATAAATATGTATTATATTAATTTACGCTTAATTATAAATTATTTCCAAAGCTAATTTCTTAGCGTTCATCTTTGCTGTAAGCTCAGGCATTACAGCTTTCTTTAAACATAAATCACAATTAAAGAGCAACAAAATCTTTAATTTCTCATTGTCTCTCCGCACATTCCTTTCAACAGCTCAATCATCAAAAACCAACAATAGCAATAACAATAACAACAACAACAACAACAACAACTCAATGAACTTGCATTTCGTCGTATGAGACAGTAAACAAAACCAAAAAATAACAAAAAACAACACACATTTCAATCTTCTTAACGCTGCTGAAACACTTTGGCCCAATTTTAAACAACAATTCAACAGCATTTAAAGTTCAACTATACAAGACGCAACACAAAATTAATGGCCTACAGATAAGTTAGGGGCCTCAATAGAGAGTTGAGTTGAGAGATGAGTCGGTAGCTATTTCACTAAAGATCATAAAAAATAATTACGTACTTTGTAGTACTTCGTTTACTATTGCGCAATGCTCTTTCTCAGTTTTAAGCACTTTCGAATTGAGCTAGGCTTTGAAGTTGAACAATTTTCTCTCACTTAGCTGTATTAAAAGATGTTTATTTAAATATTTTTTTTTTAAACAATATTATATAAATTGATATATCTAAAGCCAATTAGTTGATTTTATGTTTAAAAGTAGGCAGCTCATTTAGCAAACTGCAATTTTCACACAAACTGTATCTTATGCCAAAAGTGAGCACTAAGAAACAATTTAGAAGTATTCGTTCGGAAAATTTGAATAAATTGGCTGAAATCTGCATTCGAAAACTTTCTTGTTTATCCAGCGATCATGCTGAAACTCATTTTTAAAGATCTATACGAAAAATCATTCAACACATATTTTACCGATTTTGGAAAACTCGACCCCTCAGACGGAAAATGTGAAAGTGAAGTTCATATGGAGGAAACTGTAATCTTTATTAGTCAGAAAATAATCCACCAATTGTATCAACAGTTTTGGAAAATTCAACTGCAAGATCGAAAAGTGGTTGGAAAACTCTGACGGGAAACCTTTTGGATTTGCGAATTTATTTCAATAGCTCAAAACTGGACGCGGAGCTAAGAATTTTCTTTAGAAAGTGTGGGACGGGCTGAATAAAATCGCCCAACATGAAAATTGGACGGAATTTGGGTTCCAACTTTTTAAATATTTAAAATCAGAAATCAATTTTCTTCCCTTTCAATGTCAAATACTAAGCCAGGCAATAATCTATGCATATTTAAACATGCTTTTCTATTATTAAAAGTTTTTATTAAAAATAGAAATCAAGCAAGTATATTTTGCAAAATCTTAAAAAATATGGTATCGAGAACTTTATTATAATAATTTAAAGCAGGAAAGCGTATTCAGACGTGTGCTAAACTTTGACATTGCTGTTGTTGTTGTTGTTATCATCACTTTGCTGGGATTATTTAATCAATGGAGCATGTACATAAAAGGGCATGAGAGCATGAGAGCAACTGAATGATACTCCAACGTGCGCTCAACCTGAGAGGCAGTGGCAGTTGGCAGTGGCAGAGGAGGTGGCAGTGGCAGTGGCTGTGGCAGAGGCAGGTACATTGATCTCGGTCTTTTGAAAGAAAACCGTTAAGATGCAAAGATACTACGTAGCTAAGAATTCAATGACCCAAACATTTTGGGCCATTGTGTTGATTACGTCAAATGGAGTTGGCGATCTGGGCGGCTGTTTGCTCTTGGCCATTGGCTATTGGCCTGGTAATGCATTAACATTGCTCAAGTTGCACAAGTCAATGGCAAATCTTGTTACTTGAAATGCGGCATGGCACTCGTCTCTGGCTGTGCATGCAAATGCCACAGACGCTGTTTGGGAACGCAGAGTCACAGTTGGGAGTCAGAGAGAGAGAGAGAGAGATGGGAGTTGGGAGTCAGTATGAGGCTGAAGCCGAAGGCGCTGGGGCCCTGTCCATGGCCATGCAATTTAGTCAAAGGCCCTAACGGCATTTGAGCCAAATGCGTTTACGCATCCGCTATAAACTTGTATATGCCGGCTTGTGGTTGCCGGTTCTAAGCTTAGGTGTTGGTTGCTTGGTTAGTTGACTGGCTGGTTAGTTGGTTAGGTTGGTTTCGGTTTGGTTTGGTTTTGTTGGTTGCTTGGTTTGTCGGTCGCCAGAACCAGTTATATAAGCAGGAGCATGCGACAAATGCCGTCCAAGTCACTGTGACTTCCTTCAGGACGGGACGCGACAGGCACGACACGTTGTTAGAGCGACGTCTCTTCTCTGGGCACTCTGGGTACTGTTAATTGGACTTACACTGGCACGCCTGTCCAAACTCTCTTCGGAAAAAACCAAACTGTCCAAGTGTCCAAGTACCCTGTTTGGCTGCCCATCAGCCTGGCCTGTGCGTGGCGCACTTAAACGAGGTTAACTGTACTCACTGCCCAGCTCTTACCTCAAATTTAATTTTAACTTACGTCAGCTGTGTGCTCCAGCTTCAGCTCCAGCTTTAACTTCCAGCTTCCAGCTTCAGGGCTGCGGTCAATGCACGCATTACCAGTTCTCTGTGCTCAGCTTATCACCAGCCGATCGCCAGACTAACTCCAGCACCGATTTCAAACTCTATCTTCATCTTCATCTTCATCTGCATCGGGCCTACCAAGCCCATCAAATCAGCAACGTGACGCTGCCTTTAGGGCCCATAACAGTGTTATGCTCATTCCCCTTCATCTTACTTATACTATATAGGTATATATATAACACGGCCATAACATTTGCACCGCAATAATAGTAGTAATAGTAACTGAGTGCCTCCAGTCCCTCTGAGTGCCTCCATTCATTCAAGGATAATGTTACGGTTAATGCTGCAGCCAGCTAAGTAATTTAATTTGCCAACGTGCCCGCAACAGCAACGCGAATTATTATAAGCTTGCCCTCAAAAAAAAAAACAAAAAAATATATATATCAAAACGTATATCCAGACAAACATTCAAGCTAGCTGGACAGCTAGACAGACAAACATTCAAGTTAGCTGGACAGTTAGACAGACCCACAGACGTCTAATCCTAAGTTGCTTTTGGGCAACAACATTGGAGATGAGCTACAAACTTTGATCGTCTGTTTGGGGCCTATTGTAAATTTCTAGCACTTCAGTCAAGGCTCAGCGCCATAAAGAAACAATTTTTTTAAAGTCAATAACAAAACAAATTAAAATACGTGCGAAATAGTTAGAAGCCAAACGTTGGCTATAAAAAAAGAGTAAAGTTAAAGGTGTTCAAAGATATAATTTATAGCAAACACGAAATCAGATCACAAACATTAAAATTTGCGAAATAAAAAGGCATATTTTATGGCATTATGTTTAAATTCTCTTAAAATAGCTTAACTTTTAATGTCTTCCCGCTAAACTCTAAATGATTTCCTCAACTATGTTTAAAGTTAATATGGGCAAGTTTTAATAAATGACCTATTTGCATAAAAACAGATATATGTTCAGTCAACGAATCAAGATATAGAGTCGATAATGTCTTCTATAAAACAATAAACAAGTCGTGTTAAAACTATGAAAACCTTTACAGAAGCTATATTTAAGATTTCTCAGCTACAAATAAAAGTTTGGCAATGAATTTATAAAGTCTTTTTCTTATACCTTTGCAGAGGGTATTATAATTTTGTTATAAAATGTTTAAAGCATTAAAGGAGATGTCTCTGAACCTATAAATTTAATAGTATCAACAGCAAAGTCGAACAAGCCATGTACGTCTATCCATCATGTCTGACTGTCTCTGTGAACTTGACTCTCAGTTGTGCTATGTAGATGAAAAGTGGTTCCTTTTGCTGTTGGTAGTACACATGTTAGAATCAGCAGTATCGGATCACTAGAACATATAGCTGTCACAGAAAAAATCGGTTGAAAAATTGATTTTTTATGAAATTTTGTTTTGTTTTTTAAGATAACTAGACCAAACTTACATATTCTGAGTCTTATTGTTATCTTAACATGTTCACAAAATGTCATCAAAATCAGATAACTATATCATATAGCTGCCATAGGAACAATCTGTTGATAATAAGGTTTTCAGCAAGGGTATATAGTATATATTCGGCACGTTGAAGATATATTTTCTATTTTGATTTTATTTAGTATAGAAAGTATTATAAAGAATACTATAGCATAGAAAACTATATATAAATGAAGTTTTAGAGTAGAAAAAGTGCTGCAGCAGTTATAGCTGATTTGTTCAACTCTGACAAGGAGGGCTTCAAGCGCCCTGCCGCCGCTGCAAACGCTTTGGTTGCATTTGATGCAAGTCGTGTTGCACCATTACACCATAAAGCGTTGCCAAACGCTATTTGCACGTAAATATTGGCACGCCCCTGGGCTGTAGAAATGCAGCGATAGAAATAGATCGAATTGAAGAGAGAGAGCGAGAGAGAGAGAGAGAGAGAGAGAGTGAGCTGGCTTATATTGTTGGGGTGATGAGCGATGCTGTTGCTGATAATGATGATGGGCATGATGAAATGAAATTGTTGCTTTCGATTTTGGCTAATTGCAGAGTCCATTGAAATGCCTACTTAGGGCTAATTGGTCCCATCGGAAGCGCCGCCGAGACATGTACAAACATTTCACGCTGTGCTGTCATAGATGTTGTAATTGATGCCGCCGCTGTGCCATGTCACAGATGTCAACCCCGCCAGCGCTAGATAGCTACATGCGACTGCAGACTGCAGACTCCGAATCAGACTCCGACTTCGACTCCGATTCAGAGCTAGCAGCAGACAGAGAGACACATTACAGGCACAAAAAGGACGGCAAATCTAACAACAACTTTGATTGACTTGTGATTTGAAGGCGCGCCTAATTGAAGCGAGGCGAGCCAGCGAGCGGTTTGTGGATCCAGACCAGAAGTACCTGGAGACCGAAACCAAGCTGCAGACACTGACATGCCTTGGAGACTGGACAACTGGACATGGGCACTGTCCCTCTGTCGCACTGTCTCAGTGTCTCTCAGTCCTTCTGTCTTATTGTCTCTCTGCCTCCTTGTCTCACTGCCTCTCTGTCTCACTATCTATGTGTTTCTCTGCCTCCCTGTCTCACTGCCTCTCTGTCTCACTGTCTCTCTGTCTCTCCGTATCTCTGTCTTTCTGTCTCACTGTCTCTCTGTCTCACTGTCTCACTGTTTCCCTGTGTTGTCGGTAGCTCTGGCAAAATGTTCGTGAGAAATGTCATTAATACGAACGACGTGCTGTGGATGTGGCTATAGTAACTACGAGAGGAGTATGTAAGTACTACGTATGTGTCCATCTTCCATACGAGAGGAGTATGTGTCCATCTTCCAGCATTGGGATCTATCTACGAGTACGCTGTGAGCCGCATTGTTGCACTTAATTAATGCGAGGCTCCAAGGCTAAGGTACAAACAACAGCTTGCTGCTCTATACACGCCCTCGGCATGTCTATGTGTATGTGTGTGTGTGTGTGTGTGTTTGTATTGTATATTGCCATATAAGGTCAAGTCATAGGCGTTGGTCCATGTAATGGCATTGCTATAAGGCACTTACGCTTAGAACTTGGCGATAATAGCTCAACATTAACGTTTATCAACTGGCACCCAATCTCAATCGGTTGGATAAAAGTGTTAAGAAATTATTTGAAACATGCAGCGCCGATGCTGCATTGGCATCCAATATATATATATATATAAATAACATACCAGTTACAATCGGAGCTAGTAGCTTTTGTTGTTGTTTGAAGGCGTTAATAGGCGCTGCAATGCCAATAATTTGCAATTATCTTTAATTGTAATTGTAATTGTAATTGTAAGTGTAATCGTTGTGTGGTACAACAACTCGTAATTGAGTGTGAGTATAAGTTGTTTTTCTTTTTTGTGTGTCGTTTTTTTTTTTTTTTTCTTATATTTTCTGATATTTTTTTATCGGCTTTTATTGAGAGTATTTGCTCATCGTGTGTGTGTGTGTGTGTGTGTGTGCCTGCGGGCATTATGTACATAACATTTTCGTGTTGGCTTAAACGATCGTTTACTTGGCTTAACAAATGTGATTTTTTGTTGTTGTTTTTTAATGCTTACAAATTGTGTTGTGCTTAATTGTTCATCTTTTATAAATGTTCCTTAATAAAGATTTTGGACAAAACTACAATAACGTATGAGTATTCCTGCTTAGTTGAAATCAGCTAGACTTGATATACTTATGTATGTTTTATAGATTTCATATAATAGGCATCGATTCTACATTTATTATGCAATTAATCAAACAATTTAGAATCTTTTTTAAAAACTTGTAGAATTTTGTATTACAATCGATAACTACAATATGCCTTTTATTTCACCATTAATGCAGACTAAATGAGAATGGCTTTAGTCAATATAAACTGATTAGATCAACGTAAGTACATACTTTTATGGCCTGTGTAAATGGTGAAAGATTATATTTTTTTTTTATATTTATATACTATATATTTGTGTAGGACTACAAATTACAAATCCTTATCGAGTGAACACTGAAATATATCAAAATTTCAGCGTTCAAAGTGAGTTTAATTTGTGTTTTTTTTTTAACGTTATGTAACTTAATAAGCTATGAAGCATATGCATTTATATATTGTATGTATGTATGCACTATTGTATCATCATATACATATATATATACATATATATATGTATATAATACCTAAGCATACATTTATTATATCTAAAAGCTTAGCAATTATGACAAAAGTATTACACTATTTAATTAATTCAATTCACTTATTGCTGCTCCTTGGGAGCCGTATTAGGGATTGTTGTGTAAGGGGGGGCGTGGGGAGCGCTATGTGCTGCGGCTTAATATTAAGAAAAAATACTCAGTTCCAGTGTTCTCGATAGCTCCGGTGGCTCTCTGGTGTCTCCTGCTCCTCTTCCTCTAGTCAGTACAATATACCTGGATGCACAGCGCCACTGCGCTGGAAATAAACATTCGGATTGCTGCTCAATGTTGGTTCCAGTGTCGTATAGAGATTCGTTTCATCGGGTCGTATAAACATGCCTGAAGTTAGATTAAAGATATGTCATAATTGACTAAGTATTACCAACTTCATAAAGATATATATTTATTAAATAGTTGTTGCTTTTTTTGATTGCAAATTGTAAATAACGTGATAAACACAAATACAAAAGCTTTGAAAAACCAATAGTCTAAAATCTGTTGACCATCAAAAGAGCCTAACAATAAGCCAATTACATTTGTATACCCTTGCAGTGGGTATTACAATTTTATCACGAATTGAAGGAGACATCTCAGACCCCAATCAGCATAATTACTTAAGTCAATCGATCGATCTATCTATTAATTGTTCTGTACATATGTCAGAATAGGCTGGATCGGACCACTATAACATATGGCTGCCTTAGGAACGATCAGTTGAAAAATGAATTTTGAATGAAAACTTTTTTGTTTTTCAAGTTAACTAAACTAAACTTTCATATTTTGAGTCTTATCATTATCTCAACATGTAAACAAAATTTCATCAAAATCGGAATACTATATCTTATAGCTGCCATAGGAACAATTGTTGATTAATTAGTTTTTGTATAAAAACTTTTTTGTTTCTTAAGCTATCTTATGCCAATTTAGTATGTTATTGAATTGCTGATCAAATTTGATCAAAATCGGGCGACTATATCTTTTAGCTGTCATATGAAAAATCGGTCGAAATTCAAGTTTTCATATGAACAATTTTTCTGCAAGCGTATTTATCTTCGGCTAAGTTTTCTTTCTTGCTTACATTACATTTCAGAACAACTTTGATGCTTATAAATGGACTTTGACTAAAGCTATTGTTCGATAACTAAATAAGAATTATGAAATTCTGTTATTACCTGGCGCATAGCGCAGCGTTTTGGCCAATTGCGCCGCCTGTGTCATGGAGGTAAGCGAGTTGCCCAGCTGTTTGAGGGTCAACGGTGTGGCCAGCTGTGTGGGCGGTGCGGGCGGTGGTGGCAGTGGTGGTGGTGCGGGTGGGTAATAGCAGAACGGGTGCGCGCTCAAATGTGCTGGAAAATAGTGATACATACGTGTATAGCTCGGCGGTGCGGCGGTGACCAAAGCGACTCGATCTGCTTGCCCGGAACACGCAGTTGATGTGCAAGGGTTTTGTTGTGCGTGTGCGTACGTGTGTGTGTGTGTGTGTGTGTGAGGTTGTGCGTGCGTTTGCGTACGTGTGTGCGTTTTTACCAATAGTAATTCCAAACCAAACCAAAATCAAACCCAGTCGTGACACACACACACAGACATAAGTATATATATATATATAGGGTAGATATATGTACAGTAATTATTTTGTTGTGCCACACATACAACAAATAAATGTTGTTTTTTTCAAAAATAAATGTAAATTTAATTAAATTTGAAAAAAGGTAAAATACCGGAAACAAAACCAAAAATGAGAAAAAAAAACAATATTCAAAATGATTGATGAATAAAATAATAAAAATTACAATAACAACATGAATCGATTATGTAATGTATTTTGTTTGCATGTGTGTATGTGTGTGTGTGTGTGTGTGTGTGTGATTCGTGAGCGTGTCAAGAATTTTGTATAAATGATGTTGACAATTTCGATGAGGGTGACCATTGGATTTTTATGTTGTAGTCGTTGCAATGATACGTTTTTTGTTGTTGTGTTGTGTGGTGTGTGACGCAATGTTGATGATAAAATGTTGGCGATGATGATGTTTGATGGGTTGACAAAAAAATATGATAGAAAAATTAATGAATATGTAAATGTGAATTAAGTGCAAGGCAACTTAAATCTAAGGCTTAGGCAATAATACAAAAATATTTCATATATCAAATCAAGTTGTCACAATCTCTGTTTTGGGCACACATTGTGGCCTAAAGCCACACTGACCACTTACCACTAATTAGCCACTCTGACCCAACTAGCCTGCACAAAACCCAAATTCAAAATTACTCTGACATATATTTCACACTTTTGCCAAAAACTTTGCCAACTAACCGGCAATTAATGTGCTTAATGATGTCAAATCTTAAGAGCTACAAGCTTTCGTGTCAATGGGCCAACTTTATAACGCCCTCAAGCTATAGAGAAAGTCTTTGGACTTGCACAAACTTGTTGATTTAAACTTCGATTTTGCGTATTGAGCAAAAACCCTAAGCGTTTTCATAGGAATTTAAATAGCATGTTTTTTCTTAGCTTATTACAGTTTGTTTCATATTCATAAACCTGAATTATGACAGTTTATAGTTAAGCAAATTACACACCGAAGCAACTTTTGACTTTTTATATAAGACTCATTTCGTTGAACCACAATAATATCACAAACTTCATGATTTATTAGCTGAATTTATTAGTGCCCATAAGTTTTGCAATTTATAGTGTATACATAACATTTGGAAATGTCGCTTATAATGCTGTGTTGACTATTTACACAATGAGCATACTATTCTAATGTTGTGATTTTCAATTTTTATTGCAGCCAAGTTTGTCGCCTAAGTCTTTTACAAACTATTGCACTGAAGTTTGTCGCCTAAGTCTTTTCATAACTATTGCACTGAAGTTTGTCGCCTAAGTCTTTTCATAACTATTGCACTGAAGTTTGTCGCCTAAGTCTTTTCACAACTACTGTGCACAAGTTTGTCGCCTAAGTCTTCTTCAAACTGCTGCACTCAACTTTGTCGCCTGAGTCTGTTCACAGCTACTGCGCTCAAATATTTTTCGCCCAAGTCTTTTGTTTTAAATTGCATAAGTTTTGTCGTGAATATAAGTTCCAATAAGATTATTAGCTCAGAATTGAACTAGACAAACTTGTCATAATTATGTAACTAGTCAATCAAGTTTGTTGCCTAAGTCTTTTGTTCGGCAGCAGCAAATGTTCTATTTTTGACCAAAAATTCAGATTATCATTAGCCACCAAGAGTCTTGCACATACACATAATGGCATATAAATAAGTTACTTAACATGCAAAGCCAAACAAATGCGAGCCAATCAGCCAAAAGAGAGCCTGGGCAGCCTGAACAGAGGCAAAAGTTGAGCGCAGTCGCTGCCCGATTTTTCAGACATGCTTATAAATTATGATTATTATATTTTCAACAGCTTGCAGGCCAAATGCAAGAAAACGGCATGAACATACTTATATATATATATATATATATCACACACACACACATAACACACACACATACACACACATGATACACAGAGTAAACTATGTTAATGACATAAAAACCGAACAAAAATAACATAGCCTGAGATAAAAACGTTGACTCGGGAACTGCTAAGCTGGGCACTGTGGCTGTAGCTGTAACAGGGGCAGGGGCTGTAGCTGCAGCTGAAACAGGGGCAACGGCAGGGGCTACAGCTGTAGCTGTAGCTGTAGCTTAGGCTGCCTGCTGAACTCTTGACAGTGTTAAATGCAGCAGTTACATACATGCACCATCTAGCTGACTGCTGGCTCTTTCTTTTGCCATATAACTTTTGCTGCAAAAGCCTAAGCCGGCCGCCAAACTAAGCCCGCACCGCCCCGCTGACCCCACACTGTTTAGTTCGCGGTCTTGGTTTTCTAATTAACTTAGAACAAATACTGCAATTAAGCTCGCTTGTTTCTGCTGGCTGCGCTGGCGGCGCACGAGCTGTGAATCTGGAATTATGTGTCAGAAAATGAAAATACATGTGTATATATGCGCCTCTGTGTGTTGTAAGTACGAGTATACGAGTACACGTATGTGCATGCACATTTGCAAACTAGTTTGTTGCTGCTGCCGCCAGCTGAAGCGGCAAATTTGGCTTAATTCTTAGACCACTGCCGTTGCTGTTGCCTGATTTTATTTGCAGACCGGCAAATAAGATTTCTACTCTGCGCAGCTTCTGCTTTTTTTTTTTTTTTTTTTTGTGTTGCTAAAGTGTCTGTCAGCTCACTTTACAATTATGAATTATGCTCGCTTGCATAAAATATGCCACTTTGTGGCTGCTGCCACTTGCCCAGCTGTCTATTTCAGCCAGCCAGCCAACAAAAAATAACTCAAAAAAGAAGCAGCTATATAAGCCGAAAAAAATCAACAAGTATAAACGGCTAATTAAGTGCAAATATGTATGACCAGGTTCAACTGCGCTGCTGTTCGTGCGTGTTCTACAACGCGTTTGTATTGGTGCATTCGTGTTTATATGTGTGGGCGTAAAGTCACAGTTCGCTTGAGTTGGCAGTGATGGTCACAGTTACTGAGCAACACTACTTTAAAGCATTATTTTGGACAGTTTTAAGGAATTTAAATTTAAGCTTATTGATATATTAAATAATCTCAGTTAAAATCCTAACAAAAGAGTTTAAGTTTAAGCTGACATATGTTCGAATATTTGGTACATTTGAGCTTTTGCAAATGCTATGTATTATGTTATTTGTATTCCAAAATGTAAAAGTTTAATGTTTTCTGTTAGTGAATAATTCTAATTTCCGAACGTTAGTTTCTGAGAAAAGTTAATGATTTTAGTAAAAATATCTCAAATCAAAACATTTAATGGGTCAATTTCATTGTCTAAATAATAAATGTGTATGTGTATTCTTTAAAAATTACATTTTTGAATAGTTTTGGGGGGGAGATCTTGACGCTTTGTCTGCCTATGGTATATACCAACATGTATACCAAGTTTGGTTTGCTCTAGCTTCAAAACTGTGGAGAAAATCTGCGTTCATACAGACGGACAGACGGACGGACAGACGGACATTTCACAAACCCAATGTACTCTTTTTTCTTTTTTTTTTTTTTTAATTAAAAAAGAGTATAAAAAGTGAATCTGAATCTGCTCTTAAATATGGTTTATAAAATTATGGTAAAATAAGATTTCTAGATTTTTCACAAAATAAAACAGGGAAAAAAAGCAGTTTAGAATTTTCAATTCTGAAATTTCTGAAAAATTCTTATTTTCGAAAGTATTGAAGAAGTTCCTGCTACTTTTAACTTTTTTCTGTTTCGACATTAAGTATTTTAAATATTTTAATTTAAATGTTTTCTGTTGAAAGCCAATTTTTAAATTTTTTTTATGTAATATTGAAGAAATTCCTGTTATTTTATTACTTTTAATTTCACTTTACATTGACAATGAATATCACAAGGTAGCTCAGCTCTATTGACAGTCAACTAACCGCTAAAGCATTTCCACGTTTTGCATTTTGCAGTTGTCGTTGCCGGGAAGTACTTGACTCTGCCCGCACTACCCTCTTACTCGCTCTCTCTCTCTCTGTGTTGTTCTGCCTGTTTTACTCTCTCGCTCACATTTACTATCGCTGGCAACAAGTTAAAGTTAAACCAACTGCCGCACGTTGACTGATTGCTACGTGCAGATTGTCATTGTTCGCTCTTGTTGTTGCTGTTGTTCGTTTTTGTAGTTGTTGTTGTTGTTGTCGCTGCAAACCATGCTTATTGTTGTTGTTGTTGTGTTTGGTTTTTGTTGTTTGTTGCTACATACTTTGCAGACTTGAGTAATTTCCTTGGCGAGCGTCGAGTTTTTCCTTATTGGCTCCAGCTCTAACTTCAACTACAGCGCGCTGTGTTTTCTAGGTTCTGGGGTCTGTTTCTCTTGGGTTCTATGTCTATGTGTGTGCCTCTACGAGAGTGAGTTGCCAGATGTTGTGATATCACGAAGCAGCATTATAACTAATTGGCCACGTTCGTTGGGAGCTAGCTCTCTGTGTAGAGTTCATTGTCATGAACGTGGCTGCTTTGCCAGTGAGGGTCTAGGCCTCTGCCCCAGCCTCAGCGTCAGCGTCAGCGTCAGCGCTCAACCTTAGGAGTCTTCGTCTAGGCGGAAGAGAAGAGCATTTTTTCACATGGCCACAATGCTGTGCAATTTGCATATTTCGGCTAAGGGCGTATGACCTTCAAATTGCTACAATTCAATTTGCATTATGTGCGTGTTGCATTAACCGCAAAAAACAGAGAGGCCAGGTACACCAATCAGCTAGTACCTGATACCGTTTTGCAGTCGCGCTGTTTTGCCAGCGTTGTCTTGGCCAATTTAGCGTAATAATTTAACGTATGCAGTTGGCATGGCTCATTGGCTGCTGGCAGCAACTGTTGCTGTGGTTCTGTTGCTGTTGCTATTGCTGTTGCTCCACTCGCCTGGCTGACTACTTCAATCGCTTTGGCTTTTCCGCTTTCGTTTTCATTGCAACAATTCGGAACTGGTTATCGATTACGTTTACATCGTCGTCCACATCGCTATAGCTATAGCTATAGCTACGGCTGTGGTTGTTTTTTGCTGCCACTTCTAGGCAAAACTTAAATATCATCTAGCTAGAGGTTCAGGCTCAGGCTCAGGCTCAGACTCAGCCTCGACTGCGACTTTGACTGGGGCGCTGTTATTGCAAAACCGCTATAATTTTGTGGTAATATACAGCGACGCTCGTTTCAAGCACGTGCTGCAGCATTTACCCGACTCATATATTAAGTTACGAACACATATACACACACACACAAATACATACACCAGAGCATACTCAGCAACACGTACTTCACAGATTTGTACGTTACGCCATAGTCATCGCCAGTTCTTGGCTGTCCATTTTTTTTTTTTTTTGTTGTTCAGTTCAGTTCAATTTTTTTTTGTATTTTTCAATTTCAAGTTCGTTGCCTAAGTCGTTGGTTTTGTGTGCTTTGAAGAGGGCTTAGAACAATTGAGGCTAATCGATTTTTTTTTTTCATATTTGCTGTTTCTGACAGCTGATGCTGGTCGAAGCAATTCAATGAACCACTCGAAGCGTTGAAACGAGTTTTAAGTGTTTTAATAGCGGAGAATTACACAAAAGAAAAGTTTTTTTTTGTTATTAGAAATTGTTGTTTAATAAGAAAACAGTTAAGAACAAATTTACAAAATAATGTAGTTCCATAACTAGACAAGCTAAAAACCTAATCAAAACCTACAATAAATATTCAAATTATAAACATATTTTGCTGGATTATTTTTGGAAAAGTAATCTAATACTGTCTGCTGCTGAGTTAAGGTGTTGACAGCAATCGATTAAAAATTTGTTGTTAGCTTCGTTTTAGATACAAGTTATATACACAAACAAGTATTTTTTGTAGCTTGTAAGGGTTTATCTTAAATCAAGCTGCGTTTAACAAGCTTGTTGATTATATGGCTACAGCTATTAGAAAGCCAGCCGAAGGTCAATAAAATGTGTTAATCCTGTTGATTGTTTTGCACGTATATAAATAATCTTTTACTAGCAGCTAAAACGACCAAGAACAATTTTATTGAATACCTGAATGAAAAGTAAAAGGTTCATTTCACCCAAGCTTTATTGTGCACATATTCTTTAATTTTTGATACAGAATGACTATCTAATTTATGCTCACTTAACATATCATTAAAACTATAATGCAGCTAACAGTTCAAAACTTTGATATTCTTTTTGAAATTAACAAAAGACTTTGTCCACAAAACTTATTAGTTATAGGTCAAAGCGTTGCTATTATAAACAATTCTTTAACAAATCTAGAAATATGTTAATTATAAAAGAACTTTCTTTCTTTTTCAAAATTTCCAATTGTTGTTTGTGCTACAAAAGTCATTGAAAAACTGTTCAAGCGTTCAAGTCGGTACAGTTAACATAGATTTGCCATTATGGCCTCCTCTAGCGAATTATTGTATAAGTACTCGTATTGACATATCCCAAAGATAAACATACGAGCCAGATACAAAAAAAAACTTCCGCAAAGCACTTCAAGTCGCATTTAACCTTCCAAGGTACACAAATTGACAACAACACAAGTCTGTGTCTTGTTGTTGTTGTTGTTATTGTTATTGCTGTTATTGTGATTGTTATTGTTATTGTTATTGTTGTCGCTCCACCATTGGCATGAATGATTGATTTTATGTATGTAGCTGCCTGGCATAAAGTCACTCAATAAAATTACGAAAAAATGCGCTGTCGCATAGAACAAAGGCCACGGGCAGATGCATCTCTACCTCTACCTTACTGACCAAGTGGCCATCGTCAGTTCAAGTGCTTGACGACGACACATCATTGACAAAGCAACAATAACAACAACAATAAAACAATGATTTCATCATGCAACTGCGGCGGAAGTACCTAAATACTGCGGTTGTTCATTGAGTACTTAGCCACATTTCAAAATAACCCGGTTTGTCTTATTGCAGAGATAAACAGCAACTTTTGAATCAAACCTTATAATAAATGAAGTTATTTTCAGCAGATGTCTATATGATTTGATTTAAATCAAAGTCATTTTTGAAAACGTATCTTAATCATGAATTTCTACTGTAAAAGTTGTTCCTATGCTTTTATTTAAATAGATATAGATGCCTGGCTGTCATGCTTATGTTTTTCCATTTTCCATTTACAGAAAACCCACATATTTGCGGAACCTCCCTCTGAGTATCTATTTTTATACTCTGTTTTCCAAAATGGAAAAAAAGAGTATATTGGGTTTGTGAAATGTCCGTCTGTCCGTCTGTCCGTCTGTCTGTCCGTCTGTCTGTCCGTCTGTCTGTCCGTCTGTCTGTATGAACGCAGGTTTTTTCCACAATTTTGAAGCTAGAGCAACCAAACTTGGTATACATGTTGGTATATACCATAGGCAGACAAAGTGTCAAGATCTCCCCCCACCCCCACCCCTTCCCCCACAAACCGCAAAAACCTATATCTTCCACAGTTTTACAGCTAGAGTAACCAAATTTGACATAAAGACTAGTGACCACACCCTTGACCGACCTGCCAAAAAAAAATATGCCACGCCCACTACCACCCCCGCAAATGAGCTAAACCTGTATCTCCTACACCCTTATAGCTAGAAACCCCAAATTTTGCAGTATGACTCCATTTGAACTCTTCGATAGATTGGAGAAAAAAATTTTTACGTACAGAAAACAGAGTATATCGCAGTCGGGTGAGCCCGACTGCAACGTTCTTACTTGTTGTGACTACGCCTGTCATCGCACAGTTTGCACAGTTGCTCCCTGCTGCTGCTGTTGATGTCGTCGTCATCGTCATCATCATCATCATCATCGTCGTCATCAACGTTGTCGTGTTGGCCAAGTTGCCAAGCGTTGTAGCTGTTACAACAATGCGCCTTCAATTAAAGCGAGCAACCTTGAACTCTTTTCAAGCGGTTTATGCGCGTTCAATCAACGGCAACCACGGCTGCTCATATCGGCCATATCGCGAGTCAGCAGCTCGCCGATCCTTGGCCATGTTGGCGACGCGTCGCTACAACAATAACAAACAGCAAACAGCAAGCAACAACAGCAACTCTGCCCAAGCTGAAACCGAAGCTGAAGCTGTCAATCTGCGTTCCTCGTCTTTGCCATTGCCTTTTGCCTTTTGCTCCTCCTCCTCTGCCTTGGCAATCATCGAGCCCGGCCTCTGCTCCGACTACGGCTCCAACTTTGGCTCATTCCTTGGCGTCAACGCCGTTAGCTGTCGTTTAGTTTATTGTTGCAAATTGCTCAGTGAATTATGTGCCGAACTGCTTACTGGGAACGACCACACACACATATACACATATATAGATATATGTATAAATACTTTTATGTGTGCATATGAAAAACATATGTGTTATGGGACAGGGTTTGACAGGAAATTTGATATTGTGGGTTTATTAGAAACCATTTGACTGTGGGTTCTGCCTAACCTATAAGAACGGTTCATTTCATGTCATTGAGTTAATATTTGATTTTGATTTAAGGACTGGACTTCTGCTATTGCCTGTTGCCTAAGTCTTTTGTTATTTAAGCAAACAACTTAATTAGAGAAGATGAAGGAAAGCTTTAGGTATAGATTTGACTTTATTTTAGAAATTGAGCCACAGATATATAACTTAGCAAGTTTGTTGCTGCAGTCTTTTGTTATACAACAACTATTGCTTTTGGTTTTGGTTTATGTAAATTGATTTGTTTTTATTTACTTGTGCAGCCCACGTACAGCTCCAGTTTCTTATTTTTATTTCGATTTTTGTTGCCCTTAATCAGGCAAAAAACCCTTTTGCCTGTGCCTCACTCACTTCACTCAACTCAACTCAACTCAAGTCTCGACTTGGCTTGACTCAAATCACAACTCTACAACCCACACACATATGCCAAAGTCCGGAGCTGGGGACGGGACCGATAATGTCAGCTCAGCTCAGCTCAGCTCCGTTTGCTTGTTAAGCCCTGTGCCAACTTTGATTTTCTGCTCTGTGTCTCCAGACATTTGTCTCTGAGTATTTGTTTTTTTTTTTTGTCTTTTTGTCTTTTTGTCGTTGTTGTTGCTGTTTCTGTTACCCTCAAATGCACTTTCAATTGCAGACAGTTTGACGTATATATGTAGCCAGCAAAAGTACTATATCTTTCATTTATCTATCTATATATGTACCTACCTATATTTTGTTGTCTGTCTGTCTATCTGTCTGTCTTTTGTGGCTGTCTTGCTTTCTTTATGCACCGATAGCTGAGACCAAGACGTAGACCCAGACGCAAAGTGAGGCTGCCCACAGGCACTTGGCGTGAGACGAAGCGTTTCAGCTGTGGGCTGTGCGGCTCCAACTATAGCTCTATAGCTATAGCTTTGACTATGCCTTGTATCAGTTATATTTGCTTTCATGCGTGGCAAGAGCTCCAATCTCACATACACATACAGACACATACATAGAGCGTCATCGTCGTCAAGTAGCTGCCATGTAAAACGCTTCCTACTTAAGCCTAGCGTTGCATTGTTATAATTTGCTAAAATATTGCAACATTTATACCCTAACCAGAAAAATTGTTATGCAAAGTGCTTAAACGGCAATAATTCTCAAGTATTTGGTTTTACGAACTTAAGTTTCTTAAAATTAATTATAAGTATTTTTTTTCATACAACACTGTCTTATTTTTATTGCTTTCTTAGTTAATTTTGTATTTGTTAAACATTAAATAAAGTGAAGCAAATATTCAACTACCTTGATAGTGTATTTAAATTTCGTCTTTATTCAATTGTTAGGTTTCTTTGGCTTTAAATAAGTGTTGTTGTATGTAATTATAAATTCAATGTATTTTTATTAATTAAATTACGTAAAGTGTAAATTGTGTTACATGTTTTTTGGACACGCACATCCATTACGCGCCTCAGTTTACCTTATTCCCCTCACTCTCAACATTTTTTGTTGCCTAAGCTTAGCTAAATGTTTTTGCTTTCATTAGAAAGCCAACATAAAAGGCTTTGTTGCCTTCTTTGCTCAGCGCTCTGTTTCTGTTTCTGTTGTTGTTTTTATAAAAACCAAACAAAAAAATGTGAAAAAATATTTTTGTTAAGCGCTGCATAAATCGCAAATATTGCAAACAACATTTTCAAATGTTTGTCTCCTTTGATGTCATTTTGTTACTCTGCGTTTTCACTTGACTCTTTGACAATGTGCTAATCACTTGAGCAACATTCGCCATTGCTCAGGGGTCGCGGACATATTTTACAAAATGGACAATGACATTTAACACCACTTAATGAACAGATGTGAAATCTGGCTAATAAATTTAAAGTCTATGATGGCTTCATTTGCACAACAACAACATCGCAGGGGGCAGTTATCAAAAAGTTATTAAGAAAGCCGCCACACACAACAGTAGCAACTAAATCAAAAGACTTAAGCAACGAACCTGCGCGACGTTCTCACCAAAATGAAAATGAAAGCAGCCAGGCGCGCAGCACAGAGCCAGGCAGTAGATAGACAAATGAACATACAGATTAGTCAGACAAATAGACTGACGGACGGACAGGCAGATAGACAAATGGATAACTCCATGTGTGCTCTTTTTACACACTTGGCTTACACGACGGCCTAGAGAAAATTAATATGCCAAACAATTACACGGCATGGCAAAACAATTTTAAGCCCAGTTGATGTCGCTGCACAGTGGTTATGAATTCACATTTCTGCGCTAAAAAGAATGTTGCAAGCTCAATTATTTTGAAAATTAAGCGTTTTTAAATAATAATGCTTCAAAACATTTACACTGAAACTTTACGCTTTGATCATAATGAAAACGTAAAAAGTTCGTTGCCTAAGTCTTTTGATATTTTAAGTCAAATTCTTTTTTTAATTTGTTTATGATTTCTTTTCTTAACACAACAAGTAATTCCTAAAATTTGATAACAATTTATATGTAAAGTTTAAGCCAAAACTTGAAAATCTCTTAGGTCTTCAAATCGAAATTCTTAAATGAAATATGCTGCTGTATTTTGTACCACTGTGCTGTGTTAGCTACTGTTTGGATTTCAGCTACGAAAGTTAAGACTTTTGCTTTTCTTTGTTATTGTTATTGTTTTTCGAAAGAGGAAACGTGCAGATAAACAAAAGTTCAAGAGTTCGGCCCGAGGCGCACCCAAACCCCCCCCCCCCCTTTCTGCTCGACATGTGTGGCAAGAAAAGAAAGTTATTACAAAACTCAACGAAACTGACAGCTGACAAGGGATTGGGGCCTGTATGCAGGGACACCCTGCAGCTTTGGGCTGTGGCTGTGGCTATGCCTCCAAATGTGATTCGTTGCAGACGATTGTGACAAATCTTGAGATGGATAAGCTTTGATAGCAAAACAGAAACTTACCTCCGCCATTGTTGGCACTGGAGCAATGCTTGGAGCTGAGACCCTGGCCCGTATTTGTTGCTGAATTGGGCAATCCACAGCCGCTCATGACGCCATACTTGATGGGCTTGAAGTGAAAGAACGATGGCGAATAGCCCGAGCCGGCACGACTCAAAGAACTGAACTGCTCCTCTCGATCCTCAACGTACAGACCCTCCTTGCCCATGGCAGCCAGCTGCCTGCCCTTGGGCATGAACATGACCAGGAAGACGGTAGCCGATGTGGCCACCAAACCAAAGGCAATGCATGCATCCTTATGCCGCTCAGCGACCGCCAAGCCGCACAGCATCCAGCCCAGCCAAATGGGTATTGCACCACCAATGGCCAGGCCAATGTATGTCGCCTCACGATAGTTGTCGCGTATGCCACGCGACTTAATTGCCAGCACCGCAATGAACACAATGAGGAACACAATATAGATGAGCGAGAAGAGCAGCTCCGAGAACTGCGTCTTGCACAACGGTATGAGTATGGTGCTCACAGCCGCAATACGCGTATAAATCTCCGGCGTGCCATCCAGCGTTGTATAGGATGTGGGATAGAACAGCGCCGAGTAGTTGGTCTGCGAGGCAACTGTTGTAGATAGGAAACCGCTGCCCATAACTGGCACACTGGTCGTATAAATCTCTGGCGGCTGTGTCAGCAGCCACTGTGCTCCAATGGCCACCTGAATAAGCAACGCAAAGAGCAGCAATAAACCCTGATATGGTGCCGGCAAATAGACGCCACCGTTCAGACTGATCAGGAAGACACATTTGACCAGCAAAGCGGCAAATACCAAAGCATATGCCACGCCTACGCCAAAACGTATGGCGCCGCAGCTAAGCAGCGTGGGCTGTGCCGTTATAACGGCACCCAATCCCGCGCAGGCAAACAGACCCAGCAGCAGCATTTGACCCAGAAATAGATGACGACGCGAGGGCGAAGTGCGCCAGGCTTTGAAAAGCACAAAAATCTCAAAGGCGCCCATCATGAGCATGGTTAAGCTGGCCAACACCAGCACGGGCACCACCCAAACTTCCTTGCGTAGTCCTGCAAAGGGCAGCTGTGTGGTGGACACAATGCTGGGCGGCGTGGCATGACCGCCTTGTGTGGCACGTGGCGTATTGGCGGCGCGTGCTCGTGCGCCCTGGCTGCGCGTTGGTGTGGCAGATGTGGTGCTGCTTTTATTGCTGCTGCTGCTTTTGGTGCTGGCTATTAGCGTAGGCACCACAAAGAACTCGGTGGACATTTCCAAACGTGCAGCGCTCGATATGTTGCCTTCCAGCACATTGAGATCCTCGCGACGCAGCAGCTGCTTGGCGTTGCGACGTATTGCAGGCGTTGTTGTGGTACTGCTGGTGGTGCTTGTACTGCTGGTGGTGCTAGTGGTGCTAGTGATGCTGCTGCTATTGGCCTTGAGCAGCTGATAGGCATTGCGTTCGCGCTCCTGTGTGGCACTTGCACTGACGCTGGTTACCAGGCGAACACGTCGCCAAATGTTGTTATTATTGTTGTTGTTATTGTTGCTATTTGAAGTGCGCGCCGCTGGCGTTGCTGCAATTAGCTGCAGAATGAGCAGAAACAGCAGCAGCAGCCTGCTGGCCTCGATCCTGCTCCTGCTCCTGAATGGAGCCCAATTGGCCATTGGATCGAAATCGCGTCTTACTTCAAATGCTGCACATGCTCGCATACACAACATGCACACACACACACACACTAACACACACAGCAACACACAAACACAGTTTGCAATATACGCACGCGCGATCTTTTTACGTTATTTCGTTATTCGTCTTTCGTCTTGCGTTATTTTCACGACTTCGTCTTGCGTTATTTTCACGATTTCGTCTTGCGTTATTTTCTCGACTTCGTCTTTAACGCGCTCTCACGTCCGCTCGCCAGGCCCAACCAACATCGACTGCTGTCTTGTGCCGCTCTGCAAGTTCGGCTTTGGTTTGGACCCGGTTCAGTCTTAAGCCGTTTGAGCCAAGTTTGAAGCCGCTTGCAACTCATACCAATTGGTCTTTGGTCTGGTCTAGTCTGAGCTGCGCTGCGCTGCTCGGATCTACTCTGCTCGAATCTGTTCGACTCCGTCTGAGAGCGAATTGGAGCTCGTTATAGAGAACACTTTCATTCGTTCTGCATATGTGAATTTGTGTTTTTTTTTTTTTCTGCTGGAAAGTGCTATTAGCCGCAGTCAGCCACATTTGTATTTTGTGGTGCACACCAAGCAAAGCAAACCAAAGCAAACCACTCGCCAAAATGGGCTCAACAAAAGGCAAACAGAGAACAGCGAACAAACAAAGGCGATTGTAAATCAAAAGCCTGCTAATGATATATCGATATATAGTGCGCCGCTCACAGCAGAGGCCAAAGCAACGGCAACATTCTGATCTTGAAGTTTTATTGTTTTCGAGCACCGTTATATATTCAAGTCGAGCTTACACTTACAAATCCATTATCAACTACAATGTTTTGAAAAGTATTACAAATTCTCAGAAAACTCTTTAGAATTTTTGGATTTGTGAAAGATTTGTTATAAATAAAATATGTGTTATTAAAAAAAAAGTAATAAATAGAAAATAGTAAAAATTGGTTTTTTTTTAACCTTTTTTTACTGAATACGGAGCAGTTCTTATTTGCGAAAAATTCTAATTTCCAAATTTTTGGCAAGGGAAATTATTAGTTTTTATTATTTATTCTATCTGCTAAATTTCTTTTCGAAGTGTAAGCGCAACTTCAGTGGACACATTGCCCATTGGTCATCCAAATTCAAATCCGCACTTAGCTCCAACTTCATCTCCATTTCCATCCATATTTGGCACAGCGCACAGCGAGCCATTAGCCGCAGCAAATGTTATGTAGATCGTGTCGAGTCGGTTTGCTCTGTTGGCGATTCATTGAGTGGGAGGGGAAGGGGGTGAATAGGAGAAGCGGTACTGGCTCGCATACGTTATCGTTAGTAAAGATCAGACTGAAAACAGAACTGCGGCCAGCCGTCTGTCCGTCTTGTTCACCATTATTGACGTAAAGGCGGGTAAATAACCTTTCGGCATGCCCCAAACACTTCTTGTGTGTAGGTGTAGTCCAGTTGTGTACACTTGTGTGTACTGTGTGTATGACTGATTGCTAGATGGAGGTGTCAGCATATCTAATAGTCAGTTATTTCTATTTGTATTCGCATTGTATATTAGCTCTGACTTTTATTAAACTTCTTGAAAACTTCACAATGTTTACAGTCTGACCAGTAGCTATTGCCAATTTATTGCAAAACTGAAAGAACATAAGTTAACAGCTTAACGCAAATAAATTAGAAGAAATAAAAACAATTTATTATTCATAAATTATACAATTGATAAATGGCATTTAAACTATTGAAGCTTCAATTTCCAGCAAACTTTTGCACATCGGACAAGTCAAACTTTAGTTAAGCCATTTTTAGTTTTTGTTAATCAAAGAGTCATGCATTTTTAATTTATTTATTTTCTGTGAATCAAAAAGTTCATTTTGGTATAACAACTGTTTAAGAAACATTTTCAAAGTATGCCTTTGAAAGATTAGGCACAGTTGCCTTCTGAATAGCCCAGTAGAGTCTGACAAACTTAAAAGCAAAAACTTTTAAGATCTAAGTTGCAAATTTACAACCAGACACTAAAATCAAAAAAAAGTGCCTTTTGGCCAGGGTCAGAACACGCAAAACAGGCGCCAACAACAACAACTACAACTACGTAGAAATGTTAGCCTATTCGAATGGTCTATAAAGTTGACTGAACAGGCAATGAAATGTGATCCCAAGATAATTAACTCTTTGCCTGCACAAGCAACGAGCACGAGCCACAAATGCCGATGCTGATGCTGATGCTGATGCCAAACAAATCCTGTCCATGTGCACTCATCAGTTATTAACGCAATGTGTCTCAGGTTTGTCAATTGTAAAAGCACATTGAAATTTGATCAAGCAATTCAAGTGGTAAATGTGCAGTCTTATGAATTACGCAGGAATATGACTGATGATTGTTAGAACTATATATACTTAAAACAGCTAAGATGGACTTAAGTTTGTGCATTATGCTAATGCTAAAAGAGCTAAACTTTGTCAGACTTAACAGCCTGGCGACAGTTTAATTAGAGAGCTGTAAGAGAATTCATGTTAGATCAGTTTAAGCTTGGATTAGGCAACAGCTAAGTTGACACGGACAGTGGCATTTATTTAACAAGAGTTTTGTAATTTAGCAAAACTGTCACTAACAAAAATTCTTTAATTTGTAAAAATATAAAAAAAAATATATATATATATAATTGCTTGACAACTATTTATTGTTTATTTATTAATATACATTTTTCCAATTTATCTTCTCTAGCAGAAAATTTGTTTATATGACAACTTAGTTTTCGACCGATTGTTCCTAAAACTGATTCATATTGAGTTTAGTTGAAATATCTGTATAAACAAAATAGTTTTTCATACCATAACTGATTTTTCAATAGATTGTTCCTATGGCAGCTCTAAGATATAGTCAGCCGATTTTGATAAAACTTTGTCAGCATGTTTAAAACGTACTTAAACTTAGATTAGGTGAGTTTGATTGAGTTATATCAAAAAACTAATAGAAATTTTCATAAAAAAACATGTTTTTCAACCAATTAATCCTATGGCAGCTCTATGATATAGTAATCCGGTTCGGCTAATTCTGATTTACATACTACCTGCAGCACAAAGAAGCATCTGTGCCAAATTTCATCAAAGTGGCTTCAGATGGACAGACAGACAGACCGACATGGCTTCTACAATGCGTTACACATTTCGCAACAAAATAATAATACCCTCTGCAAGTGTATAAAAAAAAGCTAAGAACTGTTTTAAGAACTATTCCAAGTCTAGGCCCCATCAAATGTTTAAGTAATTGATCGTCAACAGACAAGGCAGATACTGTTGGCAAAGTTTGTTCAGTTGTTCAGTTCGCCTGCGGCACATCTTTGAACGACTTAATTTATTGGCTACAAGACGCGCCGGCGCCGGCCAGGGTCAAAAGTCAGCCATGGACGCCGTTTGGTAAAAATGTGAATGTTGGTTAGGTTCTTTACATTTAACATTTGCATCGTAAAGCATTCTGATATTAATTTCGGCAATACAAAAGCGACGTGCAGCGAAAGATGCTGTGCATAAATCAACCAAAATGAATTTTCAAATTTTAATTTAAACCAGTTGCACAAGTGCATTGAACTTGCATAAAATACAACAACAACAACAAAACACAAAACAACAACTTTAAGATACGCGTAAAGACAAAAGCCTTTGGCTAACTTATTTATTTATCAATATGTGGTGCGTACCCGCTGCAGGCCGCTCGCCTTTCGACGTCATTGGAACCAAAACTGAATTCTGATTTATAAGCATGCCTCGCGCCCGCTTTTCGCTTTCCGATCTGCGCTCTCCGCTTACCGCTCTGCAGCCTCTGGCCCCGCTCCCCTTACACAACGGGGCTGCGCTTTAATCACGTGCGTGCAATGCGCACATGATGCGACTGCGACTGCTCCCCAATCCAATACCCCATGTCCCATGCATGCCCCAAGCTCAAGCTCAAGCTCAAGCTAAAACTCAAACTCAAACTCAAACCAATGCCGATGCCAAAGTCGAAGCCGATGCTCATGGTTCGATGCTGGTCTGGTGTTGCAAATGCTGCCAGGGCAAACACCCAGCCAGCTAGCGAGCCCCCTTATATACTATGCTGCTCATATTTATAAGTTAGGGCTTTTACGCATTTGAAACGTCTCCGACCCTTTTAAGTATATATATTCCTGATCAGCATCAACAGCCGTGTTGACTTATGTCATGTCGATGGATCCATCTATCAACTGTTCTATGCGAACTGTGTTTTCCATTAAGCTACGTTGATGAAATTTGGTAGAGATGCTGCTTTTTGCTGCAAGCCGAACATATTTCAAAATCGGACGGATCGGACCACTATAACATATAGCTGCCATAGGAACAATCGGTTAAAAACTTTTGGTTTTCAAGATAACTCTACCAAACTGACCAATTCTGAGTTTTAGCAATTTCTAAACATGTTGACAAAATTTCATTATAATCGGACCACTATATCTTATAGCTGCCATAGGAAAAATAATTGAAAAATTCGTTTAAATAAGAAAAACTTTTTTATTTTTCAAGTTATTATAACCAAATTTACCAATTCTGCATTTTAGTATGTACTCTTTATGCTGAACGTATTTAATCTAAATCGAATGACTATATCTTATAGCTGTCATATGAACAATCGGTCAAAAATTAAGTTTCATATGAACAACTTGTTGGCAACTTTTCTTTTTTTGTTGTTTTATTTTTCTGCAGCAATTGCAACCTAAGCACAATAATCTAAGAAACTATACCTAAACAAGTGTCCAGCATAGTATTTGTGTGTGCTGCCCATTATGCAGCAGCAGCTTTTCTTGTGCTGTTGTATGTGTGCGCGCATGCGTGAAGAGTCCGTTTTAATCGTTGCCTGGCCATCGAATATTTCTTCGCCACGACGTCGTCGGCTTGGCTCGTAAATCCGGCGTATAAAAGGCACATTGCGCGCTCCATTGGTCAGGCAGGCAGCCATTGTTGTGGATGTTTCTTTGGCTAGCTGGGCTTGGGAATTGGAATGGGTATGGGTATGGGCTTGGGCCTGGGCCTGGGCCTGGGCCTGGGTTGTGGTCAGCCTACCAAAGGCTGATTTACTATGATCCGCTTGAGTTTTATGTGCAGAAAGATAACATTTTTAAGATATTGACACCTTGTTAGGCGTTTGAGAGAGTCAAGAGACCGCAACTGGCAAGCAACCTTATGGCTAGGCTTTCGACATGGCCAAAAGGAACGTACCTAGAACCCTCGATGCTGCTGCCGCACTCCCTGCCCCTCTCTCCTTTGGCATTTGCGTGGCTAATTGTTGTTAAAAATTAAATGCAGCACCATCGCCAAATGCATAAACATTGCTAGATAATCAAAGCGGCGACGTGCCAGATGCAAAGGGAATAACCTAACTAAAACACTGAGATACTTTTATGCTAAACCCCTTACTTCTTAACCCTGTTTCATTTCCATGTGGGTGTCACAGTCAAAGCGCAAGGCGGCTCAGCTTAATTTATGGCATAGGAATAATACATATCTTTATGGCTTCATTAGCGAAAAGCCGTTCAGCAACCAAAACGCCCCAATCTGAGCCATGCAGCACCAACAACAACAACAACACCACCACCATCACAGATCCGCATAACCCATTCGACACGCTGTCTGCAACAACGCCAAAAGGATCGACATCGACGCAGTCGTCAAGAGACGTCGTCGCTGTCACTACACTCGGACCCGGCTAGCATCACATCCACATCCACATCCACATTTACATCCACATCCACATCACATCATTCGCCAGACCCCAAAGCACTTGAGACTTTACTTTGTATGCACACTTCAAAGAGGTTCTTCTAAATGCCCTTGTGAGATATGCAAAGTGGAGTGTTGGTTCAGCGTAATGCCATGTAACACAACCATTTAACCCAATAGAAAAACAATTCAAAGTTATAAATTAATAAAAAGAAATGCAAAGTTAAACAGAACTTTAGCAAAATATTTGCACATTTGCCAATGTCAATTCATGATTGTTTTGATATTTTTATCATTTTTAGCAACCTTATTTGCAGAGACAGTTTTGGAAACAAGTTTCCATTGCTTTTTCAATTTTATTCAAAAATTGTGAAAGACTCTCAAATAACCATATGCAGGTTGTAGGTACTTATGAGTATAGTATTTCTGCACTTCTGGAATCTTTAATGAACTTTCAAAATTTAGAGATAAAGTCAAAAAACTTTTGCCAGCTACTTTTTACAGTTCCTGGAATCTTCGATAGACAAATAAAACGAAAAAGCTCGTTATTCTAGTTTTTTAACATTTGTATCTTAAACTACAATCAATTCTTGATACAATGCTGCTTGTTTTATTAAAATCAGTTGAATATGAAAAAAATAATACAATTTTAAGAATATTTAAAAATTTTTGAAAAAAATTAGAAAAATTCTTGGGAGAAAAGTAAGGAAATTTGAATTTCTTTTCAATAAGTCATCAAAGTTGGCTAAGCAGTTGTCAAGAGCATCTCAGAGTCGAGTGTCTGTTTAATGTGCTGATCCCACATGTTTGATATTTTTAGGGTTTTATATATTTTTTTGTTCGCGTTGTTATTCTTCGCGCACAGATTGATTGAGCCTTTTATTAAAGCGCACGTACAGCGTATTAAATAAATTGTTAGTTACGTTGCGGCCTCAGAACTCATACTCCATACTCCATGCATTAATATAGCATATAGCCATAGCTCTATGCAGACAACAGAATCCAGATGCCAGCCCTTCTTTAGTTGTTGTTGTTCATCTTTGGTGTCGTATGGCAAACGGCATACAACGCCCCCGAGGTGTTGTTGAAGAAAATCTGTTGCAGGAACACAGCATGAAAAAGCCGCTCAACGTGCTGCCATTTTTACAACGTCATTTTCCTGAGATCCCAAGTGTCTATATGGAGAAGAGGTCCAAAGTCGATGTCGATGTCGATGTGTTTTGTGAATGTGTTTGTGGATGTGGATGTCTATGCATTTTACTTTATGGCCTGGCCACGTATCAATTATGTGCCAAAGTGCTAATGGCTGTTGACGGCTCAACAAACGGCCAGTACGGCATACTGAGTACTGAGTACTGTGCAACTGAGCATTGAGTGTCCATTGTGGGTGTTGCACATACAAATTCCACAGCGAAAATGTTCTCACTATAGTTTTGTATAGTTCACATGAAGAGAAAATGTTGTTGCCTCTGGTTATTGCTGGGTTATTGCTTATGCTGTCTAAAAGTGAAAACGGGTTTTAATTACCTTTAGCTGCCTTTTTTTTGCCGCACCCCCCTCTCTCAAGATGCACTGATGCGCTGCAGATCGCGTGCAGTGTCGAACGCATTCGCCTGCAACAACAACATTTCAATTATGACACAAATCCATAGCACGCCATCAAAATGGCCAAAAAATTAACGAAGCGAACGCTCAAATTGCAATTGTGGCCACAATGTTTGGACTCTTATTTTGCTGGATTTTCTGGCTCTTGGAGGCCCGTTATGCATCTGCATCCAATTAGGTATTGGCTGAGCTGCTGCTGCTTTTTTTTCTTTGTGGGCCCATCTAAGTCGTCCTGCAGCGTTACGACTGCAACGTTGACCTGGGCCAGGGCTCGAGCCCATTCCATTGGCCTTTTTTGGGCCAATGCGCTAGTAACTTATACGCTTGTCGTTCACAGCGCATGATTAATGACCAACAAGGGCCGGGGCCAATCCCAAATGGAAGTCGTGTAACAAAAAAAAAAAGGCAACAAAAAAAAAAAGGATGCCAACCCAGCTTCGAGCAGGGCCGTCAGCCGGCTGAGTGGCTGGCTGCCTTGCTTGGCAATTGGCTGGCACTCTAGCACAGCAGTTGCCGCAGCTCGAGAACCGTCGACTGGGCAACTGGGCAAATGATATTTGAGCCGATTCTCCAATGAGCTACTGCAGTGGCTAACTCTGCCGCCGATGGAAAGATTGCTGCCAACAAAGATTCTATGCAGCATGGCAACAAGTTTTTCTGAAGCACCCACAAGCTAAACGAAATGAAATTTCAATATCGATTTTACTTGCCTAACAACGCAATGCTAAAGAAACTACGATACTTTATAATTTCAATTAAAATTCACTAATTTTGCAACAGGCTTTTATTTATTCATTTACTTAAATTAATGTCGAAAGGCTTATGAATAAAAGAGAAAGAGGTATAAAGTTTCACGCACTTTCAATCGGAACAGCAAAACTAATTTGACTGATTAATCTTACTCTGTGTAAGAATATTAGATTAGAAAGAAAGCAAAGATTTATTAATAAAAGTATACTACGGTAAGAAGGCAAGCGACTGTTTCGATTCCAGCTAAGACCCTAAAAGCCAAAGAGCAGAAATTGTTATTGTATATGTTTTATTCTGAGATGATAAAGCCTTGATTTGACATAACAAAAAACCTAAAATTATTATAATGCTACTAAAATTTCAATTTCCATTTGCCTTGCTTTTTCTTTTACTTTGAAACTATCTATATAAATTTCAGACCTTGCAGATGCATACTAAAAGTTTACATAATTGCAATTAAAATTTTTTTAACTACCTGTTAGCTCATCAAATATAGCAAATACAGTATAAATATCAACTTCTGTGCTGGGCTGACTTGGTCGGCAAGCCTCAATTATAGTGTGTAGTGTACAAACAAGTAAATCGCTGCGATATATGTAAGTTTCACACCTGAATGTAATCGAATTTTTATCATTTTACCTCCGCATTGCATTGTTGCCAGGCAGCCTAGCGAGACACTGCAGACGGAGACAGACAGAAAGACAGAGACAGACAAACAGGCATAGACCCAGGCCCAGACCAAGGCACAGGCTTTAGCTTTAACTTTGGCTCAGGCTAAGGCTCAGGCTGAGACCGGGCAGCAAATTGAAATTTATTGCCACTGAGCCACTGGAAATGCAAGCGAGTGCCGTAACAAGCCCAACATGAGATGGTTGAGATGAAAGGGGGGATGCCAGGTGGGGATTGAGGGCGATGCAAAAATTTGGTCAGCCAACTGGTCGCGTATGTGGGTCGCATTTGTTAGGCGTTGCCAAGAAAACTGGCAACTGCAACTTGGCCTGGCTTTATTGTTAGATAGGAAGTGTGACATTAGCCCATTAGAGAAGGCAGGCGATCAGCCAGGAATCGGCCATCGGCCATCGGCCATCGGGCATTGTATATCGCAAATCGCGTATCAAGCATCGAATTGATTGTCAGTCAGTCAGTCAGTCTCCGTTTCAGTCACTTAGCCATCAAGTGGCTGAGCCACTGCCACTGGCATTGGCAGTTGCAATAACGTTGCAGTTGCAGTTGCAAAAGGCAAAGCCAACGCCCGCACGACTTCAACTTGAACTGGAAGCTGCGACTTAGGACTTGGGACTTGCAACTTGCGACTTGCCACCGCCATCGAAGATTTATTGCTTAGATAAGCGCGAAAAGTTACAGATGCTTATGCAGCAGCCAGCCACCGCAAGGCGCGTTTCAGGTTCAGGTTAAGATTCTACCAAAATGAACGAGGGTTATTTAAACAACAACTGAAACTAAATGAAGCTTAATATTATGGCTGCCCTATGCGCAAATATAACAAAATTTAAACAAACTTTAGTTTAATAGACAACATATTTTTATAATTATACATACTTCAGAATTGTTGCTATCAAGTAGATTAGAATTAGTTAAAAAGCTTCTTGTTAGATTTAAGGAACTTTAGCTTAATTTGTTAAAAATGCTTGTGTATATTATAAACAATAACAACATATTGGCCTAAATAGCACCGAAACCAAAATTTGTAGGTAACGTAAGTTCCAAAAATTTGTAGCTTCAAACATACTAAGAAACTTTGTTGAAGAAAGTTTTCGAAAAAAACTAACAATGTACAAGTTACAGACCAAATAACCAACATCAAATAATGTCTTAATCCCAAGAAAATCGCAAAAGTGAAAACTTCACAAACAAGTTTTGTATGAAAGTATCCTCAAAGCTCAAAAATCGAATGATACAGTTCGACTCGAACTAGAGTGAAACCCTTGTCTCTGGTCCTGTCTTTATTGTTCAAGAATGTGGAAAGTATAATATAAAGTAAACTTCATATAAATGCATACATAATTTTTGTATAAAATTGTTTTTATTAAGTTATAAGCTTATCTAGCTTCTGATTTAAGCATGGGAAAATGTTTTATGCTGATTTTTTAATTTTACAACTTGCCATAAAAAAATAATTAGCAATAATACAAGCAACCCTCGCTGATAGTGCCTGCAGCACGTTGTCGTCGTCGTCTCGTTAGCGAGGCGCGATTGCTGCCCGCGATTGGCAATTGGCAACGGCAGCAGCAGCAGCAGCAGCAGTCGCAGTTGCAGCAGCAGCAGCAGCAGCAGCCAGTCAACGTTCTTTGGTCTAGGCTTAAGGGCCGCTTGATAAGCATCAGAGCCTTGCTGACTAGATGGCTGAGTCTGAGCCGCAACTGAGACGGGTCCTGGCTAAATTAGTGGATGCCGCGTTTTAATTCCTATCGTCTTATCGGAGCAGCCACATCTTAAATGAGGTCAATTATCAATGGGCCGCAGCCAAAAGTGCAAGTTGTTGGCAAGAGCGTAGGCCTAGGCCGTCTTCTACGAATAAGCCCAGGCCAGCCCAGCTCATAAAGCAAAGTTTCACTTTCAATTGCAGTGCGCGAAGAGGCGAGAGTAATAGAAACTGCACATTAAACGCAACACGTGCCACGCTTCATGGGAGCAGCCCCCAGTCCCAGATCCAGCTCCAACTCCAGCGAAACGTTGCACTTGCAATCAATCACAAAAGCCAGCTAGCTGTAATTAGCGCAGGGAAAAACAACAGCAACAACAGCAACAACAACAAAATATCGCACAATGCACATTGTGCATAAAAACAAAGAAAGCATGACGAAGTTAAAGCAACAGTAAAATTTGTATGCAGCCAGGAGAAGGCCGCAGAACAGATTGCAATTTGTGCAAGCAATGGAGCAGCAACTTGGCCAGTTTCATTAAAATTACTTTTTTGTTTTTTGGTTGAATAACAATAGTAATAATGTTAAGTGCGCCGAGTGTCTAAACAAAAGCCGATGCCACAAAAAAGTGAAAATTTTCACCTGATCATGTTGTTGCTGCTTTTGATGAAGCTGCTATTGCTTGTTGCTGTTGCAGCCCAAGAGCAATTGAAAATCGACAACAGCAACAGCCACAGCAGCTGTTGCTCAACTAGTAATCATCATGGAAATTTGCTTTTATATAAATTGCAAATGATCATGGCAGCCTCTCAAAGTCAAAGCCAAAGCCAATGCTAATGCTAATGCTAATGCAGTGACAGTGTTAGTGACAGTCAGACAGATTTATAAATACTTCCCATGTTTGCGACAGTTCCGGCAAATTATTGAAGAGATGACTGACATTACACAGGGTAGCTCATTAAAAGAAGTTTTCAATTAGCATTTTATTTGTAATTTAGATGCACAGCAAACAGCAACAGCTGCTTGTTTGTAAAGCAGATCATTTAAAAATATGTGCACAGAGAAAAAAAAAACAGGTCAATCTTAAGTGGAAACTTCTTCAAATATCAAAATTTTGCCTAAATGATATGTACAAAAAAGTCATATTGTTATTGATCTTAAAAGGGCTCTCAGCCTTTTTTTGATATGAGAAAATATAGAATTGTTAACTGTTTCATATCATTTTTTTTCTGTGTGCATATTTTTCAGAATGCACCAAGTTTTTAGCATGTTGCTGCAGCAGCGCTTGGATTCTCACTTGCGTTTCTGTTCGCATGATCGTGCCAATGACAACATGCACAAATGTTGACCTTTAATTACGACAACCAAAGCAGCAGCAGTTGCAGTTGCAGTTGCAGCAACGACAACAGCAACAACTTGTTTCTGCCAGGCCACTGTTTGCATAACTACGCACATAGCAACGGGCAGAAGCTGGCAAAAATATTATAAAAGGGGCCAAAGGAGGCAGCAGCAACAGGAACAGCAAGAACGACAACGACGACAACTGCAATTTGTCCAGCTGCATGAGACAACCCCAGACAGAGGTAGAGTTAGAGGCAGAGTTGGAGGCAGGGACAGAGTCAGAGGCAGTGGCAGAGACAGAGGCAGTGTATGAGGCAGAGCAGCAGACAGAGCCTGGAATCAGAAACAGAAACACACGCATGGCAAGCAAGAGCATGCACTGGGGCTGGGTGACAAGTGCTTAGTGTCAGCACCTTGGTTAGCATGCAGAGCGGAGCGGAGCCGCACCCCTTCCAGCAGCAGTTTCACTGTTGACAATTTTGTTTGAGAGAGCTTGGGCAGGATGCAGGCATGAATTTGGTGGGGGGAGCGCAGAAGTTTGGTACTCAGTTTACACATTAATTATCACTTTTGTTGTTGGACGGTAGCACGCCAGAAGTAGCATTAAAAGAAGAAGAAGAAGACAGACGACAGACAGGCAACAGATGAGAACATTAGAAGACAGGCACACTTAGTTCGTTGCTTAAGTCTTTTGTTTTCTTTTACGCCACTTTGCCAAAGAGATAAATGAACTGCTGAAAGCAGCAGCATATTTGCTGAGTGGAGGTGGGCAAGAGTCAGCGGGTGTGTTTGCGCCCTACAGGACGCACTGATTTATGCTTGCCAGGCTCAAAAGTAATCGATAATAATCGATAGCAACACCCACTTGATAGCCAGACGACGGCGACGACGACGACGCGACGTTCAGTCGTTCGGTATGAAAATTAAATTATAAAATGCTTTACAAGTGGGTCGGCCCCATGGGTTTTGCAGCCGGCCACGCCCCCAGCACCTACAGCTTTTCAGCCTTGATATTCTGCAAATAAAATTGCACACAAACGAGGGTGGACATGCGATTTCCTTGACATTTATGCAATGCAACTGCAGACGCAACGGGGCGGTTCAAGTTGTCTGCTGCAGCCAAACAGAGCCACAGTTGCAGCCACAATCGCAGCCAAAGCCACAACCTCAACCTCAGCCTGTGCCACGCCCCACTCGTGTTGCAGATGCGTTCGCAAAACGGGGCAACAAGCGAGCAGCCAAAGCAAATAGCCCGCGGACAGATTTTGTCTTTGCGCACAGTGCAACACGTATCAATTATAGGCAACAGTTACAACAACTACAACAACAAAAGCAGCAACAAAAACAACAACAACAAAAGCCCAATCTCAATATGGCCAACGACATCAAATTATCGGTTTGGGGCCAATCGCTTTTAGGGCACCCATATGAGAATACATGGGAAATCGCTCGAACAATGCCGCGCATTTAAATATAGACAAAGCTAAAATTTACTAAACTTCATAAAAAATCTATTGAGTAAATTGAGTCATTTTAAAGTAATTTAAAAAATTTGTTAATAATTTATCATTTCTCTTAACTAGGTTTTTAAATAAGTAGTCCAGTTAACTGATTTGCATACAAACTATCTGTTGCTTTTACCAATCAGTTGAGCAGCAGCGTATTGCAGGCGCCAACAGCAATGGGTCTGATTCTTAGACAAAGACAAAGACAACGAATTTAAATGGACTTAAAGTGCCCACAAGCCTGAACCAGTTAAAGTTAAAGTTAAAGTCAGTGCCAAACGCCATATATGTCTGTAGATTTAAGCTGCGCTTTGGTACCTAATGGGCAGCCAAGGCAGGCAAGCAGCCAGAGGCAGGCAGAGGCAGTTGCCAGGACTGAACTGTAGTCGTAGTTGAATAGCCATAGTCGAAGCATAGTTGCTTACAGTCCTGCATAAAAAATGATTAATTCCTGGCTTGATAATTTATGTAGACACATAATTCACAGCGGGACATATTTTAGCAAGAGTTCAGGCCGCAAAAGCGGTCGCCACTTAAATGCAGCTCTAAAAATAGCACACACACACATATACCTATTAGTTGTGTGTGTGTGTGTGTGTGTGTGTGTGTGTGTGTGCGAGTGTCGGTCATATTCCTATGCTAAAAATAAAAAAAGGTAAGAGCAGGCATCGCCATCGCGCACATTTGATTTAAATTGAAGTTAAAGCCAAAGCCAAAAGGCTAAGATCAAGGCTATTCTATGGCCAATGGTGTTATGGAACGTGGCTTGCGCCCGGGTTTATCATCATTATCATTAAATATTTATGACGCAGCGGTTGGGCACAAGCTGAGCTTAAGCCCTAATCAAAACTGGCCGTTTGCCTTTTTTCGCTAGAAAATTGTCAAGTTCGTTGCCTAAGTCTTTTGTTTTCGTTTTTCCTCGAAGCGCACAAATTTGCACAGAAATGTTGGGAATATTAAAAAAAATGGGTGTTTGCAATTAATAATGGGTATTTTAGGTATTCTTTAAGGTAGCATAACTTTTATAGGTGAAGTTTTGGTTGTTTGGTCGGTTTTATTCAAAGTTTTATAAAGGATTTATATAAATATCATATATAATTCAAAATAACAATTGAAAAGCATCAAAAGTTCAAATGTAAAACTAAGTTATGCAATATTAAATATTAAATAAAAGCTAACTTTAATATGAAATAATTATAAATTACCATCACATTTCTGTCGCCATTATAGAATGTGTTTCAACTAATATGCTCAGCTTTCTTCATGTAAAACTATCAGCTATGCTTAGGGCATAGAATTCAACACAATGCTAAACTCTCACTTCCTACTTACGATGAATGTGAATTGTGAATAGCGCCATAAAATAGCAGTTTCCCCATTGACAAGTGTTCCCAATGGGGCTACCCATCTTTACAATTCAGTTGACATTATTACGATATTCAGTAAATGCAAAACGTATTAGTTATCTGTATGATGCTTGAGCTGCACTTCCTTAAATCCTTAAAGCCATGTTGCATGCGCAAAGACTCATTGAATTGATGTTCAATAGATGGTCAAGAGCTTTGAATGCTCATCCTCCTCCACTGATTGAGTCAGCTGTGACTGTCGCAACGCTGGCAGCATAATTTGTGCTATAAAGGCTGGCAGGGAGGCAGGGGGGTAGGGTGAGTAAAAACACAACTGGCATAAATTCTAGGCAGACAACCCGCTGGCTTTCATTTCTAATTTTTGCATTTGGACCAGTGCCGGATCGGCTACCGTCCATGTCGATGGGGCCATGTCGATGGCGATGTTTTAGCGCATTTTATTGCTTTATTTGAGACTTTGGCATCGCAACGCTTGTCAATTTTACAACTTTATAGAGGCGAGCGCTTATCGTTTGCATATTTATGCCCCACTCGATGGCCATGTCTCTTAATATTTTTGACATATTGGCTATGCCGTGTGCGCTGTGGCCCCAACCATTGTCTGGGCTGGCTTGGGACTGGACTGGACCTAAGGCTGCTGTCTGCTTTTGGCCAAGCAAAGCTCTGCCTGCCTGCCTGCCTTCCTGGCTGTGAGAGGCTCATTGTTGTCGTCATTTGTTGACTGCGCCTTCCACAGAAATTTGTGCAACTCGAGTCGAGGAGTTCTGAGTTCTGGCTGTGTTCGTTTTGCTGTTTCTGTGTCTGCGTTCGCATTTGAATTGCAAATCCTATTATGACTTGTGAAATTATAATTTTTCTAGCTAGGCCGCACAGCCACTCCAGGTTCATGTCCATGTCCATGTCCATGTCCAGGGTCCAGTCTCTCTAGTCTCTAGTCGCTAGTCGCTAGTCTCTTGTCTTGCAGTCTCTCTTCTCCGTTCTCAGTTCGCAGTTCTCTGTAGAGCAGCAGAGGGTTCAATAGCATGAATTATGCATATGCAGGCGCTTTCGGGGCGCACACGCATCCCATGCACTTAGTTATGATAACGTTGCACATTTTGTTGTTGCCCAGTCTTCAGCAAATTCTCGTGTATTTGTTTTCGGCCAGCAACAACACGCCCCAAAGAGATGCATCCGCAGCAGCATTCGCATTCGCATCCAAATGGCCAAAATGGCTTATGCTTTATGCGTAGCAGCTGCTGTACACTCTAAGAGCACACTCAGTTGTAGACGCTGACGACGACGCCCCCTCTTTTAGCTGCTACCGCAAAACTCCAGCTCGAACCTTGGGCCCAACCATTGCTGACAGAACAAAGAAGTCGTTCATTTGTAATTGTTGTTGCTGTTGCTGCTGCTGTTACAAAGGGCAGACATGGCAAAGGATTACCAGCAGCAGCAGTTGTAGACGCACATACCCCAACACGTATATAAGTGTGTATTGTATGTGTGTGTGTGTGTGTGTGCACATATTTATGCTCATATTGAGGCAGGCTGTATGCTTGCATATCTTTTATGACTTTTGACTTGGCTTGTGACTCTCTCCACAACCAAGTTGAATGACCGAGACATGTGTCGGCAGAAGAGCTTTGTCCAAAATCCATGGTCAAGATCCATGTATACTCGTAAGTACCTATAAGCTAAAAGGTTAATGTCTTTTTTTGTTTTGTACCCAAGGTAAGAACTTGACAGTCAAATTATCTACAAGGAATAGCAGAAAAACGTTAATTAAAAATGCATACTTAAGCATAATTTATGCGTCTCTTAAGTGTAGAATATCAGCTTAGTTCAATTAAGTTATTTACAAGATTTTGTAGCTTGCAAATTATAAATTAATGTGCATGTAAATATTAAAAATGTACAGTTATACAATTTTGTATTCTGTATTGAATTATAAAGTAAGAAAATACTTTATCTAACGATGTCAAATATAAGTATCTAAACGATGTTCTCTTTTATGTTTCATTAGGTTTTTATAAGCCCGAGTTTGCTATAACTTTCCATGATTTCTGAGATCTTCAATTCTTTTCCATATCTTTTCTCATGCATGTTTCTCAATGCTTTCTGAGCTCTTCAAATTGTTCAACTATGGCTTGTTTTAAGTAGACCAGTGCAATTTCATTTTGCATCCACTTACAGCCAAATAATCAGCCTATTAGCTGGGCTTCTTTTTGCTATGCCAACTCCACACACACAAATCACACACAATTAGATGTCAGTCAACGTTCAAACTGGTCAACTGGCCACATTTGCTGCCTTCGTTCGAGTTTGTGGTTCAGATGCAAATGCAAAATGCAGATATAAATTCAGGTTCAGGTTGAGGTTCAGGAAACCTGCGCTATTCAGCGATTTTCAGCTATGACATTAGCTCAATGTCAGCGCAAATTTGCAAATTAGCAGCAGACAACAAAAGAATTATATATGCACATTATATAATGCGAAAGAAGGTAAACGAGGCAACGTCAAATGGTCTGTGTGTAGCACAGAAAACCAAAACCAAATCAATTTGCTGCGCTTCACAAAATGAAAACGAGAACGAGAATCGTCACAGATACTGTCATTGGGCACTGGGAATGGGTTCTGGCTCTGCAGACATATATCCTCCATCTGCTCCCGCTCTTCTTCTCTTACATTTCAAGCGCACATTTTTCCCATCATTAACATTGCCCTGGCAAAATCTGCATGCAGATGAAGTTAAGCCGGGCCAAGCAACATGCGTACTTAGTTAGAGAGGCTCTTGTGTCTGCAACTATTTGTTTCACGAATTCGCAGCGCATTAAACCAGTGGATGAAAAATAACAACAACAACGAAAATAGCTAACAACTCAGTAAGGAAGCAACTAACGGTGCGGCATGCTAAACTTTTTAATATCCTTGCCAATTACACTATGAATTTAAGAAAATTATATGTATCTAGAACAGCAACTATCATTTTCTTAGTTAAGCCTGGACCCTGAATCTGAAAAAATATATAAAATCAAAAGTTTTTCATTGGCCGTTTTAAAGCTAAACGAAAAAAGCAAAGATTTTCCACTCGTAGAACTGTTAATATCTTCAAAATCAGTTTTTTTAGTTTAAAAATTTTCTAAGTACGTTATATAATGTTCTAAAAACCACTCTTATATCAACTTTAAAAGTATAATTCGCTTAGGCGTTATTTAGGATTGAATTGAAAACTTTTCATTAAAAGGGTTTTTTTTTCCTAAAACTAAATATTTGAAAATTTTGTTCGCTTCTTTTTATAATTTTTTGTGATAGTTTATTGTAAAAACAGAATAATTTTTAAAATATCAAAGCAAAAACAAAAGTAACTACATTAGAAAAATAAAACAGGATTAAATTTCCTAGAAAAAATCTATATTTTAGAATTAATGTTATCATATCTGACTAAATCTAAAACTCAGAATTTTTGTAACAAATTTAAATTTATTAGATAATTTGAATTTTCTTGATATATTGAACGATTGTGTAAATAAATATAAAAATATATATAAATAATATATGCTAATATGCTCAAATTGTAGGGTATAGCAGAGCAGCAGCAGTGCCAGTGGCACTCTGTCCATCGGTCCAAACAAGGCAAACAAGGCATGTCCATCCTCCTATCGTAACAAGAACAATTTGTTCTAATGCGCCATGGCAGCAGCTGGAACTGGAGCCGTAGCCGTAACAACAAGGAGGAGGAGGAGCAATAGGAGAAGGGGAAGGAGGAGCTGGCGTTGCATAGAAAATGGAAAGGGCAGCCACTGAACACGCAATGGCCAGAACAAATGTAGACATTAAGCTGCTGGCTGTGGCTAAAGCCAGACGCGGATGGGCACAAGAATGAGGACGAGGACGCTGACTATAACGCGGGCAAGGATGAGGTTGAGGCACACCTTAACATCGAGTGACACGCAATGGACAAACGCCAACGCCAAGCCGAAGTGGCCACCATAAAAATCATATAGTTGTATATATTAGATATATAAAATTTGCCATTTATCTAGCGCATATGTGTTTTTTTGTTGCCCAGCTGACATTTACGAGCGTTTCAATAAATTCACTGTAGAAATTTCATTAATCGCCATTGGTTGAGCCCCCACAATGCCTCAGGTGGGCCAACAGCAGGTGAACCTCTCTCTCTCTCTCTCTCTTTCTCTCTATCTATAATGCTGTGTGGATGCCACTGTACGAAAAGTTGTAACTATTGCCATAAAAATATTTGCCGCCTTAATGTGAGTGGCTTATAAATTTGCACAAACGCGACCATATATAGCATTTAAGCATGGGGCCCATGGGGCCAACAGGGGGGACCACCAACCACCATTATTGCATGGCAGTTGTACATACATATTCGTAACTGTTATTGTGGCTTGTTGCTCGTTGCCTTTTGGACAGTTGTTTCCCTGGGTGTGTTCTGTGTTCTGTTCTGTTGTGTTTAGTGTTTGACCAACAGATTTTTAAAGCGCTGTCCCCTGTCATTTGTAAGCATTGCGAATAAGTATAACAATACAGATATTCAGACCTGTTCCAGCTTCCACCTTCGGCAACATTTTGCGGAATTGAAATTTCTTGGAAATGTTCAAAATATGCTTATTGCTTTTAAGTGAAATGAAATCATAATTCAACAGCACGTTAATTCAATCCTTTATCAAATGTTAAAATCTTGTCAAATGTGAAATTGGGAACATTTAACAGGAACTCACTTTTACAATAGCTTGCCGCAAGTGAAAAACGCCAACACAATTAAAATTCTTAAAATCTTTTCCAAAATGAAAATGACAGCATAGAAGGAAAATCCACATCCACATAAACTTTCACAACCTTTCAAAAAAGTTATTAATAGAAATTCTTTCAATATCGATTGTATTCCATATATGATTATATTTCACTGAGAAAAACTGCTTAATCATTGCCCAATTAATAAAATATTTGATTAACTTTTTGATAACTGGATTTTGAACAATTTATTTAAAATATTTTTTTTTTTAGTTTTTTGATTTACATTTCTTAATTTTTTCAATTTTTCTTAATTTTTTTTAATTTTTTCTTAATTTTTTCAATTTTTTGATTTACATTTTGTTAATTGTTTTCATTTTGTATCTTAGACTATCTTTGTAATTCGTATTAATTAACACAATGGTATATTATTTGGTTCTCTGATCGGGTGTTTGTTATAAACTAACGACAGTGAAGCGATTGCAAATGCATTTAAAGTAATTATGCATGGCCACATTGAACTAAAATAAACTTAAATTAATAATATAAGCATAACTAAGCACTGCTCTGGCAAGTTTTTACAATTCATATTCACTTGTGAATCTTGCTTTTTGGTAATAGCAAAACTAGTATTAAGAGAAAAAATATTTCATAGATTTACAAATGATTCGTGCTTAAATGTTAACATCTTTGGGCTAAATTATTTGGTTGAATTAACTACTACAACTTTTTGGGTTAACGCTAAGTTAAATGGCAAGAATTAATTCTAAACGCGTTTACACTATGGCACAGTCGCTGCTGGTCAAAAGCAGTAAAAACTTCTACTTTTGCTTCATGTACATGGTCGCTATCTTGTCGAGTATCGTATCGATGGAGAGCAGCTCCTCGCTAAACTTTTGCATGGTGGGCGCCGGCACAATCCACTTGAGAAACTCCTCCACATTTAAGCGCAGTCTGGCCAACGGCGTCAGCGTTGCATCATCATGTGACGGACGCTGTGCCAGCTTTAATGAAGCAA
This sequence comes from Hirtodrosophila cameraria, assembly GCA_949708635.1. Lineage (NCBI taxonomy): Eukaryota > Metazoa > Arthropoda > Insecta > Diptera > Drosophilidae > Hirtodrosophila > Hirtodrosophila cameraria. The sequence continues at coordinate 23,795,959 of OX453091.1, read as the reverse complement.
TGATAACATTATCAATTAGACGCTTCTCATAGCCCAGCTGACGCAGCTTCTGTGCCGAGCTAATCTTCTTGAGCACCACGGCCATATTAAAGCGTATGCCGGAGAGCGTTTGTGCATCTTCTGTTTGACTCTCGTTGAGCTCCTCCGTTGTTTGGCACTTGCTACATTGCTCGGCATGCGCCTGCAACTCCACCTTAATCTTAAAGAACTCATGGCAGCCATCGCACATGTACGGCTTCTGCTGTTTGTGTATCTTCTTCATATGATTCTTGAGATGCGCTAGCTGCGAAAAGGCCACCTCATCTTCACAAAGCTGGCAACGAAACGGCTTCTCGCCTGTATGCTTGCGTATGTGCAGCTTCAGCACGCTGGAGTGGGCAAAAGTTTGATGGCAGATCTGTAAAGTAAAACATTTTAAACAGTCGATCTGTTTAGGTATTTCCAAGACTTACCCGGCATTGATATGGTCGCTCGCCCGTGTGCATGCGCATGTGGACATTGTATTGAGATTTTTGTGTAAAGTACGAATTGCACACTTCACAGACATGCGTCTTGACCGCCGCATGTTTCTGCATGTGCGTGACCAGATCCTCATCCGGTTCGATGGTCTTGTGGCATATCTCACATTCGAATTGACTTAGCTTATGATGCTCCTGATTGATATGAGCGCGCAGCGCTAATTCATTGGCAAACTGACTGTCGCAGATGGTACATCTATGCTCCATGCCCTGTTCGTGGCGTTCCATATGCACGCGCAGATTGGCATTGGTGGAGAAGCTGGCCGAGCATTTGGTGCAGTTAAATTGCTGTATGCTGGTCTTGTGATGCGAAACCATGTGCTGTTGCAGCTGTTGGAACAAATACATAAGTATAACTTTTGGAATGTCGTAAGCACATTACTCACCTGACCACCACGGGCAAAACGTTTCTCACAAAGCGCACATGGATAAGGCTTCTCGCCCGAATGCAGACGCATGTGCAGCCTGAGGCGTTCCTTGAGCGCAAATGACTTGGAACACTGCGTGCAGGCAAACTGTTTCTTGTGCTCGTGTGCGGTGGTTATGTGATTCTTAAGATTAACCGCCTGGCGATAACATTTGCCGCATTCATTGCACTTGTGCGGTCGCTCGTCTGAATGTATGAGCATGTGACGCAGCAGATCGGTCTTGCCACCAAATTCCTTGGAGCAATGACTGCAGACATGTTGCTTGCGTCGCGTTGGCTCCGATTTGCGTGGCGATTTCTTTGGCTCTGGCTGTATGTAGTCGGCATCTGCATCTGTGGAATCCTGCTCGGCATCATCATCCACATACAAATCCTGTAGACTGTTGAGGCTGCTCTTGCGTCGCTTGATGGGCGAGGATGTGGGCGATTGGGATTCACGTGCCGCCGGCGGCGATGACAGCGAGATGCCGCTGTCCGTGAGCAAAGAGACGGCATCCTCCTTGGAAAGACTGCGACGGCTGCGTACCATGCTGAGTTAGTTTCTTTTTATGGCTATTACAGAGCTTGCTGCAACCAGCACCAGCTGCTTATTTATTTACTTTGGGAAGGGGTTAATGTATCTACGATAGTTTTCGATTTCTTTGGTTTTTTTTTGTTTTTTTTTTTTTGACTACTTTAGCTTAAGAATGAGGTTCCCAAACACCTTGGATATGTTATAGCGATTTAGTTATAGATTCGCTGCAAGAAAAAGTTAAGAGCTGTTATTTATTTAGCTTGCAATGCCACGTTCTAAACAACTCAAAAAACAACACACAAAAGAAAACGACAATAAGAATTTCAGCTGTGTCCACCGAACTTTTAAAACTGACTCTGTTGATAAGAACTGTTTCAATTTAAAGAAAGGGGGGAGGGGCAAAGCGAGCAGAAGTACATACACTAAACGAAAATATGCATCATAAAATGAAAATTGAATGTGGTGTGTTGGAGCAACTAAAAAGATCAAATAAAACTTAATTTGGCTGCATTCCGCAGTGTTTTAAGCAGTTATGCTTTATTTCAACTCGTATTTTTTTTGCAGTGTAGACTTACGCTTTTTGATTTAATCATGTTTCTTTTTCGCGCAGTGTAGAATTACTCTATATTTGTTTTTTTTTTATCACTTTATCAGCTAGCATTTCCAGGTAGTACATATACCAACACATATGTCAACTTATATGAACAATGTTGAAAAAGTTTGTTTATTGTAGTTTGTTTTCTCAATCTTTTGTTTGGAATGCGAGAGAGAGCAAGCGCGAGAGATAGAGAGAGCGCTCAAGAAACGCTGATAAGCGCGCAGCACAAAGGCAATAACTGATAAGGGCTAGCCAAAGGGAGGCCAGATAAGAGTTTTACTTATAGAACACATGTGGTAACTTTTTCAATATACATATATGTATGTATATAAAACTGCGGCTGCTGCTGCCGAGCACTTCTAATGAAATGGCATACGAAAGCAGGAAAAACAGAATGCATGCGAAACAAAGAAAAACTGTAAAAATCAAGAACAGACGTTGACGACCCTGGGAACGGTTAGCTTGAAGTACACAAACATCTGGCGAACAGATTGACCATGCTGAGCACACACACACACATATACACATACACAGGAGCAAGTACAAACCTTTGGCGACGCTTCATTGGCACCCAGAACCCAAAGCCAAAGGGCGGCGCACGCCAAAAAAAAACTCACACTCTACACAGCAACAAAACTTTTATGAACTCGTTGGAATCAATTGAAGCATGATATCCAAGTGCAGGGCCAGGGCCAGGGCCGGCGACGGAGACAGAGACAGAGACAGAGAGACAGGGACAGGGCCACAGTTCACGCAGCTGCACGTTACGCAAATGAAGCGTAAAATGAAAATGAAAACAAAACTGTTGAAAAGCGAATTAAAAACGGGCGAGCACCAAACCCTAAAAAAGCACTTTCAAAGAGCTTAAACTGTAACTGTTGCAGCTCAACGTCTGCCCGCAAGCTTCACTGCTTGCTGTATGGTGTAATAATAAAAGGTGGTGTCGTGCCAGTCGAGTAGCCAGTTATCAGTTCAGACGAACATACATATGAGTGCGATTGAGATAACAAGTTGTTCGTAAAGTGCTCAAATGAAAATACTTAATTTCTTGATTTTGCGCTTAACAACAATATGATCTAATTTCTTCATAGATATAAAGCAAGTTTCAAATATTCAAACGTTCTTCGTATCTATTTTCATATGGTACCTATTTATAGTTTACTTTATACGAATTCTCTAATGCAGTATACATATGTTTATTATCACAAATAAGCTTATTTAGATAATTTACAATTGGTTATATGTACCAAGAGCTAAGGCAGTTTTTTATAATTTGAAAATACGCGCTTTTTTCTTCAGTTTTTAAAGTACCTTAAGATTTGCTTAAGGTGAAAAGTATAAATTGGTACCTTTTTATTTTGCTACAAACTGGCGTGCTTCCATTTTCGATATCACATCATTCGAATACGATTTGAAAAGTAAATGAAAATTATAGAAAAACAACTGATTTTCATATTAATAGATTCTGTAATAATTTAAGATTATGTTTTCTTAGTAATTTAAACTAGTTTTTATATATATTTGCCAATTTCTGTTCAAATTTGAGAATTCCGACTTGAACCATCGCTGCACGACTGGTAATTGGCTTACATGACACCACCTAAAAAATATCACACCATGCGCTGCCCGTACAGTAGCCAGCGATTCATTAAAATTGAAAGAGAACGTTGAAAAAGCACGAACGACAGCAAAATAAATCACAAAAGGTGTGGGGGCAAAAAGAAAACAAAACAAAACAAAACCCAAAAAGAACAACAGTTTTGTAATGCTAAATAGGCAAATGGGCAGCCAGCAGCAGCAGCGGCGGCAGCGGGCAGCGCAGTTGCAGCGCGCAGGGCGTGCGATTTGTTGGGGGTCAAAACATTGAAGTCTTTTGTTTGTATCACGCTGAAAGAACCAACAATAGCTAATGCTAAAAGAATTGTTTTTGTTAGTTAGTTACCAAACACCAATTGTTTACATACAATAAGAGTATAATTTAGTTTATATACTAAATAAGTAGCCCAACACCGCAAGTAATACGCATTATTAAAGAAAAACCAATGCAAATAAATAGGGGTCAACTTACCCGCGAATAGAGTGCAAACGAACAGCTGCAAATAAAACTCAAAAACTAACTCAAGCACACACATGCACATACACACGCACACACATGCAGCAGTGGGGGTTGGCTGGACAGGCTACATTTTCATTATTATTATTGTTGTTTAAACTTTGCCAAAACAAACGCCCACTTTTTCGCAGCACAATTGGTTTACCTTCAGCAGCCGCAGAGTCAGCATGTTGCAAACTGTTTAGCTGTAGCTCCTGAGCTTATTTAACAGTTAATACCTGACATTCCACAGGCAAATTAATTGATTATTTTTGTTTAATTACAAATTAATTTATACACACTCGCTGTGTGTCGTGTGTTTGTTTGTAAAACATTATAGGGGTGGAACTAGTTCGATATCGATAGCATCGATAATGAACATTAGTTTCCTTTTAGTATTTTTAATATACGTATAAGAGTTGTAACGCTGCGTTCAGAATAAGTTCAAATGAACTAGCTCTTGAGCTACATTGTTAAGTTAAATGTTATACTAAATTGTATTTTAATATATTATATATATATATATTAATATTGTATTGTGATGTAAGCCATAAGCAAAAGCATAAAGGAACTAATGACTTAGTTCACGATTCAAATTGAACTAGAAATCCCAACTCTAATATACACATATTTTGAGGATTTTCCATGTCGTCCAACGCAGTCATACTGCAAAATTCAACTATTATTGCACATTTTGATAAATTTGTAAATACAAACACAATTTAATTTATTATATACAAATCAGAATGCCAGTCGTTTCATTAGCAAGTACATATGCTGATCCACCTCAAAGCCATGCAAATTGTTAGCATCGCCTTGCAGCCGCATTAACAGGCCACCAAACGAAACGTACGCAGACAGTCTGGAGGATTCGTTGTGCGCTTCGTCGCCCTCAATGCGATATATCTTGCCATACATAACATATTCAAAGCTGTCCGCACGTGTGCCTTCGTGCTCCATGGGATTATATTCACCGCTGTCGGGACAGCCGTCCTCACGCAGCGTTGTGGCCAGCACCAAGCGGAATTTATCGCCCAATTCCATTGGATAAAGCCACGAGTTGATGTCCAGTATAAGATCCATTTTGAATGATTCGGATTCACAGTGCAGGCGGGAAACACGGTCGAATTTTTTGCCCTCCGGATCCATGTCCTTAACGTTGAATATGTCTTCAAATAATACGCCAGCCATCTTAACTGAAAAAAATTGTTTATTAACTTGGCTCTATTACAACACGCCGCAAAACAATTACCTTTTTGTTACAGTATACGCTGCCGCTGTGTTGTACTTGCAATTCGACTCTTTGCCACAACCTAAAGCTGCCAGATACTTATTTATTGCGTTTAAATATTTAAAACTGCTTGTTTTATTTAAAAAATAAAGAACAGCGTTTTCCGGCTGCTGGCAATATTTTGCTTTAGCGTGCTTTAGGGATGGACAACAATATTGAGGTTGCGCTGAGTGGTGGCTCGGCCGATAAATGAGTAAATGTGAAATGTGCCTATCGATAGTGGCAGCGTTGCCAGATGCACAAGCGCAATAAGAAAATTCATAAATTTAAATTTTTTTTGGCGCGGCACGCCAGTTTATACGTTTTTTTTTATTAAGTTTTTATTTACAAGTGTTAACATTAATTACCAATTCTGTGTTCTGTCGGAATAAGCAATAATGCGACCGTTCGTAATAATAGGTCTGCGTATGGCAGGCGTCAACTGTGCAAAATTTTGCGTTATTTTGGCGGGCTTTCTTTTCAATGGAGCGTTAAGAATTAAACGCTCCGCTCGGAAGGGAAAACGACGCTCCACAAACGGCAGCGTTAGCTGTGTAACAGGAAAAGCCGTATTGGGTGCATTGATAATTTTGGCGGGTCTGCGCTGCGGACGAGCTGTTAATTTGGCGGGTCTGCGCTGCGGCTGCACTGGACGCAGCAGCTGCCGGAAAGCGGTAAAACGTTGCACCAAGGGCAGCACAAACTGTGCCTGTGGTCGCAAGCTGGCCAGGCTAATTGTTGCTGCACTTTGAGGTGTACTATTGTCATCAATGCTTTCGGTCAGCTCTGGTGCACCATATGTCGGATCAGGCTGTTTAGCTGCGGCAGGTGGACCATAGGTATCAGCGGGTGGCCCGTAGACCGCTTCAGGAGGCCCATAAGTCAGCTCCGGTTGCTCTTCAGGTGGTCCATAAGTCAGCTCTGGCAGTTCCTCAGGTGGCCCATAAGTCAGCTCCGGTTGTTCCTCGGGTGGCCCATAAGCCAGCTCCGGCTCTTCAGGTGGTCCGTAGCTCAAATCGGGCTGTGGAAAGTTGGCCGCCTGCTCCGTGGGCAGCTCAAAGGGTGGATCAGGTGTCAAGCCAGCTGCTGGATATGGTGCTGCCTGCTGTCGCTGTAGCACAGGTCCCGGAAAGCGCAGCCTAGCCGGCTCACTAGCAGCCACATTCAGGCACAACGCACAAAGAGCCAACAATAAACCAGAAGCACCAAACATTTTGCTGTCAAAACATGAACTGCTGCTGCCAAGTGCCAATGGGCGGCTATAAATACGCATGGGCCACAGATGACCGTGGGCAGACTGACCAAAATGCAGACGAGGTCAAACGCGTCAGCGGCGCGATGACTTATACGGCAAACCCAAGCGTTTACGTGCGTAGACCACAATCAAAGATTATGCTTTTTATCGGTGAGTGGCCCAACTTTATTTAATAGTTTTTACATGACTTAAATATCAGTTTTACCAGCTGCGGCGCAGCAGCAGACGCTGTGGCACTGGCTGCTCCCGGCGGCGTGACTGTGGAAAGCGTTGATAGATTCTAGCCGGTTTGCTGTCAGCGGGCTGATCGAGGCTCGTGGAGACGGATATAACGCTGCCATCTTCAGCAACTTGCACAAGCACTTGCTCCTCTTCCTCACTTACATCCACATCTTCAGCTGGCTGCAGTTTAGCATCCACGGAGGGTTCATCTTCTGGAGCGGGTAAGTCGTCCGTTTCAATAGCTTGCTCTGGCTGCGACTCCAGCTCGGGCTGCGCTGCCTCATCCACGCTTGCTGGTGGTCCGTAAACGCTATTCGGTGGTCCGTATGTGTTAGCTGGCGTCAAAGAGCTAACTTCCGGCTGCACTGTTGAGCTGGGCAGCTCAAAGGGCACTTCGGGCGTAATGCCCGCCTCAGGATAGCCTGTGGGCGCCGGGCTTGCTGGCGCTGCCTGCTCCTGACGCGCCAGACCGCGACGCGGCACAAATCTTTGACGCAGTGGCTCTGAACTGGACAGCACGGCCAAACCCAGCAGCAGCAGTATGGTAGACGTAGCTTTAAACATTTTGAAGTCTGTTTAACTTGTGTTCTGAATTGCACAATAGCTTCGCCTATTTATACCAGATCTTGGTCAATAATTTATGCTCGTCAGTTTGGTTTTCAGGCCTCCTGACTTTGTAGTTGCTTTTCCCGTTCGCTCGGCACGGCTTTGATTATGTTGCCCCGATCGAGGCGGCTTCTGATTTCTGTTTTTAATGCTGTCTACGTGACCCTTTTCCCAAATTTCGTTAGCGGCCAATGCTATCAGTGCCAAGTGGCTCCTCATTAACACGCCGCTGACAACGATTCCAATGGGCTTTAGGTCGTAATCGTAACCGACATGGTCTGTCCATTTGTTTTGTTTTGTGTTTTTGGTGGGTTCTTGGCTATTCATAATTTTATTTGATGGCTATTTATATTCATATGCATTGGCCTTGGCCGAAACGTGTCTGGATAAGCGCTCCATTAGACATAATTCTCATCTAGGTCAAGCTTATTAATTACTAAGTAATTGATTATTTTAATAATTATCATTACAATAAAATATTCTGTTTAATTCTGGCACAGAGTTTGGGTACTCTCAAACATTAACTATAAATTACAAAAATATTATGCATATCCAAAATAATCTGGTGATTTGAAGGACACGTCTCCGACAATATAAAGTATATATATATTCTTGATCAGCATCAACAGCCGAGTCAAACTAGCTCTGTCCGTCTGCTTATATGCGAACTACTCTCACCATCTTAGAGCAATCTTTATGAAACTTGTTATAAATGCTACTTTTTTTGCAGTTACTACACATATCGAATCGGACCACTATAACATATAGCTGCCATGGGAACAATCGGTTGTAAAATAAGTCTTTGTATGAAAAACTTTTTGGTTTCGCAAGTAATCTTAACCAAATTAAACTTTTCTAAGTTTTATAAGGTTCTTTACATGCTGCTCAAATTTGATTAAAATCGGGGATTATATCTTATAGCTGCTATAGGAATAATCTGTTGGAAAATTAAGTATTTGTACGAAAAACTCTTTTGCTTATACAGATATCTCAACAAAACTTGCTAGTACTTAATCTTGTTATGTTCATACATGCTGACTAAGTTTTATGAAAATCGGGCGTTTATTTCATATAGCTGCCTTAGAAACAATAGGTGGAAAACTATGATTTTCTGTCCAAAATTGTTCTGAAGTGGTAAATATCTGCGGCAAAGATAACTTTTCGTTCGCATTCTACAGTTTGTTGAGCATTGTATTGTATGCTTTTAAGTTATGCTAAGTATATATTCTTGTTCGACTTTAAAAGCCAAATCTTTCGAGTCTGTCTATAAGTCTGTAGTTTCCTGTATTAAACGTTCCTCAACTTTTTATTTTCCAAGCAACTTAAAAAATGTATGAATTAAATTTCAACAATATTTTTAATATACTTTTTCATTTAGATATGTATGTAATAACAAATATTATTATCGTAAATCGTATAAACACTCTCAACAACATATTTTTCTTAGATAGTATAAACTAGTATTGGCTTGGAGCGTATAATCTGGGCAGAACGGAATTGTGCAGATACGGGACGACGACTGCGCAGACGTCCGTTGCGTGCTTGTTGAATCAAACTAGCCGGAATGGGCTCTGAAGCGGGATCAGTGTCCACTGTTGCTAGATCCTGATCAGCAGCAGCATCAGCCGGTGGTCCATAGGTGTTATCGGGCTCAGCAGGCGGTGGTCCGTAAGTGTTGTCCGGCTCGGCGGGTGGTCCATAGGTGTTATCGGGTGGTCCATAAGTCAGATCTGGCTGCGCCTCCGTCTCAGTGGGCAGATCAAAAGCAATGGCCGGCGTAACACCAGCGGCTGGATAAGGCGCCGAAGCAGGCGTTGGCGCAATGTCCAGTGCTGGATCCACAGGTGCTGGCGGTGCAGCCTCCTGACGAGCCAGCCGGAAACGTGACGAGCGACTGCGCAGCTGAGCCGGCTCCGCTAAAGACACAGCTGCAATTGCAGCAAGGATGAGCAGAGAGCTGATAAACTTGAAAGCCATGTTGTACTATTGCTGTATAGTGTTAGAATGTTGATGTTGAGTTGCAAACGTTGAGTTTTTATACACAACATTTTGGCAGTCATAAATGGCGCTACGAGGGACACCCTTATGATAATATCGAAACGCAAACTACGTGACAATATTTAGTCAAGGGCCCATGTCTAAGCCATAACCATTGACCATTAAGCCGCTTGAACACTTAACTCTGAACTTCGTACACTTAATGGACGCACATACAGTGGTTACAATTGAATGAACATTTATTATTGATATGCAACTAGACTTCAATTACACTGAGGCAAAAGCTATTAAACAAAAACGTTTGTCTGAAAATGGTTGGCATACGATTATATGCAATTTTACATTCTCATAAGAGATAAACTGGAAAATTCGAAACAAATTTTCGAAAATGCATATTTGAATTTTCTCTTGACTTTGAGGCAATTATCTAGTACTGATTAGAGATTGGAACGGGAGAAAATGATGGCATTTCTGGACAAACTTTGCGTTTTCCGAATACTTTCCCGTTTCCCGATACTTTACTTCGATCAAATCTATATTTTTATCACAACAAAGATTTATGTTATTTCAAATTAAAATAGTTAAGATTAATTGTTTTGAGTAGCACTGTGCAACGCCTGTTTGTCATGCAGGTCAATGGTTTTTTTTCTTTTTTGTTTTTTTTTGAGTGTGCTATCAAATTATTGACTGCTTTATATGCAAAACGTTGCCGGCTGGTCTAGAATCGCCACAGCCGGGGCCACGGGGCCAACAATGAGTATAAAAGTAAAAGCGCCATAAACGATAGGCAACAAAGCGTCACAACAACTGATACGATCATGGCACGTTACCAACTCATTAGTTCCCTGCTGCTCCTGGCGATCTTGGTGGCTCAAATCGCAGCTGAAGCGCCACGTCGTTTGCGTTTTAATCGGCAGCGTCATTTGTTTGCCCGACAGGAGGTGCAGCCCACGCCATATCCCTCGGCAGCGGAGCTGAAACCAGAACAGCCTGCGCTCATTTATGGCCCAGCACTATCAACGGATGTGGATGAGCTGCCCGTTGAGCAGGAGCCAGCATTAAATAGCTTTCAGCCGGATGTTGTGACCGAAGCCGTCGATAATAATGTCGATGCCGAGCAGCTGGACACGGAGGAAGAGCTGGATACTCTTGAAGTAAACACGGCAGCAGCTATTGCTCGCCTGCGCAGCAGTCGACAAAGATTGGCCAAGCTGCAGCTGGTTAAGGCACAGTCAAAGCGTCAGCGCATTGCACGCCTCGAGCAGTTACCCGTTGAAGCATCAGTTCCTGAAGTCGTTCCAGCAGTCGCTCCAGCTGCCGCCTTGCCTGTTCCTCAGTTTTACTATCTGGGTGCACAGCAGCCCTATGTTGTTTCGTATAACGCAGCTCCACAGCAGCTGACTTGGTAAATCGTCTTGAAATTGATTAATTGTTATTGTTTGTGCTTATCTATAAGTATATTGTTTTTCCTATTAAACAATGTTAAATATAAACCATGCCGATTTAAACCTGTTTCTCTTCTGCATCTTGTGCTTTAACCCTTCTGCTTAAGAAGCTCAACAAGCTGCCTCTCCTGTGCAGCACTTTGCATTGTTTGGATTCCATTTTCATCCATTGCATTGAAGTTGTTCGTCTTGTTGTTCAATCCTTGTCGTTTGATGGCTCCTTTTGGCCACGTTTGTTTGCGCCTTTCCTTTGTTTGGCTTGTTTGAATGCATTTTCTATACATTTTCTGCCTGTCTAAAAATGTTTGCTGCTGAGGTTTTTCTTACTTTCTAAAGCAGTTAACGCTATGCTTAAAGTTCGTCTATATTATCGATTTCGTCTTTAAAGACTTGTCAAGCGCTCTTTAGTTAACCAGTTTCATCTAAATGTTTAATATTCTATCTCGTTTTCAATAAATTTACTATGTGCATTTTTATTTGTTTTTAATCCAAATTTACGTAAGCTTTAGTTGATTATTTAGGTATATTAAAGTTATATTTTTATAATGATATGAGTACATGCATACATATTTTTAAAGCAGTACGAACAGTATAGTGTGTATTTATTCATTTACAAGCATTCTTTTAAGCCAGAATTGAAATTATATATAAAAATGAGCCACAAAATGTAAAAAATTACAAACTATTTGGGTCGAATTAACATCTGCATAGATTTTATGGGGATCGTGCTGCTTCTCCAATCTAAGGGGGAAATGTCTAAATTAAAGCAATCACTTTGAAAAATTATTTTTCTCCAAGTCAACATTATATTGCTATTTCCTTTAAAAGAACCCAACAAATTTAATTCGTATTGCTCATCCTTACTGGCAGTAAAAAGTCATATTGGGTGTAATGAGTTGCATTATCAAAATAAACAATATGAATATAGAGCTCATGTTGCTTATGTGTTGTTATCCTGTGTATCTTCTCCAAGCCAAGCCAAAAGTAACCCTTTGGATCGCCAAAGCCTTCAATGTAAGCATCCAAATCATTATCAAAGTTGACTTTTCCATTGACTCGACGCTGAATAACAATCCAACCAGGTCCAGCTATATTCTCAATTTGCACATGGAATGGTTTAATGCCAGGCACATCTATTAGCTTAGTATATGGTGAATGTTGAGTTTGCAACTCTTGAACATGTTTGTGTTTATTCGATAGTTGATCACCTATTTTCTTGACTTTTAAATCTAAATCAGTTTTGCTTTGCTCCAGTTTTTTGATAGTGGCCTCGTGGTTCACAATTTCGGATTTGTATTCCTCTATAAGACGATCCTTTTCATTTGACTTTATCTCGTATGAGTTTATTTGAGATTGAAGCTTTTCAATTAAGTCATTATTGCTTTTAATGGAAACGTCATTTGCAGCAACTACATCAAAATAAGTTTGTTGTTGATCCAGCAGCTTCTCAACAATACGTGTAATCGAGGAACAGTTGTTAGTCAAAGTCGCTATTATATCATCCTTCTTTTTCATATTATCGTTGTAAACTGACAGTTTTATTTCAAGTTCAGATAACTTATCTTCAAAGTCCTTTATTTGGTTGCCTTTAATGTCAATGATATTGCTAAGTTCTTCTAATTCCAGCATTGATATTCTATACTCACGCGTCATCTGCACTGCATTCGCACATTGATTGTCGCATGTACTTGGAATGCTCTGCCAAATGAATTATTATCAGATTTTGGTTTTAGCACTCAAGGGTAAATTCTCTTAACTTACATTGCTCTCATCAAAGGTATCACTCGACATATTTCCTTCTAAATGAATATTTAACTTCTGAAGATCCATTTCAATTGTAATTTAGTTAAAATGAAAAAGTCCCAGTTTTTTCTCTAGAACAAGCGACCGCATCAACTAAAACTAGAGATGAGATCAAACATTGTTGCATCGAGCTTCGATGATTTTTTGTAAGCGATGTATCAATCATCGATGTATCGAATTGCTTAAATTAATATAATTTGATATGTTTATAGTCCTCGTATTGTTTTGTCACATACTTAATATTTTCCAAGAATATAGTTTGCTTAAAGCCTTGATAAAACATTGATCTAGCGATATTTTTAGCTGCTTCTTATTTCAATGATATCGATGTTCATGTTCATCTCTGTTTACAGTTCGACTCACATCCCTAACTAACGGTGCCCGAAACTCAGGGACAGAAAAGCAGATAAAATGTAGAAAAATGCTTATTTCGCAAGAAAAATAACTTCGATTTGCAGCATGACAATTATATTTCCATTGTTAGGAATGTTAGAAATAAACGAAACACAAAAGAACGCAGCAGTCGAATGCTTCCGACTACGGTATACTCTGTTTACAATCTATTTTCTAGACTTTAAATAGTTTTGAGAGGTTATTAGTAGACTTGATTTTCTTTTTGTTTGTTTCCGAAGGCATCGCGCATGCAGACTATAATTTAAAAAAATATTATTTTTGAGTATGTGTTTACCCTATGTTTTATAGAAATTTTCCATTATAAGATTTAACAAGCAGTAAAAACTTGCATATATATTTTCTAAGCTTAATTTGTTTTTTTTTATGAAATACAGATGTTATATCAGATATGAGCCAACATGACTACTGTTTGTTGAATTAATGATTAATATGAGTGTTATTTATCTAGTTGGACAGCAAATCTTAGCCGCCAAAGAAAGATCCCCGCGTCTCAAGTGCACCAACATTTGGTCTCGAGCTGTTCCTTAATGCTTCAATGGCCTGGTAGTTGAGAAACCAGAATGGCTGATTGTCCACGGGCAATTGGCTTAGATAGTTGACATATTCCTGATCGCCATGTGCATCAATGGGCAATGCATTTGAGATGGGTGTGTTAACATTGGGACTTAAACTGGCACTGGCACTGCCACTGGTACTTGGAATGGGCCTGTCGTTGCTACCAAAGCGACTGGCCAAGTCGACGGGCGCTGCAGATGCTGTGGCTATTGTTGGCACCACACTGGGCACATTGCTGCTTATGGGAAACACCAGAGGCACGCCTACGGGTGGCCTTTGAGGTGCGCCGTAAGCCAAGTTAATTGTTTGTGTTTGCTGTGACGCGGCATCCTCGCCAAAACGCGTGACAATATCCACTCCAGTTATATTCTCCACAGCCGTATTTTGGGTGGCATGGTATTTGTCCGTCTGACTAAGCCCGCCAGGCGGACGCAGGCCCGCAAAGGATGGCCGCTGCGCCAGCGACAACTCGATTAGTCCAACAAACATTAGCATGCACAAGTTTTTCAACATTTTGATTTCCAAATTGAAATATGCGAATTTCACTTTATGCACTCGAAGATCGCTAAACCCGTCACGTTACTCAGTTGTTGCCTTGCTGCCAACGACTGAGAGTTGAAAGCGTTTGCAATTATTTAAATAAGCTTTCAGATGCTGTCGACTGACTCAGCCAAATGGCGACTGAGTAAGAGAGTCAGACAGGGACAGAGTAAGAGAGTCAGACAGAGATAGCGACAGCTGGTTGTGGAGGCTTATCAAATCGATGAAATCTCTGGCTGACCCCAACGATTATTGACGCTTTGGTCTATCTCTCGGCAGACTTATCGCAATTTCGTTTGTTTACTTTATTATAATTTCCAATTTGTATGTATATAACAAAGTACATAAGGTTAGCTCATGTTGAGTAGCCTTTGGGTATTTCTATTTAGTTTCAGGTTTAGTTGTAAAAAATGGTAATAAGCTAAAAAGTATTTTGAAGAAATTTGCTAGAATAAAACTTGGCAGTTACAATTGAAAAACTTGTCGCTTATAGATACAAATGCATCACAAATGTATAAGGGGGTGTCACGGAAATCTCTATAAAACAAAAGTGTTTTTAAAACAAGCAATTGTTAATCAGATACAGTATTAGAACAGTCAGCTGGGAGCTTAAGCAACTTACTAAATAATTAATAAATAGCTTTGAATGTATGTGTGTGTATCTGTGTAAAACAAAAAAAATTATACTGCAAAAAGTTGTGAGAAATCAGAATATGAGAGGCTGTGAGACGAAAAGTATCTTTGACTATGCAAATTAAAAAATGATCTGTGTGAATTATAAATATATGTATAAAGTATATATTCATGATATTAAACCAGACTAACTGAAATATGCAAATTAAGCAAACTTTCATCAAATATGCAAATATATTCTAAGCATGTTCATTTCACTTTTAAACTCTGAATTGATCTGTGATTTGAGTTGGAGTAGTTTTTTGGCTATGCTTAGGGTATACAAACTTCGATTGATAACAAAACTTTAGACTTTGTTGTTTATCTGCGGTTAGGGAGATACCCAAGCTGCTTTAATCTTGCTGCGGCGGTTCGTCATCAGTTTCTTGTTTTATGACGCGCACGCGAACATCCCGTAACCGGTTTCAGGCTCCTCACGTTTGCGGCTTAAACAATGAGCCAAGCAATTTGGGAGCAGCCCAAGTCCCAACCATAACCCGTTGTGATTCATAAGATAGACAGAATGTCTCAATGCAGAAGTTTTGTTATGATTCTTAAACATTTTATTTGCAATTGTTTACAATCAAATGTAATTTTTATGCTGTGTTCAGTGTGTGCGTGTGTGTGTAGCTATGTGTGTGTTTAGTTAGATTCATCATTGGATCGTCATGGGTTTTTGGGGTATATCTGGCTATGCGACTGCCCAACTCAGGCAGCTCGTATGCAGATCTAGAAGCGTCTCACAACCGGACGCGCAGCGCTCAGCTTGGCCGGACGTGCCGCACGGCGGTAGGCAATTGGTTGGCCACGGCGCAGATTGGCCGCACGTCGGGCAGCCACAAGACGCGCCTGCTCAGCGGGCACATCGGCGGTAGCGGGCAGCTCGTTGCCATTGAAATCGGGTGGTCCATAAATCTCATCGGGCACACTGTTGGGCGCTAGTGCCACATCGGGCGGTCCATAGACAGCATCGGGTGTGGGCTCAACAGCAGCTGGTGCGGCTGCCTCATCGAATGGTACCTCCGGCTTAAGCTCATCGGCGCTAGGATATGGCGTTACGGCGGCATCAGCATCCGATGGAGCCAGTTCCTGGCGTGCCAAGTAACGCGAACGTCCACGGCTCAAACGTTGTCGCTGCAGTTGTGCCTCGCTTATTGAGAACAGACAAAGTGCGATCACCAGCAGTACTTGAAACTTTGCCATTTTGATAAAAGGATTAGTTGCGTATGTGTGTCTAGGAAGCTTATGCCGACGACTGTAGCATTTGGCAGCCATGCGTGTTGCTTTTATAGCTAGGACAGCAAATGGAACAGACACTGGCACTTTTTCTCTGGGCGCTGTTTAATGTGCGGAGCAACGCATGGCCCAAGCTTGGGCATCCTTTTTTGGGCGCACGCTCTGACGTTGGCGGCACCATTGTGAGTGGATGATCGGCGGCTTTATGTGCAAACGACGTGACCAGAAAAGAAAGAAGTAGCAGAAGAGCAGCAAGTTGAAATTTATAGTTCCGCCATTAATCAATCCAAAACCGGAGCAACATATTTTCAATTGGCACGCGGTTAGCTGAAAGGAATGTGTTCTAGTTTCTTATACATAAATCAATTGAATCAGTTTAAATAGCAGAAGTAATTGATAATAATCTTGTATAATTGATTAGCATGTTGTTTATTCCAATTCGAAGAAGACCTCGAAAAGAACCCAATAAATTAACTATTCAATGTGTTTGAAAAGAGCCCAATTAATTAGTTATTCAATGTGAGTTATGAGATTTAGGCACGTAATCATAAGCTACAATAAAAGTGTTAAACATTGACAAAGGAAGTTAGGAAAACAATCATTTCAAATCAGCTTTAAATTGTCCGTCTGTCTGTCTGTCTGTTTACTAGTCTCTCAATTTTAGAGCTATCTTGATGAAACTTGTCACATATCACACTTAATCAAACTCACCAATTCTATGTTTTAGCATTTTCTAAGCATATTTTTCAAATTTCATTAAAATCAAACTTCGAACAATCGGTTGGAAAATAAGTTTTTGTATGAAAAACTTTTTTGTATTCTGTGATTTGATTTGATAATTTAAATATTAACTTACAACGTTTGGTTAGTTTGTTACTTTGGTATATTTTAACAATAGCAATACATTTCAATCTTATAATTATGCGCACAATAGGATTGGTTGCCGTATCTATTGGTTCGGCTGATGGGTCCATTCAGCTTCAGTTCATTATCCGTAATTCTTACGTTACCCTCAAACTCTCCCTTGCCCGGAATGGTCTGCAGATGAACCTTAATGTCAAAGTCATGCCAATTGTGATCTTGATTTAGGACATACGCCGCCTGCACCTCATTCAGATGTAAGGTCTGACAACTTATGTGATCTTGAATCAACCTATTTATAGTTAACACTACAAATTTAGCAGCTCGTTGCGAAAAGTAGTCTGAAGTGTCAATCGGGGTCAAGTCCTCGCAAAGGCACAAAATAGATGGAATACCAGCCAGTTGACAGTCTCGTATGCCTGGTATGGGTAGAAAAAGACTAATTCCTCGAGGTATATTTTTTCCCAGTTCCTGAAGTACTGCCGTTCGATTTGCAACGTGGCTATTGCGCAGGTTGTTCAAATTAATCACGTCTTTTAATGTTGTATGCAAATCAAATGTTGTGACAAGACTGTGAGAGTTATTTCGTAAATTTGAGATGGCCATGGGATAAGTTTCTTCCAACCATTTGGGATACAGAGCTATTAAAAGTGGTTGAGATACCTCTAGCATTCCTCGATATGTCCTGCGAAATGAGCCAATACGTTGTCCATGATCGGCCATGAAAAGTACCAGCGTGTTTTGAAGAACACCTTCCTTCTCCAAATGTTGCAGCATCCTTACATAAGACTTGTCCGAAAACTGAGCATAGTTAAAGTAGTCATGTACTCCCTGACTATTCCAGAAATATGAAAAGTAAGGTGCACAACGTAAGTGTGCTATTAGCTTGTAGAAATATTCGTAGAGAACTTTCGCATAGAGCCGACTTCCGCTGCACAAAAGTTCTTCTTGCTTATCAATGCTGTATGTAGTGTGTTCATCTATTTCCACCATAACAGGACGCATATAAAAGTCAGTTGGTTGTTGTCCAAATCCTAAAAGTCCATGGTTAAATGTTGCTCCGATTTTGGTGTCTTCGGCAAAGCTTGTGTTGTAGCCCGCAGCTTTAAAGTGATTCCACAGAAATTGACAATTATCAAAATTGAGCGTATTATTATAACAGCCCGTTTCCAGTTCCAGCAAAGTCTGACCAGCTAATAGCGGTGCAACATTGTGTAAAGAGTTTTCCCCCACCGAGTTGTATCCCCATAATTCAACATGTGGATGCCTTTTCATAAAGGATGCTGTTAAAGGCATTGAGCGTAGATAGTGCATGTGTGATATGGAATCGATGCCAAGTATCATAACTGATAGACGATCCGCTTTTGATGGAGTATATGGTGTTGAGGTTGGAGGTTCTGGCAAAAAGAATAGTACATCGTGATAAATTGTCTGGTTATTCACTTTACACAGAATCCGCAGAATAATGTTGCCCTTATTAACTTGGATTTCCTGTGCTTCGTAGCTGAAATAAAGTGTTTCACCAGAAGAATAATTGTTCGCACTATCTGTATCACGTTCGATTATCTTATATTCACAACAAATATCAGAAATTTGTTCCACATCATAGGTATCCAAAATCTCTTGTTTCGATAGGGATAATCGTAAGTAGTTCTCGCTGTTTCGAGTCACGGCTCGCAAAAGTCTTGATTGAGTGCATTTCATGGGCTCCACTTCTCGATAGTACCAAAAGTTTTGAAAATTCGGTTCAGGATTCATAGCTAGTATTCGACATCCTGCAGTGTTGACAAAGTAACCCTCAGTGATATTATCATCGTAGTTTATGTAAAAATACATCAAAGTACACAGCAGTATGGCTGTCAAACAAATGCGGCGACAATAAAAGATTATCTTTTTTTGATTCATTTTATTAACTTTTTATAAAATTGCCAAAAGTACAAAAAAAATACACCTGACGGGTAAAACAAATTCAACCAAAATTTTTTAAATAATAAAGTTTAGTTGGCTTGAGTTCAGTAATTATTTTTTTTATTTTTATTATGTGAATTGATTTAAATTGCAATGTGAACTGAGAATCTCTGGATTATCGTGCCCTTCAAGAAAAACAAAATAAATCAACATGCATTTTACCAACTATTAAAATGTTATCTATAATTTTTATTCCCTGTTTCCATTAAAAATGGGAAAAAGGGAGTTATAAAGTACTGCAAATGTGTGTAACAGACAGAAGGAGGCATTTCCGACCATATAAACTATATATATTCTTGATCAGGATCAACAGCCGAGACAAACTAGCCATGTCCGCCTGTCTGTCCGTCTGTCTGTCTGTATGAACGCACAGATCTCGGAGACTATAAGAGCTAGAGACACCAAACCTGGCATGTAGGTTCCTGTATACCATACGCAGATCAAGTTTATTTCAAATTTCGGATGCAGCCCCCCGCACCCTCGAAAATCGCAAAAGACTCCCACAGCCACAATTTTAAAGATAAAGTGTCAATGTTGATCGGATGTGTAAATCATCACGATCGGATAAATAACTCCAAAGTTATGGAAGAATCGATTACCCCCGTCTCAGCAGGCAGAAACAAAAGTTTGACAGGAACTGGACACGTTAAGTGCACTGCTTGCTTGTGTTGCCGCTGAACTGCTTGAAAGTTGGGAGTCTCGTAGTCGGGCACACTCGACTAGAGCATTCTTACTTGTATTTTTTTTGGGTTTTCCCTAAATTTTTGCAACAAAAGTTGAACCAATTTTCAATTCAAACAGCTTCAGTTAATATTCAATTCTGAATTCTGAATTTAGTGCAACTTTAAATTTTAAACACATTTTATTCGAAATATATAATAATTATTTTGACATTTTTGATGAGCTTGATTTCCAGTAATAGAGGATTGAACGTGATACGATAATTATAATTAGTTAATTTACACATAGATGCCCTTGGCCTTGGTCAGCGTATGCAGTCGTTGCTCGCATAAATATCGATTATAAGTGTTTAATAATAAACAAAATTCTAACACTCAAGCCCAGACATAATGCAATTGACAACAAGTTTTCGCTTTCAATTGATGTGGCCAAGTTGTCAATGGTTTTAGTCGGTTCGTTGTTCTTTTAACTTGCTGATCACGTAGGAAACGCATTTTATTTTCATAGAACATGGCAACGATTCGGACGTGGTGGACGTTGGTAAGCAGGCAAACACCAGAAACAAAACAAATATAAAATATACATACATATACCTATATAAAGTATAGTATAAATCATTAAATGTGATAACCGTGCGCCTAATGATGTCTCATGTCTACATACGTACTATATACTATACTATATATTACGACTCGACATGGAATGGGACGACTCTCGCTTTCATTGGCATACACCCAAGACCTTAGACAGCTCGAGAACGTTGTATAAAAACACCAGACACATCCACATCTCCAATCAGTTGATATAGTATACCTGGCGTGTTCAATATATATACAGAATGCAGTGGATATTTGCTTTCGTTCTGTGCCTGTGGGCATCTGGAGTCGCTGAGGCGCGACAGATACGCATCAATCGCTATGCGGCCAGTGTGCAGGAGGATGACATGCTGCAGGCGGAGGTTAAAGAGCTAAAGCCTACACCTTATCCAGCAGCCGGTTATAGACCGAAGGGTCGCGCCTTCTGGCTGCCGGGTGAAGGAAATGTGGAGGTTTCACCCAGCGAAGGCTCAGGTTTAGGTGCCGATCAAGTCACAACTACAACGGAGTTGCCGCTGGATGATGACGTCACGAGCACAACGGATGCACTTGAGTTAAGCACAACGACAGCAACAATATTGGATACGCTTGATGCCACAACCACAACAGCACCCATTGAGTTTCGCTCTGGACGCGCCTTTGCCAAGGCACCGTATCCGGCAGCTGGCTATCGACCAAGTCGCGCTTTCCGACTACCCACCGAACAAAATCAGGAACAACAACAGGCAGAAGCTAACAATGCAACTGCAGCAGCAGCAGCTCCTGATAGCAATGCGAATCATCCCGTTTGTGGTGTCAGCACCAATCCACTGATGCCCACACCAGAGCCAGGCTCCAAGGATGAGCCCGATGCTGAAAGTGTGCTGATTACCGCCAATCTAGGTCCCGCTGTTCTAGTGGCCAGATCACCTGCCTCTGGCGGCATCCCGGTGGCCATACCGCTCCGCTCTCAGCCTCTGATTGAGGCGCCCAGGCGAGGATTCGTCTACACAACGCACGTGGAGCAGCGTTGGTGAGAAACTTGTGCCTGCATATCAGTCGCATTATATTGTTAAAAGTTTATAATTTGTAAATGTGTTGAAATAAAAGTGTTAGCTTTCTTTTGTTGTCTACCTTTTAAATATATGTATATGTTTTGTTAATGAAAACTTACGAATTAATAATCATATATTGGGAACAAAAATGATTTCAGATATTTTCATTATGCCATTATATTCCTGTCTTGGAAAAGACTTTTTCGATTTCATAAAATATATATATGAAAAACAAGTAAGAATACTCTAGTCGAGTGTGCCCGACTACGAGACGCCCTGCTCCCAACTTGCATTTCTAGCAGTTCAGCGGCAAGACAAGCAAGCAGCGTACTCAACTTGCACAGTGCATGTCAAACTGTTGTTTCTGCCTGCTGAGACAGGGGAAATAAGTTTTTCCATAACTTTGGTGCTATTTATCCGATCGTGTTGAAATTTACACATCCGAAAGACATTGATTAAACATACATGTGTACCAAAAATTAAAGCTCTATCTTTAAAATTGTGGCAGTGGGAGTCTTTTGCGATTTGCGGGGGTGCGGGGGGGTGCATCCGAAATTTGAAATAAACTTGATCTGCGTATGGTATACAGGAACCTGCATGCCAAGTTTGGTGTCTCTAGCTTTTCTAGTCTCCGAGATCTGTGTGTTCATACGGACAGACAGACGGACATGGCTAGATCGTCACGGCTGTTGATCCTGATCAATAATATATATAGTTTATATAGTCGGAAATGCTTCTTTCTGACTGTTACACACATTTGCAGTACTCCCTTTTTCCCATTTTTAATGGGAACGGGGAGTAAATACTCAAAATAGATACCATCTCAATAAAATAGAAAAAACGTCAGTCCATCGATGGTTTTATCCGATGCATCGCTGTTCATGAACATCTCTGTTTTTAACTCGATTTATATCACTCTGTCTAAAACTTTCAAATGAAAAAAAAGATATCAAATTTGTGCAGGTTTTTATTTATTATTGATATAAAAGTGAAATTATAATTATTAAATCATGATTACATGTAGTCTTAGATCAGTATGATAAGTATAGAGTATATATTCATTCAATCTTTGGTTCTTCTGCAGCCTTTGATTGATTATAGATATTTAAGTAAAATTTTAATTATTAAAACATAAGTAAATGTATTCTTAGATCAATACGATCAGTATAGATTATATATATTAATCCACTCTTTGCTTCTACTGCAGTTGTATTAATCTCATACAAGTATTCTTCTAAGCCTGAGATAAAATTAAACATTGTTTTGTCGTATTAGCATCTGGACAGATTTGATACGATTATAGCATTTTCCGCAATCACCGAGTCCCCAGAAAATGTGATTGTGATGATTAGCTACAGTTTCTTTTAATATTCCATTTAGATTGCTGAAATGATAATTAAAGCATAACAATATAGCAATTATTTTAGAATTTTTTCAATATCAGTTCTTACCATAGGGGAACTGTTTCGCCTTTCCACCACCAACCGTTATTGTAATTTTCATCAATCCGAAAAGCTTGTTTCTCGCAAGCTTGCATCATATCGCCAACATTTCCCTTACAAGAACCCAACGACTTTAACAGGTACTGCTCATCCTTATTGCCAATAACAAAGTTGTCATATTGGGTGTAATGAGTTGCATTATCAAAATCAACAATATGAATATAGAGCTCATGTTGCTTATGTGTTGTTATCCTGTGTATCTTCTCCAAGCCAAGCCAAAAGTCTCCCTTTGGATCGCCAAAGCCTTCATGGTAAGCATCCAAATCATTATCAAAGCTGACTTTTCCATTGACTCGACGCTGAATAACAATCCAATCAGGTCCAGCTATATTATCCTCAATTTGTACATGGAATGGTTTAATGCCAGGCACAGACATTAGATAAGTATGTAGCGAAATAAGAGTTTGCAACTCTTCAACATGCTTTTGATTATCAATTATCTTGATCTGTAAATCAAAGTTAGTTTTGATAGTGGATTCGTGGGTCACAATTTCGGATTTGTAATCCTCTATAAGTTGATCCTTTTCATTTAATTTGAGCTGGTAAGAATTAATTTCAGATTGGAGATTTTCAATTAGTTCATCTTTGTTTTTAATGGTAGCAGCAACTCGGTCAAAGTAAGTTTCTAGTTGATCCGACAGTTTGTCCATTTTGATTTGTATCGAGGATGAGTTGTCATTGTTATGTAAAGCTGCTATTAAATCATCCTTGTCCTTGATCTTCTCGTTGTAGATATTTGCCCTCTCTTTATAAATTGAAAGTTGTATTTCAAGGTCTGATAACTTATCCTGAACATCTTTTATTTGGTTGTCTTTCATTTTAATGATGTTTGTAAACGTTTCTATTTCCTGCATTGTTACGACAGTATACTCCAGCGATTCATCACAATAATTACTCTGCCAAACAAATTATTGTCAGTTAATTGGTTAATAACTATTTTTTGATTGCTCAACTCACATTGTTGTCAATTGACACATTTTCATCGAGTTGAATGTTTAATTTCTTAGAATCCATTTTTATGTGAATTTGAAACTTCCTTGCAGCTCAACTTAGGCTAGAGATGTAATTAAGCGATATATCGATAATCTCCTGGGTTTTATATATGCGATACATAATATTGTATGTGTATCGATGTTTTCCCAAAAAATGGCGATTTTATAATCGTAAACTAAGTGCTTAAAAATCAAGTTTAAAAATGATATAATAGCAACATATATATAGTTTCACAAAAACCTAAATTTTGTTTATAAAAGATTCATAATATTATAAGCAGATGTAAGGACTTGTATTTTAATTAGTTGAATTCAATTATCTTCACAATTTTACGCTCTTTAATTAGTAAAAACTTAAATAAACATTCGTATAACTATTTACTTTTCAAAAATAGTAATGTTTTTGGCTAATGCACTGTTGCAACATCGATCTCTTATTTGAATGATATCGATATTCATGTTCACCTCTGTCTACTGCTCAACTCACATCCCTAACTAACGGTGCCCAAAACTCAGCGCCGGAAAAGCAGTTAAAATTTAGAAAAATGTAACTATTTTCGCAAGAAAAATTTGTTTCAGTGTACAGCAAAGCACATACTGCAACTTTTTTGACGGATAAGAAGGAAAAAGGGGCATAGAGGAGTAATAGAAAATATGTATGTATTAAGATCGTTCCAGTGCCTCAAAGGCCTGATAGTTGAGAAAATAGAAAGTCTGATTTTCCTATTCCAAATTCTAAAAATGCAAAGATCTTTGAAATTTTATTTGCTGTCATAGTTAACATATACATAATTCGTGAGTATTTAACAATTTTGATAAAACATAAAAACAAACTTTAACTTGAGCCCATCCCAATGTCAGGTACATACTTCAGTGCAAATTGTGAACATAATTGACAATCAAGGGATCATCAAAACTGGTCGGCACAATTTCCACAGAGTGAACCACTGGCTGCAAATGGACATCGCTGTCAATGTGCGTGAAGCTGCCCAGCTGCAGTTCATCATGTGTCGTGGGGGATGGCAATGCCAGGCTAGCATCGAGCAGCACGTACTCCGCCTCGGGCTCAACCAGGGCCAGCTCAATGGTCACATTGTTGTCAACAGCAGCCTGTGGCTGCTCGGCAATCGAAATTGTGGCATTGTCTGTGGCAACTGCAACGGCAACGTTGGGCTCTAACGACTCCTGCGTGGATACTGTTGCATTGATGGCAAATAGTTTTGTTGTCTTGTGGTCGTTGCTCTCGGTAGTTGTTGTTGTCGTTTCAGTATTCTCAGTTGTGCTGCTCTCCTCCTGCTCCTGCATATTGCTCAGCTCAGTTGTGGCTGGCACGCTCGCTTCAGCACTGCCAGCGTCGGCTGTCTCGCTCTCATCCTGCTCCACCAGCTGCTGCTCCACTTCAGCGGGTCGCTTGGCCGGCGTGCTAAGCAGCAGCAGCTTGGCTGACTTCATCAGACTCACACTCCGGTCAGCTGCCATTGTGCCGGGCGCAGGATCAACGCTAACCAATCCAATTTGTACGCTGGCTTCCTTGTCGCGGCTCAAAGCAACACTGTTCAGTGCGGTTGGCTCCACTGTGCTGCTGTCTTCTGGCTCCACTGTGCTACTAACTTCTGGCTCCACTGTGCTACTGACTTCTAGCTCCACATTCTCTGACATCGTGGTTGCCTCCTGTTGCTCCTCGGAGCGTATGACCGCCGCCTGCACGCTTGCCAGGCAAAGCATCAATGCCACACAGATGCCTAGTTCCTTCCACATATTTGTTGCAGCTCTGTTTGTTTGCTATTTGATTGTGATACTAAACGCTGATAATTTTCAGCTGCGCGTATTTATAGCTGCTTAATAATTGCCAATGCCCAGTGGCGTCTCTCCCCCCTTCTGGCAACTGTCATAATTTAAGCCCTGAAGCGTCCAAATCGACGTGCTGCTTCCGCATGCTGCCTAAGCCGGAAATGTAATTTCAGTTGTATGTGTACTCGTGTCTATGTGTGTATGTGTGTCCAGTGTCTCAGTAGTGGTCATCGTGTCAACATAGAGGCCAAAAGGCGGACATCGTTCGTTACACCTTAAACCTGCCCATTGACCGCAATGATGGTCACAGAGTCAGCCCCAAAATTGCTTTACATTTTCAGCTCTCTTCTTCCTTAACTCTATGCCATATACTTGTTGTTGCTGTTGTTGTTGCTGTTGTTGTTGCTCTTGTTGTTGCTGTTGTTGTGTTGCATGTTTGCTAGCAGCAAAGTTTCTGCCTGTGGCTTGGCTGCCCAGTGCCAGTTGTTGGACATGCAAGTCACGTCCACTTGGTGACTTTGTTTTCGTCTTAAATGCGAATTGAGAAAATTGAAATAAATAGCCACATGTTCTCGTACTCGTCTGTGCTTATATATATACATACATACATATGTATGTATGTATATATCAGTGGCTATTGTGTGTACATAAGTTATAGGCAGCTGAAAGCCAATCATGACTCAATAATCGAGCTCAAAATATCAAAGCCCTTTATGCTTAAATTTGTATAAACAATTATTTTTGTATTTTGCTTTTGTTTACCAAAATTTCCATTGTACATTTCAATCGGTAAACAATCAATCTATGTGTTAAAAACATTATTTTATATGTAAAACAAATAATCTACAATCAAAATCTATTCTTTGTGGGAAGTTTATAAAAGCCACATCTAATTATAAATATATTAAAAACTAAAGTAAATACTTTTTAGTAATTAAAAAGCAAGTCTTAAGTTTAATGACTGCCTCAAATAGAAACACTAGAACCTAGAAACAGATTTGTTCCGGTTTCCATTTTACGCCACATTTTGCGAAATTGAAATAACTTTCAATATTCAAAACTTTCTTTTTGCCGTTCATCTAGTAAATTGAATACTTTTACAATGACAAGCTTATTCAATTCTTGATGAAATGAAACTGAATTCTAATTAGCAAAGTGTTGTCAATGGAAACAATTTTGAAAAATTCACTTTCGAAATATTTTACCGAAAGTGGAAACCAGAACAGGCCTGCCAACAAAGATTTCTTAAGATTTGGAAAGTTGATCACCGAAATTGATCAAAAAATCAAATTTCAACTAAATATTGTGAAAAATAAGAAATATAGAACTGTTTGCATTTCCGATAACTTTTCATTCGGCATGATTTTTCATTTTGTGTACCTGTTTTCGAATGAAATACCAATTGTTCGTGCTTTTTAACAATATATTCGAATACTTTTCCAGTGTCTTAAAAGCAAAATTTTAAAAACCAAAGCGGAATTTAGAACAGCTCACAATTTGGATTCAATTTGACAATAACTTGTATCCAAAAATCAAACACATTTTATTATTTTATTTGTATTATATATAAGTTTATTATCGAAGATTCAACACTACTTACGTTAAAAATATTGTACGTCTTAAGTTTATGATTTTATGTTGATTTTCTCTTGGTTTTTGTATGTTACTTTTTTTTTTAAACGAAATTTCTAATTTCATAAAACGAATATATCATGTTTTTTATATGTAATTTGGTATAATAATTGAATATGATCGATCAGCTGTTGTACAAGTAGAGAGTGGGGGAAATGGCTCGTATGTATTTATGAATGTATGTATATGTAATATGTATGTATATCGCTTATAGCATACATATTTATATGTATGTAGAATGACATGATCGTTACGAATTTGGATTTCGACGCTATATATATGTATGTATATATGATAGGGCCTAATACATCGAGATATGTGTGCTTCGTTTAGATACAAGATACAATTAGTTAAGTACAATTACGATAATTATTGTTCAACGTGTATTCAATGATAGATATTAAATTTAGTTTTAGATATTCGTTTTCAATTTTAGTTTTTTAAATTTAGATTTAATTTTTTTTAGTTTTTTTGTTGTTGTTGTTATTTTTGTTTAGCTGGTATTCAATGTGTATATGACACACGCACGTATAAAATGAATTTACGTCTACTTACAATATAAAAAATGGTTTTGGTTTTTGTGCTTGTCGGTATTTGTTTCAGTTTAATCTCTAGAAAGATTCTACTTCGTTTTTTTTTTGTCTAAACTTACAAATAGTCCATAGCCAACGGGAAGCACTCAATGCTTAATGTTCACTTGCCAGGTTGCATAATGTTTGTGGTATTCCAAATGGTTTACTCTTAAGCTCAATACAACAACAAATACTAAATGTAATTTATTAAATTATAAACTAAACTTCCAAACTAGCAACAAAACGTATTTAAGACCAAACTTTTTTTTAATATCAAATTTCAGTTTCTATTACGCTTGAGAGAAACCCACTGGAAAATGCCTCAGCCTAGGCAATATTATGCACCTTGGCCGATAGGCAATTGTGTACCACAAATACAACTGGCTTTGGACAGCACTCCATGTCCAGTTCCTGTACAAATAGAAGATACAACAGTATTAAACTTTGAATAGTTTTTAACTAACAATTTGTAACTTACAATTTCGCCATCATCGCCAAAATCCAGATACAACATGCGTGTTCCATCATCCGCTGAGCCCTTCAATTTATCAAAGGCAAATTGCCAAAGCTGCGTTTTGTTGGCCACCGCCGCCGTTGGCGTGGATGAGGCGAAACCACCGCAATCGTATAAGAAGAATCCTCGATTTATATGCACAACCAATTGACACTGCCTGCCCTGGTACAGGCAGCGAAATGAGAACTCTCGCTGTAAATTCACCGCCTGATGGGAGCCCTGGACAAGCGCACGCGCCCATGCGGCCATATCGCGATGCGTCTCCGAGCGCAACCAATATACCAGGACACCTCTGGCCGTGCCACAGCGCACACAGAATACCGTCGTCTGCTGACCCTGTAAGTTAAGCATGAAAATTATTGAATTGTTTCTTCTTCAGAATAGTTTCTTTTATAACTTACATTCAGTGAGGAATTATTGCCAGCACCTGCCAAGCGTGTAGTGGCCAGCGCATAGCTTTCCACAGGACGACTCCAGGCCTCCACGGACCAGGGTGCACTCTCGTATATTCGAAATTCACGCTCCGTCACTGCCACAAAAATGGGCAGCCACTTATCGCTCTCATCGGAACTCTCTGAGCTGGAACGACCGCTTGGCTATAAAAACAGGTAAGTAATATTAAGATATGTTAACGATATTGTAATAAAAGTATGAGTAAAGATTCCAGGGATTTATATAATCTATCGAACAGGCCGCATGTTTTTGAAAAGTAAAAACAATTGGATGGGTTTTGTTTTCTCTTTTTCGAAATCAAGTTTTGATAGTAATAAATCTATTTAGTTGTCATTTAGTAGGCATATGCTGAATCGAGAACAGACACGTTTGCTTTCACGTTTTCGTTTCTGTTTTAAAGTCTTTTTTTGTATTTTAATACCCAGGTCTGTTCCGTATTTAGTACGTTTTTGAAAAGTTAAGTCAAATGAACTCTGATCGATTTACGAATTACTGTTCTGGTTTTCGATCAGAATGGTTTCGTTTTCTCTTTTTTGAAACGGAGCTTTTATAGTAGGCATATGCTGAATCGAGAACAGTCACGTTTGCTTTCACGTTGTCGTTCCTGCAATCAATTCCGTTGTGAGCAATCAATACCGTTGCAATCAAAATGCAGAATAGACCTTCATAAGAACTATTTCAAAATATGATTGTCAGAAATATTTGTGCCAAGTTGGAACAACATGGTAAATCCCACCGCATTTGGCCCAAGAACATGAAATTTGAATTCAAACCACAAGCCGAAATATTAAAGAAAAAAAACTTTCTGCTATTTGAAATGCTGCAGTCGAAAATGCAATAGACACTTACCACCTCACCGGCTACGCCTCCACTATTCGATGTGCCACTGCCACCGCTGGCCGCACCACTGCCACCACCGCCACCAGCCGAGCCAGAGCTGCCACCACCATTGAGACGCTTGCTCAGCCAGCCAATATGCTTGAGCTCACCAATGAGATTGACCAGAGCATGATTGGCCTCGACCAAAGCGCGCTGCGTGCTGCTGCCCATGGCCGAGTGCAGAGCATTGAACCAGACGAGGGCTTCCGCCGAGTCAGCCGCACGCAGAATGCACGAGTGAACGCCATCCGGCGAGTGGAGCTCCAAGCAGCGATTCTCTGTGCAAAAGTTGAAATAGATAGCATATAAGTTGGAATATTGGATTACGTGTGCCTGGACTAGAGTCCACTTACCCGGATCGATGTACTTGAGATTGCGCGCCAGATGCGTCAGCTGCAGCGGTATGTAGCGTGTATCGGCGCGGGGCGTTGTCTTTGGCGTCGGTGCTGGCGGAGATGTTGGTGCGCCCGGACCCAATGGGCAGAGGAAGGCACGCTGCAGCTCCCAGCCCACCTCCGAAATGATGCTCGCCTTGCGAAAATAGGGCGTCACTTCGCGCAGGAATTTAACTGCAAAAATACAGCATACACATCATCAATATGGACACATGAATATGCATGGCAAGAAGGATGTGGTGTCGCCAACGGCGCCAACACTATGATGCTGCACACAGGCACAGGATGTGGTGACATCAGCCACACAGCATTCAATCAGTTCGTTCTCAACAGCATCAGCATCAAATACAAACGTTGCGGCATAAATTCATTAGAGTTTCCGCTCCATTTTTATTCGATTTGCACAAGCACCCATACAAACACAAACACAAACACACACACACACACGAACAGCATAAGCCAGTTGCACAGTGGGACGAATATTGATCAAATATGCTGATTTTCTGTTAAATTCTTAGACCTTGCATAAACCATTATGGCTTTAATATAGAAACAGAAAATTATATTGTATCAAAAACTTGTTTACAGAATGAAACCCTTAAAATGTACTAATGCAAGTAAATTGTAAAAATATCATACAGATTTCTCTCCCAGCTTAAAATGTCATGAGCTTAGATAGATATATACCTATAGTATACAAATATTGACTTGAACATTCTAAATTTTGATTATAAAGGCCTGTTCCGAATTGCTTACGTTTTTTAAAAGTAAACATCAAAGAATTTCGCATAACTGTCCCAAACTCGTTTGCTCTTTTTCGAAACTTAAACATCATTCCGCTTAAAAGATCTTAACCGATTCACATTTTGTAGAAATCAGAAGAGCAATCCGATAATTTCAAAACAGAATCAGAATTCGGAGCAAACCTGATAAAGTCCACTTTCAGTTAATATAAAAAATTATAAAAATTCTATTTATACAAATGAACTCGTTTTCATTTAATTTGCATAATTTCATTTTCTATATAATCATCTGTTTGCCACTGTGCAGCTCCTCTATGCAAATGCTGATGGCAGGTGGCTTGTAGTAGATATATATGTAGATACTCTCGTTTGTACTTCCAGACACCCAGATATTCAAACACCAAGCCCAACTTCCGCCCACAACATTTGCACATTTCCGACTTTGGGTGACGCTGTTGTCGTTCGAGTGATTTGAAAATTCAATTTTCACACTTAATGCCAACTGTTGGGGCATTGCCTGTCGGTTTTTTGGGGCTTGGGGGTTTTCGGGGCTGTCGCTTTATGCGACTCAATTCGTGTGTTTAGCCCAACTAATTAGAGCAGACGGGCTACCATAACCGTCTCACAGCCTCAGCTGCCACGCCTCATCATCTCGTTCTCATGCAACGCCTCTTTGCCACATTCCCACACTAATTGCTTGGCATTTACGTGCACCAAAGGGTCACGAGTGGACGTTGCCGTTTGCTGTTTGCCGTTTGCCTGAGCTTCCAGCGCGCAGCTCGCAGCTCAGTAAACATTTACATACAGAAATATGCAACCGACAACTAACAAACAAACAAGAAAGCAAAAAAAAATATAATAAAAAAAACTGTTGCATAGCGCCAGGCGCTGCTGGGATCTGGTAACTGGTAACTGGTGAGGGGGGAGTGTGGGTGCATATGAGAATTGGTAAGCTTGAAGTGCACTAAAAAGCAAACAAACCAAATGCAATGCAACGCAAAAGTTTAGAAACAACAATAACAACTGTAATAAGTTGTGCAAATTTTTGCATTTTACTGTAAATAAAGTTGCAATTCCAGAGCAAAAAAATGAAAAACAAAAAAAACAAAGAAAGAAAAAAATATATAGAATAACAAACAAAAAACAAAAACAAACTGTTAATGCTGTAAGCCAAAAGTAAACTTTACTTTATATGAACATACATATATCACATGTGTATGCTTATAAACATATACACATACATACATAGTTACATATATGTATATTGTACTTAATGCATATAAATTATGTTGGCAAAGCTCGAATAACCTTTTACAAATCTCAGAAAACAAACAAACCAACTTACTGAAAGCATTTTAATATTAAATATATATAAATTTACATGATTCTTGATAAAATCACTTTTTACTCCCTGTTCCCATTAAAAATGGGAAACAGGGAGCTATAAAGTACTGCAAATGTGTGTAACAGACAGAAGGAGGCATTTCCGACTATATAAACTATATATACCATACGCAGATCAAGTTTATTTCAAATTTCGGATGCACCCCCGCATATCGCAAAAGACTCCCACACCCACAAAAGATAAAGCTTTAATTTTTGGTACACATGTATGTTAAATCAATGTCTTTCGGATGTGTAAATTTCAACACGATCGGATAAATAGCACAAAAGTTATAGAAGAATCTATTACGCCCGTCTCAGCTGGCAGCAACAACAGTTTGACAAGCAGTTTACGAGTTAAGTGCTTGTGTTGCCGCTGAACTGCTTGAAATGCAAGTTGGGAGCAGGGAGTCTCGTAGTCGGGCACACTCGACTAGAGTATTCTTACTTGTTACTCCCTGTTTCCATTAAAAATGGCAAAAAGAGAGTTATAATTGTATAATGGGGAAGTTCTGGATCGTTGAACAACTGAATATAATGACCGGAATCATTCGTGAACGACTGAATAAGTTCAGCTATTCATTTTCATGAGCTGTTCAATTGAACGACTCGACACAGCTCACATGGCTGGCAAAACATCGATTTGATTTTAAAAACATAACTACAAAACAGAGAAACGATTGTGTTGAAGAGTTGCCACTCGAAACTAAATAATATTTAAAAAACTTGCATTTAAAATAAAATGAAATATTCGAAATATTTCATTGTGCTTTAAATGCAAATTATATTTATATTGAATCACAGAAAGAACCAAGCTTTAAATCTAGCCAAGTATTAAAAACTAAGCTAAATTTATTTAATAAATATTAAATACGAAATAAATTTCAAACTCAAGCAAGATGAGTTTTATTTGAAATGAAGATTAGTGAAGCTATTTGTGTGCAGCAGGATACAGCAGCCAAAGTCAAACCGGAGAGAATACAGGTGGGCAAGTTTTTTATACGTTTGGCAACGATGCGAGAACAAGAACGCCCGCCACCTGACCGCCCGCATAAATCACGCCGGAAAGCAGGCAAGAGCAAGTGGGGTTTAGGGGTGGGGTTAGGGTTAGGGGCGTGGATGTGGATGTGGATGTGGGGCGCACAAATATGATATCAAGTGCAGGCGGCGTGGCTGGCGCTCTCGCAAATCGTGCGTTAAAACTTTGTGCAAAGTTTTTAGAGTAAAATCTCACGCGTTTCATCGCAGGAAGAAGGAAGTGGAATTTGCAAAGGGGAATGGATGCGGGCGGAGTAAGAAAAGGACTGCAAACGGTTGGCATGCCCACAAAAGTATGCCAAGCTGTAAAAACCATTGCTAATGGACTTTTGGTAGGCAGGCAGAAAGGTGGAGCAGCAGTTGAAGCTGGAGGTGGATTCGTAGCCCCAACTGTCGTCGACGCCTTTTGCCTGGGCGACGAAATCTGCCGTTG
The DNA here is from genome assembly GCA_949708635.1 of Hirtodrosophila cameraria. Taxonomy (NCBI): domain Eukaryota; kingdom Metazoa; phylum Arthropoda; class Insecta; order Diptera; family Drosophilidae; genus Hirtodrosophila; species Hirtodrosophila cameraria. The sequence goes on along the minus strand of OX453091.1, from coordinate 23,762,327 downwards.
ACATTTGGCAGTTGGAGTTTTGGATTTTTGTGCAACTGGACGGCAAAAGTTGGCGCCCGGAATCCCAGTTACAGCCGCCAGCTTATTTAAATTACAATGAGACGGGCTGAGACGTTGCTGCTTTTGGGCCAACTTGATAGAAAACGAACGAACGACTAAACGAACGCCCAGAGTCTGGCAAACAACTTGGCCAAGTTGTAAATTGAAGTTCGAGCTGTAGATGAAAACGGAATTGGGAATACTGTTGAAACTGGCACCTAAGCCTGTAGCTGAAGCTGCTGCTGCAGCAGATCGCTGTGTTAAGCATGTTGTCCTCATCTATTCATGGCTAAAGGCCTCTGAGATTGCGATTCGGATTGTGATTGTGGGCTGGCAATGCTAATGACTGCTTGTGCCATTTTACGTGCTTATAGATCTGGGCCACTTTAATTTAAATGAATAGCAAAAGCCATTGAAATTATGAAAGCTGCCTAAAATGCACAATAAATACAAATACAAAAGGCGAATAAAGTATACGCTATGTGGGCAAGAGATATAATGACTATGTGTTTTAGATTGTGACAGGTTGTTATGATGGTAAAAAGTAAATAATTTGACAATTAGATACTAGACAATATATAAGTAGAAAGATAAACTTAGTTGTCGTAAGCCTTTTATACATCGAGTTTAGGTAACACAAGAGCTAGAAACAATCGAATGATGTTAGTTTCAAATACATTCACAACGAAAATTAATATCTTGACATTCAATTAGTTTAATAAAAACAAAAAAGAAAAGTTATATTCACCTTAAGAAAACTTTTCCATATAAACACTTAATTTAAACTATAAGATATAGCTTACCTATTTTAATTAAACTTGGTCAACATGTTTGAAACACAATAAAATTGAATACTAGTCGAAAAATCCGTATAAATAAACAAGTTGTTCGCATGATTCAACAGATTGTTTCTATAAGACCTTTAAGAAGTCATCCGATTTTGATAAAATTTGTCAAGAACATTATAAAACTTAGAAAAAGTGAGTTTTGGTTAAGATAACTTGAGAAACAAAAAAGTTTTTAATGCAAAAACTTATTTTTGAACCGATTGTTCCTATAGCATCTATAAGATATAGTGATCCGATCTTAATGAAATGTTGTCAACATGTGAAAAACGTGCTTGAATTGAGATAAAATGAGTTTGGTTGAGTTATCTCAGAAAATAAACAGGTTTTTTTGCAAAACTTGTGGTTCAACCGATGGTTTCTATGTTATAAAGGTCTGATCCGGCTGATTCTAGCATATATACTGCTTGCAGCTAAAAGAAGCAACTATGCCAAGTTTCATTAAGATAGTTTTGAAACTGAGAGACTAGTTCGCTTGTAAGACGGACAGACATACAGACACTGCCAATTTCAAGTTAGTTCTGAGCTGTACTGGGAATACAAAACTGACTTAAATAGTTAGAGCATTGCAGATGCGACAAGTTTCATTTGTTAGTTTTGTTTTGTTTCTTTTTTTGACAATTTATTCGCTCTTAATTTGTGGAGTACAAAACTTTGGCGAAATGGATCAACGACACATGTGCAAAGTGTTTCGCATCGAAACAGCGCGTCAGCTGCGTAGCATTCAAGGCACGTTGACAAAAAAGCGATGACGATGACGACAACTATGAGAAGCCGTCATGGGCATGGAAACGGACGTGGACGTGGATGTGGATGTGTTGGAGAAGTTGGGGGAGGGCATTGTTGAGGTTGTTTCATATTAAAGCGGCGTTAACATTGAGCTTGATGGCTACTTTGATGGGCTTGAATACGTTTTTAAATGAGCAAATATTGCGACTTTGTGTCCCATTTGCATTGGCTGGGCAAGAGTTATTATCGTTATCACATATAGCCGAAAAAATATAAGCGAACTGACCTTGCGACCGTTACTGAATTCTGATGTCGCAGAGAATCAGTATATTGCGCTATATAAAAGCGAGTGCACCCACAGCAGCCAGTCACATACCGTTAACAAACGTTCAACGTTCAACATGAAGACATTTACTGGATTAAGTTTGATGATGCTGCTGCTGCTGGCTGCAACAATGTCAGCAATGCCGCAGCGTCGCCAGCTGAAGAGCCAGCGTCAAGTGGAATATGCAAGCACACCGTATCCGGCAGCTGGTTACCGACCCAGGATAGCCTTTGATTTGCCCAGCGAGCAACAGCCAAAGCTGGAGGAGCCACTGGCCACCACCACAGCTACTTTGGAAGACTTTGGCAGCACGGAAACGCAAAGCACCACGGAGCTGGAAGTGGAGGCAGTGCAGCAGCAGCAGCAGCAGGAAGTGGAGGCAAATGCACGCACACCGGCCAACACTTATGGTGCACCTGAGTCAAATCCCGAGGATACTGTTGAGGTGGTAGCACAGGTGCCTGCCAAGGACTTTCAGCCACCCGTACGCGAAGCTGTTGAAGATTTTGCTGCTGTTGCCATTGATGGCTTTGCTGCTGAGCAGCAGCCTGTTGCTGATGTACCTGCCCTGGACCAGGCCGAGACGCCGCTAAGCAACGATGAAGAGCCACTGACGTCCACTGAATTGGAGCTTAAATCTGCAGCTACTCCAGCCAGCAGCTATGGTGCACCCAATACGCCAGCCAGCAGCTATGGCGCGCCTGAGCTCGAGGAGTCGGATAACGAACTGGAAGTGGACGAATCTCAGGTGGAGCTGGTTGAGGAAGCTGAACAGGAGCTTAACGATGCTGCTTTGGGTCTGAGCAGTGGTCGTCTTATACTGCTGCCCTTCAATGCTGCCAACACGCAGTTTGGACGACTCATTCTGGCCGTGGAGCAGCCCAAGCAGCAACTGGGACGCCAACGTCAACGTCTGCGCAGCGAACGTCTGCGACGCAACTAAACCAAAACTCAAACTATCTGACAAACGAACTATGTCAATGGTATTAAATACTTGTAGACAACTTTAAAGCAATTGTTTGTACTCCTGTCTCCAGCTATTGTTTCTCCACAGTGCAATGTCCACAGCTGCCAGCAGCTGCACCGGAAATGGAATTGACTCCCATCAAAGACAATCTCAAGTGCGTATTTGCACAGTAGGAAGTTGCTTTAGCTAAATTGTCCTCTGCCATGCTTGATTTCATTGTTTATGCGCACTGTTTGGCTTCAACTTTGACCCAACTACCACCCAACCACCTCTCTCTTTGCTGAATAGACTAATTGATACGTATTGCCAATTCAATGCTATGGACCACAACTTGCCAAAAGTGTTTTTTATAGCTTTAAAGAAAGCAATGTGTAGCATTCATTTCAATCGAATTGCTAGGAATTTATTATAGACTCTACTAGTTGAAAATATAGGTATCTATTATTACTTTTTGTGCTTGCCAATTTGAAAAGTGCTGTGCAGCTTTTAGAAAAAGTTTACCTGATTTCCCACAATCTGTTGACTTTCGTTTAGTTTAGTGTTTCTCTACAATAGATCTGAACTAGTTCGAAAGACGTAGTCTTTGAATTGAACTATATCTTCAGTTATATTTCCTTTAGTTCGTTTAGTTCCTCTTCTAGTTATGTTATCCCGAAAGGAACTAAAGAAGCGATAAGTTCTTCTATCCGGAAAGAAACTAAAGAAACAATTAGTTACTTTTTCCGGAAAAGAACTAAAACAAAGATTAGTTCTTCAATCAGGAAAGGAACTAAAGAAACGATTAGTTTCCATATCAACGACTAGTTCCTTTATTTGGAACGGAACTATGGAAACAAATATTTCTCTATCAAAGAAAGAATAGTTCGTTTATCAGGATAGGTTACTAAAGCTAAGATTAGTTATGTTAGGAAAGGAACTAAAGTAACAACTAGTTCTTCCGTCCGAAATGGAGAAGATGAAAATAAAGAAACGATTACTTCTTTAATACCAAAAGGAATAAAAAAAAGTTAGCTCTCTTATCCGGAAAGAAACAACTAAACCATTTCCGCAAAAGGAACGCCCTACTTTATATCCTACAGATTCCTACACCTGAGAAACAGATGTACTCAGACACATAAGCTGTTTTAAACGTAATCTGGAAGGCATTGCAGCTACGTTCTACCACTTTTTGAACACTATTCTATAGCAGCTGCGTTTCGATGCATGTTTATTGACAATGTGAATTTCCATTCCATTCGCATTCAGCAGATGAAAATGTAGTGCGTAGCATTCATTTCAATTCGCACTGCAGTGGCAAATAGCGCGTGCCACGCCCATCAACCAAACCGCCCTCCAATGGCATGGCAACAATGTTGTATGTATTTTGGGGCCATTTGATCAAATGGAAAGAAAACTTTTCTCATTACTCATTGCCAAGCCAAGGCAAACACAGCAACAACAACAACAACAACAAAAAGAAGAAAAATACCAAACGAATCTACGAACCTAGGAATCCAGCGAACCACCGAACCAACCAACCAAACCAGCGCAACCAACAGCAGTCAACAGCTAAGAGTCAACAGGCAAAAAAAAATGGGATGGTAGGGGGTATGGTGGGGATTTATAACAGTACACAGCTGCAGCTACAATAGCATCAGAGCAGCAACAACAACAGCATCAACTCGTATGCTGTGCTGACTAATCCCACGTATGCACTGTTACGGCCACAACACTGGCAGAAATCGGGGCGTACTAATTAAAATTATATTAAGAAAAGTGTTTTAACTAAAGCAACTGCAAAAGGGACTCTAATGCAGTTTTGTCTAAATTCTTAAAATAATAAAATTACTAAATTCTTTTTAGAAACGGAATTTCAAAAGTTTAAAAGTAAACTCAAACTCAATTTTCTTATATTTTTCAGCTTGCTTGGAAATGATTTAGGCAATTTTTTTTATAAGTTTGATGACAATTTATTAAATCAAAGTAATAAATGAAAAACCTGGCTGTAAAATAGAAAAGAAAACGTGAAAGCAAACATGAGTGTTCTCGTTGCAGCTTATGCCAACTAAATAGACTTATTGCTATGAAAACTCGGGTTCGAACTTGGTTTTGAAAAAGGGAAATCAAAACTATTCCGATCGGAAATAGCAACTGAATTCACTCGTTGTTACTTTTCAAAAACGTACGGAATTCTGAACCGATCTATATATATGTATATATAATAGATCTTTAGGTACTCTTTTCGATTTCTCTCTGTGTAAAAAGACACAAAACTGAGAACAAAACTTCTTAACATTTATACAATAAATACAATTTAGTTGAAGTTAAGACACTCTCATTTCCGTTTTGGGCAACACATTTTATTGCTCTGTACGAGCATGAGCATGAGTTATTCCCAGACCCCCCCCCCACAACCAACACCCTTACCACGCCTTTGACTTTGTAAATAGTTTGCTTGTTAGTTCGACTCGCTCAATGGCACTTTTAAAGCACTCTTCATGTCCCTTTGCCGCTCTATCTCTGTCTATGCGCTGGCAGTAAACAAATGCTTTGAGCAAATAACAATGTCAGCAGTTTGACATGGCACTAAGGATGTGCACAGGTTGCAGGTTGGTTGAATGGGCTGCGGGATGAGGGATGTGTGTTACCTACCTTCCAGATCAACCACACGGCCAGCACGTTTCAGAGCACGCACTGCCTCATCGTGGGTGGCATCACGCAGCTCCTCGCCGTTCACAGTGAGTATAGCATCGCCCACATAGAGACCCTTGGCCTGATCGGCGGCCATGCCGCGGAAGATCTTTGAGATGAGTATGGGCATGCGGTTCTCGCAGCCGCCTTTGATGGAGATGCCCAGTCCATTATTGTCGGACTTGATAATGCGCACATTGCGCTTCTGATTGGCCACATGATCAGGTACATCGCACATGTCCAATCCAACGCCATCGGCATTGTTATTGTTGTTCAGACAAAGATCAGCATTGTCGTTGTTGCCAGTGCCCGCACTGCCAGTGCCATCCAGTTCGGTATCCTGCACAGCCATGCCCTGCAACGAAGCTGAGCTGGGCAGCGTTCCATTCTGACCGGCGCCACCTCCACCGCTGTGATTGCTACTGCAAAGGTCCAAAGATTACCTCCAGCGTAACTTTATCATGCTCCATCTGTTACTTACCCAAGTGTGCCATTTAGCGTGGTGGATTGCCCATCGCTGGTATGCTGCGTCGTCTCGCATGACTCATCCAGACTAATGGCCAAAAAGTCCGTTTCGAGTGTTACCATTACTCGATACCAGGAGCCGCGCACGCGCGTCTCCAAATTGCCACAACGCATCCCCGACGGCGACGAGGATAGCTGCTGTGGTATGGGCTGCTGTGCCGCTGGCGGGGCACGCCCCAAACTTGATGATTCCACCATGTCCCCTTGCTTACAGTTACTCTACATTGCAACGCCTCACAGCAAGCTGAAATTAAACGAAAAGAATTGTTTTTAGAGTATATTGGGCTTGTGAAATGTTCGTCCGTCTGTCCGTCTGTCTGTATGACAGGTTTTTTCCACAGTTTTGAAGCTAGAGCAATCAAACTTGGTATACATGTTGGTATATATCAGAGGCTGACAAAGTATCAAGATATATCTATCTATCTCAAGATAGGCTGATTTTCATCAAATTTAACCAAACTTTATAAAGTGGTTGAGACAACTTTAAAGACGAGAACCTAATTTTTTAATAGCTAAAAAATAAAGTAGTTAGATTTTGAATAAATGCAATCTTGGAATTCAACATAGTCAGTTCTATTTAGAATTCCGTAAATATTTTAAAAAGTAAAAGCAACAGATCAGAATCATTTCGGTTTTCTCTTTTTCGAAACCGAGTTCGAACCCGAGTTTTCATTGAAATAAGCCTATTTAGTTGTCATCTGGATGGCATTTGCTAAATCGAGAACAGTCAAGTTTTCGTTTCTGAGGTAGAGCGAGTTTTTTATTATAATATATTAAATGTAATTTAAATTTAATCTAATAAACGAATAAATAAACTGAGTCTTTTCTAACTAGATTGAAAATTATAAGAAAACTGAATTTAAAAATTAGTTTTTTGAAAATCCTGTTTAATCTGACAATTAGAAAACCTTATGAAGCGTAAAAGTTTTAAGGAATTTAGATCAGCAATCAATTCGGTTCAAATTTGAAACGGAATCGGAATATTGTTGAGTTTTTCTGTGAAATCTTGAAATACAAAAGAAGTTGTTTAAAAGTTCTAGTCTGTTATTCTTCTTTTTTCAATTCTAAAGCTCTGCCAAATTCGATATCAATGAAAGAGAAACATAACTCATTGACCCCTTTATTTTGTTGCTTTGACAATGTCCTGAGAAAGCATTTATCAGCACAATATTCATTGGGACAGGCGGCAGTTGGTCAAGAGTTGAAAATGGAAACATTTTGGGGTTAGCGGATATCAAATGAAGTGTCCGCAAGGCAACCGCAAATTTGGACAGCATGCCACAACATTTGTCATTGTTTTGCTGTCCAAGATTTATTGTGTGCCACACACGCATACACACACACGCATACACACACTCAGAGGCATACACAGTAGCAATAAGAAGCAGAACAACAAGAAGAACAAGATGAGATTGAATGCAAATGCAGCGAATTGTGCGCATCCTGTGCATCCTGTGCATTTCACATCCTTTCGCAGCAACAGTCGGCAGCAGCTGCAATTACGCATCTTGTCGCTAACGTGGCTTGGCTTGGCTTGGCTTGGCTTGAGTTGAGTTGAGAGGCAGGAGAAGTTTTTGTCTGATTTTGTTTTTGACAAGTGACTGTTCCCCTGTGTCCCCTGTGCCAAAACCCCAATACACACACACAAACGCACACATGAGTAGCAAGCAGACATTTCCTCCTGCTTTTCCTCTATATGTATGTATGTGTCGAGCATTTGTATGTACATTTCCGTTGACGCTTGAGCAGGAAGTAATTTTGCCACTGCAGTTGGTTCTACGTCTCTGGCACTCTGGCCCTGCCTCACACTGCCACTGCCCCTGCCTCTGCCTCACTCTGCCCCTGCCTCACACTGCCAGCTTCGCCAGAGTCTGTTTACTTTGCAATTTATTGTGCAACATTTGTAATTATTATTGCAATGCTGCATACTTCTCGGCGCTGACGCTGCAACTGCCACTGCTTCCTTGCCACTGCCACTGCATCATTGCCTCCTTGCCTCCTTGCCACGCTGCCTCAAGCCTGCAGGCAAGGCTGGCAAAAAGTTTTTTGAAAAGAGCCAAGTGTGCGAATGCTTGAGACGACGGAAGCATGTTGCAAGCCAAGATGGGGTAGAAGACGCAGGCGTTGCAACTAAAGACGACGAAGATGACAACACACTCATAATTGTAAGTAAACACAAACAAATACCAGAACACAACATGCATACACAGCTTCTCGGAGAAACCAGACTCGTGTGCTTAAAACGGGCAGTTTGATAAATACTTGTAATTAATCAGTCAAAAGTTATCAATTGCGGTATTCTCTGTTCATGGTCTCTTCTCGTTTTCTACTTTTATTGGTTTAAATCTTTTAAGAAAATCAGAAATAGAGTTAGCTTATTTACGTACTTTTCTTCTTCATTCAGGAGAACATTCCATTTCAGAAACTTTTATTTTGAACTTTTTCAACATTTTTTTGGATTAGTTCAATTATGAAAAAGAGTATGCTGATACTTTGACTGTGTTCTAAACTAAAAAGAATTGGAATAAAACCTGACAAAACTAGGAACTTTGATACGTCTTATTCGATTTAGATTATAGTGTGGATAACTAGGTTTAATTTTGAAAACTTACAAGCTTTAAGTCATAACGTTGAATTGTAAATTGAACATCAATAATTTCATAAATAATCATGATTTTTTTAAAGTGACGATACAACGTTAATGACCACCCTCGCTAGCAAACACTACTGCCACTTTATGCCTGGCAGCTAGCCAGTTATCCATCCAAGCAACCAACCAACCCATTCATTTATCCAAAGCAGACCAACTAACCAACACGCTGTGACTAATTAGACGAAGGTCCGTGCAACAATCCAAAATCAAACCGAAATATTAATAGCTCGCGGGGAATACGTTGGTGTTTACCACGCTTCCTTTACACGCTCTTTCTCTTTCCAGGGTTGCCGCCCTGTTAATTTTCGGTTAGGGGTGTGCTATTTTCCCTTTTTTTTTAGGTGCCTAATAAGCGCCGGACGTCGCTTGTCGCCGTCTGCCGTCTGTGGGGCCATTTTTCATGCTGCGCTTTGGCTAATTTAATGCTAGGCGGTCATAAATTATGCGGCCCCGAAATGTAGGCAACGAGTAGAAAAAAAAGAAAGGAAAAGCCTGGGAAATGGCAGCAGCTGCTGCTGCAGCAAACATACAAAAAAAAAAACAGACACACGCATATATACACACACACACACACACACATGCATTTTGCAAGTTGCATTCAACTCGAAATTTTTATGCGCGCTTTTCAGTAATAACTTTTTCTGTTGTTTTTCTTTTTTGTGTTTTTTTTTTTTTTGGGTTTTTGTTTTAAAGTTTTTCTTTGCAGCGCTTGGTTTTTTGTGCCAATTTTTTTGTTGTTAAAAAATGTGTTATGTGTGAATGCGTGTTATAGTGTGTGTGTGTGTGTGTGTGTGTGCGTGAGTGTTTTTGTATTGATATACATATATACATATAGAAATGGGAGCTGTGATGGCAATAAATACACAAACGTTTGCCTTCGAGTATTTTGACTCGACACTTTGGCCCCAAAAACCTCACTTCTGCTCCCTGCTGCTATACATATATCTATATGCACATATATATATATATATTTATATATATGTGTATGTGTGCAAGAAGTGTGTGGGGCGCTTGTGGCTGCGCCATCAAAAAGTCATAAAATCATAATTTGTAAACGAGAATTTATTTCGAAAAATATTTATGGGCTGCTCCTTTGCTGCTTCAGCCGCGAGCATTCGCGGAATTTATACAGCACTGAGTATATATATATATATATATATATATATGTGTCTGTGTGTGTTTGTACTTCTACAGTCTTGTCTGCATGTGGCAACAGACAACATGGACCGTTTTCTACCATTAATTTGATGCCAACCTTGGCAAACGTTTTCCTGTTACGTTCGTAATCTTGTTCCCTTGACAAAACGGTTCAATTCACTTTATGCACTCGTATGTAACATACAAAACTATATAAGAATAAAACGAAATTGCTTTATATTAGATAGATATGTTAGATAGAAACTGATTGAGTATGTCCACTGGGACGAAATGGAGCAATAATCGGAATTTAAAAAAAAAAAAAAAGAATACAAAAGAAGTTAAATACAATACATTTTTCTATAGCTTTTAAAATGTCTCTTTGTGTTCTTTTCACTCAAAACAACCAAGAACGCAACTTGCAGCTTTAAGTTACTATATGATAAAAATAAAATCTCAAAAATCAATACAGGCTGCATACAGCTTAAGAAAAACACACCCTCACACTATTTGCACATATTAAAGCATAATTTATGCATAACTCTTACATTTCAATGTACATTTTATAATGACTTATGCATACATTATAACTATTTCAAATTTGAAATACATGTTTAGTTATTCTAGTTGCGATTTCATACATAATTTGTGCATAAATCATGCTTAAAATGCATGAATAGAGTTCTATCAGTGTGTCTGTACTTATAAGTAATGTTCTCATATTGGTAGTTATATTTGGAAACTATTAAAAAGAGATCTAGAACCTTGTGAATAACTCACAATATGCGCACAAAATGTGTAAAAAGCACACTTTATACAAATCTTAAAGTGCTTGAAACTGAATTTTCTTTTGACCTTTGCCTGCCTTTTGGCCTTTTTATCTGCTAAAACCGTATTAGGTGACTGTATGTGTTATATGTTAGTGAAGTACTAACTTACATTTTGCAGGTCATTTATAAGTAGAGCCCCCTGTCGCATTTTATTTCGATTATAACACACACTGCATACACACACACACACATGTGTGTGCTGACGCTGACGTTTGGCCTTGACACCACTTGCCAACCCATCCAAACCACCCAGTGGAGTACGAGTGCGAGTTAACCGTGTCCATCTCCCATCCCTGCCACCGCACTTGCTGGCCCAATCCGTGCGGTGAGCCTCTTAATCATTCTTAACAATGCCTCGTTTGGCGTTAACGTTGGCATTAAGCTTTGAGCCCGCTCAACTGGTGGAAATCGATATATCTACGTGTATGTATGTATATGTACATAAGTATGTACGGCACATACTATACTATACATATACATAAGTATAAATTGTACACTAATGATCTTTAAATACACATAATGTGCAGAATTTACTACCACAAACAAACACAAACACACACACAACACACACATACAGTCAAGTGAAGTGTGCGAGCAGCTGGAATATTTAGTTGGAATGATGCTTTAGTCATTTAGTTGTTGTAGTTCCTGTTTTTGTAATACGATAGCTGCCTGTATGTCAAATAGAAAAGCAATGTTCTGTTTAGACTAGGCCAATTAACGTTGAAATCAGGGACTACAAATAATGATTATCTGTTTCTTTTTTAAATAAAAAAAACCACACACTTATAGTAACTTTGAGACAGCAAGAAATAAAGCTAAATTATTATCATTATTTTATAATTTTTATAATAAAAGTTATAATGCTTACAGTCCTTGATTGAAATGAAGTCAATCAGGGCTGTTCCTATGTCTGATATCAACCAAAACTTTCGGAAATTGTACTCTGAGCTGTTCTGAATTGCAAATATCAAAGAGAAAATCAATTTAAAAACTTTTGCAGTAGAATAGTATTCGAATTGAACTTCAAAAGGTAAGAAAAATTGATACTTCGTTCGAAAACAGGAACAACAAATTGAAAACGATTCGGATTGAAAAGTTCTCGGCGGGATTTTCATTCAGTTTTATATGAATTTATATGAATTTTATCCAATTCAGACATATTAAAAGTGTTGTGGGTGTTGACAATTCTATGTCTCCTAGACATTATCCGCAGCACAATAACAAAACCTTGTCTAAACAGGGCTTATAGCAAAACACCACGGTCCGCCCACAAAGAAATCCGTTTCGTGTGTGCTTTTCATATTGATATGTTATGTGGGCAACCACAAAAGCCGCCACTGTGCGACCGATAAAAGCCAAAAACAAACCTCTGAGATTTGCTTATTAGCACATACACATGCCAACACACACACACCCATACACACACACAGCTAGACTTGCCCCGCAGCCACTCACAAAGCACAACCCACAGCCCTCTTCCCAGCTGCCCATGTCAACAATACAAGCCCAACTGAACCGACCTGACAAATTATTCAGCATTGATTAATTATGAAAATGCGTTTATATTGATTGTTGTGTGTGTGCATGGCTAAGTGTGTGTGCGCGTGTGTGTTTAATTCCAGCGCTCAACTTGCGTGTCTGTTTATGTATATTAGTTGCATATTCGCATGGCACATTGCATAGACCTGGGCCCCATAACAATTACCAAGTGCTGATTGTGGCTATGTTGGGATTATTATGTATTGCCCCCTGGCAAACACTCGACGCCCCCAAATGCGAGAGAGAGCATGCAAATCAGGCAAATTGGGACTGTGTGGTCGTTTGTAATCTCCTAGAAGGCAGGTGGCAGCAACAACAACAACAACAACAGCGTCGTCTTTTCCACTTATTAATTGCCAGTGTCTTGGCATAATTTCCACTCATTTGTCTGTTGAATGCAAGTGGTTGCCATTGTTCCACAAAAGTCAAGAATCTGCTCACGTATTTCATACTAGCGATGAGCAAATGTTAGATTTATTGTACAAAAGTTGACATTTATCATGCACATGGGCAAAAGTGAGTTATAAAGGCCTGTTCCCAAATCCGAGAACTTTTCATTCCGAATCGGATTCTATTTTGTGAAGAAATGGCAATCGTTATTTCCTTTGAAAGATAAGTTTGAATACTTCTATTTCTAAAGTTTCAAAATCACAACTTTTAAAAGCGAATTTTCCTTCGATATTCTGATTACAGAACAGCTCAAAATACCGATTCCGAAAGTTTTAATCGATATCGGAAAGGGGAATAGGTCTGTTAAACTGTTTATTCATTTGTTTATTCCGTTTGTTTTTAATATGATCATTGCTTTTTTAATAAACTATTCAATTTGATAATGAAGTAGTTATTTAAATTTTCAACTGTTTACAAACTTTAATTTTAAATTAGGTGTACAAAGCCTTTCTTAACATAAGAGCTTATACTTTTCAAAACACAAAAAAAAGCAATTTATTGTTATTGCATATAGTACCATATAATTGATATTTCATAGGTATAAATAATGTGCAAAAATACTCTTACTACCTTGTCGTTTTTTTTCGACACATGTCGTATACGTTATTTTAACATCGAAAATCCCTGATGAAATTCGAGAAAATCCAATTCGCAAAGTCTTATCAACATTTAACATACAATTCACAATCGCAATATCTTGTCTAAAGTGAAAACCAGAACCTGCCTGCACTTAAACATCGGTTAGCATCAAAACGGAAACGCTTAAAATGCGATTTCTAAACACAAATACATCAAGCTTAGCAAACGGTTCATCTCTAATCTGAATTGTAATTATGAGAGTAGAAGAGAAAGGGAGAGTGGGGGGGCAGGGGTAGCAAGTAAGGTTGGCAGCATGAAATGCAAAATGTGATGATGCAGCTTCATTAAGTGCAATTTAAGTGCGATATCTTTCTTACTGTACTTTGCTTCGTTGAGCTGTTGAAAGCCATGGATGACAAAAGGTGCAAGAGAACACGGACGGAAGAAGAGGACGAAAATTACAAGAGCTAACTGTATGATGCGAATAAGCACAAAGTTCTCTTCCCATTCTCATTCCCATTCTCATTCCTCATTCTCCATTCACATTTTCATTCTCATGCTCCTTCTCTAATGCAAGTAATTGCACGTCGCTCTGATTAAGTTGGGCGCAATTTGGGTTCTTTTTGTTTTTTTTTTTTTCGCATAAAAAATGCTAAGCCAGAAAGCGGATTATGTGTTTTCAAACGTAATTTACACGCTGCATTTGAAAGTGACCTCAGAATTGCAGATGCTTTTCGAGGTTGATTTAAGTTTTTGAAAAGCAAAGTGCTTATATATGTATGTATGCATGTTAAGACTTGTAATTACATAGGATTAAAGTATTAAAAGTATATCACGAAATTCAATTCATAAATGTGCATTTTAATGAAATTCATTTATTATTTCAATTATTCCCTTTTGTTAACTTAATAGGGATCAGGACTTGGCTTATTTCAAGTAACAACTCATATTTAATTAGGCGTATCATTTATACTTAAGAACTGTTAAGCAAAGCAACACAAATGTTTCATTATAGCCCGATTCGGTTTTTACAGCTATTGCTAAGCTTTTGTTTTATAGACTTAATTCATCTAATCATTAAAATAAACATCTTCAAGTTTTCATAACGTCAAATGCTGCAAAATCTGCTCCAAATCCTCCCGAACAAAGATAAAAGAAATAACAGTTATCTGTCAACACATATCGCCAAATGCATGTCAATTATGACTTAAATACTTAACGCAAAAGCCGGCAAGACGCTTGGGCGAAAGGACGAAAGGAGAGGGGAAGTCGCTTTGTTGTAGTGTTGCTGGGCAAAGTGAATGTACAGAGGGGGTGTGGGGTGGATGTTGGCAAAGTGGCAACGCCAACGCCGCTGATGATGTTGATGAATGCCGATAGTAAACGGAATTAACTTTCACGCAACATAACGACGTCAACTGCGACTGCGACGACGACGCCGACGCTGCAACAACTTGAATGAAAGAAAAAGCTTACGCTAATGGCAGACGACGCCGCAGAGCACAACTGCAAAAAGCTTTTCGGCAAGCGCGCGTAGTAAATGTGCGGGTGTACATAGAGTTGAAGGTGGGGTGTATGGTGGCATGATGGGAGGGCGGGTGTAAGTGCGGCTCGTTTGACTGGTTGTGTGTGTGTGTGTGGCTGTGAGTGGTGGTGTTGGTTTGTGGTTTAGGGGGGGCGGCAAGCCAAACAAACGGCGCTGATGACATCGCTGCAGCGCTGACGCGCGACGCCAGCAAAGTCAGCGTCAAAGCTTAGCCTACAAAATGTTTTTTAAAATTAATAAACAAAAACAAGCCCGCCTTCTATACATACCTTGTTCAGGTATTCAGGTCTCGGCGTGTTTTATTATTTTTTTTTTTTGGTTTTCAAATGCTTTTTGGGCTCAACGAAAAACAATTAATGCAAAACTTGGCAGCGACTTTGGATGGCGACTGCGATAGCGACAGCGACGTTGACGGCGCATGCGCTAAAACTTGCTGCACTGTAGCATTTCTATACACACATACGCACACGCACACATTTACCACAGCACGTGTGTGTGTGTGTGTAGTTAGGATTTTTGCTGTAAATTTGTATTTATTTTTATTACCACTCTGCGTCTCTACGTTTAATAAATGCTTAAGGTTTTTTTTCAGGTTTTTTAATTATATGCAAGCCAATGAAAATTATAGAGAACAATAGTTGAAGCTACAGCGACATTGGCAGCCAATTAGCAACTATTATTATTTCGTCTAGGCGCTTTTTTTTTATTATTATTGTTTGTGTAGCACAAAAGCGACGGCGGCGGTGGCGGCAGCGACGGCGACGCAAGCTTTGGGGGCTTGGAACAGCGCGCAGCAAACCCGTTACCGTTAGAAAATGAACAGCGACTAAAGCTGAAGTTGCAATGCCGAAACAAACAGCCAGCAGCAAGCGGCGCTTGGGCATTTAAGAGCTTTCGCTGCTAGCGTCGGCGTTGGCGTCTTTGTTGTTTGTGTGTGTGTGTATTGTTTGCCCGGCACCGCTGTTACAGCAACAGCCGGCTGTTATTTATTAACAGTCGTATGTAGTGCTGCCAGACTTGGTGTTTAAAGTGTTGCACAGCAACGCAAGCAGTGCTGCCACATCGCTTGCATAGCAACGGCTGCCAGTGTTGCTAACGAACAGCTGTTGCTTCTTTGGCGCTAAATTTGAAAATGCATTGCGCATATTTAACAGTTTCAGTCGGAAAAAAAGCAGTTTATTTCAAATTGTTTTTCTTTTACTCTATAGTTTATATTACTTATTATTCTGTGAAGAGATGGCAATAATTAGCGTTTATCTTAATAAATGTTTATGACGTGATTGGTTTATTAAAATGACTACTAAAATTACAAACAACAAACAATCTCAATCTTAAATGACTAAATACAAGCTGTAATTTATTGCAGACAACTTATTAAGTGTATTAACTACGTTTATAGTAGTAATAAGAAATGTGATTACATATCATTTGCAAATTATATTTCGGGCTTAGTACTGTTATTTTATTGCAAACAAAAAAAAAACGCATTTATCTGCGGGTGCTAACCCGCTTCCATTTCTGACTGCATAACGCGGGTGCACGAATACTTCGTTATTCGAATGGGAATTCTTTACAAGCGCTTCTACAGTCTCTCTTTTCAACGGCAAGTGCATATTTTTCCATAGCCAACAGATTTTGGGTAGAAAATTGTGCCGCGCTGCTGCAAAAGTTTTCCACGCATCCGACGCATTTCTCACTGCCTGGCAATATCGGTAATCATCAGCAAAAGCAAACGAAAGAAAAAGAAGACAAAAAACGTGTTGCATGGCTCTGTTGATGTTGCCTGTAGCCGGCGGCGGCGGCGGCGGCTCTGTTGACCCGGCCTGGCCAATTATGTGCCGCGCGCCAAGTGGTGAAATCGATGAAGATGCACAAATGCAAACGCACTCGGCACTCGGCTAATGGTCAATATGGTGATGCTGATGGCGTCTTATGTACGATATGTGGCCCGGACAATTATGGCCAAGCAGGCAGAGGCAGGCAGCTACAGGTGGGTTGTGGTTCAGCTGAGGATTCGCCTAACGAGCTGTGAACGTGATTATAACTGCTAGACTCGACATATGAAAATTATGTTCAAAATGCAATTTGGCCGAAAAAAAAACAACAACATACAAACAACAACAATGGCCAAGACAAACAAACAAACAGGCCAACAACCAGAAGCTGAATTCAGATTAGGCAATAAGCAGCCAAACAACAGCCTCGAACATCCATAGAGTTAAAATATTTGCTTTGCATTGATCTCTTGTAGTTGTTGTTGTGATTGTTGTTGTTACTGTTGTTGTTGTTCTGTGGTGCTGCTGGCGCATTGTTTGTTAATGCCTTGCCGGGCATGGTCAGAGCCAATAAAATATGAATTTGTCTGTTTGCTCTTTTTTTTTCTGCTTATATTTTTTTGTTTTGCATGTCTCTTTTTGCATTAGGAAGTCAGCCAGAGCATAATCTAACGGCAAATGATAGCCCCAAGCAGGTGGATTCAGCGGGATCAGCGCGGGGTCAAAGTCATGAATTTTATTGGAGCGAGCTATTTCATCATATATTAAACAATTCGAACAAATTAACATAAAGCTTAATAGAGTATGTCTTTGCTATTTGCTACTTTTTGACTCATATATAAGAAAGTCTTTATACATACATACATTTCATAATAAGTTCAATTGAACTATTCATCAAGCTTAACGAACGAACTAAACCCCTGATTGTAGTTCATCTAGTTCGTTCTATTTTGTTGAACGAACATTTGATTGAACATTTGAAAGAACTTAACGAGCAAAAGGAATGAACGAACGAAGCGGTTGAACGAACTGAAGGAGTGAACGAACTTAACGAACTTCAGCAACTGAGCGTGCCAAGGGATCGAACGAAATAAACGACTGAACGAACTTAACGAACTATGTTACTATTTACTTCCTGCAGCAAAAAGTGAACTACTGAACTTGTTCCTTGAAAAGAATTAGAATGAATAATTCTGATTGGAAATAATTCGATTAGGCTAGACAATGATAGATTATAATTGTTAATGTTAATTGAGTAACAAGAGACAAAACCGGGATTGTGCTTGATCAAGAAACTGAGAACATAATACTTCTTTAAGTATCTGGCATGTTAGTTTCTGCTCACAGCTGGAAAACCGTTAGAAAAGCTTTCAACACTGACTAAATAAAACTTTCAACTGATCATTTATTCGTTCCCTTCACAAACTTAACCCCCTTCACTCTCACTGCCAAACAGCTGACTATTCTAAATCTTTTCAAATCAATGCTCAGCGCAAATGTGGGCGTGACTACAGCAAATGCCCCGCCCTGCTCGAATTCATCACAAACAATAGCCGCATGGGGGCAATGTTGCATGCAACACAGCACAATGCTCATGTGACTTGTCAACGCTTTCAGCGGCTAACAGCAGCAACAACAACAACAGCAACAACAACAACAGCAACAACAACAACAAAGACGACACGAAGCTGCTGCTGAAGATTTGCAACCACTTCACAGCTACCAAGCGCACAGATCAAAGTGAAATTGCCGCTGCTGTTGTGGGAATCAGTTGCAGTTCCAGTTGCAGTTGCAAGCTCTTGTGGAAGGCGCTAAACGTTTGGCTATCAAATGGCGGGAATTTTCATTGCACATACGCCCCATTGCCCGCCGCTAAAGCAACGGACACCGCCCGCCGTGGACGACGACGGACGATCAATCTAACGCTGTGAAGCAGCGTCTTCGACGTCGTCGTCGTCTTCGTCTTCGTTGGCTCACTTGTTAGGCGCCTTGGAGCGTTTTGTAAGAACATAAATCCTTCAGCTGTTAGCAACACGGCTGCCGCTGCCGTTGGCTGTCTGTGGACAGCATTTGAATGCTCCTCCTGCCAGTGCCAGTGCTCTAGCCAGTCCCGGTTTCAGTTTTCTACGTTAGTTTCTTGCTAGCCATGGGCTTGGACGTTTTTTTTTTTTATTGCCATAAGTGGCAGGTAATTATGTCGCTTGCCTGATAAATTACATTGTTGACAACGGCAGCAGAGAGATCCAAAGTGCCTTGAGGCAACAATTTTTGGACATCAAATCTCACCTCTTATGTCTAATATCTACAAATCCTACACTTTTATTACTAATTCCTATATACACGTACTGTTTAATCTACAGAGATGAGCATATGTAGCAAGGCGTGCTCCGGTTTCCACTTGCGGCATCATTTTGCGGAATTGAAATTCCTTTTCATTGCTTAAACTTCCATATTGTTTTTTATATAGTAAATTGAATCCTTTCTCTTTGGCAAGTTTGTTCAATGCTTCATGAAATGAAAATGAACTCAATCCGAAAAGTATTTTTAAAAGTGATAATGGGAACATTTAAGAGAAATTCATTTTAAATCTTTAAATCTTAATGATTTTTCTTATGAGCATAGTCCTTTAAGTTTGTAAATAGCTTGATAAAACGTGATACAGATGCATATCTACTATCATGAAGTAGGATCTCCCAGAGATCCGATCATATTTTTGTTAGCTGGAATAATCAGACGAATCTTTAGTTTTCGTATGAAAGCTTATTAGTTTCTTAAAATGTATCAATCATTTTCTTACTTCTTATAAGATTGTTTCTAGAAGAGGCATTACCCTGACTTGTCATATTAAAAACAACACTTTTGCAAAGGCAACTCAAAGATAGCTGTACATTTCTGTTCGTTTTTAAAGTCAGGATTCAAAATTTCATAAATTTGCTAAACACACTCAAGTTGCTCAAAAGAAGAGACTACAAATAAAGTGACTCACTTCAGGTGTACAGACAACTTAACCCTGAGTGTGTCAGGATAAAGGGGCATGCCAAGCGGTGGCAATGATTGCATGTCTGTGATAAGGCGTGTGCCGCAGAGCTGAGAAGAGACAGAGAGAGAGAGAGAGATGCCCGATCAATCGAGTGGGACACAGGCAGAGTCTCTGTAAGTGAAACTGAGACTGAAGACAGAGCCAAGTGCGCTTGATATCTGTGAACACGGTAGCAAACATGCTTAAGTTTAATTAATGATAAGAAATCTGTATCTAAGGACGTTGCCGCCACGCTCCTGACCATAATGAGCAAATCTCAGCGACCAAGGAATTCAGGTGTGCGCTTCAGCCAAACAGTCGGCCAATACACACACATGAAGATGCCGACCAGGTCGACATGGCTTCAACGGCAACGGAGCAACGCTGCATCGGCATCTCAATATCATGTAGATTTTTGCTAATGTATATACATACATACGTGGCACAGAGTCAATCTGCTGCTCTCATACTCGCCATTAATTAGTTGAATTTATTAGATGGGGATCTCTTCGATGGCAGCGCGTACTCGCAACCATACGCCTGGGAATTTTTTGAATCCCTTGCATTGCTTTTCGCACTATGCAAACAAAAAATGAGAAAAAAGCAACAACTTTACTCCCCAAAACCGGAACCGAAACGGGCCAAATATACGCATCTCTATGCAAACCAATCCCCCCCCCCCCCCCTTCCCCACTGAAAAGATGCTGAGAAGATCTGCAAGTCCAGGCTGTTCAGTTTACGATGTGGCTTTGTTCATGTTGTGGCCATCGGACATTGGACACTTTGGCCACATTGGTGCCCCATCGAATGGCACCAAATATTTTATCTGCGACGTACGTCGCCTGGCAGCTGTGGGGGATTAGTCGCTCTTGAGTTGCATATTAGGAGTAATAAATGGCTGCATTTTGTTTCCAATCCTATCTGGCACTTTATGTGCGTGTATTGACATTTGATTGCTTTACAGATTGCCTTATTAGCAATCGCATAGTACTCCACAATTTATTTGCAACTAATCGCCACATTACACGAATGGCCCACTTAATCGATTATCAAAGTTATAGGCAGGGCTTATAAATAAATTAATAGCTAATAGTAAATGTCAAGCTGAAAACCATATTTGAGTTATTCTTAGATTAACCATTAAGTATTTATATTTAGACTTAGAATGGGGCTGTAAGTTATCATGAAATAAACGTTGAATTCGATGATTGATTGCAAAAAAATGGAATCGATGGTGTTTAGATAAATCGTAGAGAACAGACAATTAATCGATATGTCGAAAATATGAAGAAAAAAAAACAGTTTTTTTTTGATTTGCACACGAAAACTATCAGATTAAGAATTTCCACTCCATAAAAGTATTTTAAATTGATAAAAACTAATTAACTTTTAATTTTTGTGTGATGTTTTGAGCAAAATATCGTTAATCGATAACACAGGGGAACAAAATTGAACCTTTTGTGTGTTGGTTTGAAATGTAAAGGCAACAATTACATCTTAAAGAAAATCACCTAATTATAATCCTAGCATTTCAAAAAACACCAATTTCCAGAACTCTTTACGCAGTTAAAAAAAATCGATTAATCAATTGTTTATAGTAATCCATTATCTGTCTTAACAATAACTTGTAATATAGCTTTACAATTGTAACTCGAATTGCAACTGTCTCATTGGTTAAGTGGCTTTTAATAAGACTAGACAAAAAAAAAGAATAAATATTTGTTGTGAGTATTTTGCCATTTGATCGTTTTAATTCATTAAAATGTTTTTGCACATTTGTCCAGAGCCAGGGTACTTGGTTTCAAGATGCGAAGATGCGCATTGGCATGCAGAGGCGGAGGTTGACACTGTGACTGAGGGGGCTGAGGTAGGCTGAGGTAGGCTTGAGGCAGCATAGTTTCGCTGCCCGCCGACCAATTTTTACTGCAATTCAATGCGGAACTCTGGCAATGGTCTGGCAAACACGATTTTGTCAACCTCTGAGCTAAGTTTGCCGCCTGCCGTTGCCAATTGCCTTAGCGGTAATGCCAAAAATTTGTGGCACAAACAACAAACTGAGCTGCAGATTAAACGTTGCGACGCCCAACTGTGCGAATATATTTTTAAAAGATTTATCTAGGCACTTACTTATATGGACTAGTTGAAATAGTGGGAAACTTTTAATTTATTAAACTAATGCAGAATTCGAAATCGGAAATATAGCTCGATGTAGCTGAAAACAATGCACTATAAGTCAAACCATGTTCATTTATAAGCACATCCAATCAACTTTAAAAGTATGTTAAACTAACATTGATATGAATATCATATGAATATATATATATATAAAAATCATCTTAGCTAGTTCTCTATTATAAGCTAACACTAGAATTTGAATAAAATCAATTGAACATCCAAATATAGTTATTGATCAGATTCAAGCTCACATTCTCAGCTGACATTAGAGCCTTAAATAAATCATATCAATATGCCAATGTCTTGAATGCTAGTTGAAACTCAAAAGTCTAAATGAATCAACGTTTTGCCTTTTACAAATCGCAACCATATACATCAAAGACACCTGAACGTTTGGCAATTAGTTGAAACCAGGCATAAATCAAATAGTTAATAAGCAGCCAGCTGACGATATTGGCTAAAAACCTGTTCCCAATTACAATTGGCTAGACAAAAAGGCAACTTAGTACTTGTGTGCGATTCAAACAAAACTACAAACTTAACTACAATGCAAATATGCATATGTAGGGCTTTTCTGGTGCAGCTTGCAGCAACAATGTTGGCCAAAATGGCACTTCATCAGCTGGCAGCAATGATCAGCAATTTGTAAGACGGAATGCGAAACCGAATCCGTATACCAAAACCTGCGACTTACAGATGCTACGTAATGATGCCAAAGTGGTTTCACTTTTTTAAGCATCTATGCTGTTTTGTGCGTTTATGCCCAACCTCTTGGCCGCCGCAGACTATTTAACAATTTTTACTACTACTAAAAATTTCCAACAACAACAACAAAACAAAAACAAGAAAGCAAAGTAAGCTTCGTTGTGCCGTTGAGAGATACTCTGGCAGATAAGTTTTGCATACAAAAACATCATTTTTCCCTATAGTTCCTATGGCAGCTATAAGATATAGTCATCCGATTTTGATAAAACTTAGTCAGCACATCTGGAACATACTAAAATTGTCTTCTAGCGAGTTTGGTTGAAATATCTTTGTAAACAAAAAAGTTTTTCATACAAAAAGTAATTTTGCAACCGTTTTTCCTATGGCAGCTATAAGATATAGTCAACCGATTTTGATCAAATTTGTTCAGCATGTCAAAAACATACTTGAATTTATAAAAAATGAGTTTGGTTAAGATAGCTTGAGAAACAAAAAAGTTCTCATGAGAAAGCTATGTTTTCAACTGATGGTTCCTATGGCAGCTATAAGATATATTCGCCCGATTTTGATAAAACTTAGTCAGCATGTCTGGAACATACTAAAATTGACTTCTAGCGAGTTTGGTTGAAATATCTTTGTAAACAAAAAAGTTTTTCATTCAAAAACTCATTTTTCAGCAGATTGTTCCTATGGCAGCTATAAGATATAGTCATCCGATTTTGATAAAACTTAGTCAGCATGTCTAAAACATACTAAAATTGGCTCCTAGCAAGTTTGGTTGAAATATCTTTGTAAACAAAAAAGTTTTTCATACAAAAACCAATTTGTCAACCGATTGTTAATATAGCAGCTATAAGATATAGTAGACCGATTTTGATGAAATTCAGTCAACATGTGTAAAACGTGCTTAAACTTAGATGAGGTGAGTTTAGTTAAGATAACTTAAAAGACAAAAAAGGTTTTCATACAAAAACTTGTTTTTCAACCGATTATTCCTATGGCAGCTATATGTTATAGTGGTCCGATCTAGCCGATTCCAACATAGGTACTACCTGCAGAAAGGAAAAGCAACTGTGCCAAGTTTTATCTGAATAGCGCCAAGACTAACTGCTGAGAAACAGACGCAACTGACTAGATCGACTCGACTGTTGATGCTGATCAAGAATGTATATACTTTGACGTCTGCTACAACAAAATAACAATACCCACTGCAAGGGTATAATAAGAGAGAAAAAAAAAAGCTATTGAGATCTCGTCTCGAGTCGACTGTTATTTGTAATGCGGGCGTTGCAAAGAATCGCGGGTTGTTAAATCTGGCTAAGGGCAAGTTTGTTGCAAAAGCGTTAATTAAAATACATATATACACGCATACACATGCAAACAAACAACCAACTGACAACAATTTAAAAAGTGCATTAACTTTGTTGCCAACTTGTGCGGGACACTTTGACATTATGCGGTAGTATTCAAAAATATATAGCTACAACTCTCTCAAACGATAAACACTGCACTAATTTGGGGTTTTCTGTTTGTTTGTTTGTTTGTTTGTTTGTTTGTTTGTTTTGTTTGTTTTAAGACTATATCCATCGATTGACAGTTTAGTCTATCAGCGTCGGGTAATCGTTGCAATTGTGCCCCGTTTTGGTTACCAAATGAATAATAATCCTTAATATGGAGCACACAAATGCGATCGCTACAATTCTCATAAAAGGCTTTGCCATATTGACATTTAATGCCAAAATGCTACTTTTTTTTTGTATTCTACTTACTTTTTTGTCCCCCTGTTTAGCAGTCATGTTCAATGACTGCATGGGAAATAACAACGATCTTGGACTTTAATGTGATTCATATTGCAGATGCAACCTGCTCAAAATGGAGGCCTCTATCAGCCGCTTATTGCGATTGCATTTTTGTGACTTTGAGCGAATTATATTATTGTATTAACTATTTTATGATTCAATTTTAAATGAAATATATTAAGTAAATCTCAGAACGTCTTCTGAATGAGGCTGAGGAAAATGCGCGCATTCAGAGTGAAGTTTTAATAGAGTGTTCAGGGTTTGGAAATTTCAAACATTTGCTAATGTTTCGTTTTTGAAAAGTATTGAAAGCAACTGAGGCTTAAGCGTATGTATTCAACTGAGCTCAATCAAAGTGAACATGGATGTAAGTTTCCTGAAATTCGCTGGAACTTACTTCGACATTGTTAGACTAAGACATTTACGTTTTATAGACATTTATAGGTAAAACAACGAGGCCTTAGCACAATGTTCATCCAAATGTTCAAAATGGTTTCAAAAACATTTACGTCTAATAATGCCTGAGCAGCGACTGGACACAAAAGTCTAAAAATGTTTCAAAGGCATTTTAAGGCACACAAGATTTCAGTTAAGGTTAAGTTTAATTTGAGTTTAAGTTTACAATCAAGTGATAAAGTAGCATTTGAAACTAATGTATAACAATGCAAAGTATTGAAAATAAAGTGAGCATGGAGATAACTTAAGAGAGCTTTCTTAAAAAGCAACTAAACAGCGTTTAACTAAGCTCAGACTAAAAATACTGCTACAGTTAGTTAGTAAATAGGTTATTATGGCTAAACTGCTGGCAGGCACTGTAAACATGGTGCTTATGTTCGCAGCCACTGTGGGATTAGGGGGTCCAAAGTGCGTGCATTTATACAATGTGGAACATGAGTTTTGCATTTGGCCGTTGCCATTAAAATGAGCGCAAATTAAATGCGGGTCGGCAAAATGTTGCACACACAAAATTAGCACACACACACTTACACACACACACACACAATTTCATGCTGTGTTGCAGTTGCAAAGTGGCAGGGGCATAGTCGCAGATTTTCCATGCCTGCGCATCGTGTGTTGTACTTGAATGTTGCAAGCAAATTATGCTGGCATTGACACGCCAGACGCTCCAGCTTTAAGTTTTAGCTTTAGCTTCAGCTTCAGACACAATTCCAGCTGCGACGTGCCGATACTGAGTTGCCACCAGCAATGGCAGTGGCAGTGGCAGAAGCATTGCCAGTGGCATCGCCAGTGGCAGGCAACAGCAGCAGCTGTGGCAACCAATAAAAACGCGCATTAGAAAGGTAGCAATTGCCTTGTGGTCAAGATTAAAAATCAGAACGTGAGACATTTTACAAAATGCTCTTTGACTTTCGCTTGAACACAGCCATGAAAGGCTGCAGCAGAACAGAAAACACCAAATATATATATATATAAGTACATTTATCTATTGTTGAACACCATCTGAGATCAGCACTTAATCTTAATCATTGTTCGCTACTTTTAAGCTTGTTTCTGTGTTTATTGCAACTGTATCAAAATATCTGTTAAATGCTTTAATCTATTAAGTTAGATTTTGTGCTATGCCTATCTTAAAACATAATGAAAATCTATTTTAATGTTGCTTGAAGATTTAATACGCTAAGAGTCACATTCGTTTTCGAATAGTTAACAGGCCTCTTTACAGTTTCGATTCCAATCAAAACATTTGGTATTAGAATTATTAGCTATTTTGTATTCCGACTTTCTATGAAAAATTGGGCTTAACATGTTTTACTTTTGAAACAATGGAATGAGAAGTATTCAACGATGGATATTTCATTCGAAAACAGGAATAGAAAATCGAAAACGGTTCGAAATGAAAAGTCATTGGAAATGGAAAGATGACTGAACTTTCCAATATTTATCGATTTTGTTTGCCTTCATTCCAAAGTCTCAAATCCTTTCAAGCACAATATTTTTATATTATCGTTTATTGGTTATATAAACTCATATAAATATATGATATATCCGCAAAGGTTTCAAAATTTTCTTATTATTATAAACTGAAACCAAATTCAATGGCAAGTTAATTCAATCCTTGCCATAAAACTGAATTGAATCCGGAAAATCTTACCAAAAGTGGAAATGCGAAA
Source organism: Hirtodrosophila cameraria (assembly GCA_949708635.1). Taxonomy (NCBI): domain Eukaryota; kingdom Metazoa; phylum Arthropoda; class Insecta; order Diptera; family Drosophilidae; genus Hirtodrosophila; species Hirtodrosophila cameraria. Next base: position 23,735,885 of record OX453091.1, on the reverse strand, counting down.
ATTTTAAGGGAAAATCACTTGCGCAATAACTTAACGAAAGTGAAACCGGAACAGGTCTGATAGTTATTCAATTTTTATAACATTTTAGACTACTTTTTATATTGAAAATTGAAATATCTGAAAACAAAATCATATTTTCTGCAGGCTATGTGCAGTATGTAGTCAAAAAGGAAAGAAATTCAGCCACTGTACTCGCACAACACTCTTATCTATATATAGATACCATATAAGATTGAAAATCTCTCCATCAATGCGTTGCTTAATTTGTAACAATAGTGTTATGCGCTTTCCATAACTATAATAATTACAATACGGCTCTAAATCAATTTCCCACAGCCCAAAACCCAGAGATCCAAACCCAACCCAAAAGTTCAATAGAATTTTTGTTGTTGGTGTGCGCAATGCCGAAAGCGTATCAAAAGCCGGCTAAAAGGCTATAGCCACAATTGTCATTGAGTGGCCATTCAAATGTCACAAATTGTTTGCCAAATCGCGCATTGGACATGAAATAGTTTCGACAGTTTAATTTGCCAGCCAGCCACAACCGGGCGAGATGGCAATTGTTGGTGGTGCATTGGCTTTGGTGGTACGATGGTGGTACGGTGGTTTCGTTTGGTGACTTGTTGGCTACTAGTGAAACACCTACCAAATGCTTTTGGCCATTATTGATCGGCAGGCTATAAGGCAGCATACTGTCGGCATGCAAATGCCTAAATGCCGCTGGTCTAACTTGGTTTTGTCTCTTTGGTGGGACACAGATGCTGCAGATGCATCCAATAGATATGAGCGTGGCGATAACGTTGACATTCCACCTAAATTTATAATTTTTCACCGAGTTTTTCCCTTGTGCGCAAAAAGCTTTTAATTTTTGCCGCCAATTCCGTTCACATTTGTCGTCTGTGTCGCCGTTTGGGCCAACTCTCAAGCGGATTTGTCATTCGATGTCATTGTTGCCAAGCACAAACATATACATATACATACATATACATAGACGAGTATTACAAGTAGCCCAGACTGTCTTCTATGTCTATAGAGTGTATTCAAAATCTGCCATGATCATTACCATAACTGATCTTGTTTTGTCATGGCGCCCCCCAACTCCCTCTTGGCTGGCTACTGTTTTATTTTTTTGTTTTTTCCTGTGGCTGATGATGATTTTCTGCGGTTCATTTGAGTCACGAATTGCTCGAAATGCATCGACTTGGACAACCACTTGGGTATTGGACTCTCTGCCTGGCTCCGGCTCTGGCGTGTTCTTTTGTCCGTGATTTCATTTTGATTTGCGCCACAAAACCTCTTCTTTTTTTTTTTGCACACGACACGAGCGTATCGTAGGTGCTTCCACCTCCCCCCTATACAAATGCTGTCATTGAATTTTAATTTAATTCAATGCATTGCCATCAACAACAACAAAACAACAACAACATTTGAGACTATTACAATGTTTAGAGAAGATCGTTTTGAGATAATAAAAGCTGGGAAAATTTTTAGCTGCCTTTGTGCTCTGATTCCCATTATTGGCAAAAACAAAAAACCAAAAACAACAACAAACAAACAACAACAAAAAATGTCTTCATTTATGCCATGGTTATGCTAATGGATCAGAGATTTAACTCTGAACTCCAATGGGGTTAACTTCTAATGGCTGCAACACCAAAACTCGCAATTTTTATTGCTAAATAGTAGCAGAATGTACAAAACTGTAGCATTCAAATGCTTTAGAAAGGTTGAAAACGACAAAAATAGCAAGTTTACATAAAACGCATTGAATTCTGATAAGTAAATTTGTGATTAGATCAAATTTAAGAACTGCTATTGATAAAGTTGTGTGTATAAAAGGAAACTAGAATTAGTGGATATGGAAGATTGACTTTAATCTGATCAGATTTAAATAATCATAAAACAATCGACTAGTTCGATTATCGATTTAAAACAATTACAATCGAAGGTGGTTCGATTAATCGCATAGAATATATCGAGATTCAATGTTTGACAAACAAAAATCGTTTTTTTTACGATCTTTTACAATTTTTTATAATGAACTCTTCTTGTTAGATGTTTTGTGAGAACTTTCGATGATCGATAATGGTGGCAATCCAAAAAGCATCGATTGGGTGAATTCATTTCGTAATAAAAAGAATCGATTAATCGATTGTTTTTTGCAGCCCTATTGACTAAGTTGGAACCCTTTCTGACAACTTTCAAAACTCTAATCAAAGCTGAGATTCAACACTTTAGAGAAATGTCAGCATACGTTCTCTACTAGATTTATTTACTATATTGGATAATATATGTCGATTTGAACTCATTTCACAAAGTTTTAAGCCCAAATTGAATCAGTCCTAATGAAGCCTGGAACCGTTTTTAAACTGATGAGATTTAACTCTTAAACAGTGAATCAGAGATTCGACGTAGACATTAATAATCTTGAAATATTTAATGTTGGAACCTGTTGCCAAAGAGGTCACATTTCTAACTGCACATAACTGGAAAATGTTATAACTCGAATCTTTTGAACTATAACAGCAAAAAGTGTGCATAACGTATACGTAAAAGGTCATTAACAATGACTGTGAAAGAGCTACAAGAAAACTGAATAAACCACACGCAAGGCATTTTAATAATAAAAATTTAATTTGTGGCTAACAAATTAATTTCGAAGCGCATTTACACCTCCTAATCTCAATCACTAAATTGTCGATGGAGCCAACGGCAAAGCCAAAGTCAAAGCGAAGCCAAAGCCACAGCAAAAGCTAAAGCAATTGCCAAAGAAGTAGGCGTTAACCAGGGAAACAGGCAAAAGGCAACACACACACACACACACATAACCATTAGGCGCACCTAAGCGGCAACATTAGTGTGACTATAGGCAATGGCAATGCCAATTTTCCCAAGGAGTTGCTGGAGCTGTAGTCGAAGCTGGAGCTGTAGCTGAATCTGGAGCCTGTGCAATTACTGCTGCAAGCGCGACGCCGGCTATCACTCGCACCAACAATATCAATATTTATGCAGACGATAACACCTTCTGATTTACGTCAGCATCGCATGCAGATGCTGCTGCTGCTGCTGCTGCTGCTGCTGCTGCTGCTGCTCCCAGGAGTAGATGTTGCCACCAACAACAACACCGCTAACCGCCTACGGATCTAGCTGTGCTGCATTGGCAATGGCAATGGCAATGGCAAAGTCGGCGTTTCGATTTTTCTATTAAGAGCTCAACACTTGCGCTACTGCGCAGCTTGCAACTTGCAACAGGCAACTTGCAACAAGCAACCAGCAATTTTCAAGTTAACGCCCCGCATTGGCCAAAAAAAAAAGCAAACAAGCCAGAAAGGCACTGCTGAACTAGCAGAATACCTTTTGAGAGACAATGATTGGCTCTTGTAAATATCAAAACATTTTTGTAAAATTTAAAATTAGCAAAAAAATAAATATAAGAATAAATGTTTAGATAATGCTGCAGCAATTCCCTCAGAAATTAAAATTTCCACCCAAGACGGTGAATTTGTCAAAAAATTAGTATGCAGTCATAAACGAATTTTTATTTGAATTTTTGACAATGAGTTTGAACCTGATTGGATGATAAACAAAAAAGTTGCATGCAACAGTTTTTCGTGAGTTTTCAACATTTTCCGATAGAATTTTTCAAAATCCAAACTTAGTACTCACTTTTATCGTAAATTGAGACTGCTGTTAAAAATGCAACTTATTATCTCCTTTGGTTTGGGTTGTGCGAGCTTTGTCAATCAGTTTATCAAGGCAAATCTCAAAAAACCCTAAGTAACCTGCTTATAATTCTCAAACTGTTCAAGCTGAGACTAGATACGATCACGACATTAGCCAACTGAGCTACACTATTGTGCTCTATGTAACAGTTGCTGCTGACAGCAAAGCACACCTCAAAACACACTCTCTACAGGGTATAGAAAGTATAACATGTTGGACATAATGGATATTAGCATAAATTTTGCGCCGGCTGCAACAAAAATGTTGCTGGCTGCAGTTGATTGCCATTGCCAGAAAATGTTGCTGGCAACAAATCGCAATTGGGAACAAGATCGGAAAACAGGCAGCGGGGGGTTGGCTGAGAGGCAAAATGAATGGGAGCTATATTTGCAGGTTGCTGCGTTGTCGGCGGCTGTGGGAAGCAAAAAAAAAAAAAAACTAAAAAACAAAACTAAAAATAATAAAGGAAATTTGCTCAGGCAAATAAGGCGTAAAAAGTAAATAAAAAATAAATATAAAAATAAAGATGCGCATGTTTATTATTGTGTGGCTGCGGTGAATGTTGCATTTATTATTTATTGAGTTGTTATTAGTGCAAACTACGCGCCTTGTTTATCTGATTTCAATGTTGTTGCTGCTGCATCTTCTGGCTGTTTTATTTGTGGTTGCATGTTCAGGTAGCTGGCAACATGTTGCCCGTTTTGCGAATGTGTTGTTGCATGTTTGCAATTGTTGCTGGTAGCTAAACATTTTGAATTATTATGAGCAAAGGCAAGATGCAACTTAATTACTTAATACATGAGCGCTCTTATCGCCTGGCCATAAGCTCAACAACAATTACTACAAACACTCATCAAAGCGCAACAAGATACAGATACATTCACAGCTCAAGATACAGCTACAGCTGCAGCTGCAGATACAGATACAGATACAACAAAATTGGTAACGGCAGCTGAACAACTGCCTGTTGACAATACCCATTGGCCATCCATTGGCCAGCACCATATTGCCAAGTCCAAGTGCCTGCACATTACTATTTTGAGCTGAAAATTACTTTATAGTGTTTGCGCGCATAAATTGATGTAATCGTTTGTTACCATTTCTGAACTCCAACCGAACTAAACTCAACTGGTAACAGTCGCTCCATTGTCGGCTTTGCCAGCCAAGCCAAGCCAAACCACAAAACAAAAACACACAACAACAACAACGATGGCATTTCCAACAACTATCACACCACCGCACCACTGCACCACTCAACCACTGCACCACTCTACAACTCTTCAGTACGGTCTGCTCTTTTATCGCACATTTGCGCATGCGTTTCACACTTTTTTCTTGCAACGCACAGATATTCGGGCTATGTTTGGTATGCGTACGACGCGCTATAATCAGGATTTTCAGACCCTCCTCCACACACAAGCACACACACATACACACGCATACACACGCATACACATACTTAGTAAGAGCAGCAGAATGTAAAGAGAAAAAAAAATGCATTTTCAGCTTGATTTAATATATAAAAAAGTTTTTTTTTTCTTTTAACTTTTATATTTACTCTTCAATCTCTCATTTCATTTCATTTTATATATATGTTAGTAATCTAATATCAATATATTAAAAGTGCTTAAGAGTGCTCTTTTAATTGGTATCCAATAATAAATGTTGAAGAATCTTAGAATTAGTCATATTCATAAATTTCCAGGATAAATTTGGGAAGGCAAGTTTTATTCTCAAGATCTATTTTAAGCTCAGTTTCAAAGGCAAATCGTGAAATGGATGTCAAGCTTAAGTACTAAGCCGGAAAACACCAGATCATACCAGCTAGTTTCTATATATATAAAGTTTTCAACGAAAAATACTTAGGTTTTAGCTCTGAAACTGCTTTATGGTTAAAGAACATTATAATTGTGCATTACAATTTATTTATAAATAAAGTCAAATACTAATAAAAACAAGTAAGAATGCTCTAGTCGAGTGTGCCCGACTACGAGACTCCCTGCTCCCACTTTGCACTTCAAGCAGTTCAGCGGCAACTCAAGCAAGCAGTGCACTTAGCTCGTAAACTGCTTGTCAAACTGTTGTTGCTGCCAGCTGAGACGGGCGTAATAGATTCTTCTATAGCTTTGGTGCTATTTATCCAAACGTGTTGAAATTTCCACAGCTGATCAACATTGATACAACATATATGTGTACCAAAAATCAAAGCTTTATCTTTAAAATTGTGGCTGTGGGAGTTATTTGCGATTTGCGGTGGTGCGGGGGTGCGGGGGGTGCATCCGAAATTTGAAATAAACTTGATCTGCGTATGGTATACAGGAACCTGCATGCCAAGTTTGGTGTCTCTAGCTCTTATAGTCTACGAGATCTGTGCGTTCATATGGACAGACGGACAGACGGACAGACAGACAGACAGACAGACAGACAGACAGACAGACGGACAGACAGACAGACAGACGGACATGGCTAGTTTGTCTCGGCTGTTGATCCTGATCAAGAATATATATAGTTTATATATTATCGGAAATGCCTCCTTCTGTCTGTTACACACTTTTGCAGTACTTTATAACTCCCTTTTTCCCATTTTTAATGGGAACAGGGAGTAAAAAGTCTTGAAAGGGTTTTTCTGCTTAAAGTGTTATTATAAAGCTTTTATTTTTATAAAACAAACTGCAAGTAAGCAGTATATTCAATAAATCTCTTCCAAACAACTCCACCATTTTGAAATGCAACTGAAAACTAATGATCTTTCATCGGGCGACAATTGTATCCATTAACATGGTGGTTAGTTATAAAAATCATTTGATTATGCGCACATTTTACTTCAGTTGTTGTGTGTAATCAACCGTAAATTAGGGAGTATATAAGTAGTATTACGATATCGTGGTAACACCTACAAAATATATATCGCGTTTTCAGTTGGCCCACCCCGCAATGAAATCATATGAGATGTTTGTTTTTGTGATTGCAGCTGCGCTTTCAGCTCCGCCCGAACAGAATGACTTTTGTCATCAGTTTCAGTTTGTGTCACAACAAGAAGGGCAGAAGTATTATAAAACCAGCTAAAGCACATGCCATTATCTGAACTCTCTCTCTCTCTCTTGAGCTCTTTGTTTGCCAGATAATGTACAATGTGTTCTAGTCCCTGATTTCTGAATCCTCGGCCAGAGGGTAGGCAATGCGGTATGTTGAAGCTGGCAGCCAAACAAATTTATTGATTAATGCACGTTTGTGTGTGTGTGTTTTGGGCAACAACAAAGGCAGCGCAACACATAATGGCACAGTTCCATAGCTACCAATGACAATGACCTTCTATCTAACTAGTGAATAACAAAAAAAAAAACAAAGACAAAACAAAACAAAACTAAAAATAAAAGTAAACCCATAAATTATGTTCACAAGTCAAGAGCTATTTTGTTACCCAACCCAATCGTTGCAATCGCAATCGATGTTTTTGGCCTCTGTTGACTTTGTTTTCGAACTGTCAGCACAATTTTCATTATGTTTGCAGCATTTGCTACGCATAACTCATTTAAAACAATATATAGTTCATTATATAGCAATCAATTTGTTATGACATGTTTGCCAGTTTGCCAGTTAAAGGACTTCCCTCTCGATTTGCAATGCTTCTTTATAGAGTGTGCGATCGTATGCCATTTTGTGCTGCAAATGATAATTTAAAGAGGTTTATATTTTTAAAAGAGCAAAGGTTAAGTGCAAAAAAATTGAATATTATTAATAAAATCAAAAAAAAAAGGGTCTAACTTAGCAAAATTTATAAGATGAGAGCCAAGAAACTAACTAATTTATATTGTTCATCTAGTTTATCCTTTAAGTTTTTTGTTTCTTCTGATAAATTTTGCAACTGTACCGAATCATCTCTTTCCACAGTACTGCATTCTTATGCTCTTTTCAATCTCTTGTAATGCCAATTATGTACTTGTGTTAATATAATGATTAAGGCTTGTTCATTTGTCACCTGCGCAACTTAACTTATTGACTACTGTAAAGGCATTTCCACTTTGTATTCGTCTCTTTAATCCAACAATTAGTCAATACTAAACACCTTTCACACCTTCCATACGTATTGGATACCAAATCCAACATAAACACAAATGAATACACACACACAACCAATGCCGTCAATGTCATTTCATTCAATACGAGTACGAGAGCGTATGTAATTCAATTGCAATCACAGCAAGTGAACCTGGTGGCATTTGTAGCATTGTAGCTAGCTGGAGAGGAGGTGGAAGGAGTGGCTTCAAAAAACAGAGGCAGATCCACTCGAAGCAGCAGGCAACAATAACAAGAAGAGGGCAATGCCAAAAGCGCAGCTGGAAAACAGTCAACAAAACAAAGATTTGAGTTTAGATCAAAGCGATTTAACCGCCACTTGCTGTTAACTCGATGGCGCTCAAGGTACACGATGGACTGCAGCTAGACCTGGACTTGGACTTAAACCTGGACTGTACTGAAGTGCAGTGTAACTAGTGTCTAGGCTTTTCCAAGAGGCTACATAGAGCAATGTTAGCATTGGTTTTATTTTGTTATACTCTTGCAGAGGGTATATTAAGTTTTTCTCTTCATTTTTTGAAGATATGTTGATGGAAAACGGTACAGAAAGTTTATTATTGCCACAGCTAACTGTTCTATAACGATATTTGATGGATCGAATATCATTTTAGCTGCCTAAGTATCAAAGAACTTTTATTAATAGGCTTACAAGGATATTTAATAGTATTGTAAAAACAATAGTTTAAGCGACTTAGTTGAATTTTTTTATCTATTTTGGGTTGCTACGATTATCGATCATCGATATTTTTTAGAAAAGATCGCACAGAAAACGTTTTTGTTTATTTTTGTGTGTATCAAATTTAATCAATTTTGAAATCCAAATAAATTAAACATAAATTATAATTTGTTTGTAGAAAAATCATGTTTCATGTTTTCGATACTTTGATTTATCGGTTTTTTCCATATAAATAATCGAACAAAAATCGATTTTTTGTAAAATTGATAATCAAACTGTCTCGTAATCACCTGAAAGTATATTTAATTTAAGTTATTTCCAATTTCATTTAATCTTTAAGTTAACTTTGAAAAAAGTATTATTTTTTATTGAAAACATTTAAAAACTGTTTTTTATTAGAGTATTAAGTGTTCGGCCAAACGCATCTAAACATTGCTCTCTAGTTTTTTTTTATTATTTTTATTTGCTTTGCTTTCAAAGTGTGCAAAATGTTCGCGTCAGGCAATTTGCTGACGCGTTTGTTGTAATTAAATCGATGGAGCTTTGGCATCGATCTGATCGGCAGCTGGGCAGCTGAGCAGCCCGACAGCCATTCATTGTCTGTTGTGTGTGTGTACTCATGAATCTGGCGCTGTCCAAGTCTAACTCTGGGGCGGTCTTTGGCCTGGTGTGCTGTGTGGCGAGGTCTGCTAATCTGCTGGGACGCGACTCGATCGTTGGATCGTTTGCTTGTTACTCTTGCATACAAATGACACAAATGTATGGGGCCGCGTCTGCTTTTTTGTATTGTATGTATTTCTAATGCCGTCACAGGCGATCAGATTTGTGGCCACATCAGACTGAAGGCTGAAGAGTGAAGAGTGTAGTCGGTAGCAAGCCTGGTAGCTGTTCCAGCATGCAACATGCAGCATGCAGCCTTCAACTGGGTGCCTGCGATGGAGCATTTGATTTCACTTCGACGCTAATGGCGACAAACTGCCGTGGAGCGCTAAATTGTTGCCTGCAGCATTTGCCATGAGCAGAGTCGGGTATACTTCTTACATATAACCCATACATTTAGTATATAGCATTTGTCGCATCGTCCGATCGCCCGATCACCCGTTGAGCGGCAGTAGCAGCAACAATCTTTCGCCTAAAACAATTTATCTATTTGTGTCTGTCAGTTCTGCAGCTGAATAGCGGCGATTATGTTGCCAGACACTGGCAGAGTTGATCACATAGATTTTTTGATGATCATATGATGATCTACATGCTAATCAAATCACATTGCCGCGTTGACCAATTACTCAGCGCAACACCTTTGCGTTTGTAAGCACAAAACGAAAGACTTAGGCGACAAACTTGAGTGAACATGATACACAAACACAAGCACACACACACACACACACACACAGCTTGATTACACACAGTTGTGCAAAGTGTGGATAAGTAATGGCTTGCATGTTGGTCATTTGTCTTCATTGGAGCAAACAGTGCTCCATGGACTGCCAATGCGATTACTGTGAATGCCTTGGGGCAATTTTCCAGCTACTTGTTGCTGATTGTGATTGGTTAATCATCAGATCGTTCGCTACTGTACAACTAAATGAATTCATCTGTATGTTTGTAAACATGACTTTTCTTTGAGAAAGTCAACTTTTTGTTACGCCAGAAGTTTTTAAATAGCGTTTAACTCTATTGCATCTTTCATATAAAACTGAAAAGTAATCTTGTTAATTAATGATAACAATTTTGATGGTAATCAGTAAATATTATAAATTTTAGATACTTCTTATAGATACTTCTGCAAACTGACACTTTTTCGTGACTTTTGAACACTATGGCTTATACCAACAGGTAATTATAAGCCCTTTATACATTTATACTGAAGTTAAATTAAAATAGATCGGAAGCAAAAGACATTCAGCTGGAACAAAATACGAGTATATCAGTTGTTAACTTATTCAGCTATTTAGAAATAGAGTTTAAAAATGATATACGGAAAACCTTAGTTGTCTTTTTCAATAAACACACTTATTTTTTAGGCCTATAAAGAATTTTGAAAATTGCAATAATATTTCATTTGAATGTCCTAAAAGGAAATGTCCATTTAGATAAGTACTTTTTGCAGTTTAACCTTGGCATGCAGAAATCGTCTCAAAATGAGACTGTGTTGCTGTTGTTATTGTTGTTGTTGTTATTGCCTGGTAGCTGTTTGTTGTTCGCTGAGATGCCATATGGATGGATGGTGGATCTTGGATGCTGAGCGTGCTGGCCCCGTGACACATTCACATTGCACATGCTGAGTTGGTAATACGCTGCCCCCGCAGCATCTCCCTAGCTAGCAGCAACAGCAGCAGCAACAAGAATAGCAACAGCGGCAGCAACAACAGCAGCAACAACAGCAGCAACAACAGCAGCAGCAACATCAGCAACAGCAGCAGCAGCCACATCACCAACAGCAGCAACAGCAGCAGCAACAACAGCAGCAGCAACAACAGCAACAACAGCAGCAGCCTGCTGTGGTTGTCAGGTGAGTGAGAATTGTGTCACATAGTCATGCGCTGACACTCGGCGGTGTTTGAGCCTGTGTCTGTGTTTAGGTCTAAGCTTGAGTCTGAGCTTAAGTAACGTGGCTAGCGGTATATTTGTTGGCCAAAGTTTTCCTGGAAACAATCGTCGAGTGAACAGCATTTTGCCTGCTGCTGCTGATACTGCTGTTGTTGCTGCTGCTGCTGCTGCTGCTGCTGCTGCCTCCACTCCATAAATCTCACCACACAATGACAAAATATTTGCAAATCGCAAGGCGCGCTTCAGAGAAGCCGCCTCTCGATACAAATCTATTTTCGTTGAGTTCGGTTTGCGTTTGCCCGCTCCATCCGGCATTATTATATTGTTTGCTGCTAAGCCTGGTCTCAGTCTCAGTCTAAGTCGGAGTTGGAGTTGGAGTCCAAATCGGTTGCATAGCGTGCGGAGTGAGCGCCTTTTGCCTTCAACTTGTTATGCGGCACCAAACAATTGTCTATTCTTTTTCAAATGCAACCGCCAATATGCTGCCGCCTGGTAGCAACAACTGCGATGCGCCACGGTTAGAGCCGTTGGCCAAACAACTCCCCCGGGGCACTGTCTGGAGTCTGACTCCGAGCAATGTTTTTTGTTTTTTTTCTGAGGCACGATTGCCTCCTGTTGCCTGTTGTCCGCCTGGGGGCCTCTTCCTGAAGTCAGTTTGCTTCGGTTTCTGGGCGCGTTTAACATACAAATTGTTACACTTACAAGTGAAATTTATTATTGCTCACACTGCGGGATTCATCTTTGTGGGCTGTGCATTACTCATTTCAGGATTATCATAAGCAACGTTTCAGCTTTTCCCAGTTCCCAGCTCCCAGCTCCAGTTCACAAAGTACAGAACTTACATATATTTAATGTGGCTGATTTCTCACTTCATAGTACACCCCACACTTGATGCCTTTTTTCAAGAGTTGTGTGCTAACGTGTCACTTGTTTATGGTGCATTCCACCAACTTGGCCATAAATCATGCTTTAGTTCATGTCTGTTCAAAAGCGAAACACTTTTAAACCAAATATGGTGACTTGGTGCCATAATTTCACAGCCAGAAAGCCTTTAAATATGGTCCGATCATAGCTCACCTGATTACAATTTTAAATATATATATATATATATCACAGTTTTGAAAACAGAAACATTTGCAGAAATTATCGCATAATTGCTAATAAATAGGTCTTATTAAGCAATTACAGAATTAACATCTTAACTAGGAATGTAGGTTGTTAATATTACATCGATATTGCCTTGAAAAATGCATTGCGTAACTAAACCGATATCCTCCGATATATTGACAACATTGTATCGATATACCGCTATTTCGATTGGCGCTAAAAAGCTGACACTGAATTGAATTTCGCATTCAAACAACTTAACATTCGATATCAAAATCAACATAGCATCGTCATATTTTTCATTAAAATATCGATAATATTGATGTATATTGATAAAATTTCGATAATATTGATGTAGGTATATTGATAAAATATTGAGTTTCCTTATACTAATTTCTTTTATTGATTAAAAGTTTGCTTTCTATATTTTTGCTCACTTTTCTAGTTAAATCAATATCCTTTTATTTTGTCAATTTTGATGTTGCATTGACAAAATGTTTCGCTCTCAGCTTTGGCAGATCAGTTACTGTTTTTTTATATTTGTGGTAGTCGATCAGCTGTTCAAATGCGAAATGTGTCAACACTTAAAATTAGATTATACCATATTTGCACTGACTGATTTTCAGGCTGTAATCGCGATCATATTTGGGGTGCTGTGCACATGTGCAATATTTAATTTTGGACTGGAATCGCTCTGCCAGTAGCAACAGTTGCCAGTTGGCAATACGATCAAAAAGCATTTGGCCAGATAAACAAGAGAAGCAGAGAGAAGCAACGAAACATCAGCGGTGAGCTTGTAATTCAATCTGCTTGCATTCAGACATGTAACAGCAATTTTAAAACAATTTTCAACTTACTGACAGAGCGGCTACCGGATTGGCTTGGCCCCAGAGCTTAGCTGAGAGATCTGAGAGATCTGTGCGAGTTGGGAGCTGGTAGCTGGTAGCTGGCAACGGCAACGCTTTTGAGTGACTTTGGTACCAATCTGTCCATCATCATTACCATCAAGTGTAACATTTGTGACGACAGGCAGGCAAGCAGCGGACTGACAGACACACTGACAGACAGTTAGACAGACACTCAGACAGACAGACACAGATGCTAGCCGCCGCCTGAGAGATTTGCAGTTAAGAGCTTCAGGTGCTGCTCCTCTTGGATCTGTAGCTGGAGCTGAAGCTGATACAGCGTGCTGTGAATGCCAGTGCAATTACTTTGTAATTTAAGTTATTGATTGCCACGCTGCGAATGCGACCTGCACAAGCTGCCAACTGCCAACTGCCATAGTCCTCTGTCTACGTCTACGTCTTCGTCTCTGTGGGCTCTTTAAGCTTAGATCTCAGGCTAAGTCTCTTAGATAATCTCAACGCCGCACCGTTACAATGGCACCCAACGCTTTATATGCCCTTTATCGAAAGAAATGGGTCGCAAAGGGCATATCAGCTATTTGGGTCAGTTGTGTACAGGACAATTCTTGAGTATGTTTTCGCATCAAATGAAATGAAAATTGTATATTAAATATCATATCATATTTTTAAAAAATATTAAACATTTTTACTTATATGAAAAACACTCGATGCTCTTTCTTTATAAGGCTAAAGTAAATAAAAAACTTTATTAAGTATACGCAAAATTTAGAAATCTTCGATTGATCTCAAGATTGTTTTTCCTATTTAATAAACTTATCATAAAGCTGAATATATAGTGTACAACAGCATTCCCCACTGTCTATTCACTTAATTTATTTAATGCTTTTTGCCTTTTATATATATTTTATGCGTTCACCTTAGAATTTATACAGTCTGCGGCAGCAGTCGGTTTATTCCGACATTTTTCATGTTTGGATTAGCTGTGAGTGATCCGCAAGACCCAGTCTATGAGTAGAGCCCGAAGTCCGACTTTTGCCATTGATTCAATTTATGGCAAAATTCAATTTAGATTTTTGTAATCATTTAGTTGTAGCATTGTTTTTGTTTTTTTGTCCTCTACCTTTTGATTGGAGGCTGGCTCTTGATTTCATTAAATACATTCGCTGGCTTACAGCCATTTGCAGAATTTTGCTGGCTGGCTGCGCTTTTTGTCATTTTCGCATTTCTCGAATGTGTGTTGGCCATTCGATCCAGCTCAGTTTGACGCCAGTTGATGGCTTATAATTGCACAGACAGGGCACATACAATAAAAGAGTAAGAGAGAGAGAGAGGGGGGGGACCAGCGAACAGTAGGAAAAGTCAGCAGAGTTTGTTTTTGCTTTATGCACTCAAAACTGTCATAATTTATTGTGTTGTGTTTTGTGTTGTGTTGTGTTGTCTTTTGTTTTGTTTTGTTCACTGACAACAGGTTGATGTATTGATTGTCGTCATGTTGTAATGCTGACATTTATGACAGTAATTTGTTTTTCAATTTGTAAGCCAGTTTTATAAAAACCAAGCTACTGACTAGAGGATCTTTCAGGAAGAATTGCAGCACAAGAAAATAAGTTAACCAAGTAAAAGTGGAAATGCATTCAATACCTCTATAAAGTTTAACAGTCTTATTAGTTAAGATGTATCCAGGTACATAAAGTCTTCAAAAATGAAGTGGCTTATTTTATTTTATATATTTTTTCTTACTATTAATATCGAAATTGTCTTTGCAGGAGCTTCACAGATTTTCTTAAACTGCGAATGAACTACATTTCCTTTGATAGTCAATGTTAATGTTAAGTTAACAGCATGAATGAATCACTACAGACTATGCCTTGAGCATGTCTGTTAACGTAACATATTCTGTAGCTGAGCAGTAAAGTGTTGCTGTTAACTGCTTTGAAGGCGTTTTAACATTCATAATTTAACAGAGTTACGATTAACAAACGGCAAATGTTCTTATTTATGCCATGATTGTTCATTTATTTGTTGTTCCTGTTTTCTGCAACATTTGTATAAAAAAAAAACAATGATTTCCCATGCCTTTGATATTATTACTTGTGCGCCAAAATGCGCAATAAAGGTTAACATTTGTGGTTAACAGTTATTGAGAGAGTGCTAAATTTGGTATATCAAATGCCAGGCGCTAATTACTCTTTATTGGTAGTAGCATAGTCCACATCATATTTCACAGCAATAGTTGGGCCCTTTTATGGTCTGTCAGCTTTTACTACGTGCCTGAGAGACTTGATTTGAGAGATGTGGGATAGCTTGATTTGGTGTCCTTTTTGCTGCTGAGGTCTAAAAAATGAAAGGCGAGTGCTTTGATGTTGAGCGCAGAACTATGAATATGGCAGGCGATGACATTGAAGGCAATTTCGAATTTGAGAGTGCAACATCTTCGTATGCATTTCACTTGGGTTCTCTTGGTGTTGTGTGGAGTATGTTGGACTATGTTTGTTATAAAGTGGTACCTCAACTCGACTTTCGCCGACGATGACTAACAAAGAAATCAAAGCGAGCCTTCACATTGCGCTCAAATAAATCACAATTCGAACCAAATCAGTAGAAAATCCCGTGCCATAAGCGGTCAAGTGTTGTCCATGAGTGCCTCACTAATTTGGTCATTAATTGGCATTGCTTATATGTGTATGTGTATGTGTGTAGTACTTGTGCGTATGTATATGTCGTGCTTTGAAGCACTCTAACTGAAACTATCTCTCTCTCTTTGTCTCTCTCCCGTTTGGCAGTGTCCATGCCTAAATTCTCAAAACACCCAAAAGGCATAGCTTGAGCTCATAAATAACAAAAATTGCTAACGACAAACGACGCTGATATTTAATATTATATTAATAATAAATGTGCCAAAACAAGACAAACAGCTGCCTAGAAAGAAAAAAAAAAAACAAACTTGTCGCTCTTCGGCAATCGCAATCGCAATCACAACTCGAGCAGAAGAAAGTATTGAATAGTTAGGATTGCGATTTGGTCATGCGATGGTGTTTTCCTACGCAGCTGGAAGCCATTTTTAGACCGCGCCAGATGATCGATGATACCCAGGTCGCTCTCAACCTCAACTTAAAGCTGCTGCTGCTGCTGCTGCTCCAAGAGCTGCCGCTGTCTTTTGAAATGGACTCGACAACGGCAGCGCCTAGGGGGCATCTTGTTGTTGCATTTTGTTTGGGTTCGCCTTACACGTTTGCCAGTAGCCAAGCTGGCCAGGTTGAAGGAGTTAGCAACTTCTATCTAGACCTCTCTCTCTCTCTCTCTCTCTCTCTCTCCTACTCTCTTAGATCAACGCAGATCGTTGTTGTTTATAGTCACAACAGCCACTGGCGGCAAATGCAACAAGTTCATTCGTTGGCATTTTTGGTAAATTACTTGCTCTATGTGACGTCTGTATTGTACAATCTAGATCAAGATCATTCGTGTACATCGTTTACGACAGTTTATGACAGTTTAGTCCACGTTATCAATTACAAAACTGTCAACATAATAAGGCACCACCACCAACAAAATTATGGACTTGTTGTACTGTTGCAATGCGGCACAAGAGACTTACAGTTGTTGTTTTGAGCAAAGCCACAAGTTGTTCCTTTTATAAAGATCAAATTATAATTGGATATGATAATAATATAGGAAATTAAAGTTGATTTTCTAATAGATATAAAGTGTTCTAGCTTACTACTTAAGAAAAGTTTATATACCAAATTATTTGTATTTATAATTTAAGCAGTTTCAGTCAACGGTTTTTGAAAATATGTTTTTTGGAATTAGTATTGGCAATAACAGATTTCAGATTTGTTGAAAAAATGTGCTCGAATATAATTATTTATAGACTTTTTTCTATAGGCCAAAAAACAAATCAAAAGGTATTTCAAAACTTAATTTTCAAATTATCGTTCTCATGTATTTTCCTTTATGACTAAAGGAGGCGCTAACTAGCTTCCCATAACTTAATTTATGTACAATTTTGAACATTTTGTTGTATTATAGGTTTTTAGAAACTGCAAATTTCATTCTTATTTCATATTTGTTCTTGTTAACATCTTTTATATTTTATTAAGTAAATTTTTTTTTTTTTGCCGTTTAACGGAATTGGTAACAGCTAAGTTTGCACTCAACACTCTTAGAAGTAGCATAAGAAATACGATAATTTATAACGGTTTGAGTGGGATAAGACTTGGCTTAAAAAACATTCCACAGTAAATCAGTAAATCTGAAGAAAAAAAAGGATTTAAATTAATCCACAGCGAAGCTAGCAGCTGATGTCTCAGCTGATGACTGGCATGCAAAATGTCAGACAGATTTATGAGAACGGACAGATTTGGAGCATGAGGTGCTGGCAAATCAGAGGGAAGGGGATGTGGGCTGTGGGGTGGCGCAGAGCCAAACGATGTTACGCATTAGACAAACAACAAGCAGTCAGACAAGTCCAAATAACAAAATCCGAAAGAGCTCGAGTTTAAAAACTGAAAGACTGAACTGAAATTAAGCCGTATGCTGATTTCATTTTAATTACGATGCTGCCTCATAGCAATGGCAATCAGGCATGGCAAAGCTGGATCAGCTTAGAGCGACAAGTGCGTAATGCATATGATGTCTTCAAGCAAACGAGTGTACCAAGTATATTCATAATTGCAGAGTAGGTAGTATGTAGTATAACTGAGCTCAAGCTGCCAACCCAAATCTGAAAGTCTGTGTCTGTTAAAAGAAAATTTGCTTAAAACTGCCATGGCATCTTTTGGCTGAGAACTGTGGCATCGTGATCATTTAGCGATCGTCACCTCTGCCATACGTCAAACTTTGTTAATGTGTTGGTACCAAAAGTGCCAACAGTCATAACTCATTTGCCACTAACTGGCTGACCAAAAAAAAAACAAACGTATTTATTGTTTAGGCCATGAACGTGGCAAAAATGCAACAAATTGGAGTTACGAGCAGTGCCAATGAATAGGGCAGCAAAACCAAGTCAAACGCCTCTTGCTCGTCACGCATTTTACTGAGTACCTGTGTAAGCCACCTCCATACTCCAGCTCCAACTCCAACTCCAGCCTCCAATTCCATCTCTCTGCCTCTATAACTATCTACATATGTTGGTTGCCCGCAGCTTCAGTTTAAGCAACAATGAACACTCCAGCGACTTGCAGGCGCAGGCGAAAGTTATTTTTTTTCCCTTTTTATACTCTGTTTACAAAAATGGTCAAAAAGTGTGTATCCGACTGTCTGTTTCTTCTACGAATTTGGTATACATGTTTTCATGTATCAGACGAAGTGCTAAAACCTGCTTGAAAACAGAGTATACCGCTGTCGGGCGCATTCGACTGCAAAAATGCTCACATTTTTTTTATTTGTGCCAGCGGAGGACTTGGACTTTCATTCAGTGCCAGTTGCCAACGACATGTTGGCGACATTGACAAATGCATTTGGAAATAACAACGCGACGACGTGCAAACGCATACAAATATCCTAAATAATATATTGAAAGATCTGTGTATTAAGTTTTATATTGAGTGCCCTTGTCCTGAAAATGGTACGTTGGGATTATGAATTTGCTTTTCTAGCTTCATCTACTATTTATACTATATAAAAGAACTTGAGCTGCCTTAAATCATTAAACAGCTCAAACCAAAAGAGTTAGAAAGCTGGAATTGTCACAGAAAATTAGATATTTTGGAAAAGTCGATTGGAAAATTCATCGAAAATCAAATTTATCATCCAATCAGTCTCAAACTCATTTTCAAAGACCTACAAAAAGGTCATTTAACTCATAATTTTCGCAAAATTCAACTTCCTGGGCGGAAAATGTTCCGGTGAAATGTATTTTTGGTGCGATCAGTTTGAAACTCATTTCCAAAGCTCTTGACAGAAGATAATTCGATACGTATCTCAGCAATTTTGGAAAATTCAACCCCAAGTTCGGAAAATAGGCGAAAAAGTATTATATGCAACTTTTCCGATATGAAAATTCATCAGACATAAGTATGTTTCTTTGATTTCTTTTTCCGCCTTTCGGGAAATGGTGGTCAACCGGTTCATACCAGCTAGTTTTTTATATTTCATTTAATTTATAAAACATGTTTAATCGAATTCTTATCCTAAGCTTTGTTCCGCCTTATCGTTTCCTGAACTTTATCTATTTTATTGAGAGGATCTTTTGTATACAATAGATTATTATTATTGGTAAAGTGCCATTTTATTACAGTTCAGTTGATTTTTCTTGAAACTACAAAAAATTGATATTCAATTCATAAAGCCATGTTTATAACAAGTTTGCTTTCCATAAAATATTCTGGAATATTTTTGTAAGACATAATTAGTGTTTTACTTTTGAAGCTGCGGCGGTCTTTTGCATGTGCTTCTAATGCTCTCTGTGCTAGTTCGGCGGATGTTTTAGTTTATTTGATTAGACTTGCAAAGCGATGTGCGACACCCAAAGGATGGCAACCAAAGTGTTCCCAGCTCAGAAATACACCCCCCTCTCCTGGCACCAACAGCTGGCAATTATGGCGCGCGTGACACTCGCCGCTTTTGCCGCTTATCTTTTATTTAACGTATTCGCTCTGTATAAATATGGAGGAGCCGTAGACTGAAGCCAAAGCCGAAGCTGAAGTCGGAGCTTTAGATGCAACTAGTACTACAGCGTGGCTGTAGCAATAGCTTCATTTGTATCGCCGGCGTTGCCTTTGCGGTTGCTGGCTTCGCCATTCCTGCACTTCATTAATTATGCGAGCTGCTCTCACGAATGAGGAGCAGAATGAATGGGCACGGCCAGGCAATGTTCCAGTCATCGTCATCATCCAAGTCGTCGTCATCATCATCATCATCATCGTCGTCGTCGTCGTCGTCGTCGTCGTCATCGTTTGCGGCATGATAAAGTTGTAATTTGTTGGCAGTTAAAGGTGTTGCTTATAGTGCAACTAATCGACGTTATAAACTAAACTATGCGTAGCTAAACGAGGTCTGTGTAATGTGTCGCAAATGATAATGATGATGATGATGTTGATGTTGATGATGGGTAGGTAGCTTTAACGAATGTTGAAATATCAATCAACTGTAGCAGCATAGCAGATAAAATTAGATTAAAGAAACGGTACAACAAAAATCTTGCAAATAGAAAATGATTTTTAGAAATGTGATTTATTCAAAAGAAGTAAATATGATCAAATTTTCTCAGATAACGCAACTTTTTTAGAAATTCTTAGCAGCAAAGCACAAATTGTAGCATACAAAGAAAAGCCAATTAAACATAATCAGAATCACAAAGAGTTGACATTTTTTTAGATTGTCACTTATAATTCTCAAACGGTTTAAGAAAACACTGGGTGAAGTGTCCGACTGAAACCTGGTGGAAGACATCTTATTTCTTGCATCTTATTTGTTTTATTTTTATTATTAAATGGAACATTTAACACACATGGAACAACGGAACAAATTCTGTCTAAAAAGAAAGATAGAAAGAGATAGCTTAGATAGACATCTTGGTATCTAACGTATACATTTCAATTCCCATAACAATTTCATTTATTTAAGCCAAGTCTCAGTCTCAGTTTTCAGTTCCTTTCCACTTGCTTGGGCAATTTTCGTTACACGGAAGGGCGTATGCAAATAGAATTGGTGTCAACAACAACAACAACAACAATAACAACAACAACTGCAGGAACAACAATAAATAAGTATCTGCAACAATAATACAAACAGACGCTAAAGTGAAAACCAAACCCGAGGAGGCACATGCAACAAGCAGAACCAAAAGGTAAATAGCTGCAACAAGTGGATGCCCATTTGGCCATCGGCCTCCACATTGGCCACGGCCTCGGTGGATGGATGCCGATATGCTGCCAGCCATATAATGCAGCTCATCAACAACAGACGGAGGCAAATGCAACATGTGCTTCATGCCACATACACACACACACACACTCACACACACAGAGAAAGAGAGAGAACGACCTGGCCATAAACAAATATGAGTAGCTGTGCAGCCTGTGCAGGCCTTCTTCTTCTACAGCAGGCCGCAAGAAGTGTGGGAAAATTTTCGGAATTTCTTTTGCCCCCTCGCGAAAAGACTGGTTTCAGTTTTTGGGCTGTGGAACTGTGTGTGGAATACTGCTGCAGCTGTAACTGAAGCTGGGGCGTGGCGGGGCAAGTCTTTTCGGGCTAGGCTAGGCATGCCAACTAGCGAAATTCTTTTTGATAATTTAATTTAAGAAATATTGTATATAGCCTGGCTAGTTGTCCGCACGCTGCAGACGCCGACGCTGACGACGACGACGACGACCCCTTGACCAGCGGGGCACGCGAATGAAGCGCAACGAATCCTCCGCCTGGTTTGTCTAGTCTTCACAAAACTTGGCTCTCGTTCTCTTCTCCAGCTCAGTGTGCCAAATTAAAGCTAACCATCAGTTTGGGTTTGCCTAGCAACAGCAGAGAAAGTTATATTGAATCCAGCTCCAGGTTTTGTCCACAATAGTTTCGAGCTCTTAAGTAAATGATCTTCTTCAAACTTAAAACTCCTACAATTAAAGGTATGCAGTTGGAAGGCGTTTTTATATCCTTTGCAGAGGGTGCAGAGGGCATTGAAATAGATGTCCCCGATCCTATAAAGTCTATATATTCTTCTTCCGTCTGTCCGTCTGTTTATATGCGTTTCTCAGTACTCAATTTTGGAGCTATATCAATTAAACTTCTGTAATAATGCTTCTGCTTTTTGCATGTAGTATCTGTGTCGGAATCCGCCATATCGGACCACTATAACATATAGCTGCTCGGTTGAAAAATAAGCTTTTGTATGAAAAACTTTTTTGTTTTTCAAAATAGCTCAACCAAACTCACTTTATCTAAGTTCAAGTGCGTTTCAAACATGTTGACAAAATTTCATTAAAATCGAACAACTATATCTTATAGCTGCCATAGGAACAATCTGTTAAAAACTGAGTTTTTGTATGAAAAACTTTTTTGTTTCTCAAGGTGTAGTACCCAAACTTTCTTGTTCTGTGTTTTAGAATGTTATTAACATTCTGACTGAATTTTAATAAAATCGGACATCTATATCTTATAGCTGCCATAGTAACAAACCTTTGAAAAATGAGTTTTTGTAAGAACAGCTTTTTTGGTTATACAGATATTTAAAACTTACTCAAGTTTATTAGGATTGACACATTTTGACTAAGTTTTATCAAAATCGGAAGACTTTATCTTGTACATTATATATGTCATACGGTAGAAAATTAAGTTTTCATATGCAAATCTTTTCTGCAAAGATAAATCCTTCCAAATCTAAGCCGTATATAGAATCTATAGCGGGCCGGAACTAACAGTAAATTGTAAGCTGTACAAGTACTCTAGTAAGCTCCCCTTTCAAATCTTAAAATTTTAAAGTCAATAACCTCTTATCATACGAGTATATAACAACATTTATATCTTTTGAACAGCATTGTTTTGGTTTTTGTTTTTTTTTTTTGGTATCAAAACTGTCAACTTTATTGATACTCTTGCTTTCCTTTGGGTCGCTTACTCGCATAGAATGAGAACAATTCACTTCAAATCTCTCGTATATATATCCAGACCAGTTGCCCGCAGCTCCCAAGTGGCCCCAAAGCGTTTTTTGTTTACCGCTCGACAAATTGCAGTGCCTTTGGCATCTGCGCCTCAGGTTCCCCTGTATGCCATATATGGTCTATAGTAGACACTTTGCGTGTCTCTTGTGCTGTGCACCGTCTATGTGTGTATGTATGTGTGTGTGTGTGTGTGTGTGTGTCTGCACTAAACAAATTGTTAAATTTATTGCCGCTCGTAAAGAATGGTCGCAGTTGCTGTCGTCGAACACCGAAGTGCAGAGACCAAAATAAACCAAAAAAAAAAAGAGAAAAAGAGAAAAATAAAACAAGAAATTCCTATTGTAATATACTCGAACATAAATGTAAAGCCTGGGCACATTTGGTCTATAAGGAAAGAATTGGAGAAACCTTTCAGTCAATTTTTGCCATATTAGCCTTGAATTTGACATGTTTGGCATTTGGCGTTTAATTAATTAGTGAACGTGAACTATCTATAGTGGAATCAGTGTAAGCGACTGTTTGGATTTTCATTGGCGCCGTTGTCAATCACTCAATCAATCGATCAATCACCGAAGCATTCCTTCCAGTACCATGTGGAGTGAAAAATAGCGACAGTGAGAGCATTTCGAATATGCACGCCAGAATGTCTAATGATTTGCAATGTGAAACTCATCGTTTCAACTTTGCTCAGCTATGAGAATGTATAGATATATAAAGATACGGATACTTAGGAGCTAATTTTGATAGCATAGATTTAAAAGTAGCTACTTACTTTTAACTTTCCTAACAAGTGTTCTTTAACAAAGCTTTGAGAGTTATTATAAATGAAATTTAAAGAGCTAAAGAGCTAAGTTGATATACTATTTAAGACTTAAGCTAAACTATCTGTAGTTTTGATGGATAATACCATCGATATGGAAACATTCAAGGATTGACTTGAAAAAAATCAGAAAACGTAATCATCTTCATTGTTCATTTCAATGTTATTTTAAAAGAAATTTAAATTTTTTAAAATACATAAACTACTAACGGATAACTTTTAAATCGATACTTCAATAAATCGACCAAAATATAAAAACATTTGTTTGAATTTTTCATAATTCAAGCGCCACAATCTGACACATTTCCCTATATAGAAAATGTAACGAATTTCAGCACAACGCTCATAAATACCATTATCCAGATCTTGAAAAATATTGTAGATTTCTGCTTGCTTTCAGCATGTCTTCAATTACCAAGTCCCCAAACGTTCTTTACCCCTGGCCTAAAGGCCAACCAAACGCAAAGCAAATTAGGAAGCTAGGCTAATGAAGAATTTACATTGTTTGCCAAAACGAATTATTATTAAGCGGGCAGGCAGCCAAAGTGCATTGGGATGTGAATGTGGATGTAGTTGTGTATGTGGATGAGGTTGGAGGATGCGCCGATCTGCGGTCAAACAAAACAACGACCAATTATATCGCCGAGCTTTGATCTTGCCAGAGGCCGACTAGTACCAGTCGCTCTTAGACTCTGTAGGAACATTGGCATTGGCACTGGAATTGGCACTGGCACTAGCCCAGTTGGACTTGTTGGACTATTAAGCATACCGAAAGAAAGTAGCAGAAATGCATTCACGAAAATGTGAAGCAATTGTTTTGTGGCATTTCAGTTGCACTTTGTTCTAAAGCCGCCCCACAGTGCTCTGAGCCTGGGCGAGGCCATCCAACTAATTCTTCCCACTGTGTATGGCCAAATGAGAGTTATGCGCGTGCTTCAACTGCTATAAATAATACTCAAAGTTAGTTCATTTGATTTTGCTCTAAGTGTAGCCCTTGCAAATAAAGTTAAGAAGCTTATTTCATATAAATCATTTGAAGCGTGTGCTACGCCAACCCCAATAAACCTCAACAGCCCCAAATTCAATTAATGTCAGTCGTAAGAAAAATTAACAAAAAAATACACAAGTCAAATGCCTGAGATTTATAGGGTAGTCCAATTTTGTTTTCGGAGCGCAAGACCCAAAAGCACCGAAATTAAATCCACTTAAATGTTTTTTTTTTCTTTTTTGCTTTTTTGGCCAAGCCCTAAAGTCGTACGCGCTACTTACACCCAGAAGAGCCAAGTTAAAGGCGCTCCAATTTGTCACTTGATTCTTTTTTTTTGTGTTTCAGTTTTGTATGTCTGCACAGCAAATGCAAAAATGTGTTAAATACCCTAACTTAAAGAGAGTCTTTTGGCTATTTTGAATGCTTCAAATGAAATCTCTTGAATATAATCTATTGTAATTTTCAGTAGTGCTCCTAATGCAATTCTAAGACGAACTAGCCATATCCGTCTGTCTGTATGTCCGACTCTCAATCTGTCTGTTTCTATGCGAACTTTGGTTAAAATATGAGTTGCTGCATGCAAAAACTCTTCTATTTTATAAGATGACTCAACCAAATAAATCAAATAAACAAACTTTAATCAAAACCGGACCACTATATCTTATAGCTGCCATAGGAACAATCGTTTGAAAATGACTTTTTGTATGAAAACTTTATTATTAAAGCTATCTTTATCAAATTTACGTATTCTAAGTTTTAGTATATTTTTGTCATGCTGACTAAATTTTTTCAAAATCGGACGACTTAAACTTATAGCTGCCATAGGAACAATCGTTTGAAAAATGAGTTTTCTTATGAAAAACTTTTTTGTTTATGCAGCTATTTCAAGCAAAATCGATAGTACTCAATTTTAATATGCTATATGTTGACTAAGTTTTATTGAAATCGGGTTACTATATCTTTTATATAAGTCAAAATTTAAGTTTTCATATAAAAAACGTTTTCGAAAGGGTATACATGTTTTGTTTCTTGTTAATTTGTGATTTTATATGTATATGTTTTCCATATCAGCATTATGATGTTTGTAAAAAACAAACATACTGTTTGCTACAAAGGACCATTAGCTTTATAAAAGGACCTTTCTAGCTTCAAATCTGTTGGTAAGAGCAATTGGCAGTCGACATGCTTAGTTTGCACTCGTTATCTGTGAAGAGGAGCGTCTGAAACGCAATGAAGCAGCCAGAAGAGCAAACCAGATCGCACAATTGTTATTAGGCTCTTTTGAGCAAAAGCCGCCATGGAACGAAGCCCAAGTCGAGTCGAGTTGAGTCGAGTTGAGTCGAGAAGCGAAACTGAAGCACGCGCTCTTAACAAATTGGGCTACGAATTTATACGAGTTGGTGGAGAAATGTGCGATGCCGATGACATCACTGGCTAAATATTTGCCCCAAAAGGCGCGGCCGCAGCCGGGGCAGATGTATGACGCAGATGCGACCTATGTGGCATACTCAAGACGGGGCATTGCTGACACTCGTTCATCATGAGGTGTTTGCCGAGCATCCCATAGCCAGGATGCAAACTAGTTTTGTTTCTAATATGTATATATTGTTTTGTTGTTTTTGGGTAGAACGAATTCGGTACAAGATTCCAGAACAGTTCAATGTCAAAGTGGTGTGCTAAGTTATGCAAATTTCGCAGGCTCTTCAGTGTTTGATTTATGTGCGTCAGGGATTGTAAGCGGAATCTGCTGCTGCATAAAATTGTGCCAAATGAAATTAACAACAGTCTAGTAAGCTGCATATGTCCTGGAACAGTCACAGTCCCAATTCACAATACACATCCTGCGCGTCGACACCTTTATGAAGTGTCAAAGTCAAGAGCCAAGTTCATTAATTTGACATGAGCCGTGCTCTTGAAACTGGTCACAAACATTCAATGCGCTATGTTTATATACATAATTGTTGCATAATAAACTCATTAATCAACTTACGAATGAACTAGTCCAAAGGGTAAGGTATCTAACTGAAATTTGGCTAATGGTTCAAGATGATATTTTGATGCATTTACGTTTTTCATTCTTTTGAAAACTTACAAAAAAAACAAGCAAGATTGCTCTAGTCGAGTGTGCCCGACTACGAGACTCCCTGCTTCCAACTTGCATTTAAAGCAGTTCAGCGACAACACAAGCAAGCAGCGCACTTAACGTGTCCAGTTCGTCTCGGCTGTTGATCCTGATCAAGAATATATATAGTTTATATAGTCGGAAATGCCTCCTTCTGTCTGTTATACACATTTGCAGTACTTTATAACTCCCTTTTTCCCATTTTTAATGGGAACAGGGAGTAAAAACGTCATCTGACATCATTTGTTAACATATGTAGGGAACAGAATGTGTATATAAGACAGGGAGTAAAAACGTTATCTGACATCATTTGTTAACATTTGTAGGGAACAGAATGTGTATATAATAATCGTAGGGTTAGCTTAAGATCAGGCAGAAACATTTAAGTACTTGTCAATCGCGCTTTGATAATATCTTAAAAACTGCATTTAAATTAATTCAAAATCAAGAAATTATATCAGTAAATGTTTGAATAATAGTTATTTCTATAGTCTCTCAATATAATCTTGTGAAACTAAGAGACTTCATTAGTATAACTAAAATGTATTTACAATTTGATCAATTAATTCGCAAGAACAGATACTTTGAAGGCTTCACGTTTCTATAGTTGATTATAGTATTTCCTTTTGTTACTTTAAGCGTAAATCGTTTGCTTTTCTTCATTTACTCTACGTTTGTGGTAGTACGAGTACGTTAATATCTGGTATGTATCATGTGTAATAGGTGGTCGTCCTCATCGTCATCATCATCTGTGTTGTTGTTTTGCACTGTCGCCAGTAACATTGACAGCAACGGTTGCAACAACAGCAATAACAACAACAACAACAGCAACAGACAGTGGCTAAAATATGTTCCGCGTCTCTTATTCTATTTGTATCTCTGTTGCACTCACACCCACTCCAGTGTGTATCCATCCTTTTCTAGCTGCTCATTGCGAGCAACGCGCAATGCAATTGTAAAATTGAATTATTCATGGCGATTGTACGACAATCAATTGAAATTGAAATAAAATGCTGCTGCCAAGTCGTTGTTGTTGTTGTTTTTTGCTGCCGCCTTTGACATGTGCGCACAGCTATTTTTCAGTTTTTTTCTGTTTTTTTGTTTTTATCTTAACGTTTTGGCTTGGCTTGCGTTCAAACTGAAATTGTGATTTAAAGTATCTGTATCTGGATCGATTTGGCAGCGATCGAATGTCGCAATGTCGCCATGTGGCCATGTCGCATTGGTCTACAACTTCAACTTCGCCTCTCTCCATGCCACGCCACGCCACTTCACTACCCTCTCCTGTCCTGCCCCGGCCCGGTTATGTCCTGCACTTGGCATGCATGCTGCATGCTGCATGCAGAAGCAGATTTGTCGCCTATTTTGCTGGCTTTTGCTACTTTTGGCAATCGACAATTTGTATTTGGAAATGTTGCATGTTTAAGTCTTTCAACATCCTCATCAACGGAATTCGCTTTGGCATTTTATTTGGCCTTGTCGTGTGTTTTGAAGTTTTCTTTTTCCATTGATTTGCTTAGAATTAACATACTTTGTTTCAGTTGTTCGTCGATTGATCTATTTAGAATTCATAAATGTGTTTTTAGCAAACTGTAGCAAAAACATATAAAATATTTCAATGATTTTTAAGAAACCAAAAACTTTCTGTGAAGAATTTGTTGTTCATTTATTAAAAAACTTATCTAATTTTTGGAAAAATTTGATTTTAAGATTTTTCTTTTCTTTTTTGGGTACTTATCAATAACTAGGAAAATTTTCTTTGCTTGAAACAAAGTTTTCTTTTACTAAGGTACAACATAAGCCCTACTTAGAAAACCGTACATTTATCCTGTTTTTCCTCAAGTTGACGTCAATTTTCCACAGAAGGTATACTTTTTTTTGAGTGTATTAGTTGATATTACTTTTTGTTAATAATAACTCTTAACTAAGCAGTAAAAGTAATACTTAACAAAAGATTTTCTCATTCATATTTATGAATAGTTTGTTGATAAGAAAATTGAATTAATAAATCTCCTTATCATGTTTATAAATTGTTAAGCAGTTTGATTTGATTGATATAAAAAGCTTTTAGGTGCAGATAATTAAGATAACTGGAGGAACTTTTAGCTGCATATATGTATATCTATATAGCTATGTAGCTTAAGAAATCTCAATGCATTGCTCGTAATCCCAAGTTGGCAAGTAAATTAATCTCTCTCAGCACTGGTCAGCAATAATTTGAAGTAGATTGCGCTCTAATAAATATGAGCAGACATCAAAGCTAATGCCCCAACTCATCACCATGAGCACGCGAGTGGCGAGGCTTATGACCATGGAGTCCAATAAAGAGCCAAAGTCTCAGTTGGCCAGTTGACCAGTTGGCCAGTTTTGGGGCGGCTGGGAGGTGGCTAAGGCCGAGGCTGACTAGCGCGTAAACTTAATTAAAAATTAAAACGCTGCCAGATGCAACAGATTTGCCTACTGAAAAGAAATGACGACGACGACGACTGTGACTATGACGAGTCTGTATGCGTCTACAAAGATTATGATGAGGACAGCGTTGCTGACAGCCAAGTCAGCGAAAAACTAACCGCAACAGCCGCAATGTTCACGTCCAGTTCATGGCTAAATGCTGCTCGTGCTGTGATAAATTACACGTCGTTTTAGAGTGTTGCGCTTCCTTGTTACTCCGTCAACTGCTGTTGACACATTGGCCACAGCGGGCTGTGGTGGGGGCATTAAATGGGAGCTTGAAGCTTCACTTGGCTATGGTATGTACGTTGTGGTGTGTGCGACTGCAAGTGGTGTTATTAAAATGAAATCATCATCATCATGAAGTGATACAAGCGGCTCTAACACTGGCAGTAGCTCTAACTCTGACTCTCGCGCGTTACCTCAGCCCGAGGATCCACTCAATGCTCAAAGCTTGCACTGATCTTGCTTATGACAAGAGAATTCAATTAGATATAGGAAAACGCGTTAATTTCGCTCCACGGCTTGTTACTATCTGTGGCAGAAAAAAAAAAACAATTGGCAATTAAAGTGTGCTCTCTGTGATTTGCAGCTTGCAGTTTTTAACTGGGCATTTGTAAATCTTTGGTATCTTAATTATCATTTTTAAGATCTGATTACATTTTTTTTAAATTTTTTCAAAACTATACTAGTAACTGACAGATCTTTTAAGAGCTACAAATTCTCACAGCAATAGAAATACATTTAAATATCAGTATCTTTAAAGACTTTAAATTTGGAAGTATTGTAAATATATATTTGATTTCGCTCGCTAAACTCTGATTAGCAAACTAAATCAGCCAAAATTGATTGATATCCCTTTTAAACAAATAACGTTCTAAAATATACAAAAACTTAAATCTTGACATCAAAAATGTGTCCAACTTCTAATCAGCTCGTGTGTTTCAAATGAAAGCTTAACTGATGCCAAAAAAAATACAAAAGACTTAAGCAACAAACTTGTTTTCACCATTTTGTAAACAAGCTACTAATTTCATTTGAAAATGTTGTTCGCTCTTTGCGCTTTTATTTACACAGCTCGCCGGGCATTAAGTGCCCACCTCTTTGGCACATTAGTCCAATACGAATACAAATGAATGCACATTTACAATATAAACACTCAGCCAGACATACACACAAACACACACACACACACACGCACACAGATACACAAACACACGCACACACGCGCACACACTGGCGCATGCAATCGAGCGATAATAACTGTACTGTGTGTAAACTCAAACTAACAACAACAAAAGCAGCTCGTGTTGAGAAAAAAATCAACAGCCAACCACATCGAGAAATTCAATGAAAACAAACGAATGCTCAGAGATCGTGCCGCTGCCAACAGCCAACCACAATTCAGCATGAAAAGGTAAAGAGCAGCCCAAAGAGCAGCAGCCAGCAAGCAACGACCCAACAACAACATCAAAGCCGGCTTTTAACAGTTCACAGCACTTAACATTAACAGCAGCAGCCACAACAGCAGCAACAACAGCAGCAGCCACAACAGCAGCCACAACAGCAGCAACAACAGCAGCAGCAACAGCAGCTGTTTGTAAACAGGAAATTGCGATTGCCCTCTGTAAAATGCGTGATAAAGCAAGTACCTGATTTTTCTGCAGCTCGTAAGGCTAAAAATCAGCGCTTAAATGAAACGTTCTTACTTTTTTCTTATTGTTTGGTACTTTTGATTTGAAATCAAGTTTTTTTTTTAAGATATTACTTGTCGCTCATTTCTCTTTTCTTGTTTCTTATAATTTTAAATTAATAATTATTGAATATAATCATCATCATCATAAGGTTTTTAAGGATATTATAGATCAAAGTCAGAGATGATGCCTGGTAAAGTCAAAAAATATATAAAAATATGTATACATATATATAAATATGTATATAATAATATAACTTTTAAATACTCAACGTCTGCCGAGAAAACAAAGCATGTGATAACTGCAAAATAATAATAAAAAATGAACTGAAATCAGATTACTAGCATTATAATAATAAAGGCAGAGGATTTTTGTTTCCAAATTAAAATTGTTCAAATTTAGATTATGGTTTAAATATGCTTTGTATTCAGGTCTGTACTTAATTTCCACTCTTTAGTATTCTCACTTTAACTTCTGACTAGATTTTTCGGATTGATTTCACTTCGCTTTTGTTGATTTGAATCACCAATTAGATAAAATGCAATTCACTAACTGCAAATCAATGCCATAAGAACTTGACAAAAGTGGAAACTGGAACAGGTCTGATTGACTCGCATTTATCAAGAAAAAAATTTAAGAAAAAGCAAATGACTTTTTTAGAAATTTCAAATAAAATCGAATAAAAAAACCAAGTTACAGAAAAAAACAGCGCTGCAGAAGGAAAGCCTTGCGTTTCCTGCTGGGCTGTTGGACACACACACACACACAGACACACATACAGACAGACAACACAGAGAAGACGCGTGCGCGCGCGACTTCAAATGCTGCTGATGATCTTTGAGGCCAGGGCCAGTCCAGTCAGTCGGTTGGTTGGTTTAGAGCTCAGAACGATGATGACGATTTAGTCTCGGATGGGCGCTACGCTGCAAAGCATCGCAAGGCTGCAGAATACCGCTATTTGAAAAAAAAAAAACAAAACAAAAAAACTAAATACACGTGAGAGAGGATTCATACGCGATATCGCGTTTGTCGTTTAACTCGGCTATGTTGTTCGACACGTGATTTGAAGTGAGAGCTTGTGTAAAAGCCGTCGGCTAAATTGAATTGAAAATAATGCAACAGCAAATGTGTAAAAAATAATGCTCAAATTAAATTGAATTGTGAAAACATCATATAAATATATATATATTATAAATATTTCTATAAATATATATATATATATATATAAAGTGTGTGTTTTTGTGTAAAACTAAAATTTCAAAACTAGATCATAAAGCAAACTACACTTTTTGGAATTTATGCAGCCAACTGCATAATAATTATATTGTGAAAAGGTGAGTGCAGCAAAAGTGGATTATTAAATATACTTTTTAGAACCTTGTTGAAATATTAGCTCAAATTCAGTTTAAGTTTCTTTTGAATATGAATGGTTTCAATACGAAACTTCAAGAAGTGTTTTCAATATTTTGCTTATGTAAACATTGACCTTTTAAATGATTTCTAGTTAGTCGTTGCAGCCAATAAAATATTGTAATAAATTATCATTACCTTTCAAACGATGTCATTAAATATTAATACATATGCTAATTTTGTGAATATATTTATAGTATTGACAACAATGTCATCTTTAAACAGCAGATAAACCTATTTTTACTAGGCTAAGATTTAAGCGCGGATTCTCATTTCTATATTTAGAATTTGTATTCAAATTTCAGATAAAGCTAATGATCAAATGTTTTTAACTACAAATTTTGAAACAATTTTACAGGAAAATATTTGACATACTTTTTGAAGAAGGATAGTAAAAGTAGGCGTCCTTTTTTTTGTGGTATCAATTCAAAAGTGGAATTTAAAACTGGGCTATATATGTAAGGTCTTAATTCTTAAGTTTATTCAAGCAGTATTATATCGTAAAGCATAATCAGTTGGAAGATATGTCATTTGTTTACTTCTGGCACTTGCTTGTCTATCTTTGTCAGGCTCAAAGGATTACCTAAGCGACAACATTGAGGGAACAAAACTGAAAACAAAAGACGCTCATTGACATGCTCATTAATTATGTTATTGCCTTTTGTGCGATAAGTGTCAAGAAATTATTACAATAGGGCGACAAGAGATATAAAAAAACGTTGAAAATATGCAAGCATTTAATTGTCTGACTGCTGCTGGCAATCAAGCAGAAAAGGGCTAAAAACTGTGCAAAAGGCAAGGACGAGAGTGGTGAAGAGGAGGAGAGATGATCGGGGCAACGGCTGCCAGTCAGGAAGCAAACAATTCAAACTAGAGCGTGTGACTCTGTTGAATGGATTTGCATATCGCAAATGTCTTTGCCAAATGCTAATAATAAAGCATATTATGGGCAATTGTTTGTTGTAGTCCAGCTACAGTGGGTAAGTGTGTGTGTGTGTGTGTATGTCACCGATCTTTGAGTTTTGAGTTGGTTTTCATAGAGCTGCGCTTGTGCTGCTGTTGGCTTGTTTGGCTATACTTGTTCTATTTCTGTAGCTGCTTCAAAATATTTTCAACAATCGTGGTTTGCTTGTTTGAACACCTTTTTTTAATGGTTCTCCCTCTCTCTTTGGCTTTTTATCTTATTGTGTGTTTTGTAGTACAACATTTTGTTTGCTTTTAAGGACACATTTTGTTCTGTTTATTATTCTTTTGCCATGCTTATTGCTGCAAATCCTTTTGCTCTCTGCGCGTTCTGTCAACGACTACTTGATGAGCTTGTTCAAAATTTTCAAAGATGCAAACAACTGATCTTGTTCTCATTGTTACCAAATGAATGAGCATCGCTTTGCTGCTGTTCTCAGCAAAGAACAAACAACAACAACAAAAATGGAAAGGCCAAAAACTTGTATTTAAATATACCTAAAGGCACTCGAAAACTTTGACTGCAATCGACAACTTCAAATATGGCCAAAGGCACTTCAAAACTTTGACTGCAATCGACAGCTAAAACTTGTAGTTTTTTTGTTTTGTAATGGGACAAAGATTTGTATCTAGCAATCTATTTATTTGCCATCAAAATCAATTGCAACATTTATCTTCTTCTTGGTGGGAGCATCGCAGAAGAAGAACCAGTTATTGTCGCATTATTTTAATTCAAAACTGTAGCATTATTTAACTCTTATTTGTTTTGTAAACTAATCTAATCTAATATTAACTTAATTAAATCTCAGCAACAAATCTTGAGCTAGACGATATGAAAGTATTTTCATGCAGACCATTCACTCCATAAAAAAAACTCAAGGATTTTAATTAGCAGTTAGCATTTGGTATGAGGATTCTGTACTATGTAAGGCACGATTTTATTTTGTCTTACTTAATCGGCCTTTGCTACCGTTTAATTCAATTACACCGCATCTTTTAGACAATACCAATTAATGCAATCCAATTTCCTATTGCAGTCAGTAAACGGCCCTCGAAATTCGAGCTAGTGAAAATACCTTTTTTTTAGCAGCTCGCTTAACAAAGTTTAAAGTATAACTGATTTTCATTTTCTTTCTCTTTTAAGTTGAGTAAAACTGTAGGTTTAATATGAATAAATTGATGTTATAAGATCAACAGTTCTTTTTACCAACTTTTCGCAGAATGGCAAGTGTCCAAAAAGTTTCAAATTTTCTTGTTGCTGTTTGTCTTGTGAATTGAATCTTATCTAAATGGCAAGTAAATTCAATACTTGATCCAATTAAAGTTAGTTCAATCCGCAAAACTTGACCAAAAGCAAGATGGCAAAATCACTTTCTGAATATCTTTTCGAAACTGGAAACCGGAAGAATCCAGTACCATATATTTTGTTAACATTTTAAACCAGTTAACAGTTTTGTTGTCCTATTATTTTCAAATACATTTAATCATATTAACATTTAGCAAATTTTTCTTCAAAGTACTCGGACTTAACTATCAGATCCGTTTCCATTTTCAAGAACTTTTCATTCCGAATCGTTTTCATTTTTGTGTTTCTATTTGCCAATAAAGAAGCAATCGCTCTTCCTTTTCAAAAGTAATTTCGTATACTTCTCATTCCACTTTCTGAAAAGAAAAGCTTTATGGACTGAATTTCTTATTGATATTCAAAACTCAGAACAGTTTATAACACTTATTACTAATGTTTTGATTAGAATCGGAAATGGGAGCAAACCAGATTGATTCGCAGCAATGGTAAAACCACACTAAACTTGCGCTTTTCAAAAGGTTTTTAAGTATGCTTACAGCTTCATTGAGTTGATTATTTACCCAGCATCTTGAAAAGTTCTCTCCTTATTATGCTATACACATAAAAACTTGCTGAAACTTCGCAATTCAGTTAACATTTTAATGAAAAATACAGATTTATATTTATAAATATTAGATTAGATTATAAATTAAGAGCAAAATTCACATTTAGCATGAATTTCAGATCCATAACATAACATATGTGTATAGCAGCAAAAACACTTAGAACGATTTGGACTGTGACCCAATAAAGTTCCAATGGGAAATGCCATAAGCAGTTCATGTCTTTGCAAGTTGTCTAAGTACCATTCCCGGTAAGTTCGTTATTGTGTCCATATCTTTGACACTGGCTGGCTAACTCTCTGGCTGACTGGCTGTCTGACTGTCTGGCTGTCTGACTGTCTGGCTGTCTGACTGTCTGGCTGGGCAGGAGGGCAAACCGCTTGGCAGTTTGCGGCAAGCGCTCAGCAGGTGGTGGCCCGGCGTGATGCTGCTCCTGTGATAATGGTGAACACGCCAGACCGCCACTTTGCATATAAACGCGCGCTAATGGACACCAAAGGTGACAGCGAGCGCTGCTAAATTGGCAAACATTAAATTTGCACCTTCACAGCGGCAGCAGCAGAGGCAGCAAAGGCAGCAGAAGCAGCAGCAGCGGCAGCCTCACAAAAACCGTGACAATTTTAGGCACAGCGGTGCGCTTTTCCAGAAAATAAAAACAAAACAAACAACAAAAAAACTGAATTGCAATGGCAATGGCGAAAACTCGACAAAGTGCCAGTTGGAAAAACTTGAGAAGACGAACCAGAACTCAAGTGCTAAATGATAATCTTGATCGCACAAGCTTAGCTTTTATGTATTGCGCTTCGTGTAGCTCCGATAATACCAGGATATTTGTGTAAAGACAACAACTGGACATGTGTAGCTGTGTTAATACTCTGAAACTCTTGATTTCAATTGTACATGGTTAACAATAGTAGGCATCTACTTCTTGACTGTTATCAGGCCAGTGCTTTTTTCGAATAACTTTTCATTACGAATTGATTTGGATTTAGTATAACAGTTTTAGTATAAATTAGTTGTCGTTCTTCCTTTTTATAGAAAAGTTTCAATACCTTTCAGTTCACAGTCTCAAAAGCAAAACTTTTTAAAATGAATTTGAGATCAATATTCGAAATTCAGAATAGCTAGTTCAGTTCAGGCAACATTTATTTGATGTATATAGGTACATCCCGAGTTTATATTATGAAGTTGTTATCATTTTTAAATTACAAGTCTTACCTGCGTTTCTTTCATTTCAATTGAAGAAGAGTATAAAGTTTATTTTGTATTATGCCGATATTCATAAGGCACAAACTGGATTAAAGCTAAACCGTTTACATACTCTGAACTGATGCTGAAATAGAAGCCGACAAGTTTTGCCCTTAAAAAAGGATTTAGATTAAGAAATTTGTACTCAAAATCCGGATTCAATTAACTCTGTTTACAATAGCATAAACCTTTTTATACTTTGAACTGATCCTGAAATTTAAGCCAACCGATTTTCCACTCAAAAAGGATTCAGTTGAAGAAATATTCAACCAGAATCTGGCTTGAAGTAGTAATCACAATACAGTTGTTCAAACTTTGAGCAAAAATGTTGAAATATTATTTTTTGGGTTTGTAGTCATAATTTGTACAGCTTTAAAATCAAAAAAATGTAAGCTTTCAGCTAAATTTGTTATTTCTGATTGATTTTCATGACAGCGCTAACATTAAGTGGTTTTATCTGAGTGATTACAAAGTAAATACAATATAATAAACCTACTTACAAAGCTTTTATCAACTAATTGTATTTGTATGTATTCATTTATATTATATTATATATGTGTATATTAGGTAGAATCGCAAATTTCATGCCCTTTGCTCGTTTATAATTTGCCAGCGATTTACAATTTCAATGCATTCTCATATAGTATGTTAGAATGTATTCTTTTGCCAAACATTTTCACGCTGATCAAATATTTGACGCAAAATGTTTGTAAATTTTTTCCAGTTTTTTTGTTTTTGTTTTTGTTGTTTGACCTTAGCTTTATGATCACACAGAAAAAAAACAAGTAACTACGTACATTAGATGTGTGAACACGACCCATCCTCATGTAGTGAGCTTGCTAGTTGGCAAAGGGAAGTGCGACGCATTGGCCAGGAACCAAGCGAAGTCTTGGTAACCGTGTCTTGGATGGTGCCAGCCCAAACCGGTCGTTGCATACCTCAATTTCTAACCACGACCTGTGGCAAAAAAGTAAAGAGAAACGCAGTGGGTCATCGGTTATGCTTCTTCTTCGTTTTATATTGTTGTTGTTGATGTTCGTTATTGTTGTTGTTGTTATTGTTGTTAAGTATTTTTACTGATGCTGCTGCTGTTTGTGACCATGGCAACTTCTTGAAGCACAGCTAAGTGCTGAGAGTTCTGTGCCGTTTGCCTGATAAAGTGTTCTGATCAACAACAAGGACTACGATTTTAACATTTTCTTGTCTTAAGGCTAAGTGGCCAACAGAACGTTTTATGTAATTGCATTTATATTTTTATGATTGGTATATTTGAATCAATGCAAAACTGAATTGAAAACTACAGCAACCATTCTTTGTGTTAAGTATTATGAACAAGTTTCTCTGCCGGCTTTGCTTAACGTTTTTATTTGCTTTTTTTCTATTCAGTATATATTTTGTTTAAGTTTGAGAAGTTTTCGTTCCACAAGGTCAAACTTATTAAGCTAAGAAGAGAAAATTCACAACGATTTGATTGAAAGCATTCTATTTTTCTTTTCACCTTTAATGAAGCACTTTTATTACTCATCTTATAAAGTTTTTGAATAAAAAGTGCTTTTTAGAATCTATTACTAATACAAGATACTTATTTATGTATTACAGATGAACCAGCTGTGCAAAGTATGCGGCGAACCGGCGGCTGGTTTTCATTTTGGAGCATTTACATGCGAGGGCTGCAAGGTAAATTATTACAAAACAATGTATTAAGTACTAAAAAAAACTGAAAAAAATCGAAATATATAAATAATGAATCTCACGGCAGTATACTGTAAACTAAATGCTTATATAAACAATTGTAAGAAAAAATGAAATGTCATGAAATCTTAAAAAAAAAAAAAACACTATTATATTTGCACGCTAACAAATGCGCAAAAAATGATCTAAATTTTGGCTTTTACTTTTCAAGCAAGAAATATTATTGCTATAATTAAAATTCAATTCGGTAGATTAATCGATTTTTAATTGACTTTAAGTAGATACGAGTCTGTCTGAACACAATGGAGCACCTTCAAATGCCATGGGAAAATTTCTGCGAATTTAGAGCAGCAACACACGATCTATTGATGGGTCGGGTTGTACGTAGTATATGCGAGTATATAGAGCTTTAAGCTCAAGGCG
Organism: Hirtodrosophila cameraria; assembly: GCA_949708635.1. NCBI lineage: Eukaryota > Metazoa > Arthropoda > Insecta > Diptera > Drosophilidae > Hirtodrosophila > Hirtodrosophila cameraria. The sequence goes on along the minus strand of OX453091.1, from coordinate 23,697,574 downwards.
ACCACAATTGTAAACTGCAGTCAATCAAATAAAAATTACATGCATATTAGATGAGTCAGCATTAAAACGAGAGCCAAGGCATCAAAGTTAACTTATTGCTGAACATGCTTTGCTGCTCAATGAACTTCAAAACATCAATGCAAAGAAGTTGGGCCATAAACATTAACCCGGCTCTAGCATGAGTTGGCTTAAATAAAAACAACAAAACAGCAGCAACAACAAAAACAAAACAAAACAAAACAATAGTATTCAGATACAATTAATAGTGCATGAAACTCTTTTTTCTTTTTTCTTTTAATAATCATCATGAAGCGGCAACAAGTAGTTGGCAAAATTATTAACGCACATTTTGTAATTGAAGCGTTGTTGAGCTTTTGAAATTATGCCACTTGGTGAATGTTAATCACAGTTGTGCACAGGTGCAAAAATCAGGTATTAGCAATTGATTTTCAAATACATATGCATATTTATGTAAATGTCATAAAGCTTTATCTGGCAATAAAATACTACTTTTGAATGCTTAACTTACAATTGTAGATCTTTTCTATTTCAAAGTTCAAATGTATTAAATTATAATGATTGAAGTAAAGTTTTAAAATTATTGTGTTTTCAGAAATTTCAAAATTTTATAAGTAAAAGGCGTAATTTATTGCCAAGAACTATTTCTTAAACCATGTTTACAAAAACTTTACTTTTTAAAAAATTATAAAATTACAATAATTGAAATTAAGATTTATAATTATGTTTGAAAATATTTCAAAAATTTTATAAAATTCGGCATAATATTTATTAAAAAGGGTAATCAAAGTTGTTGCCAAAAACTATTTCTTTCTGATGAAAGTTGTAAAACACTTAAACCATGTTAACCAAAAGTTTCCTATTTGAAAATGTATTAAATTACAATAATTGAAATTAAGATTTATAATTATGTTTAAGAATATTTCAAAAATTTTGCAGAATTCAGCATTGTATTAAGTTAAAGTTATAAAAAAAGTTGTTGGCCATAAACTTAAGCAAAGTTTACAAATCTTTTAAATAAGGCACATCTCAACAATATATCACAATTTTAATACATTTTTACTGATCCTTTTTGAAAAATATCCTATAATTGCAGTCCTTTTTCGGCCGCACATACAACAACATTGCAGCAATCGCCGGTTGCAAGCACAACGGAGATTGTGTCATCAACAAGAAGAATCGAACGGCATGCAAAGCTTGCCGGCTGCGCAAGTGCCTCTTGGTGGGCATGTCCAAGAGCGGCTCACGTTATGGTCGCCGTTCCAACTGGTTTAAAATACACTGTCTGCTGCAGGAGCAGCAGGGCGGTGGAGCGGGCGGCTTAGGTAGCGGCAGCGTGAGCAATGCAAATCTTGATCAGCTGGCGCGACTGCAGCAGGCAAGCAATCAGGCGCGCCAAACGTATCAGGATAAAACGAATCCCTCCATTAAGTCGGCCACGGCAGCAACGTCACCCACGTTGGCGCTACAAACGGCAGTGGCAACGGCAACGGCAACGTCGCCATCACCCAGTCTGCCCGGCTTTCTGCAGGCAGCGAAATATTTGAACGAGCAGCAGCAGCGTCAGCTGAAGCTCGAATCCCGCCTCAGTAATACGCCCAGCGATTCGGGCGCCTCTTCCGCTGGCGATCCCACCGACGATGGCACAAGCGTACTCAGCGCCACGACGAGCACAATTCGCAAGGCGCTGCGGCAGGGCGGCTCCGCTTATGCGGCCAGCTCTGAGGCAGATATTGCGGAGCAGCAGCAGCGGCGGCACAAGGAGCTGCTGGATATCTTTCGCAGTCACTCGGAGCCGCTGTACAGCTCATTTACGCCATTTACATTGCCTCCAGCGCTAGTGGGTAGCGGCATGCCGCCAATGCCCATCTTCAAGGAGCAGTTCAAATCGGAGCTGCTGTTTCCGTTTCCCGCTGCCAGTCCGGCGGAGGAGGAGCCTATTGATTTGTCGCTCAGATCGCGCACGGATGCTGTTAGCCCCTTGGATAATAGCTCCAGTAGTCCGCTCAGTGAGTCAGCCAACCTGCCATCCGCCGCATCCTCCTCCTCCTCCACCTTTGTGCGCAAATCCACGCCGCTCGATCTGACGCTGGTGCGCTCGCAGACGCTAACAGGATGAGCACAAGGATAAAGTAGTTTAAAACATAGTTCGTGTGATTGCCTGGGAATTCGAAACAGAGTGCCATTGGGCCAACTACAAAAAAAAAAAAACTTAATTACACATACTTAGTTGGACACTCTGTAATCCCACTTGGTTTATTAGCAGAAGATTTGATATTTGGTGCCAGTGAAAGTATGTACAAATAATTTGTTTTTAGCTCAATTACAGCATGTAAGCGATGTAAAAGTTTATAATAATAATAAGTATATAAATATGTATGAATAATGTTTAGCCAAATTTTACAAGTGACTGTCATTAATTTTGTTTTTATTCTAATTTGTTTAAGCATGTATGTATATTTAATTTAATTTGTATAATTTTTTATGTTGTTTTCAATCATTATCTTTCTGTTTGTTTTTTACTTTTAAATAATTTATTTCATAGACATTTAAGTTATGCAAAACACAATGTAAAAGACAGCAAGAAATAATAAAAGGAATCGTGAAAAGCACAGAAAGTTTCAAATGTCTATATTAATAATATCCAACAGTTTTTTATTTGTAAGTTTCTTTACTATCCTTTGCCTGCAATTGTTATTTAAAAATTCATATTTTTGCTATGAAAGTTAGTTCGAAAGTTACATACATACAATACATACATCATTCCCGTATATGCTTGCCATCAAAAGTTGCGTCGAATTGACACATGAGCAGACTTTACATGACCATCTACAGCAAATTGTTCAATATATTTGCGATTCAACTGTCACGTGGATTGTGCTTATGTGTATATCCATCACATCAACCTGACCACAATCCACAATCCACAGTCCTTGGAAGACAACGAAGCTCTGCGCATGTTGCAGATGCCTTATTCATTACGTAAACCAGTTGACATATTTCCAAATGTCAGCTATGTGGATATTGACTACATAAATGTAATTATGACAATGCTGGACACATGACAACAGTTTCGACAGCAACTAAAGCAAAATCAAATGACTTAAGCAACGAACTGGTATGCGCGGTATTTGTATATAACATTTAAATATTCAATTCTTATAATTTTGTCAAAACTGAATCGAATTCCATGTGGTCTTATTTTGTTTTCTAACTTAATTTTGCAGGTTTTGATTGTTTTCAGAAGTATGGTAACTGTTAGGACTCCATAGAACGTTATCCTTCTAAATTTTCAACTACCGTTACTTTGTCAAAACTTTATCGATTTCTATGCGAAATGTTTTTTGATCATGATTTGCACTCTTAATTGATTTGGAATTCAAATTTTGATTGATTTCAGAACTAATACTTAGTCCACGTTTTTTCGAAAATTTTTGTACATCCTGAGATCGCGTTAAAAACTCTATAAAACATAGAACGCCTTTTGATGCTGATCGCAAATAAATAGACTTATAAAGTTGAAGTTGCCTAAGACGGCCTATAAAGTGGATTGGCATTGCTTTGCTATACATAATTTTGTTTAATTTATGGAAACAATGTATAAAAACAAATGACTTAGGCAACGAACTGAAAGTGAAATCATCAAAGCTAATAAATATATACAGTTAAGTATGTATTTATACATGTCTGCCATTGGCTCAGCTCCAGGTGAAATGTACACACATACACATACACAATTACAGTTGAATTCACACATTCATCTATGCGGTGGCTTTTGTGTATGTGCAAACACGCCCCCTGAGAGTAGCGACAAAGTGAGATGCCAAAAGCCGAACATAATCCACGACACACGCACAATTAGCAGCGGCCAAACAGAAGCAGCAGCATCAAAAGCAGCAACAGCAGCAGCAACAGCAGCAACAACAGCAGCAACAGCAGCAACAACAGCAGCAGCAACAGCAGCAGCAACAGCAGCAACAACAGCAATTGCCAACCGATTTGTGCAGCGAACATAATACTTTAAACAAACAAATACATAAATACAAACATACAAGAGTCTGTCGCACTGTCAGATGTCTGAACACTGCCCGACAACGTCTGGCCAATGCCTTTAAAATGCATTTATGCACTAAAGCAAAGCAAATGTGATCGGGCCAACAAGTGTGCCTGTGTGTAGATTGCTTGTTGAAGATACTTTCGCAATGATTTTATTGATGTCGCTGATAGTGATCAGGCATGAAGAAGCAGAGATTAGAGGCAATTGTTTAAGATACAAGATTGGGCTGCCAAACAGAATCAAGAGTTAAAGCTAGAACTGCTCTTAAGTCTCTTTTTTTTGTGAGCATTAGTTGCTACTTATAATCACTCATAAGCCACAACGCTATTTATTCATACATTCTTTTTCTTTTTGAGGCCAATTCCCGCTTATATATATGAAGTATGTGTCTGTATGTATGACTCAGATACAACCTAGTCTATGCGCGTGCGCCACAGACAAGCTGAGATGGATTGCCGTCAGAGAGTCTGACCGTCAGTTTCTAGTTTCAAGCAGATCCAAGGAGGCGGCTCTGTGGGATCTGGCGTGCTTAAAATTCAATTGAATATTGAATTATTGCATTGAATTTCATTGTTTGTAAATGCTAGCCAGCTTTTATTGTAAACTGATTTCTTTTTCAGCCATCGATTTATTTATTTATTTTGGTTTTATTATGCTCTCGTAGTTCGAACAGTCGTAAATCCTCACAACCAAAAATATATACGTATTGTATTACATAACTAGAGCTTCGAATTTGGGTGGTCTATTTGTTGTATGTCAAATATTTTATTAAATATTATTACATTTTCGTAAGTTATAAAGTTCAAAAGACACCTACAAAAGCTACATTTTATACACTCAAAATGTCTTCAAGATTTCCTATTAAATGAAGTACGAGCACAAGTTGAACCAAACGCTTAACTTCCAATGCGAAGTCCGTTAGTGTCCGTTGCCTGGCAAAACGCTCTCCACATTGCGCCAGTGAAATCACCAAAAGATCAACAACAGATCTCTGTAACAAGAGTTCAGAGTTGTCAATAAAAATTAATTGCAATTTTATTGCCACTGAACGCAGCTCCTGCATACAAAGTGTACTACCAATACGTTGACACGAAAAAAATAAATGCTGTGTTGATGTTAGGGTATGATGACTTGGTAATGTAGTTGGTAACAAGAACTAAATGGAAGCTGTATTAATTTAAATGTTTCAACTTAGCTATATATGTTAATGAAGTGTTTGATTTTTGTGTTTTAATTTGCTTTAATGTTTTCAAAGTCGTTATGCGTTTTTTGTTTATATTGAATCATTTTGTAAAAAGGGTCTGCAAATGTCAGCATTATCAGAACATGATTTTATATAACACATACTGCTAACTGTGATGAGTCGTCGCCTCTTGAGAGAACAAACAGTCAAGTGACCCAATTTCAAAGCGAAGCATCAAAAACAAAGACAGCTAAAATCAATTCAATTTCGACAACTGGGCCCAAGCGATTGTCGCTGCCTGCTTCCTGAAACATTTTGATGCTGTATGCGTTCCAAATGCACGGCACGTGCGTTTTGCCAATTGCCAAAACAGCTGTGAATTGTTGGCCATTAAAAGTGCCTTCAGGTATTGCCAGTTAATTGTCAGAATGTGTGTATTACTTATATTAAAAAATAAAAAAAGTGACCAAACATTACAATTTAAATGGTTCGCGCTAAACTCACAACGATATATCGATAGCTATTACATCGCACTGAATTCAAAGCGTTATATCGATGTATCGATAGCTATAACCTCGCGCTGAATTCAAAACGTTATAACGATATATCGATAGATATGACTTCGCGCTGAATGGCATATACATCGATTGTTGTCACTCTCAATGTTTTCCTGTGAATGGCAATGCCAAAGAACACAATTTCTTTATTGCCAAAATAAAGCAATGCTTCAAAATGTATCCGCTTAGTTCACAAAAACGATCCTGGACATTTGCCAACGAGGGACAGCTGCATGCATTCCGTGTGGAGCAAAACACCAAGTATATAGATGAGCACGAGAGCGAGGCGCCATCGTCGGGCAGCCTCGAGGACTTCTTTTTGACACCGGCTGAGGAGCGACTGTTGCTGAAACAATATGAAATTTATTTGGTTGATTTCTGCCGGCGTTTCGATCCGCCAATGCCAAAATGTGTAATTGGCACAGCATTTCATTATTTCAAACGCTTTTATCTGAACAATACGCCAATGGACTATCATCCCAAGGAGATATTGTAAGCGAATCACCTTTATTTTTTGTCTTTATAAATAAAAATTGTTCTCTTTTTAGAGCCACATGCGTGTTTGTTGCCTGCAAGGTGGAAGAGTTTAATGTTTCGATTAATCAATTTGTGAATAACATTAAAGGCGATCGCAACAAGGCCACCGATATTGTGCTGTCCAATGAACTGCTATTAATTGGCCAATTAAACTACTACCTCACCATCCACAATCCGTTCCGACCGATTGAGGGTTTCCTCATAGACATCAAGGCAAGTTGTTTAAAGTGTATTAACTTGGTTTTTAACTAACTTCGTATTCTTGCCCTTGCTAGACTCGCAGCAACATGCAAAATCCAGAACGCTTGCGTCCACAAATCGATAGCTTCATTGATTCAACGTTCTTCACAGACGCCTGCCTGCTGCATACTCCTTCGCAGATTGGCCTCGCATCTGTGCTGCATGCGGCCAGCAAGGAGCAGGAGAATCTAGACAGTTATGTCACAGATTTACTCTTTGTGTCGGCACGTGAGAAGTTGCCGGGTCTTATTGATGCTGTGCGCAGTGAGTAGCAACTATGTTTTACATATTTATGTGTATTTTAGTTGATATTCTTACATTACAGAAATACGCATGCTGGTTAAAAATTATCAACCGCCTGATCGAGAAAAGGTTAAGGCCATTGAAAAGAAATTAGACAAGTGCCGCAATCAAAACAACAATCCTGACAGCGATCTGTTAGTAAATGCTGGCTTTTTGTATAAACACATATTAATTTAAATTGTAATTACAGTTACAAGGAGCGCTTGCGTCGCTTGTACATCGATGAGGATGATATGCCTGCCGAGGATGCTTCGTATCACATAGCCGATGTCAGTTCAGATACCTCAGCTATGAATATCAGCCAATAGAATTGAGACTTGTAACTTTAAAAATGTCCTCAGGGCAATTTTTTATAACTTGATTAATAATTGAATAATAAAGAAAAATGCAAAATATGTACAAGAAATTTCAGGTTTTTAAATGAAAAGATTATTATAATTAGTAATTACTCAATTCTTTAAAAGAAGTGCACAAAATAAAAATAACGCAACAAAAACATAAAAATGCAGATTATACTATTCAAATCTAACAGCCGGCTTTTATCGATATACAAAATCCCAAACGCTAATTGTGGCATTCTCTAGAAAAGGCGACAAGCACAGAAAATTTAAAAAAACAAGTTGGCAGTTCCAAATTATGGCGTCCATGATTTAAACAAAAACATGAAAGTCAATTGATTTGTTTATTAATATAATAGTACAAATATGAATAATAAGAAAGCAAGAAGTTCGGTGAGTAAACAATAGTAAATACTTGCATAAAACGGCAACTATATTAATCAAGTCTGTTAGCTTAAAAAAACCGTGCCGCTGGAAAATGTTGAAACTGATCAGGCAAAGTCTATCAAGCGTCGCATCAGTTTCAGCGGGAGGAAGTTTATAAGGTAACTATTTCAAATATATATGCTTGCATGTGCTGTTCTAATCGTACATATTTAAATGCAGAGAATTCGATTGCGAAGAGAAAACAAGGGAATATGATCAATCATATGAGGTATCAGATCATAACATCGACAGCTCCGGCAATGGACAGACGACAGTGTCAGTAACAGCGCTAGCTAAAGCGTCAGCATCTGCGCTGCAAAGTACAACGCACAATGAGTTAGAAAAGGAAAATACACCGCTGGCCAGTTTATCAGGCACGTTAGCGCGTAATGATTTCACGCTACAACTGCAGTCGAGCATTAATGTAACGCTGCTGCCGCATGAGTTGTCCAAACATCGTCCTCGCATGGTGGAATCGTTTTCTCCATTGGATTTTACGGCTTGCGATAGCTTATCAGTATCCGATCTTGCACGTGATAAGCTACGTCAAAGCATCTATAATATGCCAGTCAATGATAAAACCATGGATCTTATCGCCATGAGAATGGGCTCTGATAATGTAAGCACTTAATATGATATTGATAGCCTTGCAGATGTCGTGTACATTAAAAGAGCTGTCTGCGATGCCATTAAGTATATATATTCTTTATCAAATCCAAGTCAAACTATACTGATGAAACTTGGCACAGATAATTTATTTTTGCTATAGGCAGCACAATCGACCGGATCGAAGCAGTATAACATATATCTGCCTTAGAAACGATCTATTTTAACATAATTTACATGTTCTGCGTCATGCTGACTAAATTGTATTAATGTCGGGCGACTATATCTATATAAAAGCTGTACTGCAAAAGTATACAACATCTGCAAGCTAAAGATAACTTTTATCATTATCTCTGAAATCAAGTAAATAGTACACAAATTTTTTAATTTACTATTTGTGTTTGGAAATTCCAATATTTCATAATTATAATTCAATATTATTATTCCAGCTGGAATCGAAGATTATGGATAAGGAAAACATTCAAGAATCCGTTGTAACGCAAACGAACACGACGCAAATTGAAAAATGCGTTAATCAAAAGACAGTTGTTTTTGAAAATCACGACATAACTTGCGACTTTGATGACATTGGTAATTATAGTTTGAAAAAATGCAACTTCCAACTATCAGAACTTATTAAATCTCTACTTTTTAGATCCACAGGAAATTAATGCTGCTGCTGTGGTTGCGACGACAAAGCCGTCACAAGAAAATAATTCAATGGACATGACTGATAAAGATTTTTTGAACTATTTGTCAAATGATGAATCGATGATGTCGCCATTGATACCATTGGATGTCATAGTAGAGAACGGGATTACCAGGAAACTCAACTATCGTGAGTTGAACGAGGCCTTAAACTCTGGCCGCATACAGCTCTTTCCCAATGGTCCGAGAACGCCAATCACAGATCGCAAAGACAAGCAGCCACGTTTTTGGAATGGCTTAGAGCAACAGCCAATGGAACAGGATGAGCCGCTGAGAGCTGTACTTAAACCTCGCGGCACGCTCAACTTTGATGAGAGCATGATGATGTCGCCTGTGCCACAGCAACAACAACAAAAACCCGAACATAAGCTAAAGTCCTTGGGCGATCAATCAGAACAGCTGGCTAAAGCCAAGATTTCAGCTGACGCTCAGCGCAAATATCGTTTCTCACAAGCGGATGAGCTGATGCTGGACAATACAAACTTTCTAGCCAACGCCAAAGTGGGCGATGAGACTCAGTCCCGAAATGGCTCAAAATGTTCATCACGACGTGAAACAGCTTATGATAACACCGCCATGGAGTTGGATGATCTAGAAAAACAAGAAGCAGCTGTTGCAGCGGCTCTGGAAAACGCTAATCGCAGACAAACATTGCTCCATAAGGAGCCAATGGAAGAGGATGATTATTTAAGCGCTCGCAATCGGCCGGTTAGCCAACGGATAAGTCAAACTTTGCAATTGAACGAATCAATTGAAAACGAATGTTTGAATCCTTTTGAGAAAACGCCAGCTCAACTGAAATCCAAGCAAAAAGCACAAGTGGCAGAGCCGATAAAAGAAGAACCAACAAAAGCAGCAGCTCCTACAGTGGCATATAAGGATAGCGTTCGCCGGCAAACTATAAACGTTGCAGAACCCATTGAAGAAGATAACGTGCTGCCTTGCAATGAATCACAATTAAATGAGTATGCTTCTCCAGTGGAAAAGCAGTCTAACAGCCGTAGACAAACATTGCATATGGCAGATTCCATTGTAGAAGACTCCTTTTGTGCGTATAAAGATTTAATGTCAATGCAAACTGCTGCTCCAATACAATCGCAACACAACAAGCACAGACAAACATTGATCATGTCCGAAGCGATTGCAGAGGATAAAGTCATAGCACCACAAGAACAATTAAGGTCCCAAATAGCAGCCGTTGCCACAGTGGTAGAGCAGTCTAGCCGGCGCAGACAAACATTGCACATGGAAGTTTCCATTAAAGAAGATTCCTTTAGTTTACATACAAAAGTGCCGTCAATGCCCACTGCGGCACACAGGCAAACATTGCTCATGTCGGAAGCCATTGAAGAGGATAATATGATAAGAGAACAACGAGAATTAAAGTCCGAGATAATGCTAATTGAAGCAGCGGAACAGCAGCATAGCAGCCGTAATCAAACAGTACAGTTTTCCAAAACCAATGCTGCTCCAGAGGAACATCATTCTAGCAGACGCAGACAAACTTTGCGCAGTGTAGATGCAATCGAAGAAGATTCCTTCAGTACAGATAATGAGTTGCCGTCAGTTCCTACTGCCGCCCACAGGCAAACATTGCTTATGTCGGAAGCCATTGCAACGGATCAAATTATAGCACCACAGCCAGAAATAAAGTCAGAGATAATTCAGATTGACGCAGCAGAACAGCAGCTTAGCAGCCGTAAGAAGGCAGTACAGTTTTCGAGAATTCCAGCTCCTGAGGAAAAGCAGTCTAGCAGACGCAGACAAACTTTGCACCAGGTTGATGACATTGAAGAAGACTCCTTCAGTTCACACATAGAATTACCTTCAATGCCCACTGCCGCCCACAGGCAAACAATGCTCATGTCGGAAGCCATTGCAGATAATGAAATCATAAAAGAAGAACAAGAATTAAAGTCACAAATGGCAGTCGGTGCCACAGTTGGATCCGTGGAACAGCAGCTTAGCAGGCGCAGACAAACTGTGCACCAGGTTGATGCCATTGAAGAAGACTCATTCAGTTCACACAACGAATTACCATCAATCCCTGTAGCCGTGCCAAAGAAGTCGCAGCACAGACAAACATTGCTTCTGTCGGAAGCCATTGCTGAGGATATCATAAGTCCACAACAAGCAGTAAACTCACAGTTGGATGCAATGGAAAAGCAGTACAGTAGCCGTAAGCAAGCATTACAGAGCTCTCCAGTAGAAATGCAAGCTAAGCAGAGAAGACAAACATTGAACAGGGCTGAATCTATTGAAGAAGACTCCCTTTGTACGCATAGAGAGTTGTTGCCAATGGAATCACAACAGAAAAAGCACAGACAAACATTGCACATGTCAGAAGCCATTGATGAGGATGTGCTGCCAAAAAAATCATCTCTACCAGCTGAAAAACCAAGCAGCAAACATAGGCAAACTATGCACATGGTGGAGAACGTTGAAGAAGATATAATAAGTGATAATTTGAACAAGAGCTTTCAATCATTAGCAGTTAAAGTGTCCATACAGGGCTTAAAGTCAAGACAAACATTGCATCAGGCGGAATACATAAAAGAAGAAGACATTTGTAGTGTTCCTTCAACTAAGGAAAAGCAGGCTAGGCAGACAATAATCATGGCTGAAGCTATTGATAGAAACCTCACTTGTAAGCCGGCATCTCCTTTAAAAGTGCAACCCAGAAAGTCCAGACAAACATTACACATGGTAGAAGCTATGGAGGAGGAGGAACTGCCAACAGCCAAACTTGAGGATTCCATGGATATAGAATTGGTCAGCCAAAACTTTCGCACAGCTGTTGAAACAGCTGGCCTGGAATCTTCTCCGTTCGACTCAATGGTCTACTTAAACCAGTTGCGCAACCAGGCGCGTCAAACAATAGCCGCGAATATGTCAATTCAATTGGAAGATTCAAGCTCGAACCAAGACACAGAAATGAATGAATGCCCAAGTCCAGTTGAAAACAAGAAGAACGTATTTCATCTAGCTATGGAAACACCCAAAATGCATCAAAGTATTCGTCGAAAATACTTTGCCATTACACCAGGACGTTCAATGATTGAGTTCGAAGCGAACGAGGAGAAGTGTAATGCTGAAAGTCCCGTAACATCAGCCGCTGCTAGCTATGCGGATGTGGTTGCTGCGCGTTCCATAAACCTCGGACAAGACATGGAGCTCGATATGGACAACTCAAACTATGGCTCACCTGCACCGACCGCTAAGCAAACCACATCCTTCAATGTCAAGCGACAGCACTTGACGCATTTGACACCAAATTTGCCGCAGTCCAAGAAGCGCAACATGCAACTACCTGTGGACATTGAAATTGACGATCAGAACTCGTAAGTTAGTTGGCTTTTTTAACTTTTCTTACTTGTTTAACTTATATCATTTACTTTCAGCGTTTCACAGCTGGAGCTAGATAGCCCAAGACAACAGCCCGCAAATAAAAGTAGATCACGCATTCCCATTTCCTCAAAGAACTTCAGCCGAACCGAACTTGAAATAGACGCCTCAGTGCAGATTGTTAGAGCGCAAATGATGCGACAGACGTGCAGTCAATTCGATATGGGTGTCGCTCTTCCGGCCACGCCTAAACCAGCTGCAGTTGCGTATGAGGATAATCCCATTACCATATCCGATGTATCGAATCATTTTGTGGCACAGCGGGAACTAGCCAAGCTGTCGTTGCCCAAGGATACGTCCATAGACAGTCGCAGCTCAAATGAGCACAGCAATAAAAGGCATAAAAAGTATATGAATCTAAGTGGTGATACTGTCATCTTTCCCGCTGCTGAATTCATTGATGTGGATGCGGATGAGATTGATAAGACTCGGCACAGTCTAGTCTCTACCTTGCTGGACGAGGAGGATATTGAAAATATTGAAGAGCCCAACTTTGAAGGTGAATTTGAGGACTCGGCCGATTACGAGGACGCGGCTGAAGTTGAGGACGTGGCTGTAGTCGAGGACGTGGCTGTAGTCGAGGACGTGGCTGTAGTCGAGGACGCGACCTTAGTCGAATACGAGGCTGAAGTCGATGAAGCGGCCGACCCCGAGGTTTGCCTGGAGCAGACAATTCCGCCTGCTGTAGCCGGCGCTTCGAATGCCTGCAAGCAATGCCCACATTGCAGACGCTCCATCAATAAAACACGTGAAAGATTATCATATTCCTTTAAGATACCAGATTGGCGTGAATTAGATTTGGATTCGGAGCGTCTGGAGCGCATGCAGCAGCGGCCACGCGCCGAAGACGTGGAAAGATATTGGGAGCTAAAATATCTAGAATTATCAGATAGCGACGATGATACTTCCGATGAAACAATTAACACGAACGAGCCGACCAGCTTGAGTGTTCCTCAATTGCTGATGTTGTTTAACAAGAAGTGTGAAGAGTAAGTATATACAAAAGAAATATTTGAAAGACTCTGTTCTAATACATTCCATTTTAGGTTCAGAGCAAGTCAACCCAAACCAAAGCCAGTGCAAACATTTGTCAACCGTTTGGACGCCTCGTTGCGTGCCGAGTTGCCCAATTGGATATTTGATTATCAGCTGCAATGCGATCGTACATATATATTCTCGCATCGGCAAATGACCACCTTTCGTATGGTTGTTATTTACGAGCCGTTGAATATTATGGAAACTGAGATACGCGTGCGTCGCGTTAAAGCATATACTTCACCATTAATTCCTAAAAGTAAGTGTTGAGTTATCGCATCATAAAGTTTATTCTGAACTAACATTCCATTTCTATCAGCAAATTGGTCGTCATATGAACATCTTATGGATTTCCAGCTGAGGCTTAAGCTACCACTTAATCTGCATGATTTGTTGGATGGCAACGATATCGAAGCTTTTGTAAAGTTTCTAAAGCACACGAACAAGTTGTGCATTGAAACCATAAAGATGTGCAATGACATGCATAGAGTTTTGAGCGCGAATCAAGCGCGTTTCATCAGGTAAAATCGCCTTAATCATATATTTTTAAAATGTTGGCGAAATAATGTTTTTTTTTGTTAATTTTCCAGAGAACCGAATCGAAGTGTTGTGTGTAAGACTGTGCGAAAACTTATTAAAATGGATGATGAGCTATATGCGCGGACCGTGCGAATTAATTTTTTGATTGAAATCGGTAATGTTCAGGAGATCTCATTTAAAGACATCCTGCAGCCGCCCTTGTATCAGTTTGATGAAAAAATTCAATTTTTACCAAAGGGTATTCCTTTTCTAGAAGCCTTCCTGGTAAATCCCGAACAATTTCTCAAGCCTAATAATGAAAGTATTTTGTAAGATATACTAAAAAAGCGAAGTGTCTATTTTGTATCCTGATGCATTTAAATATTACACTATTCAATGTTTGTTCCAAATTATTTTTAATGTTCATATGCTTTACATGATTTGTTTGTAAATATAAAAATATTTTTTTAATTTATTTACATTACCAAATAAAATAAAATTAAAATTACTTAAGAGTAAGTTTAGTTTCAGTAAGTTTTGTCTTCAATACTTAAAACATAGAACAAACATTTATAAGAACGTTAGCCCGTATGGATTCGGGAGTGTTTTCTGAGACCTGATCCACTGGAAAAGTCTGTCGAGCAGATTGAACATTTATAAGGACGTTCGCCGGTATGTATGCGGGTGTGTTCTACGAGATGTCCTTTTTGGGAAAAGGCTTTCGGACAGTATATACACTTATGAGGACGTTCGCCAGTATGAAAACGGTTGTGTACTTGGAGCCTATTATTATTTAAAAAGGCTTTCGGGCAGAGTGAACATTTATATGGAAGTTCACGGGGATGATTGCGAGTGTGGATTTGTAGGTGTGATGATGTAGAAAATGCTTTTGAGCAGAGTGAACATTTATAAGGACGTTGGTCGGTATGAATGCGAGTGTGTCTTGTGAGATCTGAATCTGAGAAAAAGGCTTTCGGGCACTGGGAGCATTTATAAGGCTGCTCTTTGGATTGAATGCGGTTGTGTAATATAAGACTATCATTTTGTAAAAAGGCTTGTGGGCAATATGAACCTTTCTTAGGATTATGAATGAGGGTGTGTATTTGAAGCTCTGATGATGTGGAAAATGTTTTCGAGCAGTCTGAGCATTTATAATAATGAATGCGGGTGTGTCTTCTTAGATCTGACTCTGAGAAAAAGTCTTTCGGGCAGTGTGAACACTTAAAAGGACGTTCGTCGGTATGAATACGGTTGTGCTTTTCGAGTTTTAATGATGAAAAAAATGCTTTCGAACAGTGTAAACATTTGTGTGGACGTTTTTTGGTATGAACGCGGGTGTGCTTTTGGAGTTTTGATGATGTAGAAAATTTTTTCGAGCATTGTGAACATTTAAATGGACGTTCGTCAATATGAGACTTTGATTTCTCGATTTCGCTTTGTGGCAGACTCTCTTCCACATTCTCAGTACAGCTCTCTGAATCAAAGCTCTTATGCAGATCGTTGAAATCAGGAGACTGTGACTTATTTTTAGAAGATGACATTGATTTAGTATCAAAGTCGTTACTTGTCTCTATGTCAACGCTATCTACCAGCTCTGTCTTAACAATATCCCCCACAATTTCACAATCCTCCGATTCTAGTGAAAGAAATTCTTCCTCATCACTATCCTCCTTTTTGATCTGCTCGCCATTATGCCCGAGTATAAAAATGGACTCCACATCCAAAATGCAGGTCTCGCATATTTTCTTAGGGAGTGCATCTTTGAGATTCACTTTGAAGTTGACACAACTATTCAGCTTATCTGCCAAACTGGGTTTCTTCTCCCCCATTTGCTTTTCATCGAATATATCCACCAGGGGCACTGAGATGGCCCTGCAAACGCGACAAACTTTATCCATGTCTCCAGGTAATCTGAGTTACAACAAAAGCGATTGGCAAAACTCAATTAATTTATTTACAATTTATGTGTGTCAACTTTACCTGTCCTTATTTTCAGATACTGCAGTCCTTCCTTAATTAGGCAGCTATTTCCAAGTAGCAAATTGGATCCTGGGTGCAAAATGTTTTGTATATTTAATTTCTAAATTTGTAAACACGCATAAGAATTATTAATTTAGAGATGTGTATCTCCACATATCGAGTAGTATGCTGTTATCGTATCGATATATGGAGTAATTCCAGTAATATTTGGTCAACGGACAAAATCATCAACACGATATGAAGCTGATTCTGACTTGGTTTTCATTAAACAGGGATTCATAAAACTTATTCTAATTGCGTTGGTTTGATTGTGGTTTCGTAAAATAAATAAATACGGCGTAAATCGCCGTTTGTGATTTGAACTTTAACTGCAAAACGAGAGTTAACTTTTTTAAAGCGAACTGGTCACTCTGCTGCTTTAATTTGAATTTGTATGAGACAAATCAAGTCAGAATCAGTGTCTGGAAACCCTTTTAGTATTTTTTTTTTATTGATGACTTTCTCAAAACTGGCCACACTTATTGTGAGGTTGTGGTTGAGCTTACCAAAACACAAAACGCGAAAAAAAAGAAAGAGAATTTAAAGCACACACAAGAAATTAAAATGAATCCTTCGTTCCAAGAAACCTACTTGGTGTTTGATCCTTCAGGCTACTACGTGGTGTCGTTAACATCACTGCTATTCTGCATATTAATAGGGCTTTACTTTGCCAAATTCTTGAAGGACGATCTCGTGAGTAGCACAATGCAATAATACCCACCCCCTTAAAAAGCACTAAGAAAAAATGCACATACACTTATGCAGGAGCAGGAGGATGAAGGTCTGGGCGCTGACGAGCTTGGCTTGGATGATGAATCCGGTACGGAGGCACAAATGCGTGCGCGACTGCTAAGCGATATGGACATCGACGAAGCCTACGAGGAAGAGCAGGAAGCGTTAAGCGAGAGCGATGCGGAACTAGCGCCCGGAAAAACAGCTGACTATGAGAACTTGGTTGGTAAATTCAAGGCCAAGCAATATAAAAACAAGCTGGAAAAGAATCTGTCAGCCGAACAGATTGAGGAAGAGCGCCGCATTGAGCGGGAACAATTGGCGGCTATATTTGAGTTATTGCGACGACAAGAGGATGAACTGAATCTCAAGGAACGTATTAGTGATAACGAACTGAAGCAGCAAGTGAAATTGTATCGTTAGGCTTGGGTGCTGCATGGGAAACAAAGAAGCAGCATTCTTATTAGAGGCTCTAAATCAAACTTGAACGTGTGATCTATCCACTTGCATGCATATATAATATGTATATCTATCGGGACATTGTTATTTTTAATTGCTGGTTGAATTACAGAGTGAAGGCTGCAGCCTGGATGTGAACTGATTAGTCCCAGTGTCCCGGAAAACATAAAACAGCAACGAGTCATTATTTTATATTCAATGTGTAGTCAAGAATATATATATTATGTATGTTTAGATTTTACTCTGAATTCTCAATATATTTATATGTTTATATGTATATAATGTCCAAAAGTATTATCAAAATTTAGTTGCTTTGTATGCCAAAGGTATTGAATAGCAAGCCAATCAAACATACCAAGAATCTGAATCCTCCAAATCTATATTATAGATGTCAGTTGTTATATTACATAATGTAATCCCAAAGGGAACATTATATGTATTCGCTTGTTTTATCACTTTAAATACAATCTGAATGTGAAAATATATCTTAGTTTTTATTTGTAACTCTTTTTATTTGTCTGTTTTCTAGCATCGGATAATAGAAAAAGAAACTATATTATTACATAGTTTTAGTTTTTCATTTTTATTAGATTTAAAATAAGCGAAGCTCACGGAAAACGCTTTCAGTTTTTAAAGAGCTCTACAGAACTCAGCGATATATATGCTATACCTTCATGGAAATCGATTAAGTTTTAACAATATTAAGAATTTTTAAAATTAAATACAATGAAAAATTTCCTTTTCATTCAAAAATCTTTTATAAACAATCCTAGCAACCCCTTTAATCCTCTTCTAGCAGAAACATAGCAACCAGGATTTCTATAGCAACCGAAATTTTATTTATCTATCATATTGCCAAATATCAATTTCCACTCTCAACTTACAAAAGCCTAGTGAAACTTTCAGAATTTTTGAAAATAAAAACTAAAAAAATCATAAACAACAGAAATGGTAAACTTTGTATATCCCGAGGAACTGTACCTATTCGTGGAGAGTATTCGTTGCTTTCAGGTGCGCGATGTGGGCAGCAGCAAATGGCTGGAAGTGCATGAGATGATCATAAAGCTGAGCCAGCAGGCTGCTCTCGAGGTAGCCGAGCATCGTGAGGAGGAGGTCAAGGAGTTTCTCATTTCCCGGGACAAGCTGTCGGTGCTTATACACGAGGCATACTGTGTGAATCTGTGGAAAACACGCGTCTTGCCACATCTGCTGGAGATTGATCCGAATCCGCAGGCCACATTCCTGATCTACACGGTGCTGTACCATGAGGCTGCTGCTGTGGCTCTATTGGATCTATGCCTTTATCATCCCAGTGGCTGTGAATCGCTGCAGGATTCGGTACTAGATCTGATTGATTATTGTGCCCAGGGCGTTGCCCAGGTCATTGGCCTGGTTAGCATGGGCTATCATGAGAACGAGACCAAGGTAGATGTGGATGAGGCTGTGCTAACCGAACTGGAGCGCCAGAAACGTGATCTTATCTATAAGATTGGTCTACGTTGCGTTTCTCTACTCAACTATCTGGCAGATAATGTATCCCTGTTCCATTTGGGTGCTGCTCGACGTTTGTTGGTTACTCATGATATACCCTGGCTCATGGTGGACGTGCTCTGCTTTCGGCCTTGGCAGCGCACCACCAGCAAGGGTTTGGAAAAGTTTATCGATGAGAAATGGAGTTCCGTTGAGGATGCGGCTAAGGTAATCAAGCCTGAAGCCCAAGCCTGGTTCTGTGTACGCCAGATGCTGCTCAATCCGCAGATAATGGAGAACTATGCCTTGAACGAGCCACGTTGCAAGCAGTTATCCAAGGTAATGTTGTTGCTAGGCACAAATTGAAGTTCTATTTAACACATTTTATCACACAGCTGCTGGGACTGATGCACGAGACGCTCTTGGACCAGTTGCCCGTGTTGATTGAGCTGAAGCAGTTCATCAGTCATTTGACGCTCAGCGGGAATACGGGCAACAAGGCACAAAATCTACTTTTGGAGGATTTGCCGCAGATACAGGCGGAGCTCATCAAGGAGGTGGACAGCGAGGGTGGCTTTTATCAGATAGCACAGAAGCAGGATGGCATATTTTTAAACAACAATAAGGAAGAGATTTGCGCTCTGGCCACCAGACTGACCAATGCCTATGGCACTGAGATGTTATGTGAGCTGGAGCAGCACATGGCAGATTTGGAGCTGCAACAAAAAGCTGTTACAAAGCCAGCTGAATGTGGCGGAGGTGGCGGCGACGCTGCTGAGGAAAAGGTGAACAAGTGTGGCACGTGCCAGGAACCGGCCAAAAAGAAATGCGCCAACTGCAAGCAGGTGCATTACTGTTCTCGGTAGGTGTCACAAGGATAACATTCTACTAAGGCTTTTACACAAATTAACAAATTTACATTCACAGAGACTGTCAATTGAAGGATTGGCCGCAGCACAAGGATAACTGCAAGGGCACAACAGTCTAGTTTCAACAGTTTTATACAACTTTGTATTTTACGTTAATTCTAATAAAGAACATTCCAAAAATGTAGCTCAACATGTTTTGTTTTAAGTGGATTTCTTATGTATTTATTTATTTTTAGCAATAAAAAACATCGCCACGTAGTCTCTCATTCAGCAGACAGAATTGGAATCGGCCGTGCGTTTAGTTTAGCTGTTCTGTCTGAGATGGTCCTTAACCACATCCAATGCGGGTGTCTCCTCACCGAAGTCCTTGATGACAACCACGGAGCAGCCGCACACCTTGCGGGGCTTGCCCTCCTTGTCGATCTTGCAGAGACCGGACCATTCGCCCAGTTTCTTGTGCGCATCGACGCGGATCAGAGGAATCTGATGCTCGTTGCACAGGGCAGTGATCAGTTTCTTGTAGTTGGGCTCATCGAAAGATTCGGCCAGAATGCAGAGAACAGCCTGACGCCTGTAAAGAACAATATGACGTTAGATATCAACAAAATTACTTTCAAAGTGGAACTAAACTAACGTGGAAAGCTCAGTAATTGGAAGAATTGCTAATCAATGTAAAATTCATAAACACGGACCAATTAATATCATCAGCGTGTGATTAAAAATTAAAACACATGTTTTCTTATTGTTAATGCTTACTTGTCCAAAGCCTTGCAGGCCTGGTGAATGCCATGGACGAGTCCATCAGCGATCAGCGACTTCTTCAGCACTTCCTGCAGTGCGGTGTTTATGTCCATGGCGCCGCTAAGGACGGGCGCGGCAGAGGGTACATCTCTGTTGGCAGAAACAAAGTAAATATTAATAAATTAAAAAAAAAAACAAAATTATGACAGCATGACTGCACAGACATGCGCTTTACACAGTTTATTCAGTAATTGGAGAATTTCAAATCAACGTAAATTCATAAACACGGACCAATTAATATCATCAACATAAAATGGCGGAAATGGTGAAATTGTGCATTTTCAACTTACACATCAACGTCGGCCATATTTGATAGGTTGAGGCTGCACTGCACTGCAAACGATAATAATAAAACTATTATTAGTAATGATGCCGTACATAATTGTGAATTAAATTCTGAGTCGGCTTCTGCACGAAATAAGACGGTCTATTACCTTTTTGACAACCGGAAAGAAAGAGACCCAATTCTTGTTGCAGCCAACTTCATGTTGTTGGTATTGATTTGACAATTCAATTCGGACTATGCAACACTAATGCCATACAAAAGCTGGTTGCTATGTCATGCATATTATTAACACTTTATCGATACACTTCACAAAAAAATAATTACACACACACATGTGTAGTTATGTAGGTATTCGCATATTTGTGGGGTAATAAAAAATAAATAATAAAAAATGGAATAAATTTAATGTTCTTATAAATCATTATTTTTATATATTTCTGCAATTTAAGCTCAATAAGGGTATTCCCTGAACATGATTTTATCAGCTATTCCATACCAAATCAAGCAGTGCAATCACCATTAATCGAAAACTCAGCTCGCACTAGAGTAGGGTATTCCGTAATCAGAATAAGTTGCTAGAACAACGTTAATTTGATTTTTCTATCGTACTAGGCTGTTGGGAATAAAATATGGCGATAATGATTTAATAATGTGTTTTAAATCATAAATAATAATGACAAACATATAATTATTAATAGATATAATAGTAATCAATAGGAAATTCAAAATGGCATAAATGGTATGCTCATTAAATCTAAATTATGTTCATATTCTATCAGGCAATTAGAACTTGATGTTCTTTGATGTAGAATTAATTTTTAAAATTCTCTGCATTCAAGCGAATACTACAATTTTTCAGGACTCAATGATGCAGGTTCAATGGAAGAAATATAAACACACTAGATGGTAGCCCAAAAATCTTTTTGAAATCAAATTTAAATGGTATCCCAAAAATCTTTTTGAAATCAAATTTAGTTTGTGGAATACCCTAAACGCTAATAATTTAAATTTGCGCAGTGGGAACTATGCAAAATAAAACTATCGCACCCATATTTAGGTATTTTTTAGCGTATTTTATACAGCTGTTTCCTCAGTCATTTAGCGCCCAAAAACTTTGGAGCCAAGCAGCTCCAACAATTTGGCAAATACGCTAAAAATAGATCTTAATAAGTGTACATTAACTAAGTCATAGGTTATAGTAAAATACACGAGTCAATTGTAGGCCACAGCTTCACAGTGTGACAACGTGTTTATGTTTACATAAGCATCCACCCAGACAACAAATCACAAAAACAACAATGACAAGCAAAATACAGTAAGTGGATTGTCTCGACCCCAGCCAACCCCTCGCCAACATCACGTAGTTTATTAATGTCTACAAATTCCACCACGTGCTCGTGTTAATTGCCGAAATTTACAGCTCAATGCGAATATCGTGTGCCAATTGCAGCCGCTTTGGCTGCTTGTGCTATACTTTCTTTGTGTGTATGTGTGTGCGTGTCTGTGTTATCTGCGCAGAATACTTCTTTACTGCTGATCCGTTTGGCATCGGGTCGGTGTATGAATGAACTTTCCAAATTTGTTGCTATATGACCGCGCTGATAAGAAACATTCTTGTCAACAAATACAGCGAAAGGCGTCGTAAACAACCTGGCTTAACAGTGGCTGCCATAAAAATGAGTACAGTCCGAATTGTTACTCGTTGGGTTAAATAGGCCGGCTTTGAAACTATCGATACTTTAGTAGAAAATATCGTCCTGGCTCGATAGAAACGTTTTTGGTATATCGTTTCCACATCGATGTCGTCTTTAATGTATCGAATGTTAATTTTATTTTATTTTTAAACAAAACAGACCTTTTTCAAATAATTCTTAGTAGTAAAACCATTGCCAATATTTTTTAACAATATATTGGAGCACATTGATATTGTTTTGCAATATATTTCTCAATAAGGTATCGATTTGTAGAAGGGTATCAAAATATCGAAAATCCACCATAGATTATTAAAAAAATAACTATTAATACACTTTTAAAATATTCCAGCTAAAGCATCGATAGTATATATATAGTTATTAACTATCAACAGTAGTAGTCAAAATAATTGTCAATGCGTATTGCTGCTACATCGATAGATCTCGTCATATATATCGATATTTATTTAACATCTCTACTTAGCAGTCTGTACACTATTTTTTGGCTAGCACTGTAGCAGTCTTGTGGGGGGCTATCGCTCAGGTTCATCGACAACTGATACGGAATAAATGCTGCGGCAGTCGTTGATGTTGGACACAGTTTCAATTGCTAATTAGGCGACAAGCCCTCGACTGGGAAACATGAGCAACAATAAGATGAACTTAAGCAACGCAAGGTTGCGTATCGTTTGAGGAAGCTAAAGATGTTAAAAACATGCTAATTAACATAATGCTAATCCAATTTGATTCTCCCATTCAAAATGTTGCAGGGAAGGCAGTCTAGTGGGCTGCGGCAATCCGTTGCTGGACATTTCGGCTACCGTACCCATGCAGTTCCTGCAACGGTATGAAATGAAAGAGGATGATGCTATTTTGGCCGAGGACCGACACATGCCCATCTATCGTGAGCTGGTTGATGGCTTCCAGGCTGAATTCCTTGCCGGCGGCTCGGTGCAAAATTCATTGCGCATTGCCCAATGGATCTTGGGACAGCCGAATGTCGCCGTCTTCTTTGGCTGTGTGGGCAAGGATGATTATGCAGATATACTCAGGCAGAAGGCGCGTGCCGCCGGCGTTGATGCGCATTATCAAGTCAGCGAGGATACGCCCACGGGCACCTGTGCTGTCCTCATCACGGGCACGCATCGCTCGCTGTGCGCCAATCTGGCGGCAGCTAATAAGTTTACCATTGATCATTTGGAGCAGCCTGCTAACCATGCTCTGATCGAGAATGGACTCTATTTCTATATATCGGTAAGTATAAATAGTATTAATATTCAATTCATGCTGGAAAACCATCAATACTGGCGCTTTTTTGGGCTTACAAATGCTGCCAACGATTGTTTTTCAATTCTCATTACAAAAAACAACAACAATTATTTAATCAATTTGTTCCTTTTTTTGCATGCAGGGCTTCTTTTTGACCGTTAATCCGCCCAGCATAATGCGTGTGGCTGCCACCGCCCATGCCAAGCAGCGACCGTTCCTAATGAACCTCAGCGCACCATTCATATCGCAATTCTTCATGAAACCGCTGTTGGATGTCATGCCCTATGTGGATATCATATTTGGCAACGAGGCCGAGGCACACGCCTTTGCCACCGCGCAAGGCTGGCCCGCTGACGAGGATCTGCGTGAGATTGGCAAGCGTCTGGTGTCGCTTGAAAAACTAAATACGTCACGACCACGCATTGCCATACTCACGCAGGGCTGTGATCCTGTGCTGCTCATACAGCATGATTCAGTGCAGGAGTTTACAGTCTCACGTTTGGCGGCGCATGAAATTGTGGATACAAATGGCGCTGGGGATGCATTCGTTGGAGGTTTCCTGTCGCAGTTTGTGCAGGGCAAGTCGCTGGATGTGTGCATACGCTGTGGCAACTATGCGGCAGGTCATATCATCAAGAATCCAGGCTGCACGTATAACGGTGCGCCGCAGTTTGTCGAATAATCATTCAAAAAAGAGAAGAAATACACACACACAAAATACAAAGCAACACACACAACACACACACACACACACATGACACATACGCCGAGTACACCCAAGAGAGGCCTGCAAGAGGCATAAAGCATTGCGCAAATAGATTTGCAACAGCTGCAATTAAGTTAAAACGAGTGACTAAAGACAAATTTTGTTAACACTGATAATTATATGTATATATAATCTACACATTCACCCACACATACAAACCCACACACACACACACACACAACCACAAACAAATATATATATATATACACAGTTGTGAGTTATGCACGGAGCTAACTCTGCGCCTTGTGGTTTATATACAAAGTTAGAGCAATATTCGAATTTAAATTGATAATAAAAAACACATTTAAAAACCCCACAAACGTACACATTCTAACAAATTTGTATTCTTAAGTCTTATATTTTTAGCTGGGTCTTGCAAATTTGACCTAGCAATGACCCCGTTCGAAAATTGAGCTGATAACGTGCAATACATTTGCAACTGTTTATTTCTTATAGGTTCCGGCACCTTTAAAAGATAAGACTTTTGTTTCCTCTCTGCTATCCATATCTTATCTTATATCAATTGCATTTATCTTATCGTATCTTTGGAATTTCTTTAATTATTTGTGCTTACTGTGCATTAAGCACGTATTTAATTAATGAAATTGCAGCTGTACATTTACTGTAAATATTTTCCAACGTTATTTGAACTTGATTTAGATTTGTGTTAATTCGGCAGAGTATCTTTTACGTCGACATAAACGAAAATTAAGTTTTAACTATGTTCTAAATTGTCTCTACAAGTTGCTTCTTTACATTTAGTCCGCATTTAGACAATGACATTTATCTCAGAACGTTTTTCCGTTAAGTTCTTGTTGGTTGGGAGGTGTAGAGCAGCTGCCTGCTCTGCTACACCTCTTTCCTACATGACGTTCAGTCATCGTCTAAACTCTAATTAAAAATGATCACATAGCAAAATTATTGCACTCTACTTTTATAGCTTAAGTTTTCTAAAACACAAAATAAGAACAAGTCAAAGTCGAATTGTCGAGACGACAGAGAAACTTAATTTGAGTACTCTTTCGGTTTTAAAGAACAGATACGAACTTATAGACAATATGTATTTTCGACTAGCTATAATGCAGTCGTTCACACTAAAGTTGTGCAGTGTAGTTCAATTGAAGAAATAGGGTCAGATCTTGCTGAACAAACTATATAGTTCGTTAAGTTCGTTCAACGGCTTCGTTCATTCGTTGCTTTAGCTCGTTAAGCCGCAAAGTTCGTCCAATCCTTCAAATGCCCAACTAAAAGAATCAAACTAGATGAACTGCAATCAGGGATTTAGTTCCTTCGTTCAGTCTGATGATTAGTTCAAAAAAACCTATTCTGAACGATGCGATACAACACTATTAGACACAAATATACTTTGAGCTGCCTATGCAATCCGTTGATAAGTTTGTGACATAGCTTTGATATATTGACATAATGAATCACTCGACGAACATGATAAGATTGTCAGAAAAACTATTGGCCTGGTCTATATAGAATTCGCATTGTCATGTACAGGTTAACCTTAATTTGAGAGAACAAAAGTAAAAATCGCTTTGAAAAATATTAGACAAAAGTGCACACAGATCAAAAACAAAGTAATTTTACTTTTAAAAACGTTACGACATTTTACAATTTTATTTCGTTGTTGCAGTACATAATTAAACAATGTGCAATTAAATTAAAATTCTAAATTTTTGGCCTTAAAAAAATCTTAACAAAAAACCTATAGCTAAGTTTGTGAATTGCTATTAACCGCATTTGTGTAGATGACATATATTTCTTGATGCCCTTCGCCCAGCTAGTCAAGCAGATAGCCTTTGATAAAAGGCAGGCCCGTTGACACACGCTTCTGGTAGCGCACATAATCGGATTGAAAGAAATTTAGCAGCGTGTACTCCTCAACATAAATGCGATCGTGAAAGAAAAGCCAACTGACAGCCGTATAAATGCAAACGCACACGGGATTCATAAGTATCACTTGTGTGCCAATGGACCAATAGAACCAGCCCACATAAGACGGATGACGGCTGTAGGCATAGATGCCCGTGGTGATGAGCTTGTGGTCCGAGTGCTTTTCATCCTGCACCTGTTGCAATGAATATATGTATTAAATGTTGTATGATTATAGTTACAGAGTGTACAAACCAAATGCGTAAAGCTGCGACCCGCTGTAATGATGGCCACCTTGCGCGTCACCTCGCCACAGATGCACAGCGCCACGCCCAACAGCCAAATGTAAGCGTAACGCTTAAATTCAGGCAGAAAATAATACTCTAAAACAAATTCCAGCCAGCTGGCTGCTGCAGCCAAACCATAATGCACTGAATGATTTAGCATAAAAGAGTCTAGCGATAGCGTGCGCGGATTAGCCCACGCAATGACCAGAAACTCCGAGTAATGGAAAAAGGACATGAAGCAGCCATAAACACCAAATTGGCGCCAAGCAGTGGGCGCAAAACAAATGACTAGCACGCTCACCGCCTCCACAAAGCCCAGAAAAGAAGCGCGTATGGCAACCTGCATAAAAATAAAAAAAACAGAACTAAAGATAAACAAGGCACTTGTGGAATGAGTCATTACACACCTGATAGTCGCTGTTCCTAAGCACAAAGCGTATTATCATATTGATTAGCGCATAATAAAGCACTGGGCCCCACAGAATGGCGCCCCACACATTGGGCACTATACCATAATAGATCTGTGGCACAGATGGCAACAGGACAAGACCCGCCGTGGCCAGAAAACAATACAAACTGACGCGACCTTCGTAGCAGAGTGTTGTGTGAGCGTTGGGCGGTGCTGTTGTTGGTGGTCGTTGATTGTTTACACACATTATAACTAAATCACAAAGGTTTTTGTGCGGCTTTTGGCATAGAATTCATTAAAAACTAAATTTTGAACAGCATTTGCAAGAACGTAAATAAACAGTGTATGCGCCGGCAGAACAATTGCGGGAAATACTCAAAATGCAAGGTTACGTTGCGATGTTTAAAGCAACGCATTGCTAGGCAAGCTACGTCATGACATTCAATACAATATTGATATTATCTATTAAAATATGCTCTAGAGTTGAAATTCTTTTCAGAATATGTTTTCTTATAATTATCTTCTTATCATCAACTTGAGGTTTGCATTGCAAATAAAATATTGCTTGAACAGCTAAGTGTATCACTAGTGACGTCATGCTTGCTGGATTGTGATGGCACAACCTTCCCAAGCATGTGACTCCAGCACTAGCTCATGTCTATCGATATTTGTTGCTGTTATGTGCAGGCTATCGATAATCAGCTGCGCATGCATGACATGAATTTCGATAAATTTGTCTGCAGGTTATGTAAATCGCTACATTTTCAATTAAATTGTAAAGAATTCTTTACAAATTGTTAATTAAAGCTTAGTTATGGTATTTTTAAATATTCCAATGCTGGTGCGAGCTCGCGGCCCTGATGAATTTTGGCGCAAGCGACGTATTTTCAAACTCGCCGCGGTAATCTAAAAAAACAAAAACAAAGCGGCATTTATATACTTTAAATAAATAAATTATTTTAGCATTACCGCAGTCGCACCCGCAATGTTTATTCCTTTGCCATACGCAGCGTACATCGCGCGCTCGCCTATGCCACCAAAGGACGCAAGCTCAAGAAACTGGACATGGCACAGCTGTGGACAACGCGCGTTGAAGCCGGCTGCCAACAGTATGGAGTTGCTTTGGATACCTTTAAGGAGGGCCTGGCACGTTCCGATATTTTGTTAAACAAGTCAGTTGGATCCGCTCACACTTTGGTCTACATATTTCATTTAAATATCTTTACTTTTGCAGAAAAATGTTGTCGGACTTGGCTATTTGGGAGCCGCGTTCGTTTGAGGCCTTGGTAAACATTTCTCGAGAACGTGCTGCTGTGGAAGGTTTGCCTGATATTAAGCGCAGATCGGCTTTTAATCAGGTCTATGGACTGAGTAATCTAAAGCTGGATTAGTTTAAGTGTTGTTTATGCATTGTACAAATATAGTTTTATATATTAACAGAAGATTCTAGTTTTATTTTTTGGATGATGCAAAACAAAAACATTGCATTGAAATTTTATTGTAGGGGGGAGGAGGTTACGTACTAATAGCAAACAAAGAATTCATAGAATTTGTAGTGCATTTTATTCCAATTTGGCCAAGATGTCTGACTCGCGGAACAGGAACATCTCCTGCTTATCATCCTTCTCCAATTGGACCTTGGTGCCACCGAATTCAGGCAGCAGAACGCGATCGCCCTCCTTAACGCCAATTGGAATGTGACTGCCAGTGGTCTAATTGAATACATATTTCGATTATTATTATAGTTTAATTAACATACACAATTATGAAATACTTACAACATTGCGTGCACCGGGTCCAACGGCTACAACAGTGCCTTCCAGCACTTTGCCCACCGCCTTTTCTGGCAACATGATGCCACCTTTCGTCTTGGTAAGGGCTTCTGCGCGCTGCACCAGAATGCGATCCAGCATGGGGATGATCTTCTTAATAGCGGCCGACTACATTTCATACAAATAAATTCAATTAATCAAAATTGATGTCACATTCATAAATGCGCCCAACTTGAGGCTGGGGCAGAGAGTTACACAACAGCCCGGCAAGGCGAGTTATCAGTGTGTATGTGGAAAGTTCGAGAAACATGATGAATATTTTACGCAGAGCATGTTTTTTTCTTTGCATATGAATGGAGAAAAGATTTCACTTACCATTTTTATATTATTAAATGCAAACTGGAGCGCTTAAAACTCAATTATATTAGTTAAAATTAAAGATTCAACTACACGTGCGGTGCCGGTCGCAATTGTTCGAATAGTGATGTAAAATATCTAATACGTATTTGGCATCGATGCTTTTCAGCGTTGCCCGTTATCGATATGTTAAGCTATCGGGCAACGTATTTTATCGCAAAATTTAAATTTAGCCGTTGAGCAATGTAGCTTTGGCGCGATATTGTAATTCACTATTCTGCAGCCAAAGTTCAAATGATTAAAAGTTTATTACAATTTTGATCACTTTACTTTGGTTTGACAGAAGGAGCACTTGTTACTTATGGTTCAGAACGAAATGGAACTAAGTATTTTACAAACGGTTAATTCATTTTATTCAATTAAAAAAAAAGATAAATTATTTTGACACAATTGCTATTTTCCGAATTTCTAAGAAAGTTGCGTTAACTGTAGTAAATTAACTGATTTATAAATTGAACAAATTAAAATTGCATATTTATCAAATCAGGCATTCTTCCAATTCTGAGTTCACATGACTCTGATGTTAATTGATAAGTAAATGGCAGAATTCTGACGGAAAAATATCCAGTTTACATTTACACTTATTTATATTAGGTAGCAAAATACTGGAAAAGTATGTAACAGGCATAAGGAGGCATCTCCAACCCTATAAAACATATATATTCTTGATCAGCATTAACAGCCGAGTCAATATGAAAGCTCGTAGTCGGGCATATTCGACTAGAGCATTCTTACTTGTTTTTAGTAGAACAGAATTTGTTGACTTGGTAAGGTAGAAGTCATTGTGTCCTATTTGAATTCCAGGCTAGGGTATGGATGCTGTCATGTCTAAGCCGTTAGCTTATAACTATAACATATAGATTATAATACATTAATGTATTTAACATGCGTGTCTATGTTTAAATAAAATGAGGGGTTTCAAATAAATACCAACTGATATGAAAATATCTAATCTATCTTAGCCGATATTTTGTAAAATGTATCAATGCAGTCAAAGCCAGCTTTGCTAGTTGGTTGCATTTTGAGTGCCACTTCGCTGGAGACATTATTTTTTTTAAACTCGCCGCTAAATTCAACAAACATTTGTTGCAAATCGTTGCAAATGTTTCCATAGATAAGTCTGTCAAGTAGTTTCCCTTGTAATATGGCAATTGTGGCCAGACAAGGGACGTGCGGAAAAGTTGCGACGCGATTCGCTTGCCTGTGGCGGGAGTAATAAATAGGATTAGAATTTATGTAGATTACAAAGAAAAACAATACGAAACTTACGCCGTGTAGCTCATCGCAGCTAAGCTTTGAAAGTGGTATGCTGAAAACTAAAGATATGGCGTTCTGTAATGTTATATTACTTCGATCCTGTCGAGCCACGCACAAGGTAACAAAAGTATCACAAATACCATTGACCTTTAACTTGTGCTGATGAAACAACAAATCACATATGCGATGACTATAGTGCATTATCTTACGAGGAAACTCCGCCTCCAGCAGCATAGACAGCTCCCGGAAAATTGCACCCAGAGCCTTCAGATCAAACACATATGTATTACTTGCTGTGGCAATAACGATGACAGATGCGCTGCAGTGTCGCCCATAGAAACTAGGCTCTACCAATACGGAAATGATGGTCTGGTCGCGTATATCGTTTAGAGCCATATGATACGAACGATCCGTTTGCTGTATAAGTATAATGCGCATCAGTTTCTGGTCCAACGATGCCAGTTCGTGTGGCAACAATTTTGAAGTTGTTTTTGTTTCGCTTTGACCATCATATGCAGAGGCGAAACTTGCAATGCTTTCGCACTCGCTGTCCACTTCGCTGTTAAGGTCCACAAAAATCTCATTTGTACTACACGTTTTGTTTATTTCATTCATTGTGTGTGTTAAAAAATCTAAAGAGTATAAAAACGACGTAAAATTTAATCGAACTTGAGCAATAATGAACTAGTAGATGGACGAATGAACTAGTAGATGAACGACAATCAGCGATAAAGTTCATTTGCATAGTTCGATTCCATACTCTTCGATTCGATACATCTGTGTTTCTACATATGTATGTATTTTAAAAAGTTATCACATTTTTATTGGTACAATTTAAATTGAATACTTACTTTTTATAGCAGAATCTATTAAGAGCTCACGAAACATCAGTTTTTCGGGTTTAATTTTACACGTCAAGTGGACACGACTTATGATCCAGCTTATCTAATTCCGCATTTTAAAGCGAATCTTTCAGACTTTGATGAACTAGATCTTTTCTTTGAATCACATCTCAAGAAGATGGCAACCAAAGATAAACAAAAAAAGTGGCGTGTGTTTAGCTAAAGTTTGTTTATTTTCTAAGAAACATTAACATTATGATTCATTTGTTATAAGATTTTACTTTTTGCTGATAGCGATTAGTAGAAAAGAATAAAAGATAGAATGAAATACACAAACAAGTTACTCGTTCTTCGTTATCTCTTTTTCGTCTACCAAAAATCAATACAAAAACAATTTTGCATGCTTTCTTATTGTTCTTGAATTTTCTCTCCCATGCTTCGTAGAAACATATGTTTTATACAAATGTAAAAGAGAGAAAGACTAACTTGGGTTGCAGCGGTGCACTGAAACAAATCGCGTATCGTTTTCGATAGAGATTTCAAGCTTTCGATCTATTAAAGTATAACTGTCTTAAATTAATGTAATGTAGAAAAGTGATTTATTGAAATATAAAAAATATATATGTGAGACCTCTTGCATTTGAAATTTCAATTGTAGATCCATAACTAAGCTATATGCACAGTACTTATGTAAATATGTACATTGTACATTGTTCAGGTACTTACATATATATACTATATATAGTATCTCTTTGGCAAAATGTTGGCCAATTTATTAAATGGCTTCTTGGTGCTTAGACAAAGTAACTTTGTCAATCAGGCCAAGGGCTTCTGGCATTGCAATAAGCCCAATTGCTGCCCGCAATATTACCTCAGCACAGATTTTCAAAATGTTTTAATTGTCGTATATACTAATTGCACTTGACTTTAGTTTAAGCAACCAACAATGCTACTGCTAGCCTTAACTGCTCCTCCAACCCAACCAACCAGTCAAGGCATCAAGCTATCAATTGGGGATAAGAGAAGTTTTCTGCCATAACAGCCAGACAGCAGTCGGACGACAAAGAGCTTAACATAACTGTGTGAAGGCTAAAACAAGTAAGTATATTAGCCAAGACTGATCGAATTGGAGGTACCCTGTATTTTTCTGATGTACACAGACGAACAAGACTAAACAGAATCGACTATTAAGATTGTTCAGGATCAGAAATAAGTGTGGTAAAGTATTTAATCTGCTGCAAGTTAAACAGTGTTTTTTTCTATTTACATAGTACTTTCTTTCTTTTCAGTTGTCGCATAAAATGAAATTAACATTGCAAATCTTTTTAAATTTCATTTTAGCTATGCTCTTTTGCAACACTTTTCAATGCCGCTCCACACCTGAAATCTACACTGATTATAAGATTTATAAAACGCTAAGCGGCTGCAGGGCGAAAAGGTTAATTGCTTTGTAAGCGGCCTGATGGAAAAATGTGTAGCTAACCACGCGGCGGGAGCCAACACTGAAGCTGACTCAACTTAATTGGCGCACGAGGCGCATACTTAATGCGCTTAGATGCGGGCCAAGCTCATCACATCGCATCACATTGCCTCATTGCTTCGTTGCAGAAGCCGCTTTTGTGCTTCTAATTAGATTCAACGGGGGAAAACCGTTGAGTGCTGCAGTTCGTCCGCTACGTTAATCTTCGCCAGCATCGAAAATTGAGACGAATTCCGTGGATAGCGTTTCTTAAGTAAATTAGGTGTGAAAATAAGTAGCATTTGTTATTCGTTTGCCAGCGTGTGCACTGACTATGAATTGATTTGAATTTGAATTTGAAATTGAACTGTTACAAATAGAAATCTAGCTAGCAATTTGCTTGACTTTGATGTTGGCTAACTTTGTAAAAAGTTTCAAGACTGTTAAATGTAACAATTTGTATTGATTTGTAGTCAGTTCTATAAAAGTATTTTTAGCTAGAACATTAACAAAGACTTTTTAATTTGTTGATTGAACTGCGAACATGTCTAAAATTATATATTCCAATTGTGTAACATATACTAAAATTTGCAAATTTAATACAGAACTCAACTCAAACCCTGACTAGGATCAAATACAGGACAAACTTTGTGATATGGGCACTGATTTGATGTTACTAACATACTTAAATCAACAATAACAAGCGACAACAGCGGCAACAACCAACACTAAACCATACTAAAAATAACAACAACAATGATGATGATGATGATGATGATGATGATGAACACACGCGATGACAACAAACAAATAAAAATAAACAAAATATATGAACGGCTGATTGCGTTGGTTTGGTGGGCTTTTCGGTTTGATATTTGTGCATGTGAAACATGTAAATGGCTTTGCATGTTATGTGTGTGTGTGTGTAACAACAAAATCAACCACTGTTACAACAATAATAACAACAACATTGCACTAATTACCCTAATTGTACACGGGCGGTGTGGAAAACACTTTGAGCCAACGATGACGACAAAACTCCAATTTGGACTTTGACTTTTGTCTGCCCAACTTTTGCTACATTGTCTCTGTGTTGATCTCGTGTCAATAAACATTCTACTATATACATGTTTTTGAAAAAATTATCTTTATTCTGAATTTCACTTACGTATCAATTGCACCGAAATCAATGTAGCATACTTTTTGGAGAAATGATTCGAAAATGAATCATTCACTTACAGCGCTGCTATTTAGTAGTAAGTCATAATACTATTTGAAAAAAAAAGTATTCTGAATCTAAATCGAAATGTAATCTGAATTGAAGTTAAGCTTGTCACCGCTTTTCAAATTTCAAATGATTTTTGAAAGCTACTTAAAATCTGTTTATATGAATATCAACTGCAGTAATATCATGGCATCAGGAAGCCGCTCACGTGCTCAACTCTGTTAGAGAAATACTTGGAGGTTTTAGCTTTACCGTTAACGTCATCGGGTTAGAAGGCCGCGGCACGTGGGCATCGCGTGCGCGACGTGTGCCGACTGTTATTACGTATACGCCAAGGCGGCCAACTGTGTAGAAATAAAACATTAAATTACGTAGGTCGCTAGTTGCCCATTGTTTCTGACTCTGTGTCTGTGCCTCTGACTGTGACTGCGACTGTAAATGTGACTGCGATTCAGGCTGCAACTTGGGGCAAGTGTGGCACACACGTAGACCGCGCACGTAGCTGAAATTTTAAGCAATCAGCCAGGTAGCCAGATAGCCGAGCAGACAGATAGTCAGACAGGAAAACAGATAGACAGACAGCGAGACAAAGTGAGATAGAGAGAGAGAGAGAGTGAGAAAACGAGTCAGATGGTTTTGAGCGTTGGACCGCCTGCGGTTTCGTTTTGAAGTGGCCTTTAATAGTTTGCTGTCTGCAACTGCAACGAAATGTAGCATATAGAATGCTGTATGTATGGCATGCAACGTGTGGACTATATGTATAGAGTACAATTATGTGTGTGTGTGTGTGTGTGTATTGTGTGTTGTGGCGTGCTGGCAAACCAAAGAACAGTTTAATGAAATAGCGAAGAAAATTGTGGCTGTTGCAACACAATACAGCTACATAAATGGCACTGCTGCAACGCGTACTGAAATTGTAATTATGCAGCAATTGCAATGACTGCTAAGCGAGCGTCGCATTTCAAATGACCACAAGCGAATTTATAATGCTCTAAAGCAAGCGCTAACAATATGAATCCATAAAGTTAAGAGGCAACTTGGCTTAAGTAATGTAAGCCGCATCTATGATATGGCTTAAGAATACAATGCTTGGACATATTTTAGAAGGTGTTTGTTTTTAAAATGAACTGCTTGTTTTGTGATTTGATTATGGTTAAAAATTGATTTTTCAGTTGAAAGAATTCAATGCAAGTAGATTTTAGCATACAGAATCATAACAGAGAAATTAATTAAATTTTTAAAATATTACGCTGAACTGAATTTCCAATAAAACAAATATTAAAAATCTAATTTAATTTATGTGTGCTTGATGTATTCAAATTTCAAGCTCAATTCTGACAAAGTAATATGTGTACCACTTCAAAGAAATTATATGCGTAGAAATTTAATAAATAACAATGTTTGCCTTATATCCTCAGGATATGATTCTTATTAAAATAATAATCAATTTGAGATAGTTTTTATAAAACACACACAAACACACAAATACACACAACGAAATAATCAAGCAAGCCAACGATTTGTATATCAAAAAGTCATGTTTAAAATAATGTTGCCTACCTTTAGGGGCAAACGAAAATCAAAAATCAAGCAGCAATTGGCAATATTTCAACAAATTTTTAGCAGAGACTTTTCATAGCCTTAGGAAAATGCTGAAGCTTAAGTTAAATCCCAAAACAGCTGTTGCACAAGTAGCCACAAAAAAAAGGAAACATGGCTTTAATACTTTTGGCCAAACAAGTTGAATGCTACAATCCGCAAAAATGCCGTCTCAATAAAACTAAATGAGTGTGTTGAGCAAAAGAACAAGCATGTTATACGTTTGTGTGTGTGTGTGTGTATGTGTTTTTGTGTGTAATAACAGAGCAAATAAACAATGTCAAAGCAAACAAATATTAACAATGCCAATAAACATAAGTAAAGCACATACCGAGTAAAGTACCAAGAAAATAATCCTCGAAATAATCATTATGGCCATAAGAAGGCGACGGCTGTATTAGAGAGCCAAAGTCACAGAGCTATGTAAAAAATGCAATGGGCTATCAAAATAACAACAACAATAGAGTGGACACATCTGAATAATGTCCATATCCTTGCCCAAGCACTTTGAGTGTATTAGTGTGCAGAGTCTCAGTGTTTATCTTAACATCTAGGTAGTAGCATTAGTTCGCATGCCAAATGCCGGATGTTTAAGCATACAAAGCATTGACACACATACATACACACAGATACCCACGAACATGTAAACACACACACACTGAGAGACGCATAACAAAGCCCAAAAGGATAATCGGCCTAGATTTAATGGTATTTTTATGTTAGCTAAAGGATTTTTAATTGCTTATATGGAGAGCTACCACACAAAACCCCCCATTTAAGTGCAAAGGACACAAGGCTCAATTTATTTGTAGGCAGGTGTAACGCAAATTAGACAAAAATTAGCAAAGCCACAGGCGCTTAAGGATACGGTAGTCCGTAGTCTACAAATTGATGATAGCTAGGGGCATTCAAACGCCGTGTTAATTAGTTTTGTATCCTCGAGGCTTGGCTTGGATGCATGTTGATTGATAGGATTTGGTCTAGAGGGAGCCTGATAATAAAAATGTTTGACAAAATGTAGGCCAAAGATTTATACAGCTACACTGACGTTTAGTTCGTAGAAAAAACTAACTTTCGTTTCAAATTTCTGCATCAATTGAGTAAAGTGTTGCATAAAGGCCTGTTCTTAAATCCGTGCGATTTTCAAAAGGAAAAGCGTATTAAATCCGTAAGATTTGCGACTTACTTATTCGATTTGCGTTCAGAATGGTTTCATTTTGTGTTTTTTGAAACCAAGTTCGAACCCAAGTTTTGCAAAACTTTTAAAAACATAAAAGTTTAACGTTTTGTGGAATTCAGAACAGCAATCAATTACGTTTTTGCAATTTCAAACGGTAACGGAATGCAGAACATGGCTACAAAGTAAGTATAAAATATTAAAAATCCTTTAAATGGATTATTGTAAATATAAGCTATTAAAAACAAAGCTAAAAACAAAAAAAAAACACAAAACTTTAAACATATGTTTGAGTGTATACTGATTAATTGTGCGCCAGATTCATTAATGAATTCCAAATAGGCTGCAAAGGACAAAAAAAAAGTTAAAAACAAAAGTTAAAAGCCTGGTAAAACGGCAGGCAAATCTCATAAATCAAGAAGATGCTCATTAATTTACATCTTGACAATTGGTCAATGTTCACGATTTAAAATGCATTAAAAAAAAGCAACAGTAAAGCGTGGCACAAAAATTGCAGAATTGTGTCAAAATACAAAAAAAAAAAAGAGCAGCGTTCAGGTCATGTCCTGGCCGCGAAAATGATTAATGATAAATTATTTAAGGAACGTTGACAGCAAATAAAATAACAACAACAAGGTAGCTGGAATATTTACGAGCATTAAATGTATTTAAAATGTTATTACAGCAGCCGAGCACTTGATGACCTCAAACAATATAAAAGCATTAAAGCAAATAAATCATGAATATTAAGTTTTGCCACAGGACCAAAGAACAAGAGTCAATTGCTGAAAGTTCATTTGATGGAAATACACAGAGAATAAAGACAACGTTGCAGACTATTGTGTGGATGGCACTTCAGAGCTTAACGGCTTAGAAAATAAAGCTTCTACTCCCTTTCGTCCTTCCTATAGATACAAATGGCATAAGTTTGCATGGGCCATCCATTTGATTAGATCGCCTGTCCAGCTACAAATTCACAAAATACTCGAGGGGCACAAATGTTTATGCAATTGGATTCAATTTTTCTAACTCATAATTCGAACAATTGAAGGATTCTGCAGCTATATGCTCCCAAGTGGATGTCTGTGTGTGTGTGTGTGTCTGGCTGTGTGTGTGTCTGTCTGTGTTGCTGTTTTAGTATGCAATCTGCTTTGCGGGCATTTTTGGTTTTTGTTTATTAAATTCCAGCCATGGACTAGCTCAAAAGATTTTTCGAGCTTTACTCAAAATTCCTGTCAAGTATTTTGCCTCCCCTCCCCACCCCCACCACAAAATGTGTGCAAAATGTGAAACGCAGCGTTTAAACTATGCAATTTTTAAAAGTTCTCATTAGTTGAAACTTTACTCATTGCCACAAAGTGCGTTGAGTGTTTTTAAAAAAAGGAAAATCATACCAAACCAGCGCATCAAAGCCATTTTTAGGATATGAACAAGCAACAGCTTCAAGCTTACTTTCCACTAAGATTTAAGATCTAAGCTAATATCAAGCTAACAAAAGTACACAAGAGTTTAGTTTCAAGTTGAGCTCAACGTTTTTGCTCGGCTGTATAAATGTCCTGAAAATGATACAATTGCTGCATACCCCCGCAAGCCGCAACCTTCAAAAAAAAAGACACATAATGCCATATACCACATGAGTAAAGCCAAGCCGCTGCAAGCCCAACCGAAGCTAATTTTGTCTAAGTGGGTAAAACAAATACTGAGATTTCGTGCTGCAATGTCAGCCCAATTCGAGGAACAATCCCCTCAACAAACAGTGTACCGAGCAATGCTCGGCTTTTCTTTTTCATATTTGTTGGCTGAATTTTACGGCTAACTGGGGAGCTGGCTGTAACTTCAAAAGCAAGAAAAAAAGAAAGAAGAAAAACCAAAACAAATGACAAACAATAAAAATCGAGTATACGCATTGGTTGCTTAAAGGATCAGCGGATTTTGCGCTGTGTGTGATTGTGTGTGTGTGGTAACATTTTCAATGTATTTCAAGTGCTGCTGTTAAAGTTATTGCTGCATAATATCCGACGCTAAGCATTTCCGTTTGCACATATAATTACGCGCCTAACGAGGACGAAGAACATAAAATCTTCAAGTGAAAATAAAACGGAGCCTAGCAAATATAAAATATTAAAAATAAAAATTATACATAGCTGTACATGTGTATTATATAAGAAATTTGCAGCCAGCGCATGTTGCGTTGCAATAAAAACCGCCAGTTAATGTTTATGCACGTCCAGAGCCAAGGACCAGTACACAGCACAATTGTCCTGCGGCGCCTGTGTGCCATTGTCGGAGCTTATGGCCAGACCATTATGGACAACTGCAATGGCGACAATAACGTGCCGTTGATGTTTCACACCTGAGACACATTTTTGGAGGATGTGCGCTCGCTTCGTCCCATTCCCATTTCCATTTCCATTTACCAATCCCCTTGCCCGCTTACAACGCAACTGAACAGGTGGTTGGCGCAGCGCCCAAAAGTATGCTATTAAAATTGACTATGCTGTGGAACACATGTGTACATATATATATATATATGTATTTTTATACATTTATAAGCTGAGTGCTTGAAATGTTGCCAAGCTGGCAAATGCAACACAAATTTTGCGGTTTTGTGGTTATCCTTTTAAGAAGCCAAAAACAACAACAACAACAATAACAAAAACAACAACAGCAACAACAACAACAGCAATAACAACAATGACAGCCAGTAGACTGCTAAGCTTGTTAGACATAAAATATGTTTTTGGCAGATTTTTATTGCAAAGTGTATTTAATAAATAAATTTACATGGAATACCACGCTTTGCCTATCGAAACTGGCTGCCAAAATTGAAGGCTTTGCATTAATAGGATTCTATATATGTATATATATATATATGTTAATATAACTGCTGCGTAGGCAGAAGCTGCTAAATTTTATGTGAATTTCGTTTGAGTTTAAATGGGTTTTGTTGTAGTCTCAAATGAATACCCAAAAAAAGAAAGAACAAGTAAGAATACTCTAGTCGAGTGTGCCCGACTACGAGACTCCCTGCTCCCTACATGCATTTCAAGCAGTTCAGCGGCAACACAAGCAAGCAGTGCACTCAACTTGCACAGTGCATGTCAAACTGTTGTTGCTGCTAGCTGAGACGGGCGTAATAGATTCTTCCATAACTTTGGTGCTATTTATCCGATCGTGTTGAAATTTACACATCCGAAAGACATTGATTAAACATACATGTGTATCAAAAATCAAAGCTTTATCTTTAAAATTGTGACTGTGGGAGTCTTTTTCGATTTGTCTTGTTGAGGGGGTGCGGGGGGTTTTTCAATTTGAAATAAACTTGATCTGCGTATGGTATACAGGAACCTGCATGCCAAGTTTGGTGTCTCTAGCTCTTATAGTCTCTGAGATCGACGCGTTCATACAGACGGACAGACGGACAGACAGATGGACATGGCTAGTTCGTCTCGGCTGTTGATCCTGAACAAGAATATATATAGTTTATATAGTCGGAAATGCCTCCTTCTGCCTGTTACACACATTTGCAGTACTTTATAACTCCCTTTTTCACATTTTTAATGGGAACAGGGAGTAAATATTGAATGTTAAGTTATTGTTTAATAGCCGTTTAAAATGTTACTTATTCTATGAACAATTTTCTATTCCAAGTTAGAACTTTATCAAAAATGTTGATAGATTTGTTTAGGTTCCAGTTTTATAATAATGTTTGAAGTAATTTAGTAAACAAGTTTATTTTCGTTATGGCAATGTCCGTCTGTCCGTCCGTCTGTCCGTACGTCTGTATGAACGCAGGTCTTTTCCACAGTTTTGAAGCTAGAGCAACCAAACTTGGTATACATATTGATATATAGCATAGGCAGACAAAGTGTCAAGATCTCCCCCACACCCCCAACCCTTCCCCCACAGACCCCAAAAAACCTATATCTTGCACAGTTTTATAGCTAGAGTAACCAAATTTAGCACAAAGGCTACTTACTACATCCTTGATTGATCTGATAAAAAAAAGTGGCTAAAAAAGAGTATATCGCAGTCGGGTGCATCCGACTGCAACGTTCTTACTTGTTTTGATTGTATCAAATCCATATTTGAGGCAATGTCAATGTCTATGTCGATGTTTCTACATATTAAGTTAAAAACAAAGCTAAAAACCGAGTTCTAAAATTTGTTTTTATTAAAATATAATATTCCTAAAAAGCATTCTTTCGCTTAAGAGCAAAATGAACATTCAACAAAATCTCAACCGCTACTTTATGTTTCATACCATTTGCATGACAGTGTAATCTAAATAAGTTCTACGATTATTTGCTTAAACTTTACGAACTGAAATTTGCATTTTAGATATATTTGTTGTTGTAAGTGTTGTAACGTTAAAAGCGCGTTTCATGAGACGCCTTAATTAACCTAAGCACACAAAATGATTTCGTGTATGCCCTCAGGCATTTTGGCCAATCAAATTGAGCATAAATCTAAACAAAAATTGTAGGCTGCCTTGGCAGTTTGCGTTGCTTTGGCCGCGGGCTGAGTTTAATTAAACCTGAGCAGCGCCAAAATTTAAACGTTTAATTGAAAAACTTTAAACGCGACTTGTCTCAAGAGAATATAAACGACACTTTTTTAGTTGGTAAGGGTGGTGGTGGTGGTGGGTGGAATTGGCATGTAAGGCGTCGCACACACACACACAATGCCACAAGCGGCAACTTTGACGCCGAGTCAAACGACATTTTTTTTGGTGAGCGACAGTTTTTGGTTGGTGGTATGGGAAATAAATGCGCGAGGCAGCGGTAAAGTTGGCCAAGAGGCAACAATTTTGCTGGCAGGAAGGCAGTGAAAAATTATGACAGTTGATAGTTGGCTGGCAGACAGTGGCAGCAGCAGGCGGGCAGCATTAAAATCACTCATACGCACCGTGCAGCGTTGAAGCAAAGCGACTAACGTCACTTTTTGTTAGCAGTTTGCCAGGCAGTTGCCCTGGGAGCAGCATTAATTGACACGTGATAATTTAATTAACGTGGCTACAAACGTGGCAACCAACTAGTACTAAGCGTCATCATCATCATCACCATCATCATCATCATCATCATCAGCAACACCATCGATGGCAACACCAAAAGCCATTGCTAAAGAAACATCGCTGGCATTTTGCTCTCCCTGTGAGTCTGCTAATTGGGTCAGCTTTGAGGTTGGACCGGGTTTGCCTGCCCATCATTGTTTTCCCATTGCCATTGGCCCCAGGCACAGCCACTGGAGTGGTGTGGCATGGTGTGAGTGCCACCATGCAACGTACGCAGCCCTATGTTGAAGTGTCTCTTAATTACACTGTGCGACGCTTGTTGGCAAAAGGGATTTTCTTGTTGTTTGCCCGATGACAACGCACCGCTACAGTTTTCCCTACTCTTTTACGCTGCTACAGTTTCAGAGGCAGTGTGCCAATGTATGCCACAAAGTATGCACAGATAATTGACATCAGCTTAGAACGCGTGTTTGCCCTCCTTCCACCTTCTTAGCCATAACTTACATATGCGTAAAATAAACTACACTTGTTCTGCAAATCAAGCAAGTTTATGAGAATTCCACTTTCGATTTAGTTTCGCAGCAGTTTTTAAAGCATACTTTTTGGCGCGAATATAAATAAAGTTAACTGAACTCCTAAAAGTATGCCACATATATATTCAGTTTTATTATATTCAGCCCTGTTCTGAGCTATACTTTCGAATTGAATCCACAGATATAATGAAAGCATACAGCCCTGTTCTGAATTTCACTTTCGAATCAGCTGCAGGAACAGCATACAATAACATTGTTTAGTTGCTTTATCAATTCATGTCATTTTTTGTCACTCCTAAAAGTATGCTATGATTTTGTCTGTGGAGTTGGAGATATGGTATCCAAGTTTACGGTATACCATCAAAAACGAACATGCACAAAGTCGATAGTGTAATTCAGAACAGACTTTGCACTTTTAAACTCTCAAAACTATATGGGCTTAGAAAAACATTAAGATTTTTCTATCTTTGCTGCTACAAAAACTATGCTAAACACTTTTAGAATCTAGAATACCAAGAGAGAATTACTTAAATTGATATACACACTTCTTGAAGTTTGCTTGTTTATTTAAAAACTTAACTTTATAAATGTTTAATTAACTGATAATGTTTTTCAGCTCTTGCACATTTCATTGTTGAACATTTAAAATCTGTTTTTTCTGTGGCTTTTGCATCAAAAATATTTATGTTTACTGTTTAACTTATATGCACAAACAGACATGGCTTATATATATAATCAAGCCTCAAGGCTTAAAGTATGCAACAAGCTGCAAAAATGCTATATGCCTGGCTTTATTATTAGTTGTTGTTGTTATGCAGTGTATAATAATAGACTTATTATAGCTCGATTTAGTTGTGAACGCAGTTAAAGGGTTCTTGCTAACCCTTTTGTTGTTATTGTTGTTGTTACTATGCAGGGGCGCCGAGCTCTAGAAAAGTTGTAAACTTTATTTTCCTCTTGTAAATTATACATTTAATTTATTTTGAAATATATTTAATGTTAGGCAAATTTGAATTAAAAATTAGTTAAAGTTTTGTCTTTAGCATGACTACGCCACTGTATATATATAGTATACATTAGCCCTGGGCTTAGTACTATATTTATGCGATTAAGCGGATGAATTTAACCGATTTAGCCAACGCTCGACGCACAAAAGTATGCAACAAATATGCGACCTATTTAAAGAGTGCATTACAGTGGGTGTGTGTAGATGTAGTATGTATTATATAATGTGCACTTTTCAGAGATACTCTTTTTATAATAACATAATAATAATAGCATTATATTAGATACATATATACCTTAGTTATAATAAGCATATATTGCTTTATTTCTTTGCTTTTTCAGCCACTGCGCTGCAATGTGGCAAATGGACTGAGTAGAAGTTAAGTGCAGCTTGAGCCTTTTTAAATATAGGTAAAATACTTCTACACATCATTGCCAACTACCTTCGACTATGTCCTTCAACCAACATTTAACATACCATCAAACACCACCCACCACCCACCACCCACCGCCCACCGCTCGTTGCCATTGTCAACAGACAATGCCGCTGGTGAATGTGTTGAAACTTTCAAGTGAAATGTCAGGGGTAGGGAGGGAGAAGGGTGTACGGGGGCTAGTGTCGGAAGTCTGCCAGTTG
This sequence comes from Hirtodrosophila cameraria, assembly GCA_949708635.1. NCBI lineage: Eukaryota > Metazoa > Arthropoda > Insecta > Diptera > Drosophilidae > Hirtodrosophila > Hirtodrosophila cameraria. The sequence continues at coordinate 23,653,766 of OX453091.1, read as the reverse complement.
AATGCAAATATTAATAGCGTAAATTTTCTGTTGCACAACAGTAATAATGCGGATACCTTTCATGTGTGTGTGTGTGTGTGTGTGATAAGCGGATAGATGTGTGTGTGCAATTTGTTGCTGCTTTTTACTCCCTGTTCCCGATAAAAATGGCAAAAAGGGAGCTATAAAGTACTGCAAATGTGTGTAACAGGCAGAAGGAGGCATTTCCGACTATATAAACTATATATATATATTATATATATATTCTTGATCAGCATCAACACCTGAGTCCGTCTGTCTGTCCGTATGAACACACAGATCTCGGAGACTATAAGAGCTAGAGACACCAAACTTGGCATGCAGATTATTGTATACCGTACGCAGATCAAGTTTATTTCAAATTTCGGATGCACCCCCCCCCCCGCAAACCGGCAAATCGCAAAAGACTCCCACAGCCACAATTTTAAAGATAGAGCTTGGATTTTTGGTACACATGTATGTTTAATCAATATTGATCAGTAGCGTTCATTACGATCGGATAAATAACACCAAAGTTACGGAAGAATCTATTACCCCCGTCTCTGCTGGCAGAAACAGCAGTTTGACAGGCACTTTACAAGTTAAGTGCACTGCTTGCTTGTGTTGCCGCTGAACTGCTTGAAATGCAAGTTGGGAGCAGGGAGTTTCGTAGTCGGGCACACTCGACTAGAGCATTCTTACTGGTTGGAGTTGAGCACGGTCATGTTAAGTGACTAATAAAAATATAAAATAAATATATATAAGTAAGTGCAATATAAATTGGTTGGGTTATATAATAAGCTATGTAATATATTTGGAAAATTCTATTTTTATGTAGGCATTTATGTTAGATAGACTCAATTTGTACGGGGGAAACATAATCTGCGGACAATTATAAGAAAAGTTGCCTAAGAAACCATAAGTCTAAGATCAAAATTAACGCAGCGATTCTTAATGTGAAGATTTGTATATAGTTTGTTTTAAAAATCGAAGAAACTTTTAAGTATAATTGGAAAACCTGTTTATTTTATTATATATCATCCTTTAAAATGACATTTTTTTATCACTTATTTCTGCATTTCGATATGATTTAGAGAAAATTTTATTAAAAAATGGCTTGATAAAATTGTTGCTTGATAAAATTCCATGGTTTTTGTTAAAACTGCTTCTTAGACAAAAAGTTAGTTCTTAAGTCCTTGTTGCTCTACACTTTAAACTTAATTTTAACTTATTTACTGTTAAAAAGGCGTATTTGCAGAAGTGCTTATGGCTAATCATAGATAATCTTTGCAGTCATATTGCTTGTCTTCTAATTCTTGAGTTCATTTTTCACATTACCAAGAAAACCAGCCAAAAAGAAATGACCACAAATAGAAACTAACCAGTTGGCACAGCGACGAGAAATAATAGAAGTGCTTAATAATGCGGCCAACAAATGTTGGCAATTTCATAAAGTTTAATTAATGCCAGCAGATGGTAATGAAATGCAAGAGTCAAGAAAAATGACTAGCAATATTAAAATTATATTCAAGCACTTCAGAAAAGGCAAAATGGGCGTGGCAGCATGTGCAGTAAATGTGAGCAGTGACATGTGTTCAAACTAAATATTAGTTGGAATAAGTTGAGCAGGCAAATAGTATTCAAAGATAAGTATTTATATAAAAGGAACAAGCTTATAAAAGCAGCTGCGTTTGCACACATTTTGATTAAGTTTGATAAAAATCTGGCTACTGTAACTATAGCAACATCGATTTCCTTTATTACAGCATGGTGCCATTTTTAGATATTTGTTATCTTTCCCGTGCTCTGCATTTGTTAAACTCCAAAAACGGCGGGAAAATAGCTAAATGGGCAACGCTGCCTGAAACTTCCAGGCAAGCAGAGATCGGTTGAACGCAAGCAGAGCGAATTAGTTGAAGCGAGCTTGCGCAGCTGTGCGGTTGACAGCAAAGACGCGGTGCTCTTTCAAATGATCGCGAGTGATACCGTTACAATGTGAGTTACCGTTATGTGCCGTGTTAACAAAAGTGAGCAACAACAGCAACAATTGAAATACGCTCTTCAATTTCGCATGTGAGTAAACCAATTTACATTTCCCTTTTATTTTGGCATACGATGCGTGCTCTCTCTCTCTCTTTTCTCTCGCACGCAATATCAATTCGAAATGAAGAGATCGTTTGTTGTTGTTGCCGTCTGTATTCTAATTCGCCTTTGCAAAGCTGTTGTTGTTGTTGTTGTCAAGTTACAACGCATTTTAAAGCTTCTTTAGAAACAGTTGAGACTGTTGCTTTAAGAAATTTAATTTATAACGGTACAATTGCAAATCTAATCCGTTTCAAAACTTGATAAGCAATTTGTAAATAAATATTGAACTTTTTTATAATTAAGTCAGCAAACAGTCAGTCTTTTTCAGTCTTTTTTTTGTTTGGGTAAGAATTATGCAAGTTTGAAAAACACTTTTAAATTGAAAAGAAAATTTGAAGAAAAACGTCACTTATATTTTGTCAATGTAATCAATTATCAATGCTAATACAAATGCTATGATAATGCGATTAAATGCACCCAAGTGGAAAAGCATCATTAATTACAAAGAGCCAGCTGAGTTAGACTTGAGTTTGCGTACAACGTTGCGGTTGCTTGATTAAATTTCAGCTGCATGTGGTAATTATGACACCTCAGCACATGCACACACAGACACACACAGACACACACACACACACGCACACACAGGAGGCACACACTCGACAGGACGATAAAGCAATGCAATTGGATGAGCTGTCATTAAGCAGACAAAACAAGAGAGTCAAGGGTACGTTTGAAATATTGCACAATCAGCGCATTAAATAATTAAGTGCTTAATTAAATAACAAACAGTTAACTGAAGCAGCCACAAGGCAACACAATATCCTGATTGTATGCCCGTCTACATCTACTCACAGCCTGTTACGACTGGACCTTAACTAATTTTTGTATTGTATTTCGTGTGCTAATGGCGCATACAAATGCCAGCTGTTTTGTGGAGGGGTGGAGGGAGATGGGCAAGGGAGAGTGGAGTGTGGAGTTTGAGTTTGGCATAATCTCTGGTCATTCTAGTGGAATGTTAAGACAAATGAATGTAAAGATGAAAATGGCATGCACATCACGTGCGGCCTCAAATTTGTAATGAAAATTAAATAAGAGTCAAATAAATGAGTTGCTAGTTTGTTGAATGTTGCTTGTTGTTTGTTTGTTTGTTTGCCTGTTGCATGTCTCTTCAATTCGCTCATTAACTTGTTGTATATCGATTAGCTTCAGGCGGTATTACATATGCGATTATTGCTTTTTGACAGTGCTGCCAACTATCTATAACCCAAACATAACTACCTTTGACTATTGAAAGTGTTGCCAACTGTCACTAACACAAAAATAGCTACTTTTGACTATTGAAAATAGCTACAAAATAGCTAACTTTCACTAAAACTAGCCAGTTAAAATGACTGATACATTTTTAAAGCAAATTTTATGTTATTCTTGGAGTATATTCAAAACTTGTTCAATATACTTAACTTGATTTGTAAACATATAAATACAAACATTATAAATCAATGCAAATAATTAGATTGAAAACTTTTGGCAATTATAAAATCATGATGACAAACGAATCATTATCCACAATTCTTTCATCTTTTGGCGAACTTCAAAACTAGCTAATATCGCATCGGCTTTAAATGATCTTAAAACACTTTCTTCAGAAAATAAAGTTTGGTATTTATGTAAATTAAAATCTATAAAAAGCTAAAAAATAGCTGATTTACTAAAGTCAAATTTATAGATTGAATATTTAGCAGATTTTGATTTTTTGAAATAGCTAAATCTGACGCAAAAATGGCTAAATTGTCAAAAAATAAAGAAAAAAGTCAGATTTAGAGATAACTGGGAGATTGAATAATTTGCCGTTTTTGACTTTTAAAAAAAACTAGATTTGCGTGAAAATGGCTAAATTGCCAACAATTAAAATATTGAAGAAAAGGTCAGATTTACAGTCAGCTGACTTCAAAAATAGCTAGTTTTGACGTGAAAATATCTAAACTGGCAACAATTAAACAATTTAAGAAAAAGTCAGATTTACAGGCAGCTGTTAGATTGCATAGTTTGCCGTTTTTGACTTTTCTAAGTAGCTAGATCTGACGTGAAAATGGCTAAATTGGCAGCACTGCTGTACGTTGGCAACTACTAATACAACTACATATATACATATGTATATGATAAGTCTGCAAACTCAGCTAATGGCTGTAGTTAATTATGGCCAAAGCATAATGAAATGCTAAACCAAAACACAAATACACTTTCAACTTCCGTTAGGCTATCTCTTTTAATTAAAATGTAATATAAAACGCTTGTTTGAAAACCTTTTGGAATTTTGAATCATGCCGCAATTGTAGAAATTTGATTTTAGCATAGTTACAGCTTATTTGACATTGCCATGTTTGAGCTACTTGTTGGCTTGAAAATTGTTTTTTTAGCTCGCGTCAATTTGCCCGAGCTTGAACCGCGCTTCAAAGAACCCTTAATATGTGGCAAGCTGTCCCTATAGCCGACTTCTTGTACCCTCTCCAATGCCTCCATCAGCTCCTTTGTGCTGCTATGTTGCACTGGACGATCCGATGGATTTTCATAGATGATAATCTCCATGGGTATACCAGGCTTGCAGTCCAGCTTGGAGCCTTGAGGCTTTCCACCGCTCAAGAACTCAATGGTTTCCGTATCACGCAGCAATAGATAGTTTTCCTCATAGGGCAGAAAATCACTGGGATTCTGAAAGTTGGTATAATCTCGCACCATGCGTACAACGCTGCGTGAGTTAAGATAATAACGATCATAGACGGTAATTGAATAATATAATTTGCGAGCTGTACTGGGCGCCACCAGCCAAAAGACATAAAGGCCAGCTTTGCTGCCATTCTTCGTAACAAGATCACGTTCCAGCTCCTTATCCTTCATTTGAGCATACCAGGTGCAACGGCAGACCATCATCATAATTGGCAAATAATTTTCATACTTACGATGATCATTTATCAATGCTGAATTTGGTATGCTCAAATAGCTAAGACCCGGCTGCGTCCTTGGTTTACCCTTCACTCCGCCATACATCAAGGTTGCCACACAATGATTTTTACCATATTCATAACTAGTCGGATCAACGCATACCACAACTGGCTTATGATCATATATCTCCGACTTTGTAACGCCAAAGCCATGTATATGCTTATGCAGCATATGCATCATCATATTGGATGGAAATACTATCTCAGGACATTGGCTAACTGGACATTTGCCGGGCACATGGGATAAATTTCTTGCTGCTTTTTTGCGTTCAATTTCTTGTTGTTCTTTATTCTTTGCCTCCTGCAGCTTTTTTTCCATATTCCTTTCCATTTGCTCTTGCTGCTGTTTATGACTACTTTTTTGCATTTTAACTTTTTATAATTTAACTTAAAAATGAAATTATTATAACTATGCGTAGTTTGTGAATTTTAAAATTAAAACTTGGAGCTAAAATAAAACAAATCTACAAATTCTGTATGTTGCCTTAAATGAAGTAAATGAGTTGCTAGACTTTAATAGATTTAAAAAATAATGCATATGTGATTTTAAAAAACAATACAGTTGATAAAGTAGACAAAGTTTTGAAATAAAACACGAAAGAAAGTTAGTGCTCAAGATATATTGCTAAAGATATGTTGCAGAAAAGTTTTGCTTAGTTTTACTTAGTTTTTCAACGATTGTTTCTATGACAGCTATAAGATATAGCCATCCGATTTCGATAACATGTGTGGAACATAATAAAATTAAGTTCTAACAAGTTTGGTAAGTTTTTTTTATAGACAAAAAAGTTTTTCATACAAAAATGCAGTTTTCAAACGGCAGCTATAAGATACAGTCAATGGATTTTGAAAAAATTTGAACAGCATGTTGAAAACATATTAGAACTAAGAATAGATGAGTTTGGCTAGGATAACTTGAGAAACCAACAAGATTTTCATGCAAAAACTCATTTCGAAACAGATTGTACCTATGACAGCTATATGATATAGTGTTCCAATCTGGTCAATTTTGACATAGATACTTTCTGCAGAAAAAGGGAAGCAACTATGCCAAAATTCATCAAAATCATTCTAAAACGAAGTTCTGAGAAACGCTTAGACAGAAGAACATGGCTAGTTCCACACTTTTAATGCTGATCAAGAATATATATAATTTAAATGCGTTACACATATCGTGACAACATGATAATACCCTATGCAAGAGTATTTCATAATTTCATAAAGTCAATGCCAAAATAATTATCGTTATAGACACGTTAAGTAACTGGCCAGCAGAAATGAGCTAACAAGTGACCAGCTAGGCAATGAAGAGCTGTGTTTTAGTGGTTCGGTAGCTTGGTGGTGCGGTGGTTGCAATGCTTTTGTTATTTGTTGTTGTGCAGTTGAGTTTTTCTCACTTTGAGTTTGCTTTTGAACTTGGCAAGTTTTTGGCAAGAACGAAATGAAAATTGGATTGGATGGCGGCGAGTACAAAAGCGAAAAATGGCCGACATTCAAAACCATTTAGAGAGGTGCGCGCGGGCAATGTGAAAAGTTTTGTGCATAGTCGACTGACGGACAGACAAACAGACAGACGGACACCATGCCGAGCACTTCAATTTAAACTTTTTGGCCGCCCGCAAGTTTTTTGCCCAGATACTATGGAGATTGTGCGTTAAATTAGACGAGTATGACAGCAAGATTTTGTCCAATTTTTTTTTTGTTATATTTGTTGTGTTTGTTTTTGTTGAAGCCAGTTTAGGCCTTGGCTTAAAGTTTGACGTTTTAATTTTAGTTGGATTGGCGCTTAAAATAGGGTCTTCGCCCATCAGAAAGGGTCGCGCTCGGCACGAATAGCAGAAAGTAAATTAATTGCTTTACTAATCGCATTTGATTAGCCAAGCAAAGCCAAAGCATACAAAATGAAATACATTTGAAATAAAATCGCAGCAGTTTTCCGTCAACATTTTCCGTAATAAAACAAACAAGAAAGAAATGTTATCTTCCGAGTGATATTTTAACTTGCAGAAAAGATTTGCTTAAGAAAACTTATTTTTCAAGAGATTGTTCCAGCTATAAGATATGGAAGTTCGATTTCTATGAAATTTTGTCATCACGTGTAAACTGTCCTAAACATCATCATCCATCATTGAGAATCTTTATCTGGACTCTATTTTATCATTCTGCATTGTTCTGCCTATGCAGCGTTATTCTGCATTTATCATCATCGTTTTTGGACTTTATTTAATCTTCTGCATTGATCTGGTATGTAATTTTCCTTTTAATAATCACTCAGGCTTTTTTCTTATTTTCATATTAAGTATTTTTTTTAATTGCATTTTTTTCCTTTTATGGAATCTGTTGGGTGTCTGCAAGGGTATATTTATAGAAATAAGAAACTGTAATAAGCAATAAGATGATGTCTCAAAACTGATTTCAGTCAGACACTAGAGCCTGTGTTTGCTTGAACCACTTGAGAATTATAAGTGAAAATCTAAAAAAAACTTTTACTTTTTGTGATTTCTATTATGTTAGATTGGCTTTGATACTTACATTTTTTTTTTGTGAATTTTTTTGTGCAGCATGATATGTGCCCTATTTCTAATTGGAAAATGGAAATTTTGTTCAGCTGTTGGTGTTGTTGCTCGTAATGCGACCGGAATTGATATAACTACTCGGAAATGCAAAGTCTGTGCTGTATGCCACTTGGTCCCAGAACATGTTCAACATTGTTTTGATATGGGTACGTTTTACCACCTACATCTCAATTTGACCACAAAAGCCAGCACTCTAATGCCATGAGCTGCAAAAAGGTCCTGTGCTCCCTTTTAGCCAAATAGCTACACTTCGCACAGCTTCTAAGTTTGCAACCGAATTTAATTCACAAATATTTTCACATATATAAAATACACACACACACACAGTTGTCAATAGTTTTTTTTTTCTTTTTTGTGGCATGTCCCGCTTTCAATTTTATCGACACTTTGAAGTAAGTTGAGCTGAGTTCAAAAGGTGCTTGTCTAGCTAGGGATTTGGTCTCATTCTATGACAGCCCTAAAAATATTGGGGATGCATACGAAAGATTCAAATGCGAATGGAAATGGATATGCTATAGTAAAAAAAGCCAAAGCTGAAAAGGGAATTTAAAGGGAATTTAAAATATATGTATAGATATATTTTAATGAAAATGTCAGAAAAATTAGAATTCATTATTGATAAATTGAAAGCTGTTGAAAACTGTGTTCACAAATTGAATTTATTATAAAATAGATTTTTTCATTTTAGTATTTTGTTTTGGCCAAATATTTACAGTTATAATAAATGGTACACAAAATTGAAAATATGAAATATGTTTCATTTAAAGAAAAAATCAATTTATATTTTAGCCTGAATTCGTGCTGCAGTATCGAATTGCTGTGCAGATTTTATAGTTTATTTATTAATATTTTATATTTTTACATTTTACGTGTTGTATGAAAGTTATAGCTACTAATTGTGGAAATTTCTAATATATTTTACACAACTGTTTCCCAGCTGCCGTCTCCACATAGCTAATGACTATAATATTCAAAACTTGTTTTCCACCTCATTTTGTCCAATTCATGTGGTATCAGATAAGTTAGTTATTATAACTTGATATACATATCCGAAACGAACATTAATCAAATGTTGTGAAAAGCATCGAAGCATATTCAGTTGACACACTGACAATGGGATCAATCAGCAAAAATATTGATTGACATATCACATTTGGAATCATTTCATTTTGAAAAGCAAACCAACAATACCAAACAAAACATTGACAAGCAGATGAGTGCGAATTTGAAAAGAGCATTTCGTATGAATGATGCAATAGTTAAAAATGTGTGGGGAGGGTGTGGAAAAGGGGAAATTAGTGGTAAAATTTGGCGCACAATTAGCCAACAAATGATGAAGTTTTGCGGTAAATTTGCCAGCATTATGTGAACTATGCAGTGCCAGAGAAATGCACTCATTTGCATGTGAACATAAGTATAAACTTAAATACAAACACAAATACACTTTTCACACATATGCAAACACACACACACACACACACACAGACGTACTCAGATTGCACTTAATTTGTAAATAGATTCGACTCTGCGAACTGAAGTTGATGGCATACAAATACATGCACACATTTAAACACAAATACATATATGCATATATATATATATATATATATATACATGACTGTTGGCAATTTGAAGTTGATTTTGAAAATCCACTTAGAAGCACAAAATTGAGAAATGGTTTTGTAAAATGCGTTAAATGCATGCAAATGAGCTGACATCGTAGTATTTATAGAGTCATAAAAAGTATCAAAACTCTAGCTTATAATTAGATTAGAATCTAATACTAAACAGTAGCTTTAGCCTTTTGTTTTTGAAAATCTAAAACTTGAATTTTTTTTTTTGTCAGATCAATCAAGGATGTGGTAAGTAGCCTTTGTGCTAAATTTGGTTACTCTAGCTATAAAACTGTGGAAGATATAGGTTTTTGCGGTTTGTGGGGGAGGGGGTAAGGGTGTGAGGGAGATCTTGACACTTTGTCTGCCTATGGTATATACCAACATGTATACCAAGCTTGGTTGCTCTAGCTTCAAAACTGTGGAAAAAACCGGCGTTCATACAGACAGACGGACAGACGGACATTTCACAAACGCAATATTTTTTTTTCAAAAAAATGAAAAAAAGAGTATAAAAATGATTATGTAATATTAAAGACTAAATTCGCTTGAATTTACGTACAAGTGAAAGATGAAATATTAAATCATAAAAATCATTCAGTTTGTCGTTAAGCACAGACACGTATCTGTATATCGCTGTCTTATAACATTTTAACGACCCTCAATTCATAAAGTATGCGTTTGGCCCAAATCCACTTGAAGGCCAACATATGCAAGCAGCAATCGATGATAAATGATGACAAAATTGCCATTAATGCAAAAAGAGAAGAAAAAAATGCGCAAAAATCAGCTGACCCATAAATATGGTATCACTTAATATGTATATATGTACGCATATATAATATAAGTATATACATATATATGTCTATATCTATGTCAACGCCTGGGCGTGCTGACCCCAAGCAAAGTATCCCAAAAACAGGCGCATTAAATTCCACGCAGGCGTGTGAGCTGGAACATCATTAATTTTCTTATATGCATTATGAAATATATTATTGATTTTATGCCGATGAAGTGTCTATATGTATGTGTGTGCTATTTTCTTTCTATGTTAAAGTGACGCTGCGTTTTAAAACAACTTTTGCAAGCGTTACGTATACTTAATATGCAACCAAATTGTTTCCAAACGTTGTTAGTTTTAGCACAAATACTTAAAAGCGCAAAATTGGCCAAATTATGTGCTGGCAAAAAGCTGAGCGTGCAGCAGAAAGTAAACCACAAAAGTTTATCAAAAAATAAAAGAGATAGCAGACACGAATAAATGATGGACTTGCACCGTCATGGTATAGTAATATAGTATTTTCAAGAAATAGTACGTAATTTTATATGAGACTAATGTTATCTACAGCGCACCGAACATGTATACACTTACAGAAAAGTTGTTTATATGAAAATCTAATTTTTGAATGTTTGTTTTTATGACAGCTATAAGTTTTAGTCGCATAATTAATAAACTTTAAGATAAGTGCAAACATGGCTGCAAATTTATATAACCCTTAAGTAGAAAGAAATTTGTTAACTGACTGTCAAAAAAACAAGTAAGAATACTCTAGTCGAGTGTGCCCGACTACGAGACTCCCTGCTCCCAACTTGCATTTCAAGCAGTTCAGCAGCAACACAAGCAAGCATCGTACTCAACTTGCACAGTGCATGTCAAACTGTTGTTTCTGCCTGTTGAGACGGGGGAAATAAGTTCTTCCATAACTTTGGTGCTATTTATCCGATCGTGTTGAAATTTAGACATTGAATAAACATACATGTGTACCAAAAACTAAAGCTTTATGGGGAGTGGGGAGAAGGGGGGGGGTTTATCCGAAATTTGAAATAAACTTGATCTGCGTATGGTATACAGGAACCTGCATGCCAAGTTTGGTGTCTCTAGCTCTTATAGTCTCTGAGATCGACGCGTTCATACAGACAGACAGACAGACAGACAGATGGACATGGCTAGTTCGTCTCGGCTGTTGATCCTGATCAAGAATATATATAGTTTATATAGTCGGAAATGCCTTCTTCTGTCTGTTACACACATTTGCAGTACTTTATAACTCCCTTTTTACCATTTTTAATGGGAACAGGGAGTAAAAAACGTGGCTGCCAATTGCAGTACATTAGCTGTGGTGCTGGTGGTGCAATGTGAGTGTGGTTTTTTGTAGCTGGTTTGCGGCAATGGAAGTGGAACGTCGTTTAATTTAAAATGAAATACATCATGCTGGCCAATTATTTGAGCAATTTTGTAAATTAGTGGCTTGAACAACTATTTTTGGTTGCCTTAAAAAAAGTGCAAATTACACTAAAGGGTGTGAGCATGTATGTGTATGTGTGTGTGTGAGTGTGTGTGTGTGAAATTTGTGCAGCTGCCGCTAATTACGAACTGAAAAGACAATTGTATAAAAGGGGCAAAAATTGGGTAAAGAAAGTTAGGGCCAAACTGCAAGGCTAACAAGTGCCCATTGTCTATGTCTCAAGGGTCGAGTAGGCAAAAGAGAATATGAGAGGAGTCAAAACGCATTAACACACAAAAACAATTGTTTAACTGACGAAGGGTAAAATCAAAATGTGAAAAAAAATAAAAATAAGTAAAAAGGTGAACCACACACAATGAAATTTTAATTAAGTCTGAGCCGGTTCGCTTTTGTCCTGATGCAGCCAAATGAAAATGCCACTGATTATGTGTGTATCTTTGTGTATACAAGCATGCTATAAGAGTGTAGTATGTGTGTGTGTTTATGTTGTGTTGTGTTGTGTTGTGCGCCCGAGTGAGTCTAAAATGTTGGCATACATGTACATATTTTGTTTACACTTTGCTATATGTACTTTTACTTTTGCAAAATGTGTGTGTGTGTGTGTGTGTGTTTTGTTTTGTTTTGTTTTTGCTATGTTTTGTTCTGTTCTGAATGGCTGCACAAATACAAAACGTCTGCAACTCTATACATATATTTATATGTATGCATGTGCATATGTGTGTGTGCGTGTGTGTGTTACGGTCTCTGTGCAACATAAATGCATTTGTGTAATTACACAACAAACACAATTGTATCTATAACATGTACTTTGTAGCATTTTAGACCCTGTCGCTTGTGCTTTGCTTGCATTTTAAAGCCGATTCTCTAATTGAACTAAATACGCTAAAGACTTGAAAACTTATGGCAATGGCCATGTCGCTTAAGTAATGTTTGTAAATAGCTTCATTAGCCACGTATGTACAGTAAGATTAAGTGCATAGATTTTGTTAATGACTTTATAATTTTACATACAGCTTGTTTTGTGTTTAAGTCAAATTTTGTGCTTCGTTGAGAAATGATGTGAAATGTGGCACAGTTGCTTAAGAAACGCCTGTTCTGGATTTCACTTTGTGAATGAAATCCACAGAAATATATAAAACAAATGCTTAAAATCACTTTAAAATTGAATAAACGTCCATGAAAACAAAGGCTTCAAATTAAATCCTGCCCCTGAAAAGTATGCTACATAATTTTATTCAAATGCCAGCTCAGAATCAATTCCGCAGAAAAATGTGTAGCATACTTTTGAGCGAAAAATAGAAATTCTAGGATTATATTTCTATTTTTCGCTGTAAAAGTACATTTAATATTGAGACGATTATAAAAGTAAGCTTCATATATTTTTGTGTAATTGAATTGGAAGCGAAATTCAAAACAATGCTGTTTATGCGTTTTTAAAAAACGAGTCTGTCATAAAAACGGTTTGGCTGAAAACCAAGTTTTAAATATGAAATACTTTTTTTCAAGTGTATATAATAACTTCAGCACTTTGAAGATAGCTTCTGCTTTCTTGTTTTATTTTGGATTAAGGTCAAAGCAAAAAGAAACGAAAACGAAATTGGCTCTTAAAATGCTTTAGCCTCATTTCAAACAGCCGCTGGCCTTCAAATGGATAGCCTGTGGCGAGATGCGTCAGCTTTATTTCAATTAATTAAAAATGCAACTCAATGCATGTTGTATGTCCTGAGAATTGGCCCGAGAGCATCAAACTGACCCTGACTGAAAAAAGAAGTGGAATGCAGGCAAAAAATAAAACGCGTTATTAATTCGACCTTTTGGCAGTGAGAGTAAACTGAGAGCCAAGCAGATGGATGCGAATGCGGATGTTGTTGATGCTGTTGTTGTTGTTGTTGTTGATGCTGTTGTTGATGATATTGTGAAGAAAGCCCTCTTAGCCCACGGCACTTGAGTGGTCAGCCACGGCGTTAAGAGTCGGCAATTAATCAGCACTGAAATTGCCACAGCAGCAGATAAAGTTGCAGCTCAAAGGCATTTGGCTTAAGGCAGACTTGCTCTTATGCGTAATGGTCAAAGAGCAGACAAAAAAAGCAAAAAAAATACCAAAAAATGCCTTAAAAAGTCAAGCGCAAAAGCAACGGCTACAAACATAAGGCACAAGCAGAAAAGTGACAACTTTTGAGCTGAATGCTTTAAGTGACAAGTTGTCTGCTTAAAGTTGTACAAATTTGGTACACAAAAAGACTTTAAAAAAGGACATGTTGAAAGAAGTGTTAGTCAAACAGTTGACATAAAAAGCATTTTATTTGTTTAAATATAAAGTTGGCAAAGTTTAATTAAACTAAACAATTCTAACAATGGTATTTTATAGAACTGAAGCGTTATTTTAAAGCAGACACAATTGTAGCTAAAATATAAACATTGCATGTTGATTTAGTTTAGTTTTTGTATTTGCAATTTTAAGCGATTAAAAACATAAAATTGTCAATTGGCAAAAACTGATAAAATTTCATAAATACGTTTATAAAATGCAGTTCATGCCAAATGTGACCGTAACACACACACACACTCACACACACACACATTTACACTCATAAACACTAACAGTCTAACAAGCATGCAGACGATTTATTTCAATCAGGCTGCAAAATTGCTCATACGCCCCGTCAAACGGGCAACAATATCTGACAACTGAAATCATTATAGTTCGGCAGAGCAGCGCAGCGCAGCTCCAAAGTAGACGCTAAAGAATATATCGACATGCAGTTTGACAGTTTGACTATTTGACTTGAGCACACTCGGATGCCGTCAGACAGCAGCTACCCGGAGCTTGGATATTTTACACAGTTGCATTCCTTTCCGTTCCGTTCAAACTCCTGTGCGCCAAAATGACGTTGCAAAACAGGCTGGCAAGCGAACACTAAGTTTGTAAGTGTGGAAAACTGGGGCGTGGGCCAAGAGTTGGCGTAGACACTAAATAAACTCGTACATAAGATGAAAATCGCAAAAACATGCAGTTTTCTTTTTTGCCTTTTCTCAATAGCGGCCAAAGACGCCTCGGGCAATGGGAAAACTTTTGCTTCAATGTATGTTGTGTGTGCAAATAAAATTTGTTTAGTTCAGAGGCGCAAAACTGCAACTGCCAGTTGTGTTGACGTGTTGCATTGTCGTTTGTTTACACAACCACACAGCAGCAGCAGCAGCACAACAACACAACAACACAACAATGCAACAACACGGCGACAAATGCTGCCAACAAACTTTTTATATACCTACGTATACTTGATAAATTTTAAATTTTATGTTTAAAGTTGCGTCTTAAATTGTGATTTAGTTAAAGATTTATAAGTGAGTTGAGTTAGGCAATTGTTACTCATACATCCTCTGAATACATTTTTAAGATTATAAACTTTTTGATACACTATTAGTTACTGCATTATTATTATTATTGTCATTAAAAGATTTTTACATTAGTTATATACATTTTTATTATCATTAATAGATTTGTACATAACTTTTTGATACACTATTAGCTACTGCATTATTATTATTATTGTCATCAACAGATTTTTACATTAGTTATAAACATTTTTATTATCATTAATAGATTTGTACATAACTTTTTGATACACTATTAGTTACTACATTATTATTATTATTGTCATTAAAAGATTTTTACATTAGTTATAAACTTTTCAATACATTGTAAGTTACACTATTATCATTTTTATTGTCATTAAAAGATTTGTACATGACTTTTCAATACATTATTAGATGCTGCATTATTATTAATATTGCCATTAAAAGATTTGTAAATGAGTTATATACTTTTAAATACAATAATAGTTACTTCATTGTCATTATTATTTTCATTAAAAGATTGCAACATGAGTTCAGTTAGTTTTTTTTTAATTTTCTTTTAAGTACAATATTAGTTAGTTCATTATTATTGTTTTTTAAAGATTAGTACATGAGTTCAGTTTCATTAGTTTTTTAATTGTATAGACTTTTCAACACATTATTAGTTACTTTATTAACACTATTATTGTCTTTAAAAGATTTCAACGTAAGTTACAGGCTTTTCAATACATTATTAGTTACTTCATTATCATTATTATTCTCATTAAAAGAATTCAACATGAGTTCAGTTAAGCATTTGTAACTAATATATTGTCTGTACAGATTTTTAATAATAAAGAAATTTTGGTTAAGTATTAGTTGCTGCATTATCATTGTAATTGTCATTAATTGATTCTATAAAGAAAACTTAAAAAAGTTTAAATTACAAATATAACCAAGCTCTTAATATAGAAATATTTCTTTCAATGAACATTACAATGCAAGTTTTAATGTCATATCAAACACACAGGCAGCTAGTTTATTAAACTCATTGTCATAGCAAATAACTCAATATACTAATTTAAGTTTTCGGTACTTTATTATTCTATGACAGAGTCATCAATCTAGTTTATGGTGGCTTCTGTCTTTCATATGCATAATAAACAAAAAAAACAAAACGTTTCTTGCGACTCACGCGCTTCAAATAAAATGCTGCCAATAAAATGTTCTATGCTGGAAACGTGTGTGAGTACATTTGTGACCCAGTGTATGAGTGTATATGTGTATGTCAGTGTGTTTATAGTCGCTGCGATCACGTGCTGCGAAGTTTGTTGGGCCGCCAGTATACAATCCTATTATGCGCCTCACGCAGTGCGCTCCAACTGTAAAAATATCTAAACAGAAGGCAAAAGAATCAGAGAAAACAGAACATAAACAAAAAGAATGGCTATAAATGTGCAAGTCATATATATATATATATTCATATATATATGTATAAATATATATATATATATATATATGTGCATACATATGCCTTTATAAACAAAACAATAAAAATAGCTATGCTTGTGAAGTGCTCAATATGCTCAACTAGAAAATATCCTGCATTGAGACAGTTTTCTTATTATATATGATAGTTAAAATATCTTGCTTAGTTTCAATATCAATATCAATATCAATATCAATATCAATATCAATATCAATATCAATATCAATATCAATATCAATATCAATATCAATATCAATATCAATATCAATATCAATATCAATATCAATATCAATATCAATATCAATATCAATATCAATATCAATATCAATATCAATATCAATATCAATATCAATATCAATATCAATATCAATATCAATATCAATATCAATATCAATATCAATATCAATATCAATATCAATATCAATATCAATATCAATATCAATATCAATATCAATATCAATATCAATATCAATATCAATATCAATATCAATATCAATATCAATATCAATATCAATATCAATATCAATATCAATATCAATATCAATATCAATATCAATATCAATATCAATATCAATATCAATATCAATATCAATATCAATATCAATATCAATATCAATATCAATATCAATATCAATATCAATATCAATATCAATATCAATATCAATATCAATATCAATATCAATATCAATATCAATATCAATATCAATATCAATATCAATATCAATATCAATATCAATATCAATATCAATATCAATATCAATATCAATATCAATATCAATATCAATATCAATATCAATATCAATATCAATATCAATATCAATATCAATATCAATATCAATATCAATATCAATATCAATATCAATATCAATATCAATATCAATATCAATATCAATATCAATATCAATATCAATATCAATATCAATATCAATATCAATATCAATATCAATATCAATATCATCTCTAGAAATGTTTATGCTGATTTTTAGCAAGATTTTGATTATATTTTAGTTTCTTTAAGCGAATGTATTCCTCAGACTTTATGCTCATTTTGAAATTTGTAATTAAACTGGTGTAAAATTCTTCAAAATATTATTACATTTATGCAACCCAAATTTGGGAGTTTATTTTGTGCATTTAAATAACTGCAATTATTAATTGATTGCGCAACATTTAAATAATTCCATTTAATGCATCATAATTAAAAGTTGCCCAACAATTTGCAAGTTGCAACATGCCAATGCAAAAGGGGGTGGCTGAAGAGTAGGCAAACGCTGATGCTGGCTGCAAAAATAATTAAGCGACCACACACAATCAAACATTGGTAAACAATAGACAGTTAAAGTGCACGAAGGGGGGATATTTGTGGGAATGGATAACTGTGCAAATGTGCTAGGTGCGCAGTGTTTGTCTGGTATTGCGTATACGACGCGTATTGCGTCACAAAATAAAGCAGCGCTTGCAAATTGCAATGTTAAGTGCGTCAACATGGGGCACAAACATTACAATCCCAACCCCCCCGCCCCCCTCCACCCAACTTCCCTTAATCATGCCACCACAGATTTCGAGCCATAATGACGCCAACAAATCGGCGACAAATGTGCTACGCTGCTCCCTTCCCCCTGATCCCCTGGAAAACACACCTCCCTACCCCGCCCTTCATGCAGTCTGCAAAAACAAGCATTGGTTGACTGGCAAAGTGCTGGCACATTTCAATTGCCATGTGATATGGGATTTTCGTAGATATGTATCTATCAGATGCACGCGCAGCAATGCTTGTATTATTT
Organism: Hirtodrosophila cameraria; assembly: GCA_949708635.1. Classification (NCBI taxonomy): domain Eukaryota; kingdom Metazoa; phylum Arthropoda; class Insecta; order Diptera; family Drosophilidae; genus Hirtodrosophila; species Hirtodrosophila cameraria. The sequence continues at coordinate 23,635,641 of OX453091.1, read as the reverse complement.
GTACTCGAGCTATTTGTCATTTGACTTTCCTGATGTTTGTTTGTTTTTGCTGTGAAATGTATTCCAAAGTGCTTGAAAATAACTTTACAATGTTATTGAAATTGATTTGTTTGCCAAGTGCAATATGATCGATTAACTAAATGTTGCAGAGGGGACAGCAACAAGCCTTAAAAACATTCTGTCTGACTATTCTTTCGTTTCTATGTTGGAATTGAAAGGATTGTACAACTACACTCAAAAAAAAGAGTTAAAATTCGGCCTTTCAAACCTGAAAATCGCCTTCCAAGGCGACTATCCTTTTCAAAAAGAAAAGGGTTTTCTAAAATACTTATACTTATATTATTATACATATATTACTTTTCATAGGACTTGTTTGAATTCCGATTAATGTTTCTTCTAAGACAACGAAATTATTGTGTCTGTTTTGCAGAAACTCGAAAGATAGTTGTCCACTTGCTTCGATAAGACTTTAATTTGTTACGAAACGCGTGCAGGGATCTGTTTAAGCTGTCCACTTCGGAGTGCACTCGGCACTTCCATTTCATGCCAATCAATAGGCGGAAGGATTCTTGGCCAAAACTCGTTAGGCTGCAAAAATAATGGGTATGTCGGGCAGACAACAGGCAAAGCCAATGATTACAATCAACATGGCCAGGGGTAAAATGCAATTGCTGTTAATACCAGAAATACCCGCTGCTACGAGTTCGAGTCATTGTCCCAAATGGAAGCCACGGCAATCGATTTGTGCTTTGATTGACTACTCAATGCAAGCTATTTGATGCGTGTGTGTCTGTGTGTGTGTGCATGTGTGTGTAAGTATGTTAGTGTGTGTGGCAACAAAATGGCGGAACTAGCAAACACATGCCACGGCCCATAACGCATCGAAATTAACAAAAGTCAACGCATACTCAATTACTGGCAGTCGATGTTGACGATGTTGAGGACACGAAGCACATCGATGGCGTCTCATCAGCCAAATGGCTGCCAGCTCTTGTCCTGCACAGCTGCCCAATACACACCAATAGTAAAGTACACACACACACACACACACACATATTCATGTTGGAGCTGTGCATTGTAGTTCAACTGAAGGAAGAAATTCAGTAGTTCAGTTTTTGCTGAGCGATCAAATTGGTAATATAGTTCATTTAGTTCAATCTGTCGTTCGTTCGTTCGGTTCTTTAGTTCGAGTTCAGTTCGTTCACTCTAGTACTTCGTTCAACTGCGTCGATTAGTTTGTTCAACTGATTCGTTGAAAAGTGTTGCAAGAAGCACAAAAATGACAATCGGACTTACAGGAACAATACGAACTGTAATCGGAATCAAATGAACAATTCGAACAGTAATCGGGGTAAAACTTTGATTCTGGTCCTCCAAAGAAATACTTGAACAAAACATCCAGCTTTGGTCTCAAAATGTGCGAAATAATAAGAGAATATCAAATCAAGAAGCGGAAGTTCCATTATTTGTTTAAATGATGACGAAAACTTCATTTAAAGTTATACCAAACGCATAAAAATTGAGTCCTGTTATCGTTATCGGCGCTGTAAACGTTAACTGAGTAGAAAATCGGGAATTAAATGAACAAAACGAACTGTAAACGTACTCAAATGAACAAAACGAGCGGTAATCGAAATCCAACAAATAAAACGAACTGTAATCGAAAACAAATCAGCAAAACTAACTGTAATCGGACTTAAAGGAAAAAAATGAACGATCTAATGATCGAAACGAACTATAATTGGACTCAAATGAACTAAACGTACTATAATTGGACTCAAATGAACTAAACGAACTATAATTGGACTGAAATGAACTAATCGAACTATAATTGGACTCAAATGAACTAAACGAACTATAATTGGACTCAAATGAACTAAAACGAACTATAATTAGACTCAAATGAACAAAACCAACTATAATATGACTGAAATGGCATACATGAAGTAACGAACGAGATGAACTACAAACAGTGATATAGTTCGTTAGTACAGTTTGGTTGAAAGTTCAATCGAACTTGTTCCGAGCAATGCGATACAACACTAATACATTTACAGTTTTAGTATCGTTACCAATTTGCGGCCGGATTCTCAGGCTGTTCTTTTCTGAGTGCTGGGTTTTGGAGTTGGTTGGTGGCTTGCATGCTCAATGCTCATTGATCGTTGCACAAAAGTTTAGAAATAATTAGTAAACTTTTAATTGGAAACTAGTACGCATTGGCAAATCGATTGGTTTGCTGCTGTTGCTGCTGCTGCTGTTACAGCTGCATTTTGCAACTCAGTCCCAAAAGCCCATCCATCGATTCATTCAACCAATAGCAGTCCAGACTGTTGAGTGTGCCCGTTCGTTTTTGGTTTTTGCCGCTGATTTTTCGAGTGCTTTTCACTTGCGAGCATTTTCGGTGTTCTTTTGATGTTGTTTCCTTGTTTGTTGCTAAACTTGTTTGCTTTTGTTGTTGTTCTGTGTTGTGTGTGTGTGTTAGTTTTATTTCGATGCAATTTTATTCCCATGAAATTTGTGGCTCCGCACAAATTTTCAAGTCTTTGTGGCTTACAAGGATTTACTAACGAAATATGCACTGCGTGCTGCAAAACTTTATGGGCCATAGTTTTTTTTCTTCTTTTTTGTAAAGGGATTGGCTTTAGACTGCGCGGGTGATTGCAGAAGTCAAGAAGGGGAGTTAGTAAATTAGCGGACAAAAATAGCAACAACTACTTCTTGCGACACACATGGCGTATACGTAATTTCATTGAAAGCCAGCAAATGTTTTATTTTGTATATTCTTTTTGGGTCAGCTAACAGCCGTAAATGTTGCAGTCGAGAAGTAATGTCTGTTTGGGGAAACTTGAGCTAGCTTTAAGGTAGTAAATAAATTTAATAAAAGTTACTAGCCTTATACAAATCTTATTATTTAAAAGTAAGATTTGACAAAAAGCATATCAAGTGTTCAACGGGTTAAATGTTAAAGAATGGAAATTTAAGCTGCATTTTTATTAGATTTGTGATTTCATTCACTTCCCCAAAGTTCTAGAAGATTACTTTTTGTTTCGAAACTTACAAAATTGAGTTTTTGGAAACTGTGGCATAATTTTTCCCCAGAGGCGTTTAGCCACTTCCTTTAGCAACTTAACACAATTTCTTTGCAACTTCTAAGTAATTTTGATTATAATTCATTATATTTAGTAGCACACGACAAATGGCAATTTGTGCACTGCACTTTAAATCTTAAACGTAATTTAATTTCCAATGCAAAGCAGCGTCCGGGGGAATTGGGGAACAACAACAACAAAAAAAGAATGCAATGCACCTGTGCAGTTTGCTTCAGTGGACGCACCGGTTGGGGGAGCAAACTGAAGTACGCCAGAAGCAGACACAGGACTGCATATTAGCAGCAAGGACAGCTCCTTTCTATCCAGAGCGATGCGCAACACTTGCTTACAGTTATTTATATAGAAAAACAAGCAGCAATGCTACGTTTAGCACTGATTGACTAAGGGAATACCCTGTGTGCAATATAAATATTTAAAATAATTAGCTTTGAAAAGCAGCTTTCTTTAAAAAGTAGTTATAAAATAAGTTTTTGGATCATTTGAAATTTGGCTTAGATTGTGATTTTTTGTATAAAACCATCATTGTAGGGTATGGTATTGTTCGGATTTTCAAACTGATTGAACGAACTATAAACCTGATTACAGTTAAACTAGTTCCATTCTTCTAGTTGGTCCTCTTCGACTTACTGTAGCTACTTTCGATGTAAGCGACAAAAATAATGTAAATATTCGAAAAAACAAAGCATTTGAACAAACTAAACTACAGAATGAACATCAACAAATAGTTCGTTCAGCAAAAACTGAATTACTGAAGTTGTTCCTTCAACTCTATAAGATGGTTTATAAATCATGCATGCATCAAGTTTAGATTTGTCAAAAATATCAAACCAATCTATAAAAACCTGTTCCGAATTTCACTTTTGAAACAATTTCATAGAAAACTGTTTTGAGTAGAATCAAATTAAGAAGCTTTGCTCCTAAAAGTGTGCTTTAGCTATTTTTACTCCCTGTTCCCTTTAAAAATGGGAAAAAGGTAGTAAAGTACTGCAAATGTGTGTAACAGGCAAAAGGAGGCATTTCCAACTGTATAAACTATATATATTCTTGATCAACAGCCGAGACGAACTAGCCCTGTCCGTCTGTCTGTCCGTCTGTCCGTATGAACACACAGATCTCGGAGGCTATAAGAGCTAGAGACACCAAACTTGGCATGCAGATTCCTGTATACCGTACGAGGTTCAAGTTTATTTCAAATTTCGGATGCACTCCCCCGCACCCCCATAAATCGCAAAAAACTCCCAGAGCCACAATTTTAAAGATAAAGCTTTGATTTTTGGTACACATATATGTTGTATCAATGTTGATCAGCTGTGAAAATTTCAATACGAGCGGATAAATAGCACCAAAGTTATGGAAGAAGCTATAACCCCCGTCTCAGCAGGCAGAAACAACAGTTTGACATGCACTTTACAAGTTAAGTGCGCTGCTTGCTTGTGTTGCCGCTGAACTGCTTGAAATGCAAGTTGGGAGCAGGGAATCTCGTAGTCGGGCACACTCGACTAGAGTATTGTTACTTGTTTTTTTCAACGGAATCAAAACAGGGCTAATGGGTATTAGTACAACTTTAGAAAATCTAAACAGTTTGATATTGAACAGTAGCTTAATATACCCAGTTGCATTATACGTCTACAGGGTATATAAAATGCTGGAACATTCACAACGCATTAGCGTGAATGTTCATAACTGTCGGGTTCTGTGTGAGAATGTAGACGTACGTCTATGCGTGTGTGTGTGTGTGTGTATAGGTTCAACTGGCATTCACTGCGTTAGCAACTCCGGCGCTGGCTCCGGCTTTGACTCCGGCTCTAAATGTGCCGGGCTTTATACGCAGCGCGCGCCAACGGTAACGGCCGCCATTTTAAACTCGTTTCGTATGCAGCAGTTTTTGCATTCTTATTTCATGCCCAACGTGCAAATGCCGCATACTATAATGAAATGAAATGTAATTTGCATTTAAACACACACATACACACACACACACAGCTGGCAAAAAACCCTTTACTCTTTAAGGGATGCAGAGTAGTTAGGACTGCGGGGATGTGGGTGGTGCTGGACGTGCGTGTCTGGCGTCACATTTACATTTATACCGCTGAGCCTGTGCCTGAGCCGGAGCAGGAGCCGGAGCCAGAAGCAGAAGAGCCCGAGTCTGATCCTGAGCCCACATGCATTTCATTTCATTAAAATTGCAAAATACATTTAAAGTGAAGCTGGTTACATTTTGTTGTTGTTGTTGTTATTTTTATATATAGTATATATTTTTTTCTATTATTTTGTTGCCAGTTGATGCTATGATTTTTGCACTTTATCATGTTGGCAATTTTGTATTTTATTTTTTTTGGTTTTTGCGTCAAAACAAATAACTTTCATTTAATTAATTTTTTATGCATAGCATTTGCTGGCTATGCTATGCGCTAGCTGAAAAGGCATGCATAAAATGTTTAAAATTTATTAAAAATAGCTATGCATATATGCTTGCTTTAAAATTTAATAAAAGTAAAATTAAGATGAAAGTGAATAGAATCTAGAAATATTCAACTATATATAAATAGTGTGTAAAAGTCACTGTATAAGCTTTCAATTTACATTGTTTTTGTCCTTTTTCTAATGTTCAAAAGATGTTATCAAGCCATTAGAAATATTTGCATATTTGCACGAAAATGGCGAAAAACCTTTTGTTTCAGTATTTTCTTTTGTAACTGCAGCTATCAATACCAACTGTTGTTTCAAATTACAATTTACAACATTTTTACTCCCTGTTCCCATTAAAAATGGAAAAAAGGGAGTTATAAAGTACTGCAAATGTGTGTAACAGACAGAAGGAGGTATTTCCGACTATATAAACTATATATATTCTTGATCAGCATCAACAGCCGAGACGAACTAGCCATGTCCGTCTGTCTGTCCGTCTGTCCGTCTGTCTGTCTGTCCGTCTGTCCGTATGAACACACAGATCTCGGAGACTATAAGAGCTAGAGACACCAAACTTGGCATGCAGGTTCCTGTATACCATACGCACAAGTTTATTTCAAATTTCGAATGCACCCACCCACACCCTCGCAAATCGCAAAAGACTCCCATAGCCACAATTTTAAAGATAAAGCTTTGATTTTTGGTACACATATATGTTGCATCAATGTTGATCTGCTGTGAAAATTTCAACACGATCGGATAAATAGCACCACAGTTATAGAAGAATCTATTACCCCGTCTCAGCTGGCTGCAAAAACAGTTTGACAAGCAGTTTACGAGTTAAGTGCACTGCTTGCTTGTGTTGCCGCTGAACTGCTTGAAATGCAAGTTGGGAGCAGGGAGTCTCGTAGTCGGGCACACTCGACTAGAGTATTCTTACTTGTTTCTATTGTTTTGTGCCTTTTGGTGCATGTATTGATTCGACCAATATAGTTTTATTTATTTTGCACAGCATATTTGGTTTTATGCAGCTGCCAATATATCAAAAAAATGTATGGAAAAATTATATTCTCAAATTTGGTCATAGGATATGTTATTTTTCTAATGGCTAGAATTTTGTTGAATGTACTTTAAATTAATGTTGAAAGAACTGTAAAGCTAATTACTTTAATTAACTGTAGCTACTTTTCTGAAACAAGTTTGAAACAAAGTATGACATTCATTTAAACTATGGTGCGGGTATTTTATAGTGCAACATTCAAGTGCAACATTATGCCTTTTATTTGTTTGCTGTTCAACTGAAAACTATTATTTTTTAACGAACTAACGAATTCGGTTGATTGAACACCAACAAAGCACAAAACTGGCTGTTGACATGTGCAACAAGTAAAACAAAAAAAATATATATATATATTTATTTATTTACTAGATAAATGGATTACGAGTTCATAGAAGGGACGCCACGTGCATATTGTGGGTAAGCTCAAATATTTGCACATTGCTAAAAAACAGCCAATAATTCGATTTTATAACAAAAAAAGAACTCATAGAAATATGGCAAAGCGCAGTGTAGTCTTTTGAGGCATCGATGGATCTAAATTGAATTAGTGTAAATAGTTGATAAGCTGAGTTGATTAAAGTTTGCTTTTCAGCTATTGCAAAAACGAAACAATTGTTGATTTATGATCAATTTATACATAAAGTAAAGCAATATTTCGTGTATATTTATGCAACAAATCTAAGAAGTCTTAACAGAATCAGCCAAAAGATATTTCTAATTCGCTTCGATCGGGGTAAACTTGAATATATCGACTCGTTTTCTAGAACTATGCATGAAAATGATAAAATTAATATTCATAAAGTTTTCATTTTTAGCTGCAACATGCATATAATAACATTTTCGAAACATAGCTAATAAAAAGTAAACTCCTTCTCAAGTTTTATTTCTATTTCTATTTGTTTTTTTTTTTTGTTTTGTGGGTTGCTGCTTCTGTTCATTGCTTACCAAAACTATTTATGGCTACAAAGTATAACACTGAGAACAGAGAACTTATTGCAATTTTATGATAAATTTGAAATAACTGCACAGTTCCGATAAAGGTCATTTAAAAGCAAATAGTTGCAAAAGAAAGCAGCATTCGGTTATACTGTGCACTCGCTTCCAGTTGAAATCATTTTACGCACAAGAGCGCAATACACCCGCCCCTTCCATGCTATACCAAACCACATCCCCCCTGCTCAATATACTTACTTACTTACCATTCAAATTTGGAGCAATGTTTGCTGCAAAGAGCAACGTCATGAATCAAGTGCCTTACTTCCCGCAGTGCCAAAGAATTCAAAGACGAAGATACAACAACAGACCCAAAATCACATTGCTACTAAGAAAAAACATCGAGCAAATGTAAGGGCACCAACAACAACAACAACAACAAAAAAAATGTAAAGAAAACAGAATGCAAAAAGCAGCAAACCGGTAAGAAAAAGTAGACGTAACGCTGTAAAAAATTACTTATCTGCGCCCAAAATGATTTATTGGCCCAAATGGCAAGCAAATAGCATTGAAAGTGTGGTTTGGGTCTGGCCGAAGGGTTTTCTTGTTGCATAAATAACCAAAAACCGAGGCGCTTTAAAAATTTGAAAATAAACTGCTAACGGCATACTTTGTGGGCGTGGTCAAGTGTGCCAAAAGGTAAACTAGGCTATACAATCAGCCAACTTAGTTGTTGGGCGGAGAGAAAAAAAAAACATCTCAAATTACGGGTCAAACATAACAACAAAAGCAACAGCTGTGCAAGTTTCAAAATTGATGATATATTTTAGAAAAATCCGACAGATTAAAGCAAAACATTTCGAAAGAACTTATTTTCAAGCAAATTTCAATAGCTGCCATGCGAATTGAGTTTTTGTATGAAAAACCTTTTTTAGTTTTTTAAATAACTCAACCAAACTCTTTTGACTTAAATTTAAGTTGGTTTTATACAAGCTGACAACATTTTATCATAATCGGACGACTATATCTTATAGCTGCCATAGGAAAAATCTGTTCAAAATTGAGTTTTTGTATGAAAAATTTCTATGTTTTTTAAAACTCAACTAAACTCACTTTACCTAAGTTTAAGCATGTTTTGTATAAATTGACAAAATTCCTTGAAAATCGGACGACTGTATCTTATAGCTGCAATAGAAACATTCGGTTAAAAAATGAGTTTTTGTAGAAAAATCTTTTGTGTTTTCTTAAATAACTCAACCAAACTTACTGTACTTAAATTTAAGGTTAATTTATACAAGTTGTCGAATTTTCTTTCAAATCGGATGACTATATCTTTTAGCTGTCATAGGAACGTTGGGTTAAAAAATGAGTTTTTGTATGAAATACTTTTTTATTTATACATAGTTACATATATCTCAACAAATTTGCTAATTCTCAATCTTCTTGTGTTTCATACATGCTGACTTAGTTTAGTTTAGTTTTATATGCAAAGTTTTTCTGCAAGTGTATATATTCAGCAGCTTCAACACACCTTAGATACATTTTCCAGCTTGTTTTCATGTTTTCTCAGGCAAAAACTTAATAAATTTCTCAGCCTAGTTTTGGAATATTTGATTAGCTGTGGGAACTAGTTCACTGATGTCACTTGCTGCCGCTGGCAAAATATTAATATTAATGTAATTTCAGCATCTGCTCTTAGTAGCGCCTAAATACGGGCAATCAAGCGTCGTGTAGTTGCCAACACCTGTGCTGATAGCGGGAGGAATGCAGAGGGTGGTGAGTGGGTGTTTGGGTGGCTGTTTGTGTGTGTTTCACAGCATAACACAGGTGAATTTTTGCTTGTGGGCGTTGTACCGCTAAAGTGGCACGCATTAAGCGGTCTGATTGAAATTTACGCCTGAAAGTTTTTGCGATTCTGTGGTCGTGTCGTTCTTTAGGTCTATGCTAAAGTTTGGAAAGTGACACATTCAACATTTTGAAACAAGTGTTTAAAGCTCATTTTGAAAATTTATATACAAACAAATTAAAGTCTCTTGGTGACTTTAAAAAATTCACATAAACTGTGTAAGCCCGACGCTACTTTTTAAATATAGTTTGGTATTTAGGATGCTAAAACCTAAGTAACATTACGACTAAGTAGACTTCCAAGCTAAATTGTAGCTTACTTTTAAACAATTTAAATACGATGGGTGCATCCGAAATTTGAAATAAACTTGATCTGCGTATCTCTTATAGTCTCTGAGATCGACGCGTTCATATATACGGACAGACAGACGGACAGACAGACGGACATGGCTAGTTCGTCTCGGCTGTTGATCCTGATCAAGAATATATATAGTTTATATAGTCGGAAATGCCTCTTTCTGTCTGTTACACACATTTGCAGTACTTTATAACTCCCTTTTTCCCATTTTTAATGGGAACAGGGAGTAAAAAAAGAGCGAAATGTTTACAATTTCATTTTGCATAAAAGTAGCAAAATTTTGTTTATACAAGTTGTTTTATACTTTGCTAAGACTATTCGCTTATTGTTTTTTAACTGTCAGAAACATAATGTGCCATGTTAGTTCTTGTTTCTACTTACATAATATATTTTCCCAACTTGATGTAAGTTTCATTTTCTATTTGAAGCTTAGGAAAACTTAGCGTCAACTTGACATCAACCTCAACTGTTCCGTGTCAGCAGGTGTAGCAACAAAAACCAAAGCAAAGAGTCAAAGTTTTGTTTATGAATTTAGAACAGCTAGCATTTGGTGCTTTGTGCTTACTTAACTTAAATATATTAAAGTTTTTTTTTGTTATTTTGGCAATTTATGAATCATATTGAATGGCAGCCTTTAAATTAATACAATAGCAAAATATGAATTCTCTAATTTCTTTTTTCTGGCAGCTTTAATTATACTTGCCTGACAATTTTATACTTAAATAATAACTTCATTCTCAATCATATTATATTACATTTCAACCAAAATATGCTAAACAAATGTTAGCCATTAATATATTAAAGCTAAATCGTGAAGCACTTGAATAAAAAAATCATAATAATAAACAAATTGTTGCAAAACTGACCACAAATCGTAAGCATGACCTCCAAAGCTGCTAATTTCTACAACTTATTAAACGTGATTAATATTTTCTTGCTTACATCGTTTGGATTTTTACTCTCTATATACCCTATAGGAATGGGTGAAAGGGTGTAATGAAGTGCTGCAAATATATGTAACAGGCAGTATATGTATTCTTGATTATCATCAACGGTCCAAGTCGATTTGAACATGTCAGTCTGATTGTCCGTCCGTCTGTCCATCCGTGCGTCCTTCCATCCGCCCATCCGTCCTTCCATCCGTCCTTCCATCCGTCCTTCCATCCGTCCTTCCATCCGTCCTTCCATCCGTCCTTCCATCCGTCCTTCCATCCGTCCTTCCATCCGTCCTTCCATCCGTCCTTCCATCTGTCCTTCCATCCGTCCGTCCATCCGTCCTTCCATCCGTCCTTCCATCCGTCCTTCCATCTGTCTAAACTTCCATCTGTCTGATGCAGGGTATCTCGTAGTCGGGCACAGTCAACAAGAGCATTCTTAGCTGTTATTGTTGTTGTTGTTTTCGTATCCTGCTGTGCCAGGCTTCTTATTAATGAGTGTTGTTGTGTCTGGCAAGAACTTGGCTATTTGTTGTTCTTATTTATTATACTTATGTACGAAGTATTTGCCGCTTTGCCATGTTGATTGCGTTGAGGTTAAATGCGTTTACCTCTTGTAACGCTCCAACCCTCCTGCTCGTTCCACGTCTTCGCCAAAACAGCCCCAAGCATTAAGTGTATTCTCATTTGGTCGTTGGGGCATTGGGCCTTAATTAATATGAATTAATTTAAGTGTTAATTGCAAGTGGATGGGTGTTTCCATACACATTCAATGCGTGGGTAATGTCTGGGCTCATTGCAAATGAAAGTGTTTACACTGAACGAAAGTTTGATTTTGTTTTATTCTTACACATTTCAGCTCTTTAAAAAATGATTACAGTATGGAAAATATGTATGTATAGTATATATATAACTTATTTACTTTGCTTTAAGAGTCACTTCTCGTGTGTCAGGCAATTTGTGGCCAACACCTCGACCATCAATCAACTGAACCTTCACCTTGTTGCCTCATATAGCATAATGTATTGTTCATACAAAAGCCGATTAGAGCATTACTCAAACTGAGTTCACTTCAAGTAATTTAGTTAACGACTTAATAATGTAATTAACTCAACCAATTAAAGCTGAATGAATGTATAGTATGTTAGTTAGTCAATTGCCTGACATAATAGCACAAATTGTTTTCAGTGCAACACAAATAAGTTTCAAGATGTTTATCACTTATGTACAAAAAGCGGTATATACTTCAAGTTATATATTTTTTGAGGGATTTTGTGTGATTTTGTGTGTGATGCTTGGTGTGACAGCAGAAAGATTAGCAACTGGCAATACCAAGTGCGTTTGTTTTTGCCTTTTGTTCGTGGCTGTCTATGTAATTAATATTAAGTATACGCCGTGTTTGACAGCTTTTAGTTGTGTATCAACGTAAGAAACGGCACGTAGCTGAACAAAGCCCCTTAAGATCCGCTGCCACTGGCAATGTCAAGTCAATTTTTTGTTTTTGGACAACAAGGTGCGCAATAAGACGACCACAGGAGTAAATAATAAATAAATATTTACGAAAACGTTTCGCTAGCAGGACACGTACTGGGGATTAGCTAGAGCAACAGCAACAACAACATCATCTACAACTCCAACTCCAGCAGTTCTAGTTGCCAAGACGTGCAGGCCAGCTGCCCAAATCTCTGACCAAAAACTCAGCACAAAAAACTTTCCATTGCCATTAAAGTTTAAAGATGAAAGTGACAGCTGCTTCCACTGCTGCTGCTGCTAAAGCGACTGAAACCACAAACGCTGACCCCCAGTGGCAATAACCGCAGGCAGCATTTCAGGATAACATGGTATAGAATGGTATGGGCTGCCCGCATAGATTTACAATCAGCTGCTGCTTGGCTGGCTGGCATTATGCCACAAATCATAAAAACGCATCTCGTAAATGTGTATGTGTGTGTGTGTATGTATGTTGCCTGCCTTCTGTGCTGCGTATACGTGATATTTTATGGGTCACTCGTTTCGCAAACGTCTCATAATTTGCGCAGGCAACAATGGTATGCGAGTATTCCGCAGAGGCCGTCAAAATAGCTCTGCTTGTAACTGTTACTGTATCTCATTGCATTTGATTTACAGATAATCAAAGCGTTAGGCTAGCGAAATATGATAAACACCTTGTTCAGTGCTTCTAACGCTACTTGATGGCCCTTAAGCGACGGGGGGTATTTGCCTTATATGGCAAACAGCAGGGAGTCGTGAATGTAAAGGCAGAAATTTATTATTGACAAGTTGGCTAGTTAAAGTTGACACGTTTTGCATTTTTTTTGCAAGTTTTTGTGACTTTTATGTCACACACCCTTCAATTAAAGTATGCATATAAAGTTATTAAATTTGAAACATGTCGAAAGAAGCAACTTATTTTGACTCAAACTAAAGTATTTGAAAAATTTGGTGAAATATTTTAATTATCTACACTTGCAATTATATAAAAAAAACACAAAAGTTTTATGTGCTCGTATTTGCTTATATGTGGCAAAAATAATATTAAAAGACAAATTCAAATAAAATTTCAAAATGGAGCATTTCAATTAGCAAAAATGAATTCATTTTCACACATTGTTAAATGCCCAAATGCACACGCCTGCCCCAAAATGCCAAAAACATATTTGAGCAGTCGCTTTTCAACAAAAACAAACAAAAAGCAAACCCGAATGCTCTTTTATGCATTCCAATACTCGACTATTTCATACCCTGTAAGTTTGTTAGTTATAGCAACAATATGTGCGAAATTAAAGCATTTTCTCAATATTTATGCTTAAAACTTGCAATGAACAATAAAAACCAGATTACTTTGTATCTGACACATTTAAAACTTAGTTATTTATAGTATATTTAAACAAAATGTCTACAGTATATGATAAGCCCGCTTTCTCGCTTTAACCATGGCTATTTCCACATGGCTGCATATACATTTCATAAAAACTCTTCATATAAAAGTGAGTAACCCGAAAATTGCATGCACCATTCTAAAAGGACAAACAAACATGAAATTTAAATTAAATAAAAAATATTAATTTGCAGAATATATATGTAAGACAATGTTGCCATATAATATAATTCACAAATAAAATATATATAAATTTAATTTTATGATTGTGTTATGGTATTCAAAAGAATTGTATTCAAATACCGAAATATTTAACCACTTAAACAGCAGAAGCAAGTAAGAACGTTGCAGTCGGATGCACCCGACTGCGATATACTCTTTTTTAGCCTCTTTGCGGAGTCAGAAGTGGGCGTGGCAATTGTATTTTTGCTGAAATCTTTCAAGTTTTGCCATCAATTTAAGTTTGGTTGGGCCCGTTCTACAAGTTTGGGAGAAACAAACATTGCTCGATTGCAAGGGCGGGGGTGGGCGTGGCAAAATTATTTTTATACAATCTATTTAATAGGGCAATAGAGCTCAACCTGCAAAATTTGGTGATTCTAGCTAAAGGGGTGTGGGAGATACAGACTTTGCTTATTTGTGGGGACGGGATGAGGCGTGGTCAAATTTTTTTTAGTCAGATTAATCAAGGAAGTGATTAGTAGCCTTTGTGCTAAATTTGGTTACTCTATCCATAAAACTGTGGAAGATATAGGTTTTTGGCGGTTTGTGGGGGAAGGGGTGGGGGTGGGGGGGGAGATCTTGACACTTTGTCTGCCTATGGTATATACCAACATGTACCACAAAGTTGGTTGCTCTAGCTTCAAAAGGGTGGAACCTGCGTTCATACAGACAGACGGACGGACAGACGGACGGACAGACGGACATTTCAAAAACCCAATACACTCTTTTTTCTTTCTTTTTGAAAAAAATTTAAAAAAGAGTCTTAAAACTATTAAATATTGTATAAATATTTGCTTTGTCAGTGGAAACAGTTAACAACTAACATTTGTGATTAAAGCAAAACAAATATTGCTTAACGAAATTCGTAAACTAAAACAGAAACTTTTAGTTAAATAAATATTTTGTGCAAAATATAAAAGTTGTTACCAATTAAGTTAGGTAATTCAATCCGAAATATTGGCATTCCCTACATTGATTTAATGACATTATATACTAGTTGAAAAATTGAAGAAGCATTCAATTAAAATTTGTAACGAGTATATAGAAAATCATTTGAAAGCTGTGAAAATATTTTGCTTTTGCGCCAAAGGGCCTTGTTGAAAGGGTCGTGCTATATGAGTAAAATTGAAAAGGACACGACAGCAACCACACACACACACACACACATACATACTTGAAAATATTGCAGAGAAATTTTTGTGCGAAATTAAAAAGAGCTTCATGTTGAAATAAATTGAGCAAAATAGTGGCAGCTACTTAAGTGAAAATATTTTTGCGCTTGTAATAACTTGACTGCTGCTACTCCTGCCTTCTACGTCCGCCAGCACGCCCAGCCACCCCCTGCTTCTTTGGCACACGAGCAAGAAAAAGAGCAATACGAATAGGACTTAAGTGCAGTCAGTGCTGTGGCTGCGGCTGTGGCTGTGGCTGCAGTTGCCTGCCCCATGCTGCTGCCACAAAAGTATCCAGCTACTCGGTCTGTGCCACATTCATACGTTTTCGATTAAGCGGAGGCCTTAGCCCGGACTTGTGCGACTCTGGCAGCCTGCAAAACACTTTCCAAAAGAAGCGGAAATTTACACAAAGACAGGATGTAGCAGGACTTGCAGTTGTAAGTGGCCAAACTGCAACCGAAATGAGGCAAAATTGCAGTAGGCCAACACAGGCGTCGACAGGCCAACACACACACACACACACATACACAACGCGACGACTATGACTGACAGCCCATTAATTTTGGATTACCCAAGCACTACAAGCACTACTCGATCCCTCGAATGGTGCTCCCAAAAACATTCACAAGCTTGCAGACTTAGCCACTTAGCCAGGCTGTTAAACATTTCATAATGCCTCTCAACATGCCTAGTAGTTCTTTCTTGGCCAGGTCGTTAACGTTAATGACAACTTAAGTGGTCATATATAATTTCTCAAAATTATTTCCAACCTGTTCACCAAAGTGGCACAAAGCAGCAAAATTGCGCCATTATTACCTGGATAATAAGCTTCGTCCTGCACTTACAAGGGCAACGACATACAAAAATGACTTTGTTTTTATTTTAAATTTAACATTTCCACAATTATTTAAGTTGATCTTTTTATGGAATTGACAAATTTACAATTTCAACTGCCATAACTTTGTCAAAACTGTACCTATTTTGATAAAAAATATATTTTTACTCCCTGTTCCCATTAAAAATGGGGAAAAGGGAGTTATAAAGTACTGCAAATGTGTGTAACAGACAGAAGGAGGCATTCCCGACCATATAAACTATATATATTCTTGATCAGGATCAACAGCCGAGACGAACTAGCCATCCGTCTGTCTGTCCGTCTGTCCGTATGAACACACAGATCTCGGAGACTATAAGAGCTAGAGACTCCAAACTTGGCATGCAGGTTCCTGTATATCATACGCAGATCAAGTTTATTTCAAATATCGGATGCACCCTCCCGCACCCCCGCAAATCGCAAAAGACTCCCACAGCCACAATGTTAAAGATAGAGCTTTGATTTTTGGTACACATATTTTATATCAATGTTGACCTGCTGTGAACATTTCAACACGATCGGATAAATAGCACCAAAGTTACGGAAGAATCTATTGCCCCCGTCTCAGCTGGCAGAAACAACAGTTTGACAGGAACTGGACACGTTAAGTGTCCCTTTTGGCCCTTGCCAAAATTATGCTTTGGAATGGAAAATGCTGGAAATAAAAATTTGTCAACTGTGTTCTGGTCTTAAAGTTGAAAGTATCAATCTCAAAAGCTATAGAAAAGATTAATAAATATAAAAAAAAGAAAAGATTAGTTTTAAGGCAATTCAATCGTCATTTGAAAAACATGGCATACTTTTTTTTGGGGTCAGGCTACACAGCCGCCTAGTTGACCAAACTGGTTTTGCCTAATTTATCTTGTTGTCAGACAGGCAGCAACAAATGCAGCCGCAATAGTTGAATTACTCCAGCACACGAACACACACACACACGCACACACACACACACGCACACACATAGCCAGGTGGCGTAAAGTGCTGGAAAGTGGAAAGTGTAACTGGGTCGTTGGCAACTAACTAAGTAGGAGAACTAAAAGCAAAAGCAGCTGAGAAAAGTTTTTCACTCGATGTAACAGTTTCGTTTCTTCTTCTTTTTTTTATTTTGTGGGGGGGGGGGGGGGGGGCAACAAGATAAAATGGACACACCTTATGTATGTTTGCTGTTGCCAATGCTGGGGCCAAGTGTGAAATAAAGTGAAGAAAATTGTAGGTAGCTAGGCGCCTACTAACTGCTTACTGCCTACATTCTTTTTTTATTTTTTGGTAGCAAGCAGCTTCTTGGGCAACAAAACAAAATGCCAAAGCAATTTGTTAGCGGGTCGGGAGAGCGTCGTACAAATGTAATTTACTGGTTGCTCCTACCTCTTTGCCGCTTGCTGCATGCCGCTTTGCCGCCAGAAGAATGTAGCCGGAATTTATTTGCGGCTATTTGGCAAAGTGAAAGCAAAATTAAAGTCTGCACATGCCAAGCAAATTCCAAGCCATACTTTAAGGTCCAAAAGTTGCTAATTTAGCATTTGATTTCAAACATTGGCACTAACTGATTACTGCTGGGACTGCGATGCCAGCAGAGCTTATTGTTACATTTCTACTTTTGACTTATGTAACCAGAAAATAAGTATATACATATACATATATATATAATTTATTAAACTGCTCGCTTATAGAAATGTTTGTAAGGTCGCGAGTACCAAAACTGTTTGCCGCTTTCTTCAAAATGTCGTGACAGCTCTTGTCCTGTTAGCAACAAGCAAGAAATTGTTCAGCCATGACTTAAGCAGCTACACTGAAAGAAATTTCAGTTGCAACTTAATATTTCAGTTACAACTGTAGTGAAATAGAAAAGTTGAAAAATAAGTTATTCCATTTGCAAATTTATGCCTTTCAAATTATAAATATTTAAGCAAATTTGATAAATTTCTAAATCGTACTTTTGTGCTACACTTAGAGAAAAAATGTTTAAAAAATAACAACAAATGATATTTTGTTAAAATTTATAACTAATTTACAAATTCTTAAAACTGTTTAAACGCCATTCAAACTTTTGACATAAGTTTCAAGTTTGTTGCAGTGTATTTTATGGTTTACATACTTTGGCCTCGTTGCCACACTTGTGTCCTGGCTCGTGCCCATTTACATCTAAGGTCCCTGGTGTTTAGGGAGCCCAAAGCTCGGCGGATTCGCTTCATCATCAGCTTTAGAAGTGCCGCAAATCTTTGCGGTTTCGTCTTAATGGCTAAGAAATTGTGATTTATGCCTCGATTTGTATATATATATATATATATATATGTATAGCATATATAAATGTATGTATGTGTTTGACATAAGTGTATCTGTATGTGTGTATTTGCTTGTGTGTTGGCGCGTGATTTACTTGCTCGTTAGATTTGTTTAAAAAGGGGTATATAAGCAACTTGTATATTTTCTTTGATCAACATAAAAGTTTACAGCTGATGAAAATGTTCAAAGTATGGCAGTTTAAAGGCGTAGGGTATTTAAATTTTAATTTCTTAATGAGTATTCAATTTAAAACTACTTAGTTTATGTATAAAATTAATGAATGTACATATAAGTATGCCTAACTACTGCTGACCAATCGAGTGTTCTGATAGCTACTATCAAAACAAATAAATTGCGCTGACTAATGTTCTCATTTATCTTAATTTCGATTTTTCGAGTGGCGGCAACAAGAATTTTTCACTTTATTTTCATGGCTGCAATTTGGAATAGTTGGCAAGTCGTAGAAAAAAAGGCAGCTGTGCTACTCGAAAACTGCTAAATTGTTTAATTTTCATGGCCGTTGCATATAAATTCTCGCAGCTGACTATAATTTTTGCCCTGGCATTTGAAAGAAGGTGATGTAGAAGAGCGAGAAAAGAGAGCGAGAGAAAGAGAAAATGATGTTGTAAACAACGCTTGAAGTTCGGTTTAGATTGAATTTATAGCTGCTGTCCAAGCGAAGCATCTAACCTAACCCAAAGTAAGTATTTTTGGCAATTTATTTCGACTGCGTCCACAAACAAACACGTTAATTCTGCAAATTTTGTGAAAATTAGAAGCATGTGTTGTTGGCCAATATCTAAGGCTTTGAGAGTATGGCCCTAAAGCCTAATTAGTTTAAAAGGCAGCCCTCGAACGCTGGATCGATAAATCCAACAGTTGGGCGCAGTTCTTTCGACTTGTCAGTGTCGAAGATGGATGCCAATGCCTCTGGCTGCCAAGTATTCAAACTGAATACCAGTATAGTGGCACTTGGCTGGACTACGTCCATAAATTCCAGGCCAAGACGCAGCCAGCCAGCCAAAACTATTACTCACACTCCCCCACTCAATCGCCGTTATGCCAGCCGCCTTTACTTGCTTATAATTTAGATTGTCCATTTCGCGCAGCTGCCGCTCGATTTGAGTTGAAGCTGAAAATGTTGGAGTTTGAGTTTGAGTTAAGAGTTGAGTCTTGTGTACGTGCCGCATTCAGGATTCATCTATGGGGCAAGTCTATTTGGCTTGGGGCAGCATTGTTGCCGTTGCCAACAATTTGTGCGCCTTGTTTATTTTGGACTTTGGCCCTGCACACGTTGCTGCTCAAATTGTTGGCCAAAAAGGCGTTCAAAGTAGGAGTATCTAAAAGCAGCACTTTATTTTTGTATAATGCCAAAATTGCAGCTGTTGACATGGATCAGAAACAATATAAATTTAAGCTACAGAGATAAAAGATGTGTTCAATCAATAGCAATAACAGTTAAAATTACTTGAGTTATTTTGAATGCAAAATTTGTGATTCATTTGAAACTTCGAAAGTAAACAAATTTTACAATTATTTTAGAATTAAGGCATGTTGAAATTGTTGAAAAACATTTATGTTTATTGATATTTTATTCATAACTTTTGGATTCAAAGATCATTTTATTAGCTGAATTAGCGGTTAGTTAGACTACACCAATTCTTATTAGCTTTCAACTGATAAATGCCAATTGAATTTCTTGAAAACCATGCGCTGAAATGGAATTCAAAATCCGTCAATCAATAAAAACAATTTGAAAGCAATCAAAGTTTAATTACCACAACAAACGACTTACAAAAGGTGACAGGCAACAGAAAAAAGCAAAAACAATAAACACTAACGAATTCACAGGAATAAAGAAGCACAATATTCGAGCCATAAAGCAAAAAGGGCCAAAGCCAGTTAAATTCATAGACATAGAAGCCATACATTCATACATAGACTTACCATATGAGGCGCGACCGTATAAACCACATAAATATAAAAGCGACAAACAGAAAGTGGCGATTGGGGGGATTGGTGAATGTAGAAAGGAGAAAGCAGGCGACCATAAAAACAAGAATGGCCATAAACAAAGAAATAAACAAGGCAGCCAGCGGTAAGTACAATGCATATAGAAGAACGCGTCGAATCTTGTCTGTTTGTCACAAGGCTTCCGGCGGAAATGGAGTGCACACACACACACATGCACACAACACACACATTCTAACAATAAATGGCAGACAGCCCAAGCTAAATATAAAAGACTGATAGCCGGCTTAGAGCCATCACATTATGAGCTTGACACAAATATATAAGAAATAAACAAACGACTGTCTTCGTTATTTGATTTGATTGTCACCAGCTTCTAAACACACTTCGCAACAGTATTTGCAACAAAAACTGAAAATCGAGTATTTGCAGCTACAAGATACACTGAACCAAACATATTTTCTAAGACAAACCTTAAAATATTATCTTTACTTTTATTACTTTACTTATTTTATTCTAAAAATTATCTTAGAATTTTAAGAAAAGCAGAGTCATGTTCGTCTGCTTATATGTGTTTTTCAGGACTTTGTTTTAGAGCTATCTTGATGACACTTGGCACGGATGCTTCTTCTTTTTGCAGATAGTTTCTATGTCAAAATCGGCCAGATTGGCTTACTATAACATACAGCACCCATAGGAACGATCGAGTGAAAAATTAGTCTTTGTATGAAAAACTTTTTTCCTTTTCAAAAGAAATCCACCAAACGTACTTTATCTAAGTTTAAGCATATTTTATTCATTCTGACTGAATTTTATCAAAATCGGACTACTATAACATATAGCACCCATAGGAACGAATGGTTGAAAAATAAGTTTTTGTATGAAAAACTTTTTTCCTTTTCAAAATAAATCCACCAAACGTACTTAATCTAAGTTTAAGCATATTTTACACATTCTGACTGAATTTGATCAAAATCGGACCACTATATCTTATAGCTGCCATAGGAACGATTGGTTGAAAACTAAGTTTTTGTATGAAAAACTTTATTGTTTTTTAATATAACTCAACCAAACTCACACTACCTTAGAGTAAGCATATTTTAAATATGTAGGCTTAATTTAATCAAAATCGGACCACTATATCTAATAGCTGCCATATTAGCGATCGGTTGAAAAATCACTTGTAGAGAGGCAAATTTCCAAAAAGTGGTGAAATTTGATTTGTTGGCTGTTTGATTTTTCTACATACATAAAAAAAAACACTCATATTACAGCTAAAAGCCAACTTGTTTATTTGTTTATTGCCCTATCTAATCAATTTTCAATATTTTCTTGCCTTTCTTCCAGTTACATTTCTATTTAGCCAAATAACCGACTTTAGCCGCAGTGCAAAAAAAGGCAACAAAGGTGATAAATCTGCACAGAGCTCTCAGAACTTTTGCAATATTTCATGAAAGACGAAAGTTGAACACTTACCAAACAGCAAATAGAAATATTAAATATTTAAAAGTACTTCAGTTTCGGCTTTCTATATTAATATTTAAAGTGTTTTGCAGCCTTGAACAAAAGTTCATGCAAATAGAACAAGTTGTGGATAACTAAGGCAACATTAAGTGCAATATTTTCAAATACTAAAAAATATGTGTATTAGCTAAAATTTAAGCCTATAATTTAGTTATTATTTAACTAATGCATACAGATGCTTATTCCCAGGCGCTCTACTTAAATATGTCGCAATTTGGCTAATCTTTTTTCAAACTTGGGAACTTTAACAAATGTCTTAATATGTAATCAAAAGGTAATTGTTTAACAAGCGCTTTGTCGCCGTTACGAGATACTATAAAAGCCAGCAGCAACACTTGCAACAGTATACAAATTTAGAGTGTTGCAACATGCGGCTGCAGGACTTTATGCATTATCCGGATATTGGCTTCCATCTGGCCATGGTGCGCTGCTACGAGTGGAGCGGCCGAAAGGTGCCACTTGTGCAACAGACGTTGATCAAGCGACTCTGGTTTATATTTGGTGCATTGAATCTAATCTATCAGAATGTGGGCATGGCCATTTATCTGTTGGTATCAGAGCCGCCGGAGCAGCAACTAGCTGACTATGTTCAACTGATATCGGAGACATGCAGCGTGATGAGTCTAACGCTGGTTGGTGCCTCCAATATGTGGATGTTGCTGCAACATCGCAGCAATATTGAGGCCATGATTGATGAACTGCAACAGCTATTTCCTCAGCGTGGTAAGCAGATGCGCAAATATCGGCTACATCATTATCATGTGAGATCGTCGCGACTGATGAAATATATTGCCATATTCTTCATGTTCGCCTTTGTTTTTTATAATACGCTGCCGTTTGTCGAGCTTGTCTATGAGCTGTTGGCCGAATCGCAACATTTTCAATACAAGTATCAGAGCAACACCTGGTATCCCTGGCAATTGTGGCTTCCACAGGACTCCATTGCAAGCTTTGTGGCTGCCTATCTATGCCAGGTAATTTCCTCGCTGATAGGCGTGGCCTTCATCATGGCCACCCAGTTTTTGTTATGCTTCTTTGTAACACAAATGCAACTACATTTCGACTGGCTGGCCAGTGCTCTACTAAGTCTGGATGCCACTCAACCAGATGCTAATGTTCAGCTTAAGGCACTGATCGCCTATCACAGTCGCCTGCTGTGCATTGCGGATCACATCAATCGCATCTTTAACTTTTCGTTTCTGATTAACTTTATCACATCGGCATTAGCCATCTGTTTGATTGGCTTTGCCATGGTCATGATCAGCATGGCCTCGACTTTTAAGTACTCGGTGGGCTTTGTGGGTTTTTTGATCATGACACTTTTCATTTGTTACAATGGCACTCAGTTCACATCTGCGGTAAGTTGTACTTTACTTCAAATGGAAATCGATTCTTAGCTAACAATGGCTTTTCTCGCAGAACGACAAACTTATGAATGCTGCCTTTCACGGCAATTGGTATAATGGAGACTTGGCCTAT
Source organism: Hirtodrosophila cameraria (assembly GCA_949708635.1). Taxonomy (NCBI): domain Eukaryota; kingdom Metazoa; phylum Arthropoda; class Insecta; order Diptera; family Drosophilidae; genus Hirtodrosophila; species Hirtodrosophila cameraria. The sequence goes on along the minus strand of OX453091.1, from coordinate 23,612,585 downwards.
CGCAAGATGTTGCTTTTTTTCATGATGAGCTCCTGCAAGTCTCAAGTGCTGCGCATCTATAAGTTTACGCCAGTTTCGATGGAAACCTATATGGCGGTGCGTATACGTAATGTTCATTGAATTGTTAGAAATTTTAATATTCACAAACTTTTCTTTGACAGATTTTAAAGTTCTCGTATCAGATGTTTACCTTTGTGAATGCTTTAATATAGTCATTGCCATTTTGTAGAATTTTTAGTAAAATACTGGAAATCTTATCATAAACTAATCAAATATTGTAGATGGAAATAAAGCAGTAATTAATATGCTTTGCAGATTGTTGAAAAGCTGCAAAATGTTCTTTAAGTTCTTTCTTAGACTTAGAATTGATTTTAGACTTCTTGAATCGAAAACATTTTCTATATATAACTTAAAGAGCCACTTAACTTCACTTCAATTGCATACACTTAAGTACTCAATGAACATTTGTTTAAGAGCTTAAGTTCAGCTTTAAGTAACATATATTTTCTTTGCAGTATTCAATTCAAAGATATGAGTTCTTAAAGGTATTCGCTTTAATTTGCTGTTGCTGTGTGTCTGTCAAGGAGCAAACTTATTAAAATTAGAGCAGCTTCAATGGTTGTCAGGTGGCTATCAGCCAAGCACGTCAATTTTTCAAAATTGAGACCGTTCTTTGCCCTCTGACCCTTGATTATTTGCGCTGAGAATGCAAAAGCGTAAAATTAAGTTCTTCACAAAAAAAAGATGAGAAAAGCAAAAAAAATGTAGAATTATGTACAAGTCACCTGTCTCACATTCGCACTGCCAGACTGTCTGTATGTCTGTCACATGGTCGCTGTGCTGTTATTTGTGTTTGGGTGTGATTATCATGTCGTTATCCAGGATCAGTAGCTATTCCCAGCACCAAGCACTTTGCACTCGAGCTCTCCTTCTTGTCGAGCTCTTGTCCTGGCCTTCACTCTCATTTTATATAATAACATTTTAATTCCCTTAATACACGCTACGCTGCTTGCAAAGCTAAACAAACCGAAAGCCGCAGCTCCCTCTTTCATGGCCCTGGGCAGTTGACGTTGGACGTTGCCTGCTTTTAGGCGCATAGTATTAGGTTTGTTTTTTTTTTTGTTCGTTTCTTAGAGTTTTGGTTGTGTGCGTAAATCATTAATCATAAGCAGCGCATATTTATTGTATTTTGCCTTTGCTGACAGCTTTTAGTTGAACCTGAACCATGGTTATGCATAGTACTTGAATTTATCATTTATTATTTGCACTTTGCACAAAAAAATGTCTTCAAATTTATGGTTTTGCTTCAGATTTTGTGGCATTTGATTCAAACAATTTAATATCTATATACTTGTATGTATAAGTTAAGCGTGTATGTTTCAGGGCTGGCAAAAATCTTCAGAGATCTTCGTCAGCAAAGTAAAAAAGAGAGTATCAGTATAAAGTTTCATCAAAAAAGCTTCAAAAATGTGGGACTGGCAGTTTAATTATCAAAATCGAATCTAGAACTATTAACACTTATCAAATCATTCTTTATGAACAATGTATAGAACGAAAATTCATGATAAATTGCCTTGACTTTCTCAAAATTTCCGATTAGTCATAATAATTATATAAATAATAATGTAATATTTATTCATGCATTGCTAATCAAGTGATACGAATTGGATTTGCATCTATTACAATTTATACCAATATAAATTAAACTTCATAAAGTAACTCAACAGTTTCTAAAGAAGCCTTCCAGAGAAAACTATGAAAATCGCTGCACTTATTTTCTTAATATTTGGACTTATGGCAACTGGAATCGATGCAAATTTTCAATTGTGCGATGTTTGCATAAATAAAAAGTGTGTACGGGACAGTCCTACTGTGGATCACATTTGCTATCCGTCGCTTGCGCTTTGCAAAGAGGTTTGCAATTAGTGGAATGTAATTAATAAGTAACATATTGTATTGATGTGCAAATAAATATATTACGATTGTCCAATAAAGCGATTAATCAGCTAAGATGAAGGTTAAGCTATCTTGGAGGTGCCATATGTGTATATGTATATCATTGCAGAACATGTTTTCACACAAAACTTAACTTTTGATAGATTGTTTTTACGATAGCTAAAAGATATAGTAGCTTAAGTAGATACAAATTTTAGCAAACTATAAGCACAATCAAATTTGCAATTCTTATCAAGGTAGCTATATATATACGTATATAAAAGCGTTGAAGCTGACTCACTCACTGACTGATTGCTGATATAGTTATATAAATAATGTAACATTTATTCATGCATTGCTTAACAAATGTATTTGGCTACGGATTGGAATTGCATCTATTATAAATTGTATCGATATAAATACAATTTCATAAAGTAACTCAACAGTCTCTAAAGAAGCCTTCAAATGAAACGAATAAAGTTTGTAGCACTTATTTTCTTAGTATTTGGAATTATGGCCACCGGAAACGCTTTAAAATGGCCACCTAAAGAGAAGTGCTTTCATACGACTCCAGAGGACTAGGTACTTTGTGGGGAATGCATCTTGCTATCAGACGCTTTTGCCAAGAGTACTGCAAATAGTGGAATATAACTAAAACATAACATATTGTGCTTATGTAAAAATAAATATATTACGATTGTCCAATTAGGTGAGAAATCAGCTAGATTCGTTAAGAACCTTTTTTCAAACAAACACTTCAGCTGTGCCTGAGAACCGTGAGGCGTGTGGGTCGGGATTAGGAAAAATCTTCATTCACAGCTGTGAAAACGTAGTCAGGAAAGTAAAAAGAGAGCATCAGTAACCAAGATTTATCAAAATAGCTTCAAAAACATGATAATGAGCGGCTTATGCTAACAAAATCGCTATTACGGCTAAATGAGCAAAAATGTCTCATTATAATAATAATTATATAAGTAATAATGTAATATTTATTAATGCATTGCTAATCAGGTGTAGCAGCACTTGTGTTTTGATATGCATTGGATTTGCATCCATTATAATTTGTACCGATATAAATCAAATTTCTTCAAGTAACTCAACAGTTTTAAAAGAAACCTTAAAATGAAAGGTTTAAAGTTTGCTGCACTTCTTTTCTTAATATTTGGACTAATGGCCACTGGAAATGGGGATATAGGGAAAATGCCAGAACGTAGATATCATTGCGTGGGATGGACAAATAAGACCTGTGAAGGACCAGGACCTATTTGGATGGACGCAGCTAACTATAAAACGCTTTCGGATTGCCAAGAGAATTGCAAATAGTGTAATATAATTAATACATATTGTACTAATGTGAAAATAATCAAATTTCGATTGTCCAATAAAGCGAAAAATCAGCTGAAGTGAAAGAAAATTGTTTCAATGAAGAACTTCATTTTCGATTGATTGTTAGTATAACAGCGATAAGATAAAGTAAATCAATTTTGATCAAATTTGAAAAAACTAATATCCGCGACGCGTGTGGTTCACGGTTAAGCAAAATCTTTACCCACAGTCGGTAGGACGTGGTCAAGGTCATATATAAGTAAACATATTTGTATCTAAAGTCTGAAAGTCTGATATACTAAGTTAAAGATAAGCATTATGTATCATGATCTGTTATTGTTTGGTTACGCTTTATACCCTGTCTTATTTGGCATCACTTTTCTAATTTCTTATGGGTATTTTGAGGCACATAGGAAAAGCAAACACAAAATGCGATGTGTGCCAGTTAATTTAGCCATCAGCTTGTGGTCGCTTAGACAATGCCCAGTTGAAAATTGCCCAATCAAGTGAAAATGACCAGCAAGCCCCATTCTAAACGAATAAACACAGACACACAGATACACACACATACACATACACTATTCATTTGGGTTGACAATGTGCAAAGCTGACCAGAGAACTGCAGAATATACACACAAAATCGACATTTGCTATAAAAGTTGTCTATAGTACACTGAGATAGAGCTCAGATCAATGCAGCTTGAAGCGTTTTGCTGCTTGTTTGCACTGGTTGCTACTGCCCCCCTTCACCCCGCTGACTCATCACTTGACCATCTACTTGCACTGGCCTTGATAAGTTTTAGGCAAACAAAGTTGGCTCGTTACAGTACATGGATTTTTGGGCTTGGACAAGATAAAACCGAGTAGATATTGTAACACAGAGCACCAAAAATAGTGCCGTTTGAGTAAACCGCAAAATGTAGTCAAGAAACATGTCTCAATTTCATAGCCAAACTCTGACCGAGCTGAAGTTAACACAAAACCTCAGCTTTATACTAACTATTGCTAGTGATTTGAGGTTAACAATGTTATTTTTTTGTTTCAAATGCAGTTCACTTATATTGCTTTATACAATTGTTGTTATGTACTCTGGTTTGCTAAAGCATTTTAGTTTGCATTTGGCTCTCTCCGACAGTGTCCATCAATTACTTAGTCTTATCTGCAGCAGCCATATGGTGTCAGCAGAGCACAAAAAAACAAAGCAAATAACGCAAAAGCCAAAAATTTTTACACACAATTTAGAGACATTTCCGCACGTAGTCCCAACAACAAAATATACCAGGCTCCTCCAAGTGCGCCATGACGTCGCGTTAGAAAACAAAAGCAAAAAAAAAGTTCATAAAAACCAAGTTAGAATGATTTTGTTGAGAGCATACACGACTAACAGATACTCTTTATGCAACATAGTTTCTTAAATAACTTTGGTGGATGTTAACCATTCGATTGTTAGACAAGTTTTATGAGCTATATAAAGAACTTGACTTTGGAATCTAAATAACATAAGCATGCTTACAAACTTTGTTAAAGAAATTATGCTTTTGAATTTGACTACATTTAAGTTTTGAGTACGTTTTATGTAAATATTTTTGTTAGTGTATAAAAATGTCACCGTTTGCACCAAAATGACATGCCCCACGCATGGATATTTGTATTTTACCGCCTGCTGCTGTTGCTGCGTGATGTGGTTGAGTTGGTGGTGGCATGATGTTGCTGGTGTGGTGTTGGTGGTGGCGCTGTGGTGTAGGGTAGTTTCTGGTTGTGGAACGATGGATTCGAAACAATGTGATGCTCGCAACGGGATGGCAACGGCACCCCAGCATTTATGTCTATTAAACAAGTAATAAACTTCATAAATTTAACAAATTAGAATTATTAAATTTCATGTTTGTGACATCCCTAGCCATTTGCATTAACAGTAATGGCATTTTTCAATGGCCCACTCAGCCGAGCCCAATAATTTATGTGCCATAATTTGTTTGAGCAAAAAGACTCCAGCCATTTTAAAAGTAATCTCTGGCAACAGGTTACGCTTAGCTCGGCTATAAATCTGAGTTGCATTTTGTTGAAAACCTTTAAATTTTGTAAAAGCTAAACAATGCTTTAAACAATATTTAGCCAGGCGTTAATTATTGGCAATTTATTGAATGCTCATTATTCGTATATCACTCATACGCATCGTGGCACGCTAATAAAGCCATCAAAATGAATGAGAGATCTCGACACGCCGTGTCATGCGATACTTTTGAAGTTGCAACCACAATGCAGCGGTGTTCAGGCACCGCTGAATGTGCACATCGATGTGCCATGTGCCATGTGTGATGTGCGATGTGCCATGTGCGATATGCCATGTGCGATATGCAATGGAGTCATGACCACGCAATCACAATGCCACCTATTTCCAATTACCGCTGACGATGCTACACCATCTGGCTAGATGTGTTGGCTGTGCTGGTAGTGTCAGGTTGCCCATGATTGATTGCAACAAAACCAGATTTTGGTTGATGTCATTTAAGCATCGCAGCTAACTCTCACATCGACATCACCCCAAATACATTATTGACAGTGTCGGCCATTGCTCGCCGTGTCTATAATGCGGATCACAATTTAAATTGTGCCTCTGCTGCATTTTTAATTAAGCCCAAATTAAAAATTGATTGCTTTTTGTCGCCATAACTCGCGTACTTTGCAGCCCGAGCACACAGTTTCAATATTTATGGCATACTTTCAGGCGTTCGTATATAAAAATTAACATCATCTTTATTTTTGTACAAAATGTTCTGTTCTAAAAGATTAAAGTTGGATCTATCCCGACTGATTGGTGACCATCGCATAGTTCAAACTATAAAGGATAGAAAGCTGATTATTGTTCTTATGCTGAAAATGCGTACGAAGATGGGATTTTTTTTTTTTCCGTGGGAAAATGTGAAAAATTGACGAAAAACGGCTGTATTCAACTTTTTTGTTTGTAATTCGATAAGGTGAAAACTCATTTTCTAAGATTTTTATAAAAATTCAGCATTGACTGCATACGAATTTTTAGGAAAATTTACCCCCCCTGGGTGGAAAATGGGTATTCAAGGGCGAAAGTTCAGTTTTTCAGCTTGAAACTTCATATTGTAGAAATGAAATGTGTTTGCCATTCTACTCAAGCTAGCTCATCTTAAGTTGTTATATTTGAATATATCTGGTTCAGTACTTTTATTTAGAAAACTTGTTCGCTTGATTTGAAAACAACCACAAAACAGAGTATACTGCAGTCACAAGCTGCCGGCTATAACGCTTTTTCCTAAGAACTATAACACATTTAAACGAAATAAAACAAAAGCGTAGAACATTTTTGCATATGCGTGTTGCATGCGATGCCAAAAAGTTGGAATATTTGTTGCTTTTTTGGTTTTTCGTATTATTTTTCGTCTGCTTCTTCTGCTTCTTCTGCTTGCTGCATACATTTGAAGTAAACTATACTGCAAAGCGGAAGTAAAAGGTTTTAAGCGGAAGTGCGCAGAGTTGTAACGACATTGGTATATGTAAGTTCTTGTATACTTATCAAACTCTACACATATGCAAGTGTGTTGTGTGTATGCGTGTATTGGTAATTACATGATTTGACTGCTAAATATTTGCGACACATGCAAGCTCGCAAACGGTTTGTTTGCCGAACACCAAAAAACTGTGCTGGAATTTAAGTTTTTTCTTTTTGGAAACAACAAGAAAAATGTTGTAATAAAAATGGGGTTGCTTTGTATGTTTTCTTTAAAGGCGTTAAGTAATAGACAAGTTCTTAATTCTATAAAGTACTGACTTTTAATTCTTCTTAACTTCAATTTCTTTCAGCAAAAAAGCTTATAATAAGTTGAGGCCAAGATGAAACCTAAGACCTTTGAAAACTTGCCAACGAAATAAGCTTAAATAAATGGCAAAAGAAAAGGACTGTCTAAGAACTGTAAGTCTGCCAATATCTTCCTTTCTTTTCTTCATTTGCAGCTCGTACTTTTATATTCCTTGGTTACAGTTATTACTTATTAAACCTATTTCAAATTTATTTTCTTTTTGCTGACTATCAAAGCAGATATCTTTATTAAAAAATAAAAAAAAAAAAAAACTCTAAGCTGATTATTCCGCTTTATAACTACTGAATTTTTATTTATTACATTTCAATTGGTAATTAACTATAAAAATCACGTAAAAATGCAGCACAGACACTCTATATATATATATTTATATAATTTGTTTCTGGCTTTCTTTTTTAATCGATCTTAATTGCATTTATTGCCTCGAGGCAAAAGGGGCATGACGCATTTAATTATTTATACATTTAAATGCGCTTTCGTATTGCCATTTTGATATTCAATTAATGCAAATTTTGTTATGGAAATTAATTATAACGAGTTCACCGGAAAACGGACGGATGTATTTTAATTTAGTTGGCCATAAAAAAATATAAACGACGACAATGTCAATATGCCGACTGAATGTACTTGTTTCAACTGAAAGAAATATATTTTAATGAATGACTTGCATATAAATATTATGAGGCCTGTTCTCAATTCCACTTTCGAAGCAATACCGTAGCCTACTTATTATATTTTCAGTTGCTTCCAAAAGTATGCTTTACTTATTTCTGACAGCTTAGTTCGAAAGTCTTAATGAGAACAGAACTATATGTTAAGTTTATGCTGCATTTTTGGAAAAGCAGCTCAATATGTTCTTAAAAGTTAGTTCTCAAATAGTGCTATGTTTAATTCATACCCATTAACCCTTTTAGTTGACTAACTTAGTCAAAAAGATGCTATAAAATGTAAGCAAAGTTATTTAATTCACTTTGAAATATATGAAATGTATTTAATATTGCATAGTTTGTAAGCATTTAAATGCTACTCGAAAAAACTCAATTTCACTAACAAGCTTTTTGTGCAATAGCAAGAGAAGCGTGGGGGAAGGCAGCTGCAGCAGCAGCGGTTGGTGTGACTTTCGACCCTAGATGCACTTGCCACTTGCCACTTGTCTGCCGCTGCCGCTGCGTGGCACTGAGAAGAGCTGGGCTGCCATGCAAAGGCGGAAGCACTTAAATTGGGCGTAACAAAATGTCTGACACGCCAATTATTTTGCTTTTTATACTTACATATAAAAGACAGACGGACTGACAGACAGACAGACAGGCATACCGACAGACAGTCGTGTTTATAGTGTTTGTTGTTACTGTTTGCTCTACTGCGTGTTAGTTTTTATACTTACGACTATGTTGTGGGAGCTACGAGTTTGTCTTGGCTTTTGCTTCTGCTTTTGCTTTTGCTTTTGCCTGCTTGCTTTTTAAGTTGTTTTATCGTTTCACTTGTTTGTAATTTTTCTTATTCTTACTTCGTTCAACGTTCATTTTTCTTCATATTTATAAACTGTTGCCTGTTATTGGCTTGTTGCCTTAGTTGGTAAACCAGTTAAACCAACTTAAACATGCTTCAAAACACAGCTGCATTATTTTAAACATATTTTTTGCACATTAAGTTCACTTGAGCAGCAGAAAACTGCTGTAAAAATATTAGCTTTTCATCTCTTATTTTTGAATTAGTTTTTTAAAGTGTGTTTACTTTCTGAAAAGAAAACTAATTGTAGCTGTTTCAGCATTTGAAAGACAAGTCAACAATTAAAGTTGTTACTTAAATCTTGAAGTAATATTAAAACACACTTGTATTTCATTGAAGAATTGTTGTTAATCGTTCTGTTTTAATTATAGTTTACTTAAAAATCTAATAAACAAGTTTCGTAGTCATATAAGACAGACACAAAACCATATTTTCAACTTTTTAACCTTGCAACTATTTTGGCTAATGAAATCTAGAAACTTTTCAAATTAAATTCTACAGCTGAAACAACACACACTCACACACACACACTTCATTTGAATATTTTGGTGTCTCTAGCATTTAAATAAGCATATGTACAATAATGTTGGTTGTTTATATTATTTGTTTTTGCTTTTGTTTAGCAAAGTTTTTCAACTGTTGTTATTATTGTTTGTCGAAAAAAAAGCTGCATTATTCAAAAGTTGCAATTTATAGCTCGTTTTGGTTTCTTTTTGTTACGTAGCTATAATTAAGCGACTCGTTTTACTAATTATTGTTGCTGAAATTTGGTTATTTAAAATTGTTTAATATGAACTTAAACGAGCAAAGTTCAAATAGAAACATTGCTTTCATTATTATATCGATACAGATTATAATCAAATCGAAATGTTTAATAAACAGCTACACAAAATAAACTAAAGTTTAAACTTACTTCCGAAAGTTTTGTAATATATTTTGCTGCATTTACTAAGACTTAACAGAGCGAAAGATGCTCTTTAATATAAGTTCTTATGCACATCAAATGTTAGTGGTAATTGAGAAACCTACTCAAGTAATGAAATATGCTTCGTCTACTACAAATACATACATATATAATCGTCTACAGGTTAGTCAAGTCTATTCAAGCCTGTTTTATGATTATGAAAGTGCGTTGCAGAGATATACACAGCATATATACTCGTATATTTCAGACGACTTTTATAAGAATGGTCTTTTAAGTGTGCCTGCTGGCATATTAATTTGTGATTGCCTTGCCTTGCCTTGCTCAGCGCACAAACTTTTACACCCAAATGATTGCATGATAAATAATACACAAAGTCCTCAAGATATAGTATAGCATTATATGCTTTGCCAGGTAGCTGTTGAGAACTCTGTTTGCTTTTCACTCTGTTTGAGTCGTTGCCTCGTTGATTAAATGTGTGTGTGAGAGTCCTTGCTACTGCTGCTGATGTGCCTGGATATTTGCTGACATTTACTGGCAGTCAGCTCCTGTGCATCATCTCTACTCGAACTTTGTCTGTCAATCGAAGCAGAATTTAATTTGATTTCGTTGCATGTTGCTCACGCAATTAGAAAATGAGCAGATTATATGTCAGGGAGACGTCACATCAACCATAAAGGAGCAATGCTTTTTAAGCAACGTACAATATTGAAATTGTAAAATGAACTTTTATTCAGAAAGTACTTTGCTAAAAAAAAACAGCTCACTTTGACTTGTCGTAGATTAAATAACCAATCAAGTATGTTGATCAAAATAAATTCATCTAATCAACTTAAAAACTTAAAGCTTTCAAGGATATCGCTGCTTTGAAGAATTAAAAGCTAAAATTCAAAAATCAGTCAATCACAGCGCCAATCGACGCACTGTTGTCGTCGTCATCCTCATTGTCGCTGTTGCTCTGGGCAATGGTTGGTATAAAGTGGGAATTTTGGATTGGGAAATAGCTATACGATGGCCAATGGATGTTACCCATGAGGCGCTTTAATTATGGCAAAGTAACAGGCAGCGTGTGGAATTAGAAATTGGTGGCTGCATTTGGGCGCTTGCGGTTCCATTTTGGCCTACTGGCGATGAATGAGAACATTTTCAGAGAATTTGTACACACAACTTAATTGTTGCTGCCATGGCAATGTTCTCTCTCTCTCTGTGTGTGTGTGCATTTTGGCCAGGCACAGATTAAATCGTTGCTCCAAAGCGGAAATGCAAAAATGGCACTAGGCTGCCAAATGAACCCGGTGGACAAACCAGTTCCTCGCATCAATGAATGCTAAAATGTCCACGTTCTTTGGCATGAATTTTGCAAAATTTTCTAAAATCCACTAGTACGCATATACAACAAAGTTTTGCAGTACTATAAATGATATACGAGAAGTTAATTAGCACAATATTGCATGAGGCATAATCAAAATTGTTATTATAATCAGAGAAGCAAGCTACTTAAATAATTGAAATTGGACTTGAGCACGTTTTATAGCAAAGTCACAAAATGTTTCAACTTTAACTTTAAGTTCAAACACAGCAACTTCAGCAAAAACTGCCACAAGAAACTTTGAAGCACCTGCTCTACCAATTTTCAACGCTTAGCCACAAATATGCCAAATATCTAAGAAACTGTTAACGAAAAGTTTCGTAAGTTGCTTTGTAAGATGTGACCCAACAATTAACCTAAGCAGCTCAAGCATAGAATATAATCGAGAGCGAGCATAGACACAACTCTTTGCTAACTTTTTGGCATAAGCTGCAGCTATGATCCTGCCATTTAGTACAAAGTACTTGCAAGATAGTGCTTGAGAGTGCAAATGGATCTAGCCAGACATGGGGTTCATAAAATGCGATTATTCAAATAGTATTCATGGCGTAGTCAAAGTTGTGCACCATTTCCGCTGATATGTATAACAATAATCCAGCATAATGAACACATGCATATTCATAACAAAGCAACGCAGGTGTGTGTCTGTGTGTGTTAACAGGTATACAGGTGGGTGCGTGCTTTTGACATAAATCTTGGCCATATAAATTTAGCAAAAAAAAAAAAGAGAATGAAAACGAAAACTCCAACATACGTAGAAGACAGCAAATGAAAAACTCACGCGCAGCAGTAAATAACCCAAGAGCGTGGGGGCGTGGCATCTGCTTGGCATCGCAATCATGAACACCTAGCTGCCTATAAACGCAACTGTCGACGGTTTTTGCATTTAAATGTGCGCAATTTGCTCTGAACGCAGCACAGGAAAAGAAAAAAAACTGTTGCCTACTTTGCCGGGCAAGTTAAGAAAATTACTTTAACGGATGTGAAACATGTGCGACCCCAAAGCGAAATTTTGCACAGCAACAGCAACAAAACAAACAAAAAGAACGGTGTTTGCAGCGGAAGAACAAAATGAAAATGATAATAACAATGCTGCGGCAGGCGTTTTGGCTTCAATTATTGGATATTTGCGCAATTTGCATGGTAAGCATTTCATTTGACAGCGGAAGTTCATTAACGCTAAATGGAGGGTAGGGTGGTGGGTGGAGGGTGAGTAAGCCACAGCATTGACAAGCGCTTGAAGCACAGAGTTCAACAATGTGAGCGAGACATTTAAAATGCAGAACACTCAATTAGAAACCACAAAAACCAAGTAAAGCGCATTGCACGAAACACTTTTTCATACGCTCACTTGAGGTAACTTGACTATAACAACAAATTGGCAACTGAAAAAGGTACTATTTTGTAAGATAGATAGATTGTAATATAGACTAAACCTTGTTCAGTTAAACAAAAACATCAATATATCAATTAAACACTTTTATAACAAAGGGTTGAAGCAATTTTCTTAATTTGCCCACAAAAGTAGGCAACAGTTTTTTCAGCTTCGTTCAGTAGTAGTGCTGTAGTGCTCCCAAACACATGTATAAATCTGATTCAGAAAGTTAGTAACTGTAAATTGTGATCTCTATTTATAGCTGTTACTTAATGTCTATATCTATATCTGTACTTTTAGCTCAATTCAGCTAGATAAGACCATTTTTCAAGCGAGCAACTTTCAATTTGCGCTTTTATTGTTTCTTATCACACATATCCTTTTGCTACCCCTTCGCTCCCTTTATAAAAGCCTGCACCGCTGATAAAATGGACTCAGCGCAACTATATTCAACATTAATTACGCTCGTGGTTTGGATACGATTCGATTTCTTTTTGCCTGCGGAAAGTTGATTTACTTTTCATTTTTTTTTTCTTTTTTGTACGCTTTGCGCGTTGCACATTTAAATCACTGCCACAAGCGCTTGGCCCATGGTCCATTTGGGGGCTGATATACGTCCATCATAGACATCACTATCGTGGGGCTTGCAGACCACAGCCCGCAGCAGAAAAACTGAAAACGTAGCAGCTTCAACTCCAATGAATGGTTATCCACTCGGCTGCCAAATGCAGCGGTTGCTTCAATTCAATTGAATCATTTGTTGTCCATTTTGCAATTTGCATGTGTGTGTGTGTGTGTGTATGTGTGTATGCTCTCAACATTTGATTATTTTTTATGGTTAGTGTTTTGCCTCTTTTAAATTTTTTGAAATTTTTTTTAACAGTTGAACATTTGCCACCTTTTTTCTTTTGGGTAGTGTGAAATGAACTGTTTACAAATTCATATTTTTGGCCAATTTAGATTTTTAATTTTTTGCACAGTTTTTTTAAGTCCATGAACTTGGCTAATAACTAAAGAAAAACTATAATATCCAAGTAAGCTCTTAAATCACATAGATGTGTTTCATTTTGTATATTTTGAGTAAACATTTTTATTTAATTTTAATTTTGTACGAAGTAGCATTCACATATATTTCAATAGTTTTTCTTACATATTACAAGTGGTAATACAATTTCGAATTAAAAACAAAACATTGCACGCGATAGTTATGGGCCAAGTAGAGCAAGATCAGCTAAATGTGGAGATCCTATTTGAAGTATGGGCACAAAAGCAGCAAAGCTTTGAGAAGGACATCCAAATGCTGCTGGATAAGTCCAAAGAGCTGGCCAAGCAAATAAACGACGCCTTGGAAACGCCGACCGAATTACCCAATGAAAAGGCTCTAACACAAAAGCAGTTTAAAATAAATGAGTTGATGATCCATTTAAGGGAGGAGCTGGAACGACGACAGGCCCAAACTAATGCTAAGCAGCGGCTACAGGATTGGATAACAAACTTGGACAATATGCGTGCCAGGATCACAACGATTTCGCAAAGTCTATCGAAAGTTGGACTTGCGGACGCATCTATCATTAACCAATTATGCCAATCCCAAGAATATACACAGCACAATTATGAGCTGCTCAGTCAGGAAGTGCAGCGTTGTGAGGCGCTACGTCGCCAGAACCTATCGAGACTTATCAAGCATGTGAGTGCCGAAATTAATCAATGGTGTGATCTAACATTACAGTATCCGGCCAAACAAAATTATGAAGAAGGTTGCGACAGAGATCTGGTGCTGGAGAAGCTGGAACAGCAGCTGGCCGAACTCAAAGGCTACTACAATCAAAACAAGCCCATTTTTGATGTATACGGCAGACGCGTTAATCTTTGGACACGCATGGAGGCTCTCGAGGATAAATCCAAAGAACCCAATCGCTTTCACAATCGTGGTGGCCAGCTGCTTCAGGAGGAGCGAGAGCGTAAAATTATTAGCATTAAGCTGCCTCAGATCGAACAACAGCTCAGAAAGTTGGTTAAGGAATACGAGAAGCGTACAAAACAGCCATTTCTTGTTTATGGAGAGGAAATATTGGCTCATATAGCGGCTGATTGGGAAGAATATCGCGCCAGCAAGGAAAAACAAATCAAAGAACGCACTGTATCTCCAAATATGAGCTACATATTGCTGCGAAAGACCGCATCGGTGCCACATTTGGCCAAAGGGTTGAATGAAACTCTGACAAAGCGTAAGAAGTGAAAAGTGTGCTGCCGGAATGCTACGATATTTGCGGCGTGGCAATACATTTCTACGCTGTTTTACTTTATTTGATAGTCAGTTATTTCAAATCAATTTAGAAATTAGTTGTATAATTTATTTTGATATTATCAATTTATTGAACAAGTACAAATTTGGTAAATACAATAACGACACTATACAAATAGTAAATTACAAATGATGTGCAATTGTTTTATTTGTCACAGAAATCTCTAGAGATTTTGATATAAGCGTTGCCACCGCACAGAAAGAATTTTGTTTTAAATTTATTCGCACTTTTCTTACTCACATTAAAAATGGGAAAAAGGGAGGCATTTCCGATCATATAAACTATATATGTTCTTGATCAGGATCAACAGCCGAGACGAACTAACCATGTCCGTCTGTCTGTCCGTATGTCCGTATGAACACACAGATCTCGGAGACTATAAGAGCTAGAGACTCCAGACTTGGCATGCAGGTTCCTATATACCATACGCAGATCAAGTTTATTTCAAATTTCGGATGAACCCAGCTCTCGAAATTTATTTGAATAATAAAACACAATTGCAAAGTTTAGTCACTTTTTGGCCGTTTAGCTTAAGTTAGTTTAGACTCATTTAAAGAATCTTGCAATTTCGCCAATGCCTATACCATCTTAAGCTGTCACTCAGCCATTTTACGAGGCATTTGGCAATTTCAGTGTTCGCCTCTAATCCAGACAAACTCGGCTTAATTACTCACAAGCAAATTGAAGCCATAAATAAATAAATAAAATACGTCAAAGCCAATGCTGAAAAGAAAACTTCAACGCTCTTTCAATGTGCAAATTGTTGGAATGAGTTTTTGGACAGCAGCAGCAGCAGCAGCAGAACTTAATGCCAATATTGATAACATAAGCTGCATGATTTACAGAAGCAGGGGTGAACTTTAAGGGTTGGCAGGGTAGCTCACTCAATCAGCAAACGCATTGTGGCTAAGTCTTATCGATTTGACTTTTGATTGATATTTGGACTGGCCAAAAATAAAAGCGAATGAAAACAGCAGAGCAGAAAGCGTTGGCAGGTTTGATTATTTGATTAGGTCAGCGCATAAATCCACCTAAATGAAGTTAGAAAGCTGCCGTTTCTGTGTACGGCGTATCAATTTTAATAAATTTGCACATGGCTTGCCATTAATTTCAGTTAATTTGCCATTTTTCATGCCAAAGGGCTCACAAACATTCGGTCCGCAGTCGCAAGTCCTCCAAAAGCCTACGGTTACCTTACCTTTTACATACGCCAGCCGTATATCAATGACATACGAGCCAAACGCCAGAGCCGTAAATATCCATGAAGCCAGCCAATATGTTTACACGCACACGATTTCAGCGCCTGAGCGGTTTTCCACTTCCGTATTTGGTCTTGTGGATTTCCATTTCTGCAGCTCCTTGCAGCTTCTGCAGCCTGTGCTGCCTGCCTCTTCGATGGATCATAAATTTAGCAATGTGTCGTAATACTTTAGCGAGTCCTCCAAGTGGGCGGCAGCTTTGGCACAGCCCAACCTACAAGTTCTTCGGCTTATTGGCGCTTTGCTCAAGCGATTTGGCTAATAGTTGGCAAAACTTTTCACAGACTACAGCGAAAGACAACAGAAGTTTGGTTCAGCTAAATATTGAAATTGTCAAAACTTTGTAAATAGCTTCAAATATGCTTTTTATTTCTACACATACAAACATCATGAAAATTTATAGAAAAAAGATGTTTGTCCAACATATATTTAAGATGTATAGCTAATGTATATCAAGTATATCAGAACAACAGCTAATAACTGAATAGTAAGAAGTTAAGTATATGATACAGTAAGGTACTTCATAATAAGCTATATACTCATTGTAAAAATATTTAAAAAAATTGTTCATGCTCCCAAAAACTCACACATATTACATATTCAACTTTAATGAAATTTCATAAAAAAGAAAACTTTACATTAAATTGATGATGATTTTTTTGTAAATAATAGTTGACTGCGTGTGCTAACATGTTAGCGTGTTAATGAACTTGCCCAAAAGGAAATCTATAGCAGAAAAGAGCTCGCGAGTAGTTGAAATTTGCGTTTAAGGTGCTGTGCGTATTTGAGATTAATTAAAAAGCTGTCAAGAGCAGATGTAGAACTAAGTAAGGCGTGGCAAAGTTGCGGGGGAGGGTTGGCAAGCCATTGCAAATTACATGCATTACGTATACGCATTGTAGCAAAGAAAGCTGCAGCGGTAAAAAAAAAAGAAGAAAGACAGCCGCCGGAAATTACCAGGTGAGTCAACAATTTTTTTTTTGTATTTTTTATTTTGCACCTGGTTTATCAAGGAAACCTTTTAAAACGCATAACAATAACGAAAATTTGAAAGAGATAAAAGACGTACGTGGACCGGCAACGGAAATGATTATATCTCCTTGGTACAAAAGGTAGGCGGGGGCTACGAAAGGTAGGCAGGGACGGGGGAGGGAGCCGGAAAAGAGGCTGCCATTGTTGGCTGAGTTGTTGTTGTCATTGTTGGCCATTGTTCCATATCCATGCCGGTGCAATTTTCATTTGGCCGAGGTCCTTTACTTGGCGCCGTTATCAGTGACAAACGGCCAGGTCGTAAACCGAGAGAAAGAACCGGAGAAATCAAGCAACACGAGCGCAATTTACACATTTAAAATTCAAATAAAGTCATTTGCATGCAGACACAATGAGCTGAGCAGCGAAGTAGCAGAGCACGAGCAGCGGACGAGCAGAGCAGCGGACGAGCAGAGCAGAGCATGCCAGACAGAGCAGCTGGACAATGTCGCAACATATGCGACTATACTGACCGTCTGACCTTTGAACCTGGCCTAGGCTGTCTGCTATTTTTGCTTTTTTATACATTTGTCATCATTAGTCCCCTGGCCTAAACTGCCAAAAACAAAAAATAGAAAGGTAGCGCTTGGCAGGATAATGAAATGGCAGCTGGATGTTGACTGGACCAGAATCTGTATTCGCATCGTGTTCAACAAGGGTAGCAAAGTGTGTATAACATAGGCATGAATAAAAAGTAAACAAATAGAAAATTGCAGGAAAATGCTTAGCACATAAATCACTAATAACTTTGACCTTTGATTCGAAATATTTATGCATTTAAATTGTGCTAAATAAACTTGTAAAATGGGGCTGGAAATTAGACAGGTTGAATTGAAGCTGGAAGGCGTTCTAATGTCCTGGTCAAAAGTGATCAAATCAACATCAAATATAACTTTTTCATCCAAATAGCTTCAGTTTTGAGAAGGTAATGGCAGTTGAACTTGTAAACTTGTAAGGGTGAGCTCAAAATCGCAGATCAATTTTGATTTTGATTTGCTTGCTATAAATAATATATACTATTTTATAGTCAAATAGCCAAATAGAACTTGTTCGGATGACTTGGCTGACACACGACTGTCGTTAAAGGTCATTTTGAATGATTTATTAAGAGCTCGGTTGGCAGACAGAGTTGTTTCTCTCCGTTTTCAAACAGACTCCATTCAGATTTTACAGCATTTTGTTCATTTTTCATTTGGTTTGGCTTTTAGCCCGCATGACATTGCTAAAGCAAAGGCTTTCTGACAATTTTTGGTTGGCATGTAAATATTATTTTTCTGCTACTGTCCATGAGGCATATGTATATATATCTATATATACCACACATAGACTGAGTGACGCAGTCTATGTCAAAAACTTTTCACTATACTGGCACATAGACATAGACACATCAACAACAACAGGACACACTCACAGCTTGGGCCTGTTTATTCAATCAACAATGGCAACTTGATAAAAGTGGAACAGGACCGCAATGTCACAATGCAGAAGCACATGACAAACGCAAGATGACAGTTGCTATGTTTGAAAAATGCCAAAACTACACATACATACATATATATATGAGTGTGTTTGTGTGTATATGTGTGTGTCTGAGTTTTTACATTTGTGCCAGGTGGCTTGTCACAGGTGCTGCAAAAGTTTTTCTGCTATTTAAATCATGTCAGTTTATCTAAGCAACACCTCCCAATCCACCCACGGCAACAGTTGCTGCCACACCTAGTGCCCTGCCACGCCCACCCATAAACGCCTTTTAGTTGTGGCCACAACATTGCTCGCTGTTTTTGGCATCTTGTCAACTTGCCATCAGTTGCTAACATTTTTGTTGGCAACTTGCTGTTGGTTTTTGCCTCACTTCAAAATTTACATTGCGTGTGGAGTGCTCATAAAACATTTTTCTTTCAAAATTCTATTTCTATACAAAGTATGAGTATAGCAAAAATATTTTCAGTGTTTTTTTTTAGACTGCAGTTGGTCATTTTGATTATGTTGCAACAAAAAGTGCATTTGTTGGTTTATAATGGTTGATATCATTTGGCAAAGTACTTTCTACAAATTGTTTCCATTATGGTCATATCAAATATATATAGAAATAGTTAAAGACTTCTTTATACAGCCAATTAATTCAATTAAAGGGATATCAAATAATTGCCAAAAGGTTTTCCCATTGATAAATGCAATGTGTAAGGACCAACAATTACTAATTAAACTGATGCAGTTAATTACTTAGCTGTTTGTTAAATTAATTTCAAAGTTGTCACAGTAATTAAACAATAAATATGGTCATGTTAAATGCTGTAAATTAATGCGCAAATTTACAAAACTGTGCAGCTGTCTGTCTGTCTGTCTGTCTGTGTGTCTGTCTGTGTGTAATAAATATAAATGAGCGCAGTTTCATTTTCATACTCATTCTCATACACATTTCAAATTAATTATACGCCGAGTGTTGCAGCAACAGCTTTGCCTCATCTGGTGACCCAGGACATTGTCAGCATGAGAAACACTTAAAAAAAAGAAAGGATAAGCAAGTGGAAAATGTAATGTGTATGTGAACACACTTTCAACTTTCTTGAGTATCTAATTAATGATGGCTGGCACTTCATTTGGCTTGTTTTAAGTGCACTTCAATTGATTCTCTGGCTTTTATATTCAAGTTTTAATTAAAGATCAAATATATATTTGATACTTAGACAGCTACTTCCCAAGTATAGCTATACTTTACAGTTTATCAAAATCATTTAAGCCGATTTGCCATTATGCCATTATGTCCCTTAAATTGTATTTATATAAGCCCAATTAAAATTCAATGTGAATATTGTCTTGTTTTTCATTAATTGGTTTATTTACGTTCATTTAAGCATTTCAAAACTTGACTTTAGCACTTTCAAACACAATGAAATGCATAAAACTATTTGCAGAGTCATAAGTCAACTATACAGAATAATTAAATGATGTCAAGTAAAAGATAAATAGAAACATTTGAAATGGCAATAGCATGTTGTTTATATAAAATACGTTTGGACATTTGTGACATAATTGATGTTTAATATAAATAATAGCAATAAAAAGCAATTACTTCAATCACAAAAAACATGCATTGTATATTTAAAACGTTGTTGTTTCATTTAAAAGCTTTTTTTCATTCTAAAAGTTAAATTTCTAGTCAATATTGTGTAGATAAAAATATGATTTAAAAACTTTATGCTTGTAATTTCTCGTTTAAAGTCTTGCCAAAAGCATTATTCGAATAGAAAAACATAAATACTTTGAAACAATTGCAATTGTAAGTGTAATAGTTTGATTCCTAGCAACAATATAAGTTTGTTTTATAAACAAATCTGACAATATACCATCTATGCACACACACATTATTGGCACATTCCGCATACATACGATATTTTTGTCGAGTTTCGGATTATGGTTTCTGTTGTAAGCTGACCCCGAAAGGAAATGGAAAGCGTATCGAAAACTCAACCACGCGGTCAATGTGGCAAACAACAATGCAAGCAAAAGTATTTTTTTCTTTTTCGATTGGCTGTTTGGGGCCATAAAATAGAAATTAGTTTGCGTTTTGCTTTTCGGTTTTTTTGGTTTTGTTGCGGTTGGTTTTGGTCTAACCAGCATCATGTAACTGCAGCTGTTGCAACAGTCAGCTCTGGTTCCAGTTCCAGTTCCAGTTCCAGCTCTGACTCCAGCTCCGGCTGTCTGCCTGTTTGGTTTGCATTCGTTTCCGGTTTGCATTGCCAGAGTGCAAACTATTTGGCAGCGCTTAAACTGAAATTTCACATACTAATTTACAGTTTTTCTATGTGTTTGGCATCATTTGTTATAGAAAAAGTTGAACACACAGTTGTTGCTGTTGTTTTCTGGTTTACTGTTCTGCCTCAAATGCTTTTCTAGCTTAAACATGTTTGCCGGAAATGCGTGTTAATCGAACGGAAGTTGAAGTAGCATCTAATGTTTATTGCAAATTTCATTTGTAACAATATTTATTGGCTTTATTGCCATGACAGCTGCATTTGAAATTGCATAGTTTTTGTATTGTTTTTATGTAATTGGTTTCTATTGTTTGAGCTGAAAGTTGCAATCGATGTTATCATTGATAATTAATTGTCATTAAGTGTTGCAAACATTTCGATTAAAACTAACTAAGCAAATTAAAAGCAATTTAAAGTGATGCGCCGCAAATGGTTGACTATTGATGGCATTGAAATATTACGCATACGCAAGGTATACAGTTAAAATATAATTTAAATAACTAACAAAAACTTAAATAATGCGCTTTTCAGCTCTCTTAAATTCTTAAAAACTTTATCAATTTAGTTTTGCTTTCATTTTGTAATCGTATGTCGTACAATGCTTACAATCAATCAATAAATATCCATTGATTGCTTTGCTGACTACTGAGCCCACTCAAAAAAACAAGTAAAAAAGTTCGCTTGACCGCAAAATAAATATGTCTGCACATGGCCAATCAATAAAATCAAACAAAAATATTTTTTACGCCATTCCAAATTGACACAATCAACAAATCAAAAAGCGCGTTCATCAATATAACATTTACTGCATAGCAATGCATACTTACATACAATATATAAATATTATATACAAAAGGTACACATGTGTGCATATTTATATAACCAAAAACTATATATTCGGTATTTATTTGCCCCAAAACCAAATACAAGTGCCACATGAGACATTTGACAGTCTTTTTTTTTCAGTTTTCTCGTTTTGATTTGTAGCACATATATTTTTTTGTGGGTCAGAGACCAATTGAAACAACAAAAAAAAGGATGCTTTATGCATATGTGCATTTCAATTTTTTAGTATTCTTTTTTTTATGGGTAATATGCACCTGTATTTTGATTTTTTTTTTGTATTTTTATTTTGGTTTTATGACCTGGCAACTGTCAGTTGGATGGGCCGCTTGGTATCTCCAATTAGCTCTATCATTTTTCATGGTTTTGCATTTTTATATCCTGTACATTCTGCATAAAAATGTGTAAAATGGTAAAAGCATTGCGAATGTTTGTTAAAAGCCAGAAGCAAACAACTTTGGCTCTGAAAAAGTATGAACAGCCTATTCATGGCAGCTACAGAGCTGGCATATATGATATATAGAAGTATTATTCAATCAAGTTTGTTTTCAATGTGCACATATTCATCAAGTCTTAAACTGTGACAAAAGTTAAACTATAATACAGGGTATTAGCAAATTCGAGCATTCTCAACTGAATTATTTTTAGCTATTTATCAATGTTGTTTTTTCGCCATATTTCGATCATTTACAAGCGCGACAAATTGATTTATGTATGCATTAATTGCCCCAATTTATTTATAGGTGCAGTAAACATTTTTTCTGTTTGACAATTTGCAACAATATGTGAAAAGTTTGAATTTTCAAATTATTAAAATATACTTTCAATAGAAATTAAAGAGCCTTTATGCATTTTCTATCTACTAAATCTCTTGCTCTGTGTATTATTTTGTTGTTGTTGTTGTGTTGTTGTTGTATAAAGCGCAACCAATCAATTTAGCAGCACTTTGTGGCCAGTTGATAAGTGCCAACAATTTTATAATGCCAACATTTATATACTAATAAACTGTTTATTTTCCTAGTTTGTTTGACGCTGCAATAAAAAAGCATAAAAACAAGCGCTTATCTTGTTGTGATATCATTCATTTCCACGCGGAAATCAGCTTAAAATATTTGAAAAAAAATACATATATATATAAATGATTGCATGGTTAGACTTAAATATGTTTTTTATCAACGCGAACATAATAAATAAAAATTTCAAAAAATATCTATAAAAACAAATCTGTATATAAATAAAAAAGCGCTTAAGAGCTTAGCGGATGCCGAACGCAACCAATACTTGAAACATATTTCCATTTAACCAGCATATTGAGGACAGTTTGCGTATTCAAAACAAAAAACAAAAAAAAAACAAAAATCCATTTTTATAAATTGAGCTTAAGGGGATTCAATGTGACAGGTGGTACAGTTCCCAACGTAACAGCTCAGCTAGAAATGGATAGTTGTCAACATATTTTTGCTTGTTCAACTGTTTGAGATAATGGTATACAAATTAAACCTTTTAAAGATAAGTCAATAATTGAACATGTTGTCAAATAAGCTTTTATGAATTGAATAAACAAAAGGACAGTTTCGACAGAAAAAAGTGCAGCATACTTTTAAGCGCAGAATCATTTCAAATCAATTGAATCGGAAGTGGAATTTGAAACAAGACTGATTCAAACATACCATATATTAATTAATTTGTTATTAAGCCAAGAGGTTTCTAAATAATCAAAATATAATTTCAACAGTTTATGGCTTTAGACAATTATAATTAGGAATTACGCATCAATGCTTTTACAAATGCTCAGATAATTGAATTTTAGAAGCGATATCTCTGCAACTGCCTATTACCTATTAACATATTAAGTAAACAGTTTCAATTGCAAAATGTTAATGCTGTTTACATAAATCCCACAAGCAAGCTCGAAGAAATTGTATTGTGTATTGGGGAAAACAATAATCAGAAAAGCTGAAACAGAATATCAAATCGAGTTACAACACTTTGAATTGCTTCTAAAACTTTAATTATTTATAATATATTTATGCATTTGCCTTTTAAATTTTCGCATTTAATGCGCATTTTAGCCCAAAGCATTGCTTTATATAACTACTTTTGGCCCATTTCGTACATGAACTCGTAACTCATTTCGCTTGTTGTTTATTTAACTCATTTTGCATGTTGACTTTCATGCGCGTAATTTTGATGTCAACAAGCCGCATGATGGGGGCTAAAGTTTTGTATACCTTTTTTTTTGTTTTAGTGCGCCAACTAAGCAGTTTTTAATGAATGAACCACAAAATTACCTAGGCGTGGTAAAAAGCAGTAAAAACTTTCATCATATAGCCAGTGTGCAAAGGTCAAGTGCTCAGCTGTCAACATGTTGTGGGATTTGTGCGCAAAGGTCACATAAACGCTTTTAGTTCACAAATATGCTGAAATTTAGAACCATGATCTAAAGCCCCACAACATAAACACCGCATCCAGCTGACTTCCTGTTCAGATTTACAAAACTTTGCCCGAAAAGTTGTCGCTTGTTTGCTGTTGGCGCAGCTGTTGCCTACCTTTTGTTAGCTGCTATTGTGCTGAACATACTTTGCTATACTTCCTTATGCTCATATGCGACGCATAATAATTAGAAATTTAATTGGATTTGAAAGAAAATGAATTTTTAATATGTAGCGCTACGCAATTACATTAAAAGACAAGCACACACACACGCACACACTTAGGAGTACATAGAAAACACATGAATACATAAGTAGCTGCCGAGCATATGAAAAAAAATAGAAAAGAAAATAAGGCAATGAAGAAAAGCGAAATATGGAAAGCGACCAAGTTCAACTTGCATTAATTACTTGGTAAACTAATTTAAAAATATTGCGCATACGACGTGTGTCTCAGCAGCATATCAGACAGTTTACACGTGCTACGTGTCTTGCAGTGTAGACTCTGAAATAATCAAAATACTCTCCCAAGTGATTATATAAAAGTCATATGGGAGTTTGATATATAACAAATTTATACATGAAAGCAAATCGACTAAGACTTGGCCTGTATCAAGTTATTAAAACTTTAATTATAAAATAATATTTAGCAATTTACAGAAAACTATGTAGCATACTTTTTGGGGGGGACCACAAAATGAAGAAACTTAGTTTTCTGCCATGTTCATTCAATTTGTATAAAAGTGAAATGAAAGCATGCTTGGCATATTTCTATGAAATTGATTCCCAAGTGAAATTAAGAACAGGGCTAATAATGTTATTCGCTGAATCAAAGAGCGTATAGAAAAGTAATTTAAATACTTAGAAACATGCTGAATTTCATATTACTGCGGATTATTGTCCTTAAATAAGAACTGAATAAGCTATTGTCTCATATCATTCAAATGAAAATGCCGCATTTGTAGCTGGCTTAAAATTAATTCACATGTGGAAAACAATTCACGCAATTTACAATTCAAAATTCAGTTTGCAATCAAAGTGAGCCCAATCAACATGCACTCTTGTAAACTGTTGCGCTGGGTGATGGATAATACAACACAGCGGTTGATTTTCAAATTGGTGTGGCACACATATTATAATGTGGCACAACAAAAAATAGCAACAACAACAACAACAACAAAAACAGCAACTAAGCACTGCGCCATTTTGTGTTAACAGGAAACGCAATGGAAAATTGTCAAGAGGCACAAAAATCAAAGCACGGACAAAATTATAATTATTTCATGTGTGGAAAATGTGCGGCATACATAAACAGAAAACCGCACAAGCAAATGCGAGGTGTGTCAGTATTGTATTGGAAGTACATAAGTTAGGAGCAACTAACAAGCTATTCGAAAATATACAAAACATTTATATTTATGCAGAAATTCGCATAAGAAAGGCTTTTACTTTTATGGCAACACTTCAACTTTAACAATTATTATTATTTTTACTCTTTGATCCCATTAAAAATGGGAAAAAGGGAGCTATAAAGTACTGCAAATGTGTGTAACAGACAGAAGGAGGCATTTCCGACTATATAAACTATATATATTCTTGATCAGGATCAACAACCGAGACGAACTAGCCATGTCCGTCTGTCTGTCTGTATGAACGCGTCGATCTCAGAGACTATAAGAGGTAGAGACACCAAACTTGGCATGCAGGTTCCTGTATACCATACGCAGATCAAGTTTATTTCATATTTCGTATGCATCCCCCCCAATTTTTGGTACACATGTATGTTTCATCAATGTCTAAATTTCAACACGATCGGATAAATATCACCAAAGTTATGGAAAAACTTATTTCCCCCGTCTCCACAGGCAGAAACAACAGTTTGACATGCACTGTGCAAGTTGAGTACGCTGCTTGCTTGTGTTGCCGCTGAACTGCTTGAAATGCCAGTTGGGAGCAGGGAGTCTCGTAGTCGGGCACACTCGACTAGAGTATTCATGCTTGTTTTAAAAAGTCTTCAAGCTGCCCTCGAAAAGTGTGAATTTAATTTGATGAAAGTGAACAGAGTGTGTCGCATTTGTGCTACACATAATGCAGGTGAGACATGTGCAAAAGGGAGCATAATTGTGCAGGATGTGCGAACACAATTTAATGGCAAACATATATACTATATATGGTAATCATATATCAAATATTGTTGCTGCCTCGTAACTAACATTTTGTCCATTTGTCACTTGTATTCTAATATCAACGTTCATTTTAATTGCTACTACCTTTTTGCATCTGAAATGTGCAAAATTGTGCAGATTATTATTAACGATGCGCGGTTTCTTTTATCATTTATGGTTTTTTTTTTTTGTTGGGTTTTGGCATTTAGTGCGGCTCGTTGACAACGTTTTGAAATATAGTTTTGTCCGCAGATTAGAGGCAACATAATACAAATGCATTTTAGATTTTAGCCGTTGTTCGAAATTGTTACAAATTTTAATTCAAATTGTGTATACGTCATGTGTTATAACATAATGAGCGTATATTATTAACAACTTGCCTTTTAAAGTCTATTCTCACTTTAAAGAACTCTAAATCGACAGAAATAATAAATGTGTATTTATTTAAGGCTCTTTTGGATTACAAAAGTCTGCAAAATTATGAATGACAATGCGATAATAAATTCCAAGGCGCAATCAACTCAAGCAAATGAAACTCAACAAAATTCAAAACTGAGTCAACTCAAGGCAATTATAAAGACTTTTGAATGCGCTGCAACAAATGTAAATATCATGTTTTCAAATATAAATTAAATGCACATTACATAAACAAAATTCATTTAACTTTTGAACTACAGCAAAAAAAAAAAAAAAAATGTAAATGAGTTGCAGTATTTGACATTTGTAGAGCACTTTTTAGCTATGGCTTAGTCTGTCGAAAGTGCAGCTTATATTAATGGCTGACAGCGGGCGACTTGAAGCCACATTAACAGCCAACTATCAACAGAATTTTGACCAAAAAAAAGAAAGAGAAAAAAGGAATGCTGGCTTTGGTTTTAGCTTTAGCTTTTATTGTTTGAGTCTGGCCAAAAGCGCTGTCATTTCTATGCACTTTTACAGCAATTGTTGTTTGCGCTGGCCGATTCCAACTGTATCAAGGATATTTGCAGCTATACAGGCCAACAGCACAATGAAAGCTGGCAACATTATCATCTAACGCGTTGCTGTCCAGGCATGCAGCTGCTGCCTTCTGTAACTCTAGCTGTATTAGTAACTGTTTATATGTATATCTGTATATACATATATAGAACTGTAACTGAATATGCAGCTAGAGCTCTGCTCAATTGTTTGGCTTGTGTTTGGTCGACTGACTGTTGTTTCTGCTCTTGGCCTGGCCAGCTTGGTTAGCTCTCGTTTTGTAAATTTGCGCATCACGTGGCGCTGGCAAAAAACAACAATTGGCAACTGTCTGCTGTTGGGCCTGGACCTCATCATCATCATCATGATCAGCTTTATCTATGAACAGAGAGGAAGCTGCACAATTTCGCTTTTTACTTGGCGACAAATTGTTGTTGTTGCTATTGTTTTGTTGCCTTTTCGTTGCTTAATTAAAAAGTCATCATAATTTTTGTTGCAGCTGCCTTCGACTTGCCACTATTGTTGTAATTTTCTAAAGCTAATCAAATTGCTTTCCAGCTACAAAATGTATATAAAGCATTTTAAGTACTTGACGCTTATCGCAGACGGCGCAGTTTCCAAAAATTTTGTTAAACTCAATGCATTCAAGTCAAGGCAAGGCCTCACCCCCCCCTACCACTATGCCTTGCTAACAAGTTAAAGTACTTGTTGAAAATTTTATGACATTTTAAAACTTGAAGCACGGCCTCCAAAGGCAACGTCTATACGCGTACATCAGGCCAGTTCGGGGGCCATTAAAATGTTATAAAGCTACATTTAAGCACTTAACTTGATATCTTTCAATCTCTTCATCTTAGTCTATAACATAAAATGCAGCACAAAACAAAGCCAGACCAAATAAGTTATAATTCAAATGCGGGCCAAGAACAACAACATCCAAAAAAAGAACATTAACAATTAACTTATTTCAGTCTTTTGTGGCTTTTCAAAAAATTTAGATTATTAGCATTTGAAAAAGAATAAACATAAAATTGCTCAATTGCTTGCATCGAAATGGAAATCATAAATTTGCACAGTACAATGTTAACTTAGTTTGCGGCGAGCTTTAAAGGAAATGTCTTGGAAAAGCTTTTGACAAATCGAAAATTTGAAATAAACTTGATCTCCGTACGGTATACAGGAACCTGCATGCCAAGTTTGGTGTCTCTAGCTCTTATGGTCTCCGATATCTGTGTGTTCATACGGACAGACGGACAGACAGACTGATAGGGCTAGTTTATCTCGGCTGTGGATCCTGATCAAGAATATATATGGTTTATATAGCCGGAAATGCCTCCTCTTGCCTGTTAAACACATTTGCAGTACTTTTTCCCATTTTCAATGGGAGCAGGGAGTAAAAAGTCAGCAAATGGTTAATTAAAAAAATAAATAAAAATAAATAAAGCTGTGAATAAATGCTTTATATTGTTGGCATTCAATATTATTACGTTTTTAACACTTTAAAATTGGTATACTAGCCGCTAGCTTAACTCATGCACTTAATAATTTGAATAAAATACAAGCAACTCAGGTTAGTTTGAAATGTTGCAAGGACTGGAAACATTTTTGTTACTTACTTTGGCAATTCGCGTGCTAATGAACACACGAATTGGCAATTTAATAATATTTTTCTTGTTCAGAAACTTGTGGCAAATGCAAGTTTGAAATTGAATTTTAAGTACGAGCATAAAAGTTCGGGCAGCGGTTTATTTTATATTCATTTTTTTTTTTTTTTTTGATTTTATTATGAATAATATGTGCAAGAATTTAATAGAAGTTACTACGCCACAGTCAGACCGCATTGTTGCATTCAAAGTTTTTTTAACTCATGCGGCGCCTGCAGGTATGCAACGTGCAATGCGCAGCGTGCAACATGCAGCGTGCAACATGCAAGCATAGCGCGTCGCCAGCGCCCACATGGCGTATGCGTAATAATATTTCAAACAGAGCGCTGTGAGTTTTGCATAATTTTAACTTGTAAACTTTTGCATGTATGTGTGTATGTGTATATGTGTGTGTGTGTGTGTGTGTGAACAAAGTTTCACAAACAAAGGGCGCACACATTTTTTTGGGCGAAAAGAAAACTGCGCACAGCATAAACAGAAAATTAAATTTTTGCAACTTATTTTAATATAAAGCAACTTGGAATTGCAACAAATTAGAAGAAGAAGTGAGGATTGAGCAGGGACAAGGTCCTTCTTAAGTCTGAGCAGCGCTAAGCACAAACACATTTGGCACTTGAGCACAGCTTTCAACTGCTTTCGTCTTCGTTGCTCAGTTTGGCTTGACTTTTGCTTTGGCTACCACATTGCCACACTGCCACACAGCCACACAGCCGCAGTGCCACATGTTGAGTGGCAAAAAATTGTGTCGCACAGCTCAGTCAGCGGGTGGGATTGCGTTGAGATGTTGCTGTTTGTGCTTGGTGGTGCTGGTGTTGGTGGCTCAGGCTGCCACGCGTAGCATAAAATTTGCATAAATAAAAGAACGCAAAGTCAGCGATGGCAGACCAGATAAAAAAAAAATACTTATAAAAGATGCAATAAGTTGTTTAATTTTGCGTTACAATTTGACAGCTTCTCTGTGCTACTTGTTGCACTCGATGTGTAATCTCTTTTGACTGTTTTTGTTGTATTTAAGGAATATAGTAAATAAAACACAAAATGGTGACTTAAATTTACATAAAATAACTAATTTTTCATAATTTTGACTGTTTTCTTTATAAATTATAGTTGTTCTTGAACAAAATGTTCTAATTAAACATATGTAGGACTGTGTAATCAGTACCACATTCAAAATATTTCCAATAAAAAAGGTGTAGCATACTTTTAAGCGGAGCCTAACACAAATTTCTTTTTAGTTTTTCGACGAGCTGAAAAGTATGCTTTTCTTATTGAAATGCAATTGATTCGGTACTCGATTAAGGAATACAGTAAATTAAACACAAAATAGGGATTTAAATTTACAAATATTTCATAATTTTGACTGTTTTCTTTATAAATTTTAGTTTTTCTTTAACAAAATGTTCTAATTAAACATATGTAGGACTGTGTAGTCAGTACCACATTCAAAAAATTGCCAAAGAAAAAAGTGTAGCATACTTTTAAGCGGAGCATAGAACAAATTTCTTTTTAGTTTTTCGACGAGCTGAAAAGTATGCTATACTTATTGAAATGCAATTGATTCGGAACACGCTTAAGGAATACAATAAATAAAACACAAAATAGGGATTTAAATTTACAAATATTTTATAATTTTGACTGTTTTCTATATAAATTTTAGTTTTTCTTTAAAAAAATGCTCTAATTAAACATATTTAGAACTGTGTAATCAATTCCACATTCAAAATATTGCCAAAGAAAAAAGTGTAGCATACTTTTAAGCGGAGCCTAAAACAAATTTCTTTAAGTTTTTCGACGAGCTGAAAAGTATGCTTTACTTATTGAAATGCAATTGATTCAGAACACGGCTGATTAATCAGAATTGAACGCATTTCCCACTAAGCATTAAGTTTCAAAGACATACATAGCTCGCTTATAGAACATAGCTCATGTTGACTTTTGCATACTCCATTTACACTGTAAAATAAATACTTAAACACACATAGCCATACAAAGACACACATGCGCTTCAAGGACCAACTTTATCTGAGTTTTCACTTGCGTGGCAGAAAAAAAAAACACAAAAATAAACTGAGCAAAAAAAGCCAAATAAAATACACCGCAAAAAGTGTTTCTTATATTTGTTGTTGTTGCTGCCTCTTTTAGCACATTAAGCGTTTTTTTTTGCCAACAGCATAATATAATATTTAAAAAGCAACAGCCAAAATCAAATGAGCATGAGATCGTACAAAAAAAAAAGGCGAAATTGTGCAACTGGCAGCACAAAAAATGCAAGCGGAGTGCATAAAGAAAAGCAGTGAAATAAGATTTGTGCTGAGATTTGAGTGCTTCATTAAATGCTGCAGCATGGCAAGGAAATGGAAATGGCAATGGAAAACGCAACATGGCTATGCCTTTGGAACGGTTCACACAAGCGGAAGTCGATGAGAGTTAGTCAGCGTTTAAGACAGAGGCTATGCTTATGTGTGTGTCCTTAAAATAGATAGAAAATGAACTGGTTTCCTCTATGAGTAATGGTTAAATCCATTCATCCTGCT
This sequence comes from Hirtodrosophila cameraria, assembly GCA_949708635.1. NCBI lineage: Eukaryota > Metazoa > Arthropoda > Insecta > Diptera > Drosophilidae > Hirtodrosophila > Hirtodrosophila cameraria. The sequence continues at coordinate 23,581,354 of OX453091.1, read as the reverse complement.
ATAAAAGGCGTTAAAAAAAATATTATACTAACGTTGCCTAGTTTTCTTCTTCTTGTTTTTTTTGCCACAGCCCCCAACTGCAAAATAAGCCCCGGGTTACAGCCAACTGGCGCAAAGTTGTGCAACTTGCTGCTGCTGCTACTCCTTGTCGTCCTTTTTGCTTGCTGCCTGCTTCGCTGCCATGTGCCTGCCTGCCTGTCTGAATGTCTGCCTGCGCCTGTGCCCAAAAGCTCTGCGAAGCGGAAATGTCAATGCAGCGCCACTTGCACTTCCGTTGCCTACTTTTGTGCGTCGGCAGCGCCGCCACCAAACTTTGCGTGCGCCTCAGCCTCAGCTTCAGCCTTTTGTTCTTGGGCGCTCAGCCTGCTGACGTTAACACAAAATGGAAACAAATGGCAGCGTCGTTCTCGTCCTCGTTCTCATCGTTGACTCTGCAACTCCCTGAAGCCCACACAAAACTTCGATTATGATAAATGTGTGTGTGCATGTGCGTATCTGTATGTGTGTGTGTGTTGGTGTGTGTGCATGTGTGACAAACAACTAAAACAAGCAGCAAGCAGCCAATCTGAAGGAATGCTCGAAACAGTAGCTGCCCTGCAGATGACATGCTAGCTTAACTCTTACGAAAATACAAAATGTTTTCAATATTCATCAATGCAAGTAAAGTAACAAGAAAGTGAAACCAGCATGAAAACAATGCAATCAAATTGCTTTTTTTTGTAATCAATTGTAATCAGGCTTAACTTCTTTGAGATCAAGCCAAAGTTTAGCAGAAGTAAAACAAATAAAATTTACATTTATAGAAATGAATTTCATTTTATGAACATAAATACAAATCAATTAAAATTAAAAGCAGCAAATAATTTTAAAAATTATTGAAGTAGAAATTATAGCAGAGAACTTTACAAAACAAATTACAATTACAAAATCAAACAGAGATTTGCAGAGATTTGTTTATTGAAGTGTTTAAACAAAAGTTTAAGAAATCATTGTAATGTAATTGTAATTTTAAAGTTTTAAAAATAGAATGCATTTACAACTGTTACTGTTAAATTCAAGTTTTGAGCTGTTGTCAACTGAAATGCAAATGTTTTAACTCAAATCATGAAATGAAGAATGCTGAACAACCCTTTGACACTTGAAATTTAATGGGCATAGAAGTTGTGCTATAGAGAGAGAAATGTTCAGCAATACAAGTTTTTAAAATTGTCAACGTCGCTTTTTACGCGTCATCAATTTGCGTTTATTTAGTACCCATTTGGGCGTTGTCATATAAGTACGTATAGTATAGTTTTCTTCGATCTTAGATCTTGGAAAGTGACCGGCTGCTGTCTTTTGTTAGTAGGCAATAAATTTGCTAACTAGCCCGGACCTGGCCTGTAACTCCTGGCAGCAGACAATGGCTAAAACGAAGGATATGCTGTCAGCTGTGCGTCATTTGCGCATAAATTATGCGCAAGGGTGCGTGTGGGGCAGGGGGAGGAGAGCATTTCATTTTTATCAGCTTGAGAGAAGCGGGTATCAGAAAGCTCCTTGTGCAATTGCCGCATACTTAAGGTAATCTCGTAGAGCGTCGTGCTTACTTCTAATGGCCATTCATCAACTCGTTGAATGCAAACGGCAAATAAATGGTGTCCTTGCCCAGGCACAAGAACGACACTGAGAACGGGAACCAAACAGAACAGAACAAAATACATAGACCAAACGACTACAATGGGCTGACCAGCTAACAATTGTCATAGAAAACTGTCGACTCGAGTTGCCAGTCAAAAGTGGAGGTGTTGGTGGCGCTGGAGGAGTAGAAGTTTTGGGTCGCACAGAGGCCACAGAGGGGTCGCGGGCTGTAATTGTAATTGTAGTTGCGCACTTAGCGCTATTTTACTTTAATGCGACTTTCTTTGCAATTTTCAAATGCCATTGTGCCTTTGTGTTGGATAAATGTTTTGAAAACTATTTTCATTTGCAACAAATGCTTGTCAATAAACGACTAACTAGACGAGTTTTTGCGTTAAAGCATTTTTGTCAGTATACACTGAGAGAGAAGTCTATGCTGAATTCATGAAAACGAACCTAGAATAACAAATTTGGAAATTTGAATTTGGAAGAATAAACGTGCACTGAAATGTAAAATTATGCATTATTTAAGCATTAATATGCACAAAATATGCTTTTTTAATAAGATATTGTGCTTAAATATGCAAAGATTGTATCATTGTATCATATATTGTAAAAAAAATCAATAATGCTGCAGAGATTATGCTTTATTAATAAGTTATTGTGCATAAATAAGCATAAATTGTGCATAAATAAGCATAAATTGTGCATAATAAGCATAAATTATGCATAATTAATATAATATATGTAATGCATAACTGCCAAACCATTGTCAAAATTCCAACAACAGTCTATTATTTCTCTCCGTGCATTAGGCAAGTATCATAAATGTTGAGTGTGAGATAATCTTAAAGAAAATATCTTTATATAGATGACCTCTAATGATTATTATAATAATAAATAACTCTTTGAAATGGCTACAATAATCTATAATCACATACATGAAACGAAGTAATGATAGCACTATCATAAATGCTATAACATTTCTCGAGCTTATGATTATCACCAGTTTTATGCATTTTCTAGTTATATTTCACAATCTTGGGATCTTAGAGTGCCAATCTGCTGCTGTAAGATATGAGCCAATGATATGACTGTTTAAGCCAGAGCCAAAGCTCTTGCTAAATCCACAATATGAAAAAACGTATGTGTCTGCCAAGAAATGGCCACATAGCGTTTGGCTTACAGCCAGTTAGCTCTAACAAGTTTAGCCACTTTTTGATGGCCATAATTCAAATTAGGCCGCCAACGATGTTTGGGGCCAAAAAGAAGCCGCTGTCGCTGCGTTTTGCGACCCGATGGCCATCTGACAAATAGGCCGGACAGAAGTCGCCTTTAAGCGTACTTTAAGTTAACCAAAATTGGGTCGCAGTGCGCCTTAGACAATGGACAACGCATACAGCAGGCAACGACGGTGACTGCAACAGCGAAGGCGACAGCGACGGCGACAGCGACAGCGACTGTGGCTGCGGCTGTGCGAACGGAAACGGAAGCGAGCAATGGCGAGCGCGGCCTAATGCTCGGTGGGCGTAAGTTCTTGTATAGCGAGGGGGAGAAGTGGTTGACGGTTGGTTGGAATAAATGGCTGGCACTGGGCGGCGGTAACGGAAGCTTTCAATTTCAAGCTGCATTGCAAAAGGAGCCACGACAGCCTCGGACTGCAGCTCAAAGCAGAAAAAGTAATTTATTTCGTATTGCGGTTTTTAACCACATTTTCCACTTTGTACAACGGCAACGACAGCCGAAAACGCCAGAACAACCAGAACCAGAGTACCCAGCAACTAGCTCCTGCTCTAGCCAAGACACCATTCTCTCGATTTCCTTCTCCTACTCTCCATCCTTTATGGCTATATAAATTTGCTTTGGTCTGCAGTGCGCTGCGCTGCTCTGTCTGTATAGCTGCTCGATAAAAAAAAAGGCTCAAATGCGGTTCCGCTTTTTCTGTTTTGCCCTCTTTTCAGCACATTTTCTTGCTATATATTTCTTCTTTTTTTTTTGTTTTTTCTGCAGCAACACACAAAAAAAGAAAGAAGAAATTTCATCGCTTAAATTGCATTTGACCCAAAAAGTGCAGCAAGTGCGAAGTGTTTTCTATTTCGTTTCATTTCGTTTCGCTTTGCTTTCATCTCCCATTCACCTGAACAAAGCGCCCAAGCGAACTTCAAGTTGAAGTTATGAGCGACAAGTGTGCGAATGCGACTTCCGGAAGTGCTGCCCGGAATAACATTTGCTGTGTGGTTTCCGGCTAGGCAAAGATATATATTTCTTGATGTCTATTTGGTATGCAGGACGCCAAACAGACGAGTTATTCATTGTTAAACTCAAGCCGAACTGAGCCAAACTCGACTACCAAAAGTGGAAAACATGGCCAAAATGTTAGCTAGCCAAGTTAGCACACTGCAAATGGACAATAGTGCTCTCGTTGTCCAAAGTTTGGTGCTGCTAGCTTAATTAACTCATTTGGAGTGCAATCTGTGTCCATAATTTAATTATGCTCTAATTGGAAATATACTTTTACACAGCTCGAACACATTCGAGTCAATTGTTAAGAAAGGGTTAAGCAAGCAAGTAAGCCATGTTGTTTTGTTTTACAGAATTACATTTTCTCTTGTTTTGGCAATTGTGACAACAAAGCAAAATGTAGAACAAAAACGAAATCAGAAACCAAATCGAGCGACGTACAAAAGGCAACTAAAAAAGAATTGATTTTGGTAGCAAGAGTAGCATGCAAGGAAGATGGTTTGAACTGATTGGAGCTCTGCAATCAAGCTGTTTAATGTGCAGTTAACGCCAAGAGCTACCCCAGCACAACAACAACAGCAACTACAAAAACTAAGCGCCCTCAAATCGCAACTCTCTCGAAGAACAGCGAAAAGCAAATTCAATTGCCATTGTCATTGTTGCTAAAAAGCAAGCAAAACAACAGTTGTCAGGAGTCAAGAGGACGTAGGAGCACCCAGGAGCTTGGTGTCAGGATACTTGGCCAAACCACTTAGCTGATCGATTTCACATTTCCACAGTCTGTCAGACATGGTATTGCTATTGTCGTTGTTTTTGCTGTTGTTGTCCTTGCTGCTATTCCCTCAATAGCTGCTGATGACTTGACTTTCAGCGTAGCTTCAGTTTGACCGAAGGACGAAGCACATGCCTGCTCCTGCTTAACAGCATTAGCTTGCATGTAACGTACTTTGTTGCATACATATTTGACGCAAGTGAGTTATGCGTTTGATAAGACGCAAGTAACATATGGCGCTGCTTCTTTGAAAGATATTGTGCATACGACCTGTTATCTATGTGTTGTACACTTACAAACCTAAAGTGGCAATACAACTTCTTAAAAAATAGTCATATTGAGAAAAGCGATACGATATTCTTTTTAAACATTTTTTTTAATTTTTCAAAATTTTAATCTTTTTTTTAGTTTTTTTTTATTTTCGAAAAAATTTTCTTGTTAGTTTTTATGACAATTTAAAATTTCTATAACTTTATAAAAAGTTGAATCGAAAAAAGCGAAGCAACATTTTTTTTTTACATATTTAAGCAATTACAAATTTTTAAAAAATTTTTTGTTTTTTTTTTTAAATTAAAAAAAAAAATTTTTTTTTCTCATTTGAAAACAGATACTAATATTTTAGAAAATTTTGTGGGAACCGCCCTGAACAATAGGAATGCAATGTTATGCAATGGTGCAGGTTATGCCAAAAATGTACTTTAAAATATTTGCATATTAATGCAATGTGTCTGTGTGTGTGTGTGTGTGTGTGTGTGTGCGTGCATGTGTGCTGTGTCCACGTGTGCGTGATGTTTGTGCAAACCCCTGACCCTATTTTGTTGTCATTGTTGTTGTTCAACTTTGTCCTGGCACTCGTGCAGACAGTTCAAACATTTACATACAAAACACAAACCCAACAAAAAAAAAAAAGCAAAAACTTACAGATATATGTAAAGGAGACAGAAGTGAAAGGCAACTAGATTCATAAACCATTACGTTGTAGCTGTGGTAAACGTGATATTGAAGTCACTATTAAGTTTGGCATCAGAAGTTCTTAAAATATATAAAAATTTCAAAATAAATAAAGTGATTTTTAGCTGAGTAACTGTTGGTTGTTAGTAAAAGCTATATATGTACTTTAACTTTAAAATCTGCGACTTTTTTATTATCAAATTTTGCTCAGCTCTAATGTAAAATGTATATTTGTGCGTGTGTGTGGGTGTGAGGGTGTGCGTGTGTGTGTGTGTAGGTGTGTGTAGGTGTGTGTGGGTGTTTTTGAGCCTGTCTCTTAGCATAACCCTTTGTAAATTGTTACATTTTCGCACGTCTGAATGTGTTCCGTTTGCATGTATGTGTATGTACATATGTGTAAGCTAGCTGAGTGTGTGTGTCTGTATATATGTATAAGTAAGTGTAAATTGAGGTGCTTTAGGTGCGCACCTTTCCTTTTTAGGCCATTTGAAGTGCGCATGTAGCATGTGCGATATATGTGCAGGCGTCTTATGTATGTTTGTATGTATGTTTGTATGTATGTATATATGTATGTATATATGTATGTATGCATGCATGGCTGTGGAAAATGTAACCCATTAGGTAGGCCACTACCAAAAATGTATTTCCCTGTGCTTTAATGGAGTTTTCTGGTTAAGTCGGATATCATTTTCTTCTTTTTTTTGGCCATTTCTTTAATCCTTTTGCCTTAAATTGCATTGGCAGTGTTAAAAAAAAACTCAAATAGACTCTTGCAAAAACTGTACATATTGTTAATGTATTCAATTTAACTGAAACTTTTAGAAACATGCTAATTTAAAATGAGCTTTAGCAAGATTTTGAATTTAAGCTCAAAAATCATGTATGCCCGTTTTGAAAGTACCAATAAAAATAGAAATATAAGCTACACAGACTCACAGATATTTTTTTGTGAAAATCAAAATAAATGTTTATATTTGTGTTCTTTCCCTCGTCAAGTGCTGCCTTTTTTTCTGCTGATAGTCGCTTTAGTAGCAGCCTGTGGCAATATGCAAACTGTGTTGCAATCCCTAGACAGAAAACGCTTGCCTATGCAAATATTCAAAGCAACCAAACAAGCAACACACCCACACACACCCACACACACGCACACACTCAAAACGAACGCGAGCAACATTCCAAATGGGTAAAAAGCGTAGAACAGACCCCTTTTTGTTATGCATAGGAAACAAAAGTTCGATGTGCAAACAACTCAAGCCGTAAACAATTGAAGTTATAGTTGATTTTGACTTGTTTTGTTATATTTTTGTTTGTGGTACACGTGTTTGATAAAGCAAACAATGTGGTTTATTCAGAAAGCTACATCACAAGAGCAAACTAATTAAAATTAAAGCCACACTTTTTACACCATCTGGACAATAAATCAACTTTAATGCAGCACGGTAAATTCACTTGCATTGGCTTTGTTCAATTTATGAGCATAATAAAAGCAATGACAATAATTCTAATTTCGCCCATTCAAGTGATAAAAACAACCAACTCATAAAACGGAGTGTTTCGAAAAAAACCCACAGCACAGCACAATTGCCAAATGTTAAAGTTTTAAATCCTGTTTTAACTCGCAATCCTCCCACATCAATTTCGAGCACACTGCAAATGACATCATAAATTTCAACAAAATTTCAAATAACATAATAATTATTTTTTGTGCAAATCAATTGTTTTGTCTGTGCATGTGTGTTTTAGACACATTTGCATTTATCTTTTGGATAAATATTTAATTTGACAATTTGAACCAAATAATGCCATAAATTATACATGATTTAGACCTGAAACTTCTACAATAAATATGTGTATTTTCATAAAACATTTATAAGAGTGACCAAACAAATTAAACCTAAAATCAATTAAATGCACATGTAAATATAACATTACTTTCAATTGTTTCAATCAGTCATAAATAAATAAAGATATTAAATAACTTTATTGCTGCCAGTTTCTATAAGTTAACATACAACAAAATTAAGGATATTTATTGTGAAGATAAGCCACACTTGTGTCTCGAAATGTGAAGTAGACGTCTTCGCCTCTATAAAGTATATCCTTATATTCCTTATATATATATTCCGAGTCAGTAATCCAATCCCAATTATATTTATATAATTTATCCCAAACTCAAAATTTCAGCTTGAGTTTATTTTTGATCAACATAGTAAAAACAAGTAAGAATGCTCTAGTCGAGTATGCTCGACTACGAGACTCCCTGCTCCCAACTTGCATTTCAGTTTAGCGGCAACACAAGCAAGCAGTGCACTTAACTCGTAAAGTGCCTGTCAAACTGTTGTTGCTGCCTGCTGAGACGGGGTTCTTCCGTAACTTTGGTGCTATTTATCCGATCGCGTGTGAAATTTACACATCCGAAAGACATTGATTAAACATACATGTGTACCAAAAATTAAAGCTCTATCTTTAAAATTGTGGCTGTGGGAGTTTTTTGCGATTTGCGGGGGGGTGCGGGGTGGTGCATCCGAAATTTGAAATAAACTTGATCTGCGTATGGTATACAGGAACCTGCATGCCAAGTTTGGTGTCTCTAGCTCTTATAGTCTCCGAGATCTGTGTGTTCATACGGACAGACAGACGGACATGGCTAGTTCATCTCGGCTGTTGATGCTGATCAAGAATATATATGGTTTATATAGTCGGAAATGCCTCCTTCTGTCTGTTGCACACATTTGCAGTACTTTATAGCTCCCTTTTTCCCATTTTTAATGGGAACGGGGAGTAAAAAGAAGATACCAACGAAAACATGAACAAAATTAGCCTAATTAGTAGTCAACTATGCCAACATCTATTAAACTAACCAATCAACGCTCTTATTCCATTAACTCAGCTATGAAATAGTTATTAGAAACACTTACCAACAAAACCTGTGGACAGAAACCAAAGTCAAGCTTAATGCAAGTAACTCGCTTTAAGCAAGAAACTTGATGCAGGGCAACTAACTTGGCCAAAGCAAACTTGCCATTACTCTGGGGGATGCTTGTTGTACACAATGCTTCTATTAATAATGTTATATTGTCGTAGCTGTCGTTGTATTATTGTGTGTAAATTAAATACACTTCACTTGGTCCACTAAACTAGCCAAGTTGTTGTAGTTTTCAGTTAAAGCCACCACTTTCTTAGCTAATTATCATTAGTGGCAAAGTGTTAATGTATAGCAAACATTAAGCAAGTGTTGCACGTTTTGTATGTGTGTGTAAGAGAGACTTGCACCTACAATTTATTACTTTTAGCCATATGTTAAGTCAGGCAAAGTAATTTGTGACCTCAATATCTTAAGTTTTCCCATCAAATACTGTAATCGCAATTATGTGTTATGCGCTGCAGGCGAAAATGTTGAGCTTTGATTGGCCTCGAACATCAAAATCATAAATAATTGATTTAGCAATATGCGCCAAAAGCCATTCTGGTTTAATATCTGCACACACATTTTTATGTAGGATATAGGTCAGGAATATGTATATTAGATAGCCAATTTAATGCATGTGCTTTAAATTAAGCTTTTGGTTAAATAAGTTAAGCTTATACGATATGTATATATACATACATACATACATATGTATATGTATGTAAAAACAAACTTCAGAAAACAACATCGAAAATGGAAAGTGTATTGTAGTATATGTATATAAAAGATATGCAAAGAGTACCAAAGCACTCTTTCAACCGGCGTTGCTCGGTTTAGTCTTTCAATAATTTTGAATCCGTGTGCGAAAATTTTCCTAAAACTCACCCACATGCTTATTACTTTTAAGTAGTTTTGATACTGCGTTTGAAATAGAGATGAGTTGAAAATTCGATCTCTGAAAATGAATTTGAAGTCAATCGAGTTAAAAACAGAAAAGTTGCAACCTACGCTTTTCCGACTATTTCCCAAACATGGAGTTGAATTTGCAAAAATCGGTGACACACGTATCAAATTGTTTTCGGTCAAGAGCTTGGAAAATGAGTTCGAGCCTGATCGGACTAAAATTACACTTTCCTCTATATGAACTTTGCCACCCCATTTTGTGTCCGGTGCTGTGAGCTTTCCGAATTCTGTGAAATATGGGTTAGGTCTTTTTGTTTAGAGTTTTGAAAATAAGCTCAATGAAAATTACAGCTGTCTTTTATGGTTTGGGCTTTTGGGATGATTTACGTCAGGTCAAGTTCCTTCATTGTATATATAGCAGAACAAAAATTATAATGCCTACTTATTAATACAATCGAGCCACAATGAACTACTTTAGAAAGTACGTATGAATGAAAATATGACTTTTCGGTTATTGCAAAAAACAAAACTGTTATTGTTGTTAGCCAAAAAATGGCCGCATCACTTCAGTCTCAACATTTTCCATGTAGTTTTTCCACTTGTCCACTCGTACTCGTAACATCGTTTTGTGCTACATTTTCATAGCACTCGTCTAATCTCCAAGCAATCCAAGTCCAAGTGAACTGTTACTTTGCCATGCTGCAAGACTTCAAGTGCTGCGGTTGCAGCCTCTTGGGGCAGCCCTCTCATCCATTGTCACGACAGCAGAGGCACCAAGCAGCAGGGGCAGCAGAGGCAGCAGAGGCAACCCAAAGATGACATTCTGGATTGCAAAGCGTATATCAGAAAAAACACATGGATATATTTTGCGTTTAGGTTTGGCGTGGGAAGCAAAAACTGCAAACAGGCAATGAACAATATAAGCATAAGGAAACGAAAAGCAAACTGTCGAGAAATGTAATAAAGCGCAATGTACGATGAGAAACTGTAATGATTGTGGGGCGGTTAAATTGCTGTGAATTTGTCAAGCTTGAATCACTTGAATCGTTTTCCTGGCGTTCACATTTGTTAGGCACAATGGTTTTTACCAGGTATTGTTAAAAGCAAAAAACAAAAGAAAAACATAAAAGTGCTTCTAGCTTGACAGGACATTAATACGAATACAGATCATCATGCAGAGTCCAATAGAAAGATTGTTATGCACAACTATGTAACTATAGCATAAATGTATGTTTTACTCACTTTTTATGTCCAAGACATGTTGGATCCTTTTGCTGCACAATTATCTTTTCCATTGAAATGCAAGTTTGACAGTATTGATGCCAAAAGTTATCTGCTCTTTTCTCTTAACACGAAATCGAGTGCGACCGTTTGGCTTGTCAATATGATAATTTCAATTATCGATAATAGATAACAGTGCTGCCAATTTGAGTATTCGTGTTTCAGATCTGTGTAATTTTTCGAATTAGTTGACCGACCAACAGCACTGCTACTCTGTTAACGTATACAGCACTGTTAACGATAACAGTAAACGCTTCGCATGAGTCGGCACAGCTTAGTTTGCCTTTTTATTAAAGATTTCGCTATAAAAGTGAGCCTCCAGTTGCAGTTTTGACATCGTCTGATTATACAGCATTTTTTGAGACCAAATTCAAAGTTGTGCTATAGCGCTTTATATGAGAAAGCTATGTTTCAATATCGATAGGCAGCATTCGCCCATCAACAATCATTGCGCAATGTTGCGCTTGCGCTGTCTTATCGAATGCAGCCCTGGCTTATGTTTATTCGATATATATAAGCTTCTACTAAGCTCCTACATTTTCCAACACTAGACTAGACTGCATATTCATATTTTACAATTTTACGAAAATGACGTCTGCAAATATGGCACAAAATGTTAGCTTATGTGATCTTAACTTGGAATCATTGGATCACATTTTTAAACACACTGAAAAGCTGGAAGATCAATTCAAGCTGGCACGGGCGCATCCACATCTGCGTAGTGCATTTGTGTACCACAATCGTGACTTGTTTAAGAAAGTGTGTCTAAAGGAATTCAATGATGGAGACAACTGCAATTGGCATTCTATTCTAAAATGGTGTGGTCCTAGCATAACTCATATCTATGATGGTGGTTATTGTATGACTGGTGAAGGATTGGTGCTGGCTCAACAGTACTGTCCAAACTTGAAGTACTTAAACATATGTATAACCCAGGAGAATGTTAGTTATGTGCAATACTGTTTACCTAAAATGAACATGCTCGAGGAGATTGAGCTGAGAGGTCCTGCCCAAATCGGAGGACTTTTATGGTCGTTGAATAATTTGCCAATATTACAGAAGCTTAGCATTTGGAATTTTTATCTTGGACTGAGTGAAAGTAAGTATTATAAAGATTTTTGAAACCATACAAATCGTTTTTTTGTATATTTTGTTTTTAGCAATGCAATTAGGCAGCTTTACGAATTTGAAACATTTGGAAATCACGTCTTTAAAACACAATCAATTACAACAAATTTCTGGACTTTTGCGAAGTTTACACATCTTACAAATATACACGATGCCAGATAGTAGAACAATTAGAGATTTATCGCATCATTGTACATCTTTAACAAATTTGCACTTGTTTGATTCCAACAAGAGACTATCAAGAAGCGTTCCATATTTTTGCAATCTTAGATGCTTGGAAATACATGATTTATCATCGAGCGCCTATTTCCTTTTAAGCGGCTTGGACTGGACTTATAATAACCAATTGGAAAAGTTGATTATGCCCGGAAAATGTATTTTCGAAAAGGAAGCAAAGCGTATCTCCAAGCTTCAAGCTCTTAGTACGCTCTCCTGTGTACTTTCAGATGTACGTTGGCTCAGTTACATTGTTGAATTGAAATTGACACAGTTGTCGCTCTACAACTGTGTTCATATAAACAATACTCTTCTCTTGTACATATTGCGGGAGTGTAAAACACTTAAAACACTGGAAATAACACTCTGCTCCAAGATTAATAGCAATTTCATTGATGATGCTCTCAAGATTTTATATCAAAATGGTGTTCAAGCTGCAAACCCACTTGTTTTGGTGATTTCTGGCTCGGGCATGCAGCAAAATGTCAATAATAAGGTAGATTTAACATTCAAGTTCTTAAATTTTATTAATAATAATTATATTTTGATTACAGCTGGCTTCCCATTCAATGTCAAATTTGTTAAATTTAACAATAAATTAATATTTTGACTGCGCCTGCAAACCTATTTTAAAATATTTCGGTTTATACCTTAAAGATCGTTGGTAATTGATAGATCTGACGATGCCGTTGATAATAATAATGTCTGTTTCATTGGACTTACAGAGAGAGCATATGCATTCAGGCGAGTTCCCATCTTACAATCCACATAATTCGATTGTGAATTGAGAAATTAATGGTAAATTTCAAATAGAAATAGACTTTAATCAAACTTTAATTTTATTCGGTTTTGTAACATTTTGAAGTACTTCAAAAAACTGCAATTCATTTAACTTGTCAATCCGAATATCAATTTGTGGTTTCAGAAATGTAAGCTTGCCTGGTTCTTAAATTTGAAACATTTAATGAATTTGAGCTGAAACTTGTGACATTTTGTTGATATGGAAGAAATCTCAGTAGCTGCTTCGACTTATATTTAGTCTAAATTTGTACTGCATATTAAACTCTAACCAAATATTCAAATGGTAGCACATATACAAACCACTTAACAGTTTCCAGTTAGCAGTTATCAGTAGCCATCGAGATTTGAGAGACATTGGCTTTGGCAGCATTCTTAACCAAGCAGCGAATTCATTAAATTGCTAATATGAAAGGCATAATTCAAGTAGATGCGGGCTGCACACCACATTTACACCACTTACACCAACCATTTCAATAGCCACGTTTCATCATTGTGGATGCAACAACAGCAGCAGCAGCAGCAGCAGCAGCAGAGCTGTATTTCTCATGATTAAAATTGCATGTGTGGCAAGTGGTTGGCTGCACTTTGTTGGGTTGTGCGGGTGCTGCGTTGGCTACTGAGCTGCTGTTGCAGTTGAAATGCGCAACAATTGTTCAGAGCAACCCCCACCGCCCACTCCCCCCTTTAACCGCATGCCCATTTAATACCCGAACTAAGCGGTTTGTGATTTGCCATTGCCTGCTTTTAGGCATTCAAGCAAATTGTAATACAATTAGCGTCATTTACATGGTATGCTGAATGCTTGCTTGTTGTTGTGTATCTGATTGTCTCTCTCTCTCTGTGTGTGTGTGTGTGTGTGTGTGTGTGTGTGCGTGGTGTGCATGTATATAAAAGCTGCTTAGTCCAAACACCTTGCGGCAGTAGCATAGAATGGCTCTGTTTCCGCTTTCTCCAACAGCGAGCAATTTATATGAACTTGGTTTTCAATCAGCTGTCGGCTTATTAAATAATTATGTGTTAAGCACTTCAAATTGTACAAAAGCTGCACGTATCCTTAATGCCACAAATAAACCATTTGCCACAGATTCGCAAGACTGTGGTTTCAACTTTAAGTTCTCGCCTGTCCACTGCTTGGTTTTATTTCGAATTCAAATCACGTAATGCATAGCAATGAATGAATTCCACATCGGAGATATACAAAATTGGAAGATTTTTATCAATGCAATTGAAATTCAAATAAAAATCACAAGTTTTAGCTACACAGAAATATTATTTATACGTTATGTATTTTAGAAATTATTATTATTATTTTCGAAACCACAAATTCGGAATCGTATTAAAGTAATTACAAATATTTTTGTGGAATCGATTCGAAAGTAAAGCTCAGAACAAGGAAAATGTATTCTTCAAAGTATTAAATAAGTTAATAAATTTCGGTTTTGCACTTTTGAAAAAAATACATATTGTATGTTTGTTTGCATTTTGGAGGAAGCGTCATGGCTTAAAGTTATTTTCTTGGCAGCTGCAACTAAAAATGCGCACTATTTTGGGTCTTGTGGCACGTTAATCCTCTGCAGCATATGCATTGGAAGACACAGCTGCTTTGAGGCAGCTCGAAAGCGACCAAATTGCAGTTTGCTCTCAACGGAGCCTGTCACAAAATGCGATACGGCATAAAAACTGTCAAGTGTGTGTGTGTGTGTTCTGTGTTGTGTGTCTATGCGTGTGTATTTGTGTGTGTGTGTGTGTGTGTGTGTGGAAATAAACAAAAACGGAATTAGTCGACAAGAGGCCAAAAGCAAAGTGCCAAAATACTTATTTTTTTGTCACTTTTTTTTGAAATGCCCCAAAAGCCACAAAACTTCAAATGGCCAAGGCTTTAGGCCAGCTGCTGCTGGTTAATCCTGCTGTTGCCGTTACGACTATTTCTTTTTTTTTTTTTCTAAAAAGAGCAATCAAAGGGGTATATAAAGAGAAGAAAGAACAAAGCTAAAAACATCAGCGTATTGCTCTAAAGCATTCGTAGCTTAGGATGCCACAATATTTTGTGTAATTGAGTTTTGATGTTATACCAAACGGAACTTGTCAGATTTATGTTTTTTCAGTTACTCAACTTACACCACTTAACCATTCCGAAGGATGTTGATGGAATGCTGCTAAATCTGGTGCTCATTATGCTGATTTTATTTGCCCAGGTAGTCCAAAGTAGCTGCCACAAGTCTATCAAACAATGAAAACCAGTCGCCAAACTGTCGCAAAGTTTCCATTTGCGTTTATGCAAATCAGCATAAACTAATTTTAGCTTTGCTTGACAGCCACAAATTAATTCAAATTGTGTGATCACCGCAAGGAAAACAATTGCAGCAACAAAGGACGAAGACCGCAGCCAAAGGCAAAACACTCAGCGTATGTAGAGAAAATGTTATATATGCATGAATGAGGAACTGCGGGGCAAGCCTCTAATATATATATATGGCACAATATATATGCCATAATATATGCAGCTTTATTACACACACACACACACACACACACAGGCGCTCGCATTAAATCGCATGCACATGAACTGTATATCAGTGTCCTGGGCTTGGGCCTGGTCCTTCCGTTCGCTTGGGTCAGCTGAATTCAGTTCAGCGGGTCAGGCGAGGTCAATTGCCATTGTGCTGTAATCTTAAATTTATCTAGCATGTTGCTAACAAAATTAATGTGTGCCTGTTTAAATAGTGCTTTGTAATTTGTATACTTTTAGACAGTACTGTTTTTACTTAACTTTTTACTATGCTGAAAAGACTATACAAGGACGATGTCTAGAAAATGATCATTATGTTATTTAAAGATCTAAGAGTTGCATCTGATACTGACAGCATTCACTGACTGTGTTTGAACTCTTGTCGTTGCTATAATAACCTTTCGATACGAAAACATTTTGTTCGATATGTCAACACGCGTTAACTGCTGATATTGTGCAGCTGTTGGCCATGTCAACACTAGACATTGATATGCGAACGTAGAGAACGAAGGACGATGAACATAGGACACGCAGACATCTTACCAGTTAGCCATTTGTCAATGCAGCTGCTCTACTTCTGGCAACTCTCTCCCATTGACTGTTGGCTGTCTGTAACTGGTCTGCAATTTGTGTCACGCACAGCTCTGAGTCAATTTCTGTTTCACCTTGGTTATGTGTCATAAGCAGCCGTCCGATAATCAGTCAAACTGTACAGTACGAGTACTATGTTGTATCCAAGTGATGTTCTATCTATGATTCAACTCAAGCTCGTTTGCTCTTAGCTCGTCACGTAGCCAAAGCCGCAATTTTTGTTTGATTTATTTACCTGGCACGCTGCTAACTGTTAACTGTCATCTATGGCGACATTCAGTTGGTAACCATTTGCTTGTTGTTGTTGTTGTTGTTGTGCGAGGATTTGGTTAACAGCAGCTGTGGCCATGCTTCAGGCCAGGATAACGCCACGCATGCCGAATTTCTAAGCATCATGCCTGACCAACTGCCTGACTAGGTGACTGCCTGACTGACCGGTTGACTGGTTGTCTGGTTGACTGGTTGAGTGAGTGATTTTCCTTTTCTGCTCTTTTTTTTTTTTTTTTTGGTCCACTGTCTTTGGTTAGCAACTGCTGACGTCCATGTGTGTTTTGGTTTGCGGTTAGCTCTATTCGCGGCGCACATGGCGTATGCGTATCGTCTATTTGTTATGCTGTTTGCTTCTCTGCTTCGCAAATTCAATTTGTACGCTGAGCTCAGTAGCCACATATGTTCGTTTATTTAGTACACTGCTCGTCAATGGCAATCCCTAAGCCAACTTCATCTTAATCCAAAGCATAAAAAGCTTTAATTTGGATTTTATTCGTGTCTAGACTTTTATTTTTAAAGAACCTTTTTGACCTGAGTTAGGCTAAGCTGTGTTGTGCATTAAAATGTGAAATAAAATGAGCCAAGTGCCTTGTAAATATTGTACATTAGACAGTTCATTAAATTCTGAAGAGGGCAAAATAAATGTTTCAGTTGAGTAATGAAAAAAGTCTAAAACAAATAAAACAACTTAAATAATTAAATTATATATGAAAAGGTGCACATTTTGTGGATTAAAGTGTTTAATTTGCAAAGCTGAAACTCAAAATAATAACAAAATGCTTTTGATTGATTTACTTATTTAAACACATTTTTGTTTAGCTTAGCTAAAATGAATGTCATGTAAATTGTACAAAAAGTTTGTCCAATAGGTTTCTACACAAATTAATTTGACTGCATAATTTGTATACAAATTAAGCATACGCCATGTGTCGCATGTTGCCCATCTGCCCAGTGGCATTGGCAATCCTTGCCACTGTTATCCTTCGCTGATTGCAGCAAACAAATTGCAAAGTTATTAAGTTTATTAAAAACAACAGCAGCAGCAGCAGCAGCAGCAGCGGCAGCTACAAAGACATCACACTGCGAAGAAAGTAGAAAGCCAGCGTAAATTCCATTTCGTTGTGCGCTTAACTTTTGCTTTTTTAGCTTTTTTTGTTGTTGTTGTTATTGCCACTGCTGCTGCAGCAAATTCTGCATAATTTAGTTGAAGCATTGTGCAAACAATGCAAACAGCACACTCCTTGCCCCGCAACCTGCTCCACATTTTGTACAGTTACCAGTTACCAGTTACCAGTTACCAGTTACCAGTTCCCATTTTCAACTGTTTTCCAAGTTTTTCGCTGATGCTCGTTAATGTTTGGCCAGCGCGCCCAATGCTCGGCCCAGTTATTTATTATCAAAACTGAATGCCAGCATCCTTTTAGTGTCCTTAGATGCCTGCTTGCCTGCTACTTCTCGTTGTCACTGGCCTGTTTGTCTCGTTATTAGTTTTGGCCCATTGTTGGTCCTATTAGCTGTAGGTTTGTTGCAATTTTCTTTTCATTTTTGGCAGCATTTCTCTCACTTTTATTCGCATTTCAAATGCCTTCAACATTTGACGAGACAAAGTTTCTTGTTTTAAATTATTTTTAATGACTGCTTTAATGCAATTGTCTCTTGCTTTTATTATGCAGCATTCTTGTTGAAATCAATGTAACTTGACTTTTCAAAAAACTATATACAAAAAACAGTTCAAAGCCGCTTGTTCCTTGATTCCTTTGCCTTAGAAAGTTGGTCCAGCTTTTCATATTCAATTTACAGCTTAGTCCACAACTGCAATTTTCCTGGTGTTAGTTCTGGCTTTGACGACGACTTTGCCCTACCCATAAAATATGGCCAGGTCGAGCTAAATTTCTGTGCACACTTTCTACATTAGTCAACATTAAAAATTTATTTACTTTGAGTAGATTACACGCATAGAGCGCGTTATGGATAAAAGAAGAGCAGCAAAGCAACCTGTAGCAGCAGACAACAATAAGTAACTGCTGTCTAAAGTTTTTGCATATTACGCTATAGTAAAAAAAACAGAAGATATAGTATATAAGATATATGTATAAAGAAGAGCGCAACAAGAAAAATAGTACCTAAGAGCCCAAATGAGCTGACTGCGAATGAAGTGCAGCTGGCAGTTTTACGTTCACTTCGTAACTACTT
Source organism: Hirtodrosophila cameraria (assembly GCA_949708635.1). Classification (NCBI taxonomy): domain Eukaryota; kingdom Metazoa; phylum Arthropoda; class Insecta; order Diptera; family Drosophilidae; genus Hirtodrosophila; species Hirtodrosophila cameraria. The sequence goes on along the minus strand of OX453091.1, from coordinate 23,562,976 downwards.
TAAATAAAATATAAAAAAACACATATTTAACTACGCTTTAAGTTTCTTGCATTAAAAGGTGCAGCATGCATAAATCCTGCAAGTGCGGCCCAGTTGTTTGCTACAGGACTTAATGATGCCCGCCAGGCAGTACACAGTTAATCACCAATGGCTACCACAACAGTCGCAGCAGCAGCCATTCGCATTGGAACACGTTTGCCCATTCTCCATACCCATTCCTTTGCCCCAACCCATCCCAATTCGATGCCCAACAGCTGCACAGGTGAGCCCATGAGTTATTGCCTTCAGGTGAGTCTCCGACCAGTTGGCAATGTGTTAAATTCTGTGTGAAAATTGTTCTTTGAAATAAATAAGGGACATACAGATGATTCAATGCACGACTATATACTCGTATTTTATATTTACAGCTCCTTTTATAGTCCTTTTTTTTTGTAAATTTGGGTTAACTTCATGTTGTTTGCTGGAAAAGCAAGCTGAAAACAGGTTTATAATTTTGTAGTTTAGTAATTGCAGGAAGAAAGTAGAGAAAGATTATGGATGCTATAAGAATGTCTGAATGAGTATTTTATACACAATTTCAACCTTTAAAAATCTTTATAAAATTCAAAGAAAATTTTGCAGTTGTCTTAAAAATAAGACAAAAACTGAAATTTGTTAAAAATTGCTGTGTGGCAGCTTATGTCCTTTTTTGTAAACCACACGTGGCTTGCGCACTTCACGAGGATCCTCCTCAATATCCGAATCTTCCGTCTTATCACCATTATCATTGGGCACAACTTTGTCCGGCACAATAGCCTTTATAAGAAATTTACATTTCTTCTTTTCTTCGACGCTCTCAACGTTTCGCAAATAGGCACGACTCTCCAAAGTTAAGACATGTTCTGTCGATGGAAACTGGGTGCATATGGTATGCTGATTCTTGCGTAAATTACGCTGCTTAGTCTTAAACATACAGCAGTTCTTATGATCGGTCTTCAAGTCCATGCCAGCATCCATTTTGATATTGCAAATTTTGACAAAACTTAAAGTAAATGTAATGTTTATGCTTTTGTTTTGTGTTTACAAATTTACTCGTTGTTACTAACTTACATAAAGGCTGACTTAAATGTATGCTTTAGAAGTGTATATCAAATGCGCTTCGATATTCTAGTTATTTTCTTAAATGCAGTTACGATATCAAATGCTCACATTTTGTGACTTTTTCAATATTTGTTAAATAGTTCATCAATTAACACACATCAAAACAAACAGCCAGGACATTTTTGTTCAAATAAATACTTTTTGTATGCCATAAAATGTATTCTATTTCAATAGGTTTGACATTTGAAATGTAGTTATTGACAGATTAGTTGCATTGTAGCAATAATGGTGAATAAGCAGAAAATTGCCATAAATAACACAAAAACTTGCCTAACTTCAAATCAACTCAAATGACATTTGCAGTCAGTTTTGCAAATAAAATACAAAACACAACACTTGAAATTATGTCAATTTTCGTTTTGTTAACTTTATTTACAGTTTACCGGCATGTAAAATTTGCCACGTTGCAAATCGGAAAAGCCGAAATTGACAAGAAATTGTTTAATGTTATGCGTTGAGCCCAATAATTGCTCAAGGCACTGTAAAACGTATTTATTTATTTATATATTTTGCAATTCGTGTTGCATTTTAATTGAAAACACGACACAATTTGCAAGATTTGAAATGCAACTGGGTGATATTTGGGTGGGCTCTCTCTATAATCAAAGACAGGTGTTTATTTTCGCAAATTCAATTGAGTGGAATATACCTGACAAGACATTTTGTCAGCTGCTCTGCGGCTTAAGTAATAATTAAATAAATTAAATGAATGCTCAATGGTTGCAAGTAGAAATTTAGTAGAAATATATTTAACTTGATATTAGTTAGCTGTTTGTGGGCAGTTAAAATGGACAGACAATGATGTCAAACATTCATATTAAAATATTTTAAAATTTTAACTCTTCTTTAGCGAACATCTAGCTCATTTTCAGGCATGCTTTTTAGCTCAACTTGTCAAATATTTACTTTGAGAAATAGCTTTACTTGCAATCAACCCAGCAGCACACTCTCAGGCATGTCTTTGCGACTGTTCAATCATTTCTGACTTACTCAGCCACTTTTTAGCTCAGGTAACTTTTCAAACGCCTCTCGCTGCTTTATACCAATTGCAATTTTTATCAACAGCAAATTGAAATTGGCATCTAATAGACAAAAGGCATCAGCTTGTCTGTCTCTCTGTGTTGAAAGTGCCTCGGGGCGTATACGTAGTATGCAAATTGCGTATACGCAACGTGACAATAGCGTGGCAATGCACACAACATGTGTGTTTTATTCACGCACTGAAAACTCAGACACTCAGCCAAATCAATTATTTAGGCCTAGTGCATTAGCGTTCTGCCCACATTGGCATAATTTGTATTTGTATGTGTATGTGTATGCGTATTTGTATGCGTATTTGTCAGCTGTCGAGACACGGACGGGTCTGCCAATTAAATATGCCAACGAACACAATAAATTGCCAAAGTGCTCATCGTTGAGTGCTAAGCAAATAGCAATCGAATGAAAATCAAGCTAAATCAAATGTTATACAGTAGGTACTATATAACAGACATACCAACTATATATATGTATATATGTCATTGAGTAACAATATTCAAGCTGAGCCCAAACCAAACCAAACCAAACCAAATAAATCAAACAAAGAACTAGCCAAGCAAATGTATTGCACTTTGTATTGTGGTCTGTTGAATTGCAATTGGCAATCAGACAATGTCAGCACTTTTCTGACATACTTTCTTAATGTTTGTTTGTTGTTTTGGGGTTAGATTGCATAGTATGTATTTATATATATAGTAGGTACTTTGTAAATGCTATACAAATTGTTTGACTATTGTTAAAAGAAGCTCTGAGCTCTGTTTGCACTTGAATTTAAGATTGAATTTCCAGCTGCTAAATTAATGTATATTACAAATAATATAAAAGTTATATATATATATATATATTTTGCTCACATTTGCAGTGCATAAATTTTTATTTGCCTTTTTTCTTTGTTGTCTGGTATTCATATTTGTAAACTGGTTTTTTTTTCCAGCAAAGTTTATTAACATGCATTGCGAGTAGTACGCAGTTATGGCTAAAGGCAATACTAATTATGTATTAAATACCAATTTTAAATATTTTCCCACTTGCTGTGCATAAATATTTATGCAGTTAATTAATAATCTGTGAGAGGAAATTATGCACTTTTATTTGTCAGTTCGTTGGCTACACAAAAAACGCCAACTGAGAATGTAACATTGTCTATTTTAAAAAGCATTATTAAACTTATGTACATACATATATGATAATATAGCAACGATGCATATGATTAAGTTGTTTAACAATTATGCATATTTAATGAAAAAAAAACTGCATAACATTGTTGTTTTTTTTATGTAATTCAAATTCATATATCAATTCGTTTTACTTTAATTGCTTAAGCTATTCAAAAGTTATCTTAAGCTTGAGGCACAATTCTCTTAAACTCAAAAAACTACTTTAACAGATTTAAGTATACGATAAAGTCATAAAATTGTATCAAAGTTATTAAAATCTCTTGGCGCACATTCAATTAGACTGTCTGATTGGCCGTTAGCCACATGCCAATTACTTATGTTACCTTTCTGAAAAACCAATTAGCCGTTTTATAGTAAAATACCCAAGCCGTGAGTGGATGCCAGACAAACTGGAAACATCCAAACATCCATGTGCAGACTGTTGGGAGCACTTGAACTGAGAGATGATGATAGCTTTACCTTTTCCCTAAACCAATTAGGTCTCACAGAAAGGAGCGATGCGATGTCCTTGCACATTAATTGGATTATATATGTCTAGTTTAACAGGAACAAAACGGTTTTACGTTCGAACAGAGCAGAGCTAAATATACTTTGTCCTGCAATTAGTGCGTGAGTGTAAAAGCAATAGATACAAAATAGAATACTTGAGCACAAATTTTAATTGATAACAAAATGTGTTTAAGAGCTTGTCATATTTGCTCATGTAACAACATTTATAATAAACTAGAAACTGGGTTAGTTAAATATAAAAACTTGATAATGTTGATAGTTTCATTGAATTAATTAAAAGTGTTTTAACATAAAAATGAAATATTTAAAAAACAAATACACAAAAAACGAACTATTAAACGTATTCGTTTAATTAATTTGCCACAAAATTGTATTTGGAAAATTCAATTACAAATCATTGTATTAGCATAAGCAAAATATATGCGTTACATTGTTTGCAAAATCAAGCGAACAACCCAAACACAATGTAAACATACCAAATTTCAAATTGATGGTAAATAAAAACAAACAACAATTGGCGCTCATTATGCCATATGCACATTTCAAGCGTTAATATGAAAATTGCTGCAAAATATCAAAACAACAAAAATTATACAAAAAAAAATGTATTTATTTTAAACAACAGGCTTTTAAGCTGAAAGCAATCTGTAGATTGCAAAGTACTTGATTTTGTGATTGACTTCAAAATTGAACAAGAAACTTGCTAAGAACTGCAAATCCTTTTGATTTTAGCAAAGCACTTCAAGGACATGCTCAACAATGACATAAAGTAGAATTGTCAATGTCTTTTTGTTGAGCTAAGAAAGCTCTCAATGGTACACCTAATGCTAGTCTACGTATGTGTGTGTGTCTGTGTGTTTCTGTGTGTGTGAATAAACTCTTGTCTGCACAACATTGTCCTGTGTCTCAGTGTTCAATAAATGTCAACAAGTTTTCAAGTTTTAATTGAAACACTTCAACAAGTTTGCATGAAATGTCAAAGAAATTTACACAAAATCCAGAAAATTCTTTAAAATACTCGTGCATATATCCTTTACTAGCAAATGTCTGTCTGGATGTTGTTGTTGTTGTTGTTCTTGCCACAGATCTGCATCAGCTGCAGCCTGTCAAATAAGTTTAAGAGTCAACAAGGCTTACCAAAAGTTTTCATCTTGGCTTCGATGCTGTTTCTGCTGCTGCTGCTGCTGCTGTTTTTGCCCATGTCATAGGGCAATGTACATAAGTTAAGACTATAAACTGTCAAAAGGTCACACAGTTGGCTCTTTGTTAAACAATGCAATTACTAAGAAAATCTTGCACAACAATTACAACAATTACAACAACAACAATAGCAACCGCAACATGAGCAATTTGTTGTCTACTTTCTGTGTACTACAACTTAATTAATGCACAACAAATGCTGACAAAGTGCTTTCTAAGCGCCTAATATAGTCAATTTTGGATTTAAAGATATTGGTTTTAGCTTTAGCTATAATAACTATATAATCGCAGCAAACTACAATTTATGCTTTTCGTTAATCAACTCTGTTTTTTTAGTATCGAAGTTTTTAACAAGTTTTTAAAAGCTATAACAACAGATATGCACATTTTGTTATAGATACTATATAAGCCAATAAATGTTGCCCAAACTTTTTATGATAAGCGTTCAAAATATTCTGCAAATGAAACTCGAACAAAGTTTTCCATAACAAGTCACTCGTCGATGCATAAGTTGCTTCAGCTACATTTTACAGAATAAAACAGCGAGTTCTAGAAAAATGTGTGGCAGTTGTTTCAAGTCTAAAAATATTTTTTAAATTTAAATGATTTCAATTTGACATTTGTTGAAATTTCTTTTGCAGTTGCTTTCAATGTTTTACAATGTTTTAGAGACACATGAAAGCTTGCCAATGTTTGCCATAATCTTGGCTAAAAAAACTGACTGACAGCAGACATTGCTCGCAATGTTAGAAAATAAGAATAGAAACAATAATTTCCGTTCTTGTCAACGTTCTCTCTACACACAATGGTGATAGCCTTGAGGAAGACCTGTCGCCTGGCCGTTTCCTGGCCATCTTTAGCTCCTATCCGGCTACCCAACTCATCTCATCTCATTGACTCTCAAATCATCGAAGGATTTCAGCGTCCTCACTTGACGTACGTATTTCCGGCTCCAACAGTTGCCATTTTGTTGCGTAGACATTTCATTTGTCTGTCCGTTGGGGAAACGCAATCGCATTGTTTGCACTTGAATTGCTAATACCCTAGACTATATTGTGAAAGGGTATATTAGTTTTATATAGTCTTAATGATATAGAATTAGTTTTATAGTCTCAACAATATAGCTCATGCGGCTAACATGGCGAATTGTAAAATTATGTTTAATACAGGGTATCACATAGTTGTGCATTCTTAACTACTATTCTGTTTTAGTTGTGATAATGCTCATTTGTCAGGTAAATAAATTCATTTTTTTTTTTAACATTCTTTAGCAGTTTCTAATTATATATACTGTTTCATGAATAAATGAGCATTTTGTTAAATTGTTTCTGACAGATTTAATTAACAGTTTGAAGTTTAGCATAATTGAAAATGCTTTTCTTTTTTTTGGTTTATTTTTTTATGATTTTCACTTTGAAGTTTTTTTTTTGCTTTGCGGTGCCCCAAGGTAACTGTAATGTTATCTGTTGAAACGGAAGGACGCAGCATAAAATCTTATTTTTAGGTACATCTTTTTATTGATTTTTATTCTGCTGTACAGTTTATAAGAATTTATGTAACTCATGAGCTGTCATACGGCGTTGTATTAGATAAGTCGTATCAATAGCTTGCAGGATTGCAGAATTCCGACGACCAAAAATGAGCAATACCAAAGTCTTGCAACAAGGCAGTAGCTTTGTTGGCAAAATCCTCTTGAATATTATAATCAAAAATGTTTAATAAACGCAGCTTAGTGCAGGAACTAATCTAATTCAAATATATTGAAGATATATCAGTAATATATATATATGTAATGCGTAACTCTCGAGTTCTTTTAAAGTTTGCACACATTCGACTTTTGAGAAACTGCAGCTGAGTTTCTTAAGGGAACTGATGCTAGCCAGTTGCTTAGCCTGCTGCAGGTTCCATATAATGCCCTTTACATTTCCAAACACTTCGATTCTGAACACTTCGAACTGTCTGCCTATGCTGAAAATATCCTTATCTGACCACAGCCTGGTGTTTCTATGCAGCTGGAAGTTTTTCCCTTAGGTCTTACATGAAAACCGAGCTCCTGCAAGTGCGGACAATGCTGAAGGATATCTGTCAAAGTTGAATGGCGACTCGAACTGATGCATTGACTGGGATAATTTCAGTAAAAGTTTAGAGTTGATTTTAGCATCCAATGAGAGCAGCTCCAGTTGCCTGAAAGGTTGTATGAGAGCTGCGGTTTTACAGTCTATAAAAACACTCAAAGTTAGCTCAGATAGAAAAATAAACAAATTGACTTACTTGGCACGGAAATTTTGCAGTTGTCTCAAAGAGCGAATATCTTTGAGAAACAATAATATACTTTTAGCATACGCTTTTCTATTATACTGATTAGATTGGCATTATGCATTATTGTTATAATCACAATACAAGGGTCGAATGCAAGGTGGTTTTTATATAGATTCATGACGAATAACTTCCGAAGGCTTATTTCCAAGAGAGAGAGGATTTAACTGAACTTCTACCATATATATATTTAGTGATGAATTACAACTGTAGTGGTATGTAAATTGATAAATAACTAAACATTTTTATAATAGTAACAATTAATAACACTTAACTACGAAATGAAAGTTATAGAAGTCATTCTTGACTGCTTTTTCGCAAGTCAATTTCAAATAAATGATACAATTTCAATTCCGCGTAGTACAAGTTAAATGTTAAATATAGATGTATCTACTGTTAACTGTCATTTTAAAATTCCATAAATATTAAAAAATATCAACAAGCTGGACTATACACATACGGTCGCATTAATTTTTATTGGCATCCACACGGTTGCTGACCTACTTTATAAGAACTGAAGTGGGCTCAGTATCCAATGCGAGTGCACACACAGTGCTCCCACAGACACACCTGCACACACACACACACCTACACACACACACACCTACATATAGTGGCACACCTGCTGACAGAGCAGACACAAATCACATGCACAAATACAACCCGAGATACGAAAGCACAGCACGAAATCAGCTTTGATCTATGACCCGGTCCCGGCTCTGACTCTGGCTCCGGCCCCCAAGCCTTCTGCCTTCTGAATAAACAGAAAAACTTTTCAGAAAGTAATTTCAGCCATTTTGCACGTTAATTAAATTAGCACAGCAAGTGCTCATCAGCCAGCCCAAAAAACAAAAAAAAGCACACAAACTAAATACATATCAGGCATACTCGTTTTGCTGGCACTGCTTTATTATTTTTGTACACTGCTCAGTTAATTTGGCTAAAATGTTAGCTAATTTAAATAAGATAAAACATACAAAGGGCATTCCTTTTTTGTTTTTTGTAAAATAACAATCCAAGCTATTTAGCAATCGAGGCAACAACCATTAAGTCGGTCATTTGAGCAAGAGCCAGATTCAAATGCTGCTAGATAAAGCAACAAAAATTCAAGACGCTAAATCACAGTTTATGGCCAAAAAGGAAAATGGCCATTATTTTATTTTTATTTTATTTGATTCAAATAGCTGTGCACGCATATGAATACATAAAAACCCGATCAAAATGCATGGCAGAAACAATTTAAAATAATTCAAGAGACCCTTGCGGCCAGCCACAAACAACCAACTGGCAGATGGCTCTCTCTCTGACTCTGGCTCAGAGTCTTGGCCTGTTTCTGAGTCTGATTCTGTGTCCTGGCTGAGCAAGATTATCTTGCAGATACTCGTACTTACTTATCGTACATGTGAGCGTATGTGTATCCAAGGCAAAGTGCGTGTATGCAAGGAATTATCAAGTGTTTGTCAACAGACATACATACAAATATACACACACACACACTCACACACACACACACACATACACACTTAGCTGGGTGTCAGGCTGTAAGCACTACAAAGAGCTTATATAAAGTGAAAGTGTGTGCGGTCGTGTCATAAGAAAGTGTCTGTCTTGTTTCCTTCTCTCTGTCCTCCCATTTACACATGCGAGGAGAAATGCGTCAGCCAAACGACCGGAAAGATACATATTATATATGCATATATGTGTATATCTGTGTATATACATACTTATGTACATACTTAAATAAGTTTCCGGATTAAACGCACACCTCGACCGCCATTGTCATCAGGCCAAGTTGGCGTAATAAAACCAAAATGAAACTGTGCATGAAACTTTCACTTTGCCTTTTTCTCTTCAGTGTATGTCTGCTGCGTGTATGTGTGTGTGTGTGTGTGTGTGTGTGTGAATTTTCCATCTCATGAGCGTACATCAAAGGCATAAGTCAGTTGCACAGCAAGATTTGCTTCAGGCATTCAAAAGTGCACATAGCTCTTCGGCTTAATTTAGGTATTGTTAAAATAAGGATTTAAAGTTTTTTTTATGTATTTGGAATTATTTAATTTAAAATAGTTTTTAATATTGCTTAAATAATTCGTCATTAAATAAGTTTTAATCTTAATTAATTAAAATATTTACAGCATTTTAAAACAATTTGCTTTTTCATATTGAAGAAAACTTTGTAGTTTGTATTTGCAACTTTACTATTTCATATATTTATCATGTTTACTTTCGTTTTTTGAAGTGTATCTTAAATAAATTATAAGAAAGTCGTGTGCAAAATTTAATTTAGAACCAGAAATTTAATGGTACATAAAAATTTGATTGTCAGTTGTAAGACAACTATAAATATTCCATACGCAAAAGTTTTTTATTATTTCACTTAAACATTTTTGAGCAAATATACAAAACAAAAAATGATGTCCTTGTTGCTGTTTAGTTGTACAACAAATATTTCATTTTTTTTTATGATGTATTCGTTTTGTGTGTCCTTGTGCTTGGTCCACATTCAATATTTAACAGTCTCAACAAATTACTTTAACCCTTTTCAAAGCTGTGCACCCTAAAGGCTTTAAGTCATTTGTCAAAAACTGCAAAAACAGCTTACGCAAAACTCAAACACACACACACACACACACACACACACACATATACACACGCACACAGACACATACATGGTGTTAGTTTCACACTTTCTTATGCAAATGTTGTTCTTATTCTCATGGCTTTGAGGCGATTCATGTGAAACCAAAAAAAAAAATAAAAAAAAATATAATAATATATTTATGTATATGTTATGTATAATGCTGGGGCAGCTGGGAGCTGCCACTGGGAAATCCTCCGACACGTTGCTTGTCAACTTCTTCGCACATTTTTGGCTATTGTCAGATTATATTACTTGGCCAGACGACAAGTGTTGAAATAATATTCATGGGCTTTTACTATTGGATAGATTTGGGAAAGGACCCGTTAGCTGATACAATTCAAAATGCAAAAAGTCATTCAAGTAATGAAGTGATGTCTATACTTTTATAACAACACTTTTATTTGCCAATAAAATCTTTATAAATAGAACTGATTGGCTACCACCACCCAGCAGTAAACATAAGAAATAGAAAGTTATTTTATGCTGGAAATGAGTACTAGGAAAGGATTGTAGAAAATTCGATCGGCAAATGCGGAAAATTTGCGAAAAACTGTTTTTTTTTTATCAACCGATCAAGTTCAAACTAATTTTTAAAGATCTATACAAAAATTCAACAATGAGTGCATACCAGTTTTGCGGAAATTTCACCCACTTGCTTAGAAAATGGTTGGTCAAGTATTCAGGGATGAAAGTTTAGTTGTCGTGCGATTCAAACTCATTTTCCAAACTACTCACAAAACAAGATTCGTTTTTAAAATTTCCAAATAATACTTAAACACCTTAAATAAAACTCTCAATAATATCTCACCTAATAATAATGTTTTTAAAAAAAAAAACTGCTGCAATAATTGTAACTTAAACTAAGTGCAGAGTTAGCAGCATATGTAACCACAACCTACCAGATAAAGTGCATTATGCTGTACTGCTGAACGGGATAACATAAAAAAAGGAGCCAGGTGTAACCGAACTCATGCCGTTATAAAAGCTTATAATTGAATTTTTTATAATTTGCTGAGCTGGGCAACCAAAGCAACGAACTGAATCAGCTCTGGTCAGCCAAAAGTGGTCGTCGTTCTTTTCTTTCTTTCTTTTTTTTTTGTGCTATCCAAGGGCCCGACCCCAACCCCATCTCAATCCACTTTCTACTTAAGCTACCATACTATAAAACACAGCCGGCACCAAGGGCAGAAACTCGAACATTTAATAGTTAAGGCCATAAATTCGGCTGCTCTTTGATACAATTAGGAAAAATGCTTGGTATTGGATTCTGGTACATCGCTGATAGCCTAACGTGGCTTGGTTTGTGGCTTTCTTTATTGGTTGCTGCGTCCAAAAACTGAGCTCAAATTGGGGCCATTTCATGTTGGTGTCTTGAAGGCGATATTAAATGGTTGGGCAGCTTTATCGATAGAGTGAAATCAGTAGCTATCAAATGTAGCTGCAGAGAGGTAAAAATATTATGATTGCCATTAGTATTTACACAAAATTGTGACTTAACACGTAAACTAAAAAGGTGTTGTGTGAAAATAGTTGTTTTTTTTTGTTTGGCTAATTAAAAAGAGTGCAAGAAAAGCTATAAAAACTTTCTTTTGTACAATAATTGACACTATTCTCCAGGTTTCAGGCTTTTATTGCTATACTTTAACACTTTCGAGTTAAATTTAGCAACTTAAATTATTCGTTTATATAGTTATATTCTGCATATACATCGAGTTATTAAAGTAATAAGTACATTAACATCAGCACTTTGACATTATTATCAAAACTTTGCGACATGTTCACAAAATTCAAAAATATTCTTTAGTTAGAAGATAAATCAATATTTTCGACTTAAAGAGATTACAAATTGTTATTGAAAAGCAATACGGAAAGAGCCAACAAACCATTGTTCAAGTTGCTTACTTTTTCAAACACTTCAAATTCCAATTGTGGTTGGCAGCAGATGTAAAGGTTCCCGGTCCCGTTCCCGTTCCCGTCCCCGTTCCTGTTCACGTACCTAATATGTACCAACGTTCTGCGTCCGAAAGTCCCAACAAGTTTCATATACAGCTGCTGGCGGACAAGAGTATTGTCTTGGTGGAGGCGCGTGGACACGAGTCTGAGATATTTTTGCCACACGTGCAACAAGGTCGCGTCATATTGAAAAATGTTATTTGCAGCCGCCAGCCGAGCATACAAGACTTTCAAGTGCCACCTAGATCTTCATCGCCCTTGCAACAAACCCGATCCCAGAGGCAGGCAAATCTAAAGCTAACAACGGCAACCGCCGGCTTGGCGCCAATGAAGATATATTCAGGTTGTTGCAACACGGCTGGCATTTGCACCGGCTCCAAGCTGCGCTTCGAGCTCAAGCTCATATCGAATGGAAACGTGGTGCTTGCGGAATGTAATGGCTATGAATCTGAGATATTCCTGCCTCATATTTCTAGTCGTTGCCTTTCCATGAAGCGCGTCTCCGCTGGCGAGCTGGCGCAATTAGCGTGTCCACCGAAACCCTTAAAACCGAAGAGAATGGAGGAGAAGACGTATCCAAAAAACAATGCGGCAGCTATTATGGCTGCTTCTTTAGCAGCTCAGGCCATGGGCTTATCCAAGCTGCTGGTAAATCCCTTACAGCTATTTGAGGCACACAGCAAAGAGAAAGTTGAGAAAATAGCAAAAATAGAGCAAGTAGAGAAAACAGCAAGAAAAACGAAAAAAGGTAAAGCACAACCGGCTAAACATAAGAAGAAGCGCTTCAGACAGCATTCAAGAGGAGCCGGTGACGCGTGAGATTGGCGTGGATTCAAATCACATCAGAGCCCAAAAATAAAACCAGCTGTATCTCAATGTGCTCGAAATGACAGGGGCGAAACACTTCAAAGTATTATATGTATATTATTACAATGATTTTTCTTTCTGTCCAGTAATGTAAAGTAATAATATTAAAAGTTTGTACACAGTAAAAGTTTTTTTGGCCAAGCAATAATGCATTTCAAAACCAATCAGCTTAAATTCTCCTTGAAGCTATTGCTAGACCAGAACATGGTGTTGGTCGAGTATCCTGGCCTTGAACCGCAGATGTTTATGCCCGTACTGCTCGACAATGCTATCGTTTTGCAAAACATCATTTTCGATTATAATGCGCCGCTGCCAAATCAAAAAAAGACTAAGCTGCCGGAACTCAAGAAAGTGGAGAGACCAGCTAAAAAGAAGTTTACGTCATTTGCTGAAGATGAAATCTTTAAGCTGAAACATATTGTTCGGCATCCCAGCGGCCCCGCTGACTCCGACGGTTCGAAATCCACCAGCATCAGTCCGTTTGCTCTCAACCGCAGCAGTTTTCATTGGGTCCGTTCTGGCATCAATGCCAAACAAAAGTGGAACCCCGCGGAGAAGGCTGCTGCTCCAGTTTTAGGTCCAGCTCTTGCATCTTCAGTTGCTATCGCTCGTAAACAGGTTCATGCTAAGGGAAAGTTAAATCCATTTAGTTCCCAGTCCAAGGCTAATGGCAAACCCACGTCTTCTTTTGATGTCGTCCGGAGGCTCTACTACACTGAACGAAACTACCAGCCAGCGAGAATTTTACCTGCTAACCGCCAAAAAATTGCTAATGATAAGTGTGGCATCAAGGGCGTCCAGCGTGTCTCGCAGTGCTCGCCGGAGTAACGGGAGCCTGACGTACACTGTGCGACACGTGGACATCCAAGGAGATTATATATGCATATTCATAAATACAAATTTTAAGTTTTACAATATTTCACAAGCGTACAGCATTTTATGTACAACATTTTAATTAAATTATCTGTGCGAAGCTTATTGAAATTTTATATATTTCTTAAACAGCAATTTCAAAGCAAATTTATGAATTTTTAATAACCTATAAAGTGTACGTTTAATGTACATTTTTCAAAATTTTTCTAAATTTATCAAATTTGTTGGACTCAATGTCAAATTTTCATCGATTCATGCATCGATCGATCGATTGAATAATTACATTCTGTATGAAAACATTGTTTGATACAACTCAATCAAACTTAGTTTATTTAAGTTTAAACACTTTTTACTCATGCTGACCAATTTTTATCAAAATCAGACAACTATATCTTATAGCTGTCATAGGAAAAACCGCTTGAAAAATGAGTTTAGGTATGAAAAACTTTTTTGTTTTTGCAATTATTTCAATCAAACTCTCTAGTATTCAGTTTTAGTATGTTTCACATATGCACACTTCATTTTATCCAAATCGGACCACTATATCTAATAGGTGTCATAGGAACAATCTGTGGAAACTTAAGTTTTCTTATGCAGAACTTTTCTTCTGAAAGGGTATATTGTACGTCGGAATAGTGTATTTTCTTATAATGTACGTACATAATGTACATAAATTTATTCTTAGTGTTTTTTTTTTCATCTAATATTTAAAAGCAATGTTCTTTTCTCATAATCTACAAGCAGTTCCAATTCGCAGTACGTGTTTGTTTACAATTCTTCAGCTGTTGGGATTGTCCCAGGTCAGTTTCCATAAACGAAACCAAAACCTGTTTTCCGAAGTGGCGCATTTTACTCATAAATAAGTTTGTATATACGTGTACAATGTACATATATATTATCTGTATAAAAATAGTCATTGATTAGTCATGTTTATAAGACACGTGGCTTTAGATTGCGCTTGCGATTTTATTCTTATTGTGTATAGTATTTGAAATTGAATTTCAGTCTCGCGATGAAAACACAACGCGCTGGTTCGCTAAAATGAGCATTTTAAATATTTTGGATTTAAATGACGATTGTCTGGCTTATCTGCTGAATCATCTAACGATCGAAGACCACATAAGTTTTGCACAAGTTTGTTGTAGATTTCGTGAGATATTCATTAACTGGATTGGCAAGCGTTATCGCCAATATACAATCGATAAAAGCAGCTCAAGGCTAAATCTTATCGAGTTTTGCATTTGCCGCGAAACAGTTGAGTCGCTTATCATTGATTTGGATTACTTTGATACGGCGCTAATATCTAGAATTCATGGATGCAAAACACCCGTCAATTGCTTAAGCATACTTTGCTTAACTTTGGAGGGCATGGTTAACTTAAAACGTTTGGTAGTGAAACAGTTGCAGTATATACTCACTCCCATTCCAAAACCATATGAGCAAATTTTAGCGGGAGTTAAGGGTTTGAAAGAGCTGAGAATTTTGGAAATGCGTGCAAAAGATGGTGATTAGAATGTGTTAATTACATGACTTTTAAAACAACTTCAAAAATCGAACAAAACGTTAACAGAGTAGCCGGCAACAAAATTAACAGGCTTACTACTCTGTTAAAGTACAAAGCACTGTTAACAATAACAGGTTTCGGTTATCCCAGTTAACAGTTTTTGACAATTTTGCAATTTTTGATGTATTTTGCGCAATTTATGGTTTGGAGGAGGTTTCCGAAATAAAAGAAATAATGTATGAATGAGAAAATTTCACGATTTAATTTTGATTTTTGTCTTAAAGCTTGAAATCTTCTATCTTTGCGCTACAATTCCGCTGTTTTTGGGCGCATGTCCTACGGTTACTTCGGACTTCAGACTGAATTAAGTTTTCTTAATAAATTAATAATACAAAAAAGTTAATCTTTCGCACCGGGTATCGCATGCTTACATTTTATCAAATTTCCTAAGTCCAAAATCAAATTTAGTTAAAGTAAAAATTTATCAAAAATATGTCTAAAGATGTAGTCTAATCTACTTCTCCTTCTTATCATTCAAACCTTGCTTTCACAGATTGGACCTATGACAACCTTTGCCAGCTAAGTCACCTGGAGGAGCTGTACCTGCACATACAGCGAATAGAAACAGCTGTTCTAGTCAAATGCTGCAAATCGAATCCCAATCTACGTATACTGCATCTCGGCTATGCCAGTGTAAAGCGAAATCTGGGCGACATTGTGCCCCACTGCAGCAATCTCGAAACTCTAAAGTTCGGCATGATGTGGGGACCTGCTGCCTACAAGCCACTTGCTAAGCTACCCAAACTGAGGCAGCTCATCCATTCTGGCGTTCGGCAGAGTGGCTCATTTGTGCCGCTGCTCACAGCTTTGGCAGCGAGGACAAAGCTGCGAGTTCTGCAAATTGATGGAGGCAGTCTCAGCCCGGAAGAGATGTTGCAAGTTGTTCGTCTAAGCAGATTGCAGCAGCTGAAATGCTTCTGCTCAACGGCTGAATGCTTGGCCATGTTGGCACAGCTGACGCAGCTAAAGGAGCTCTCCATCTGGATGTCCAGCAGATGCGACATTTCAGCTGCCCTACTTAAAATACTGGGCGAGTGCAAACAGCTGCAGCTTCTACGCATCGCAGCTGGCAACTTGAGTTCTCATTTTATTGGAGATGCTTCCAAGTTGCTGCTTGAGATCAGGTCTGTGCCAGCACAGCAGCCACTGCAACTGGAGCTACCACTTTCTGATGTAAGTGAGCCCTGCTTTTATATTTCTTACAATACCGCCAATAACAATTTTTTTTTCATAGAAATTGCCAGCTAGAAGTGAAGTTCTGAACTGTTTAACCTTTGAGTCTGCCTTTTGGAATCTTTAATGCTTTGAAAGTATTCATGCTCAGACTTGTTTCCATTTCCGATAGTAAACAAAATATTCGGTAAAAGATTTATTAGCAGTTCTAAGTTCCAAATGTGTCCACAAATTTGATTTTTGTGACAGTGGAATGAGAAGTATTCAAACTTATCCTTAAAAGCGAAGAACAATTCAAAAAACACACAATCAAAAGTAATTCCAAAATGGGAACATGCCTGACTATATACATATGTGAAGTTAGTTAATAATACTCATACTTATACTGATATTATTTAATTTTAGTGAGTTTTAGAATGTCATAAAAGTTGAATCATTTGGAAAATAATTTATAAAGAAACTTGTAACTTTACAAAACCAAAACGCCTCACAAAAGTAATCTAGAGATGAAACAATCAAAGCAATCCACAAATTTATATATGTGTTATGTTCTATGCAAAATTTTCAATTAAAACATTCAACTTGAATTCAATAAGAAAACTTATTTCAATTGATTTTGCTTAAAATCTTGCAACAACTAAAGAGCTGTTTTTAATAAAGCCTGATTGATTCCTGTTCGAGAATCAATTTCAATTGCCACAAGGCTCTCATCCACAATGCAAGCAGTTAAATTAAAATCAAATTAAATGAGTATATTATACATATTATATGCTTGTTGTCGTTGATACGACCTCATGCGTATAAAATGATATATTGTATAATGATGATAATGTTGTTACTGCCACTGTGCACAGTGTTTGCCATTCAGTCGAAGAGATTCAGAGTCAACGAGTAGCCAACAGTCGTCAAATGTGGAGAAGCCCATCAGTCAACTCTTATTTGTTTCAATTTAAAACAGTTTTTCTGTTTTTCTGTTTTTCTGCATGCTGGGCACGCTTTAACACGTTTACATTGAATTAAACGTTGCAGCGAATACAACGGCAACATTACAGATAACAACGATAACGCACACAACAGCAACAACAACAATAGCAAACAACAACAGCAGCATAGCAAAGTGAAAATCAACAGACATTGTTGCTGAAAATTTCCTTTTGTGCAGAGGGAAAACAGAAGCCGGAAAGTGAAACGAGCTCTCTCGCTGAAGTGAAAGAAAAACAGCAACAGGCAACTTGCAACTTGCAACAAGCAGCAAGAAATGCACAAAATAAAAAATGCCAACAATACAACAATGCACTTGAGGCAATCCTGATATCATATTATATTACACATTAACTTATTATTCGTATTCTGCATAAGAATACTTTCAGACAGCAGATATGTTAATTCAAGTTTCAAAATGCCAACGACAACAAACAGGACAACATACTTCAAGATAATCCCTTCGAAGTGAATTCTTTTACGTACTGCACTTGAGACTTAAAGTACAGTTCGTTAAAATAAAAACAACTTTTAGTGTCTTGCAGAAGTACTAGACTCGTTGGCAGAGAGTTGAAAGTTCATTTTAATGTTTCATTTTTCAGTAATACAAAATACAATAATATATAGTCATCCGATTTTGATGAAATTTTATAGATTGGTTGGAGAAATCTTCTAAAATACGTAAGAAAATTATATTACCCTCGTCATGTATATAAATACAATATGAAGCAACAAGGACTCGTCCAACAAGCGCCCAGATGTAACTCTCAATGAAACCGTATTAAATTTGACTTTCACTCCAGATCCAGTTACCAGTTAAAGGTACTGTCAGTAATTATTACCTCGTGACATCTCTGCTTTTTAAACTTACCTGTTCTTTAATTTTGTTGTGTCAACAGCCAAAAAGTATGGACTGAATACAGACAGTATGAATATTTAATGGAAATGTGTGAAGCCGCACATTATTCATTAAAATTTTGCCTTGTCAACAACAACAGCAATAAGATGTACAAGATGAACAAAGGCAGCAGGCGGCGGGATATTGGAGCAAACGAGGCGGCAGTAAAAACTTCCAATTACTCAAACGCGTCCTCATCCTTTAACAGCGGCGGGAACAACAACAACTACATCACAGAAAACATCAAGTGAGCTGCACATAAAAAATATATGCTCTTATGTATATGTGTTTGTGTGTGTGTGTGTGTGCGTGTGTGTATGTGTGTGTGTGCGTGTGTGTATTTGCTTTTAATATCCTTTTCTTTGAATAATTCATGCATACAAGGCTGACCAAAGAGTGAACAACATCACATGGCACGGGTAAAGGACTGCTGCCAAATGGGGACAGGATGAGGGATTTTATTTTATTGTTGCTGCTGCTGTTGTTGTTGCTGCTGTTGCTGTTGTTGTTGTTGTTTTCAAACGCATACCAAAGGCAAAAACTTATTAATTGGCACTTGAGCTGTGGTTACCACAGCCCGACATACTCCGACAGGAACCAGGGCAGAAGCAGGCACAGGAGCAGCAGCAGGGGCTTGTGCCCAGGGCTCATCCAAAGCTTGTTGAGACCGCGCGCCGTCATTCAACTTTTTGAGGCAGGCATAATTTAACAGCTTTTTTGTCCAAGGGCCTACTCAGTCCCTTTGGACATTGGACGCTGAACATTGCTGGTAATCCACTCAAATAACAAGCAATAACAACAACAACAACAACAGTCACAGCAACAGCAGCAAAACAGCAAAAACAACATGAAGCTGACAATGACAGCAACAAGATTGACAAACATGGAAGCTACAGTAACAGGATAATACCCTGCAGTTATCAGAGCATAACACAACAAATTAATGCTTGAAATCAAACGAGATTAATGACTTGAAAGAGATTGTCTTATTTATAAATAAGGCAGTCAAATTAGACATAAAAAGTAAATTGATTTCTTGCAATACATTTGTGTTTGTTTTTTCAAACATTTTGCAGTTTATTAATTAATGTTTTATTAATAAATACTACTTCAAAATAAATGTTACCTTTAGAGGGTATAATTTGCATAACTGCATGTGTCGTTGACTGACAAGCCCGATACATGGGACAGTCACATATCCCCCAGTGACTGCGCTATTGTCACGTTTTAACATTTAAATTAAAATGTTTCGCTTAAGAGAAAGAGAGCTGCAAAAATTTGCTTACGCCTGGCAAAAAGGCAAAGCAAAAACGTATAAAAAAAAAAAACAAAAAAAAAAGGACAACAATCTCAGCCGCATCCTTTTAAACACAATAAAAACAAAAAACAGAAAAAAAAAAAAAAAAAATGGAAATGCAACGCAAAAAATAAAAGCGTTGCTTTTTCACAGCCTTCGTTGGGCGCTGTCTTTTGCAGTTGTTGCGTTTTGCCAGCTGCACTTGAAAGCCGCCTTGTTGGCCATCAGTGCCAGTGGCCGGTATCGCGTTGGCCATGGCCAGTGCCAGCGCCAGCAACACCAGCATCAACATTTCTTCTTCATTTCATTTATTCAATGCCGCAGTGTTGCCATCAACAGCATCGGCCACACGGCGTATACGTATTATTCGAGTGCCTTTTTGTGCACGCTACAAAAGCTTTTCAGCACAATCTTTTTAAAAAAAAAAACAAATGTACAAAAACATTATTTTCGAAAATTGTATTAAGCCGTAAAGATATGCAGTTTGCATATTTTTGTACTTACCTTAATATCCGTTAATCACTGCAGGTGTCCTTTATGCTCTTGCAAAACAATTCAGTATTTTTTTTGGTAATTCAATTCAATTTTGATTGAATTAAAATGGATATAGCAACAACATACGTATATATTTATCTTGGCACATTTCAACCGATTGAAATTGTTTTTCATATTTAAAAACTTTCTTAATTTCAGCACGCAATCCAGCCTTGACTCCTCTCTTTTGCCAGCAGCAGCAACCTGCAAGATATGTGGACGCCAGGAGCAGCTGTTCAGAAAATCTTGGGTGTGTCTGAGGAAGAATATCAGAAGGCTATAAAAGGTAGCTATATTTCGTTTCTACGTTTTCACTCTATATACATGATATAACAATATATTTTTGTGCTTGATAGGGTCGCAATCATTCGGACTACATCGCATAGAGAAATGGCTGCTTACATGGATAAGAACTATTGTGCCTTTTGAGTGCAGCATGTTCAAGGATCTGCGCCAATTCTACCTCCATGCAGAGTCCAGAAAAATAGTTCTAGAACTAATCTACATTTTTTGATTAATTTAAGATATGCTTAGTTTTGAAACTAAAGCTTTAATTCCAATCAAAATAATAATGATAATATTAATGCAATAATAATTCATTTACATAAAACAAATAGTAAATAATACACAATTGTATTCATTTTATTTTAACCAAATAAACTTATAAACTGAACGAAATTCTTTTATTTTTACTGCTAAAAGCAATATTCTGAGGATTATTTGAATTAACCGGCTTTTAAACTCATTTGAAGCAAAACTTTAAAAAAAGGGGCATACTTTCAGGAGGACGTCATATTTACAAATATTAAATTATCCATAACAAAGCCGTCTCTTTAAGGATTTTGAGCTCACCTACTAATATGTAATCGCAGACAGTCAAACTATCGATTGGCATTCAAGGATTTCCAGGATTTTCAAAAAAATTTGCCATCATTTGCATCAAGGGGGTTGCTAGGAAAAAAGGACCTAAAATCACAAAATTGCCCGTAACTCGGCCATTTGAAGGACGATTTGAATGTCCTTTGGCCAAAAGATAGTCCTTATTCATCCGCGTCAGTAAATGTATTTCAAAGGACGATCGTCCTTTAAACAACCGAGTTATAAGGACTTTTTTGTATACAGAAAACTAGCCATATCTCGGCCGTATCCTAGCATATCCTTATGAATCCTGTTTCAAACGACTCATTTCATTTAGGACTATCAACTGGCCAAAGGACATCGAAATCGTCCTTATCGATTCAGAGATACAAAGGATTTTGTGTTTTAGACCCTTTTCCTTTCGCCTTCAGGCTGAAATTTTCTAAGTCCAAAATTGCCCCCGAAAGTATGCAACAATATTCCAATAATTGCACATTGCTTGAGAAACAAACTCTTGTCGTAACTATAACTCGGCCAAATCCTTAAGGATTTTGAAAGGACATGCTTTTTTATAATCGCAGACAGTCAAACTATCGATTGGCATTCAAGGATTTCCAGGATTTTCTAAAAAATGTTGCCAAAATTTGCATCAAGGGGGTTGCTAGGAAAAAAGGATCTAAAATCACAAAATTGCCTGTAACTCGGCCATTTGAAGGACGATTTGAATGTCCTTTGGCCAAAAGATAGTTGTTATTCATCCGCGTCAGTAAATGTATCTCAAAGGACGATCGTCCTTTAAACAACCGAGCTATAAGGACTTTTTTGTATACAGAAATCTAGCCATATCTCGGCCGTATCCTTGCATATCCTTATGAATCCTGTTTCGAACGACTCATTTCATTTAGGACTATCAACTGGCCAAAGGACATCGAAATCGTCCTTATCGATTCAGAGATACAAAGGATTTTGTGTTTTAGACCCTTTTCCTTTCGCCTTCAGGCTGAAATTTTCTAAGTCCAAAATTGCCCCCGAAAGTATGCAACAATATTCCAATAATTGCACATTGCTTGAGAAACAAACTCTTGTCGTAACTATAACTCGGCCAAATCCTTAAGGATTTTGAAAGGACATGCTTTTTTATAATCGCAGACAGTCATACTATCGATTGGCATTCAAGGATTTCCAGGATTTTCTAAAAAATGTTGCCAAAATTTGCATCAAGGGGGTTGCTAGGAAAAAAGGACCTAAAATCACAAAATTGCCCGTAACTCGGCCATTTGAAGGACGATTTGAATGTCCTTTGGCCAAAAGATAGTCCTTATTCATCCGCGTCAGTAAATGTATTTCAAAGGACGATCGTCCTTTAAACAACCGAGTTATAAGGACTTTTTTGTATACAGAAAACTAGCCATATCTCGGCCGTATCCTTGCATATCCTTATGAATCCTGTTTCGAACGACTCATTTCATTTAGGACTATCAACTGGCCAAAGGACATCGAAATCGTCCTTATCGATTCAGAGATACAAAGGATTTTGTGTTTTAGACCCTTTTCCTTTCGCCTTCAGGCTGAAATTTTCTAAGTCCAAAATTGCCCCCGAAAGTATGCAACAATATTCCAATAATTGCACATTGCTTGAGAAACAAACTCTTGTCGTAACTATAACTCGGCCAAATCCTTAAGGATTTTGAAAGGACATGCTTTTTTATAATCGCAGACAGTCAAACTATCGATTGGCATTCAAGGATTTCCAAGATTTTCTAAAAAATGTTGCCAAAATTTGCAACAAGGGGGTTGCTAGGAAAAAAGGACCTAAAATCACAAAATTGCCTGTAACTCGGCCATTTGAAGGACGATTGGAATGTCCTTTGGCCAAAAGATAGTCCTTATTCATCCGCGTCAGTAAATGTATTTCAAAGGACGATCGTCCTTTAAACAACCGAGTTATAAGGACTTTTTTGTATACAGAAAACTAGCCATATCTCGGCCGTATCCTTGCATATCCTTATGAGTCCTGTTTCGAACGACTCATTTCATTTAGGACTATCAACTGGCCAAAGGACATCGAAATCGTCCTTATCGATTCAGAGATACAAAGGATTTTGTGTTTTAGACCCTTTTCCTTTCGCCTTCAGGCTGAAATTTTCTAAGTCCAAAATTGCCCCCGAAAGTATGCAACAATATTCCAATAATTGCACATTGCTTGAGAAACAAACTCTTGTCGTAACTATAACTCGGCCAAATCCTTAAGGATTTTGAAAGGACATGCTTTTTTATAATCGCAGACAGTCATACTATCGATTGGCATTCAAGGATTTCCAGGATTTTCTAAAAAATGTTGCCAAAATTTGCATCAAGGGGGTTGCTAGGAAAAAAGGACCTAAAATCACAAAATTGCCCGTAACTCGGCCATTTGAAGGACGATTTGAATGTCCTTTGGCCAAAAGATAGTCCTTATTCATCCGCGTCAGTAAATGTATTTCAAAGGACGATCGTCCTTTAAACAACCGAGTTATAAGGACTTTTTTGTATACAGAAAACTAGCCATATCTCGGCCGTATCCTTGCATATCCTTATGAATCCTGTTTCGAACGACTCATTTCATTTAGGACTATCAACTGGCCAAAGGACATCGAAATCGTCCTTATCGATTCAGAGATACAAAGGATTTTGTGTTTTAGACCCTTTTCCTTTCGCCTTCAGGCTGAAATTTTCTAAGTCCAAAATTGCCCCCGAAAGTATGCAACAATATTCCAATAATTGCACATTGCTTGAGAAACAAACTCTTGTCGTAACTATAACTCGGCCAAATCCTTAAGGATTTTGAAAGGACATGCTTTTTTATAATCGCAGACAGTCAAACTATCGATTGGCATTCAAGGATTTCCAAGATTTTCTAAAAAATGTTGCCAAAATTTGCAACAAGGGGGTTGCTAGGAAAAAAGGACCTAAAATCACAAAATTGCCTGTAACTCGGCCATTTGAAGGACGATTGGAATGTCCTTTGGCCAAAAGATAGTCCTTATTCATCCGCGTCAGTAAATGTATTTCAAAGGACGATCGTCCTTTAAACAACCGAGTTATAAGGACTTTTTTGTATACAGAAAACTAGCCATATCTCGGCCGTATCCTTGCATATCCTTATGAATCCTGTTTCGAACGACTCATTTCATTTAGGACTATCAACTGGCCAAAGGACATCGAAATCGTCCTTATCGATTCAGAGATACAAAGGATTTTGTGTTTTAGACCCTTTTCCTTTCGCCTTCAGGCTGAAATTTTCTAAGTCCAAAATTGCCCCCGAAAGTATGCAACAATATTCCAATAATTGCACATTGCTTGAGAAACAAACTCTTGTCGTAACTATAACTCGGCCAAATCCTTAAGGATTTTGAAAGGACATGCTTTTTTATAATCGCAGACAGTCAAACTATCGATTGGCATTCAAGGATTTCCAAGATTTTCTAAAAAATGTTGCCAAAATTTGCAACAAGGGGGTTGCTAGGAAAAAAGGACCTAAAATCACAAAATTGCCTGTAACTCGGCCATTTGAAGGACGATTGGAATGTCCTTTGGCCAAAAGATAGTCCTTATTCATCCGCGTCAGTAAATGTATTTCAAAGGACGATCGTCCTTTAAACAACCGAGTTATAAGGACTTTTTTGTATACAGAAAACTAGCCATATCTCGGCCGTATCCTTGCATATCCTTATGAATCCTGTTTCGAACGACTCATTTCATTTAGGACTATCAACTGGCCAAAGGACATCGAAATCGTCCCTATCGATTCAGAGATACAAAGGATTTTGTGTTTTAGACCCTTTTCCTTTCGCCTTCAGGCTGAAATTTTCTAAGTCCAAAATTGCCCCCGAAAGTATGCAACAATATTCCAATAATTGCACATTGCTTGAGAAACAAACTCTTGTCGTAACTATAACTCGGCCAAATCCTTAAGGATTTTGAAAGGACATGCTTTTTTATAATCGCAGACAGTCATACTATCGATTGGCATTCAAGGATTTCCAGGATTTTCTAAAAAATGTTGCCAAAATTTGCATCAAGGGGGTTGCTAGGAAAAAAGGACCTAAAATCACAAAATTGCCCGTAACTCGGCCATTTGAAGGACGATTTGAATGTCCTTTGGCCAAAAGATAGTCCTTATTCATCCGCGTCAGTAAATGTATTTCAAAGGACGATCGTCCTTTAAACAACCGAGTTATAAGGACTTTTTTGTATACAGAAAACTAGCCATATCTCGGCCGTATCCTTGCATATCCTTATGAATCCTGTTTCGAACGACTCATTTCATTTAGGACTATCAACTGGCCAAAGGACATCGAAATCGTCCTTATCGATTCAGAGATACAAAGGATTTTGTGTTTTAGACCCTTTTCCTTTCGCCTTCAGGCTGAAATTTTCTAAGTCCAAAATTGCCCCCGAAAGTATGCAACAATATTCCAATAATTGCACATTGCTTGAGAAACAAACTCTTGTCGTAACTATAACTCGGCCAAATCCTTAAGGATTTTGAAAGGACATGCTTTTTTATAATCGCAGACAGTCAAACTATCGATTGGCATTCAAGGATTTCCAAGATTTTCTAAAAAATGTTGCCAAAATTTGCAACAAGGGGGTTGCTAGGAAAAAAGGACCTAAAATCACAAAATTGCCTGTAACTCGGCCATTTGAAGGACGATTGGAATGTCCTTTGGCCAAAAGATAGTCCTTATTCATCCGCGTCAGTAAATGTATTTCAAAGGACGATCGTCCTTTAAACAACCGAGTTATAAGGACTTTTTTGTATACAGAAAACTAGCCATATCTCGGCCGTATCCTTGCATATCCTTATGAATCCTGTTTCGAACGACTCATTTCATTTAGGACTATCAACTGGCCAAAGGACATCGAAATCGTCCTTATCGATTCAGAGATACAAAGGATTTTGTGTTTTAGACCCTTTTCCTTTCGCCTTCAGGCTGAAATTTTCTAAGTCCAAAATTGCCCCCGAAAGTATGCAACAATATTCCAATAATTGCACATTGCTTGAGAAACAAACTCTTGTCGTAACTATAACTCGGCCAAATCCTTAAGGATTTTGAAAGGACATGCTTTTTTATAATCGCAGACAGTCAAACTATCGATTGGCATTCAAGGATTTCCAAGATTTTCTAAAAAATGTTGCCAAAATTTGCAACAAGGGGGTTGCTAGGAAAAAAGGACCTAAAATCACAAAATTGCCTGTAACTCGGCCATTTGAAGGACGATTGGAATGTCCTTTGGCCAAAAGATAGTCCTTATTCATCCGCGTCAGTAAATGTATTTCAAAGGACGATCGTCCTTTAAACAACCGAGTTATAAGGACTTTTTTGTATACAGAAAACTAGCCATATCTCGGCCGTATCCTTGCATATCCTTATGAATCCTGTTTCGAACGACTCATTTCATTTAGGACTATCAACTGGCCAAAGGACATCGAAATCGTCCCTATCGATTCAGAGATACAAAGGATTTTGTGTTTTAGACCCTTTTCCTTTCGCCTTCAGGCTGAAATTTTCTAAGTCCAAAATTGCCCCCGAAAGTATGCAACAATATTCCAATAATTGCACATTGCTTGAGAAACAAACTCTTGTCGTAACTATAACTCGGCCAAATCCTTAAGGATTTTGAAAGGACATGCTTTTTTATAATCGCAGACAGTCATACTATCGATTGGCATTCAAGGATTTCCAGGATTTTCTAAAAAATGTTGCCAAAATTTGCATCAAGGGGGTTGCTAGGAAAAAAGGACCTAAAATCACAAAATTGCCCGTAACTCGGCCATTTGAAGGACGATTTGAATGTCCTTTGGCCAAAAGATAGTCCTTATTCATCCGCGTCAGTAAATGTATTTCAAAGGACGATCGTCCTTTAAACAACCGAGTTATAAGGACTTTTTTGTATAAAGAAAACTAGCCATATCTCGGCCGTATCCTTGCATATCCTTATGAATCCTGTTTCGAACGACTCATTTCATTTAGGACTATCAACTGGCCAAAGGACATCGAAATCGTCCTTATCGATTCAGAGATACAAAGGATTTTGTGTTTTAGACCCTTTTCCTTTCGCCTTCAGGCTGAAATTTTCTAAGTCCAAAATTGCCCCCGTAAGTATGCAACAATATTCCAATAATTGCACATTGCTTGAGAAACAAACTCTTGTCGTAACTATAACTCGGCCAAATCCTTAAGGATTTTGAAAGGACATGCTTTTTTATAATCGCAGACAGTCATACTATCGATTGGCATTCAAGGATTTCCAGGATTTTCTAAAAAATGTTGCCAAAATTTGCATCAAGGGGGTTGCTAGGAAAAAAGGACCTAAAATCACAAAATTGCCCGTAACTCGGCCATTTGAAGGACGATTTGAATGTCCTTTGGCCAAAAGATAGTCCTTATTCATCCGCGTCAGTAAATGTATTTCAAAGGACGATCGTCCTTTAAACAACCGAGTTATAAGGACTTTTTTGTATACAGAAAACTAGCCATATCTCGGCCGTATCCTTGCATATCCTTATGAATCCTGTTTCGAACGACTCATTTCATTTAGGACTATCAACTGGCCAAAGGACATCGAAATCGTCCTTATCGATTCAGAGATACAAAGGATTTTGTGTTTTAGACCCTTTTCCTTTCGC
This sequence comes from Hirtodrosophila cameraria, assembly GCA_949708635.1. NCBI lineage: Eukaryota > Metazoa > Arthropoda > Insecta > Diptera > Drosophilidae > Hirtodrosophila > Hirtodrosophila cameraria. Next base: position 23,535,282 of record OX453091.1, on the reverse strand, counting down.
CTTCAGGCTGAAATTTTCTAAGTCCAAAATTGCCCCCGAAAGTATGCAACAATATTCCAATAATTGCACATTGCTTGAGAAACAAACTCTTGTCGTAACTATAACTCGGCCAAATCCTTAAGGATTTTGAAAGGACATGCTTTTTTATAATCGCAGACAGTCAAACTATCGATTGGCATTCAAGGATTTCCAAGATTTTCTAAAAAATGTTGCCAAAATTTGCAACAAGGGGGTTGCTAGGAAAAAAGGACCTAAAATCACAAAATTGCCTGTAACTCGGCCATTTGAAGGACGATTGGAATGTCCTTTGGCCAAAAGATAGTCCTTATTCATCCGCGTCAGTAAATGTATTTCAAAGGACGATCGTCCTTTAAACAACCGAGTTATAAGGACTTTTTTGTATACAGAAAACTAGCCATATCTCGGCCGTATCCTTGCATATCCTTATGAATCCTGTTTCGAACGACTCATTTCATTTAGGACTATCAACTGGCCAAAGGACATCGAAATCGTCCTTATCGATTCAGAGATACAAAGGATTTTGTGTTTTAGACCCTTTTCCTTTCGCCTTCAGGCTGAAATTTTCTAAGTCCAAAATTGCCCCCGAAAGTATGCAACAATATTCCAATAATTGCACATTGCTTGAGAAACAAACTCTTGTCGTAACTATAACTCGGCCAAATCCTTAAGGATTTTGAAAGGACATGCTTTTTTATAATCGCAGACAGTCAAACTATCGATTGGCATTCAAGGATTTCCAAGATTTTCTAAAAAATGTTGCCAAAATTTGCAACAAGGGGGTTGCTAGGAAAAAAGGACCTAAAATCACAAAATTGCCTGTAACTCGGCCATTTGAAGGACGATTGGAATGTCCTTTGGCCAAAAGATAGTCCTTATTCATCCGCGTCAGTAAATGTATTTCAAAGGACGATCGTCCTTTAAACAACCGAGTTATAAGGACTTTTTTGTATACAGAAAACTAGCCATATCTCGGCCGTATCCTTGCATATCCTTATGAATCCTGTTTCGAACGACTCATTTCATTTAGGACTATCAACTGGCCAAAGGACATCGAAATCGTCCTTATCGATTCAGAGATACAAAGGATTTTGTGTTTTAGACCCTTTTCCTTTCGCCTTCAGGCTGAAATTTTCTAAGTCCAAAATTGCCCCCGAAAGTATGCAACAATATTCCAATAATTGCACATTGCTTGAGAAACAAACTCTTGTCGTAACTATAACTCGGCCAAATCCTTAAGGATTTTGAAAGGACATGCTTTTTTATAATCGCAGACAGTCATACTATCGATTGGCATTCAAGGATTTCCAGGATTTTCTAAAAAATGTTGCCAAAATTTGCATCAAGGGGGTTGCTAGGAAAAAAGGACCTAAAATCACAAAATTGCCCGTAACTCGGCCATTTGAAGGACGATTTGAATGTCCTTTAGCCAAAAGATAGTCCTTATTCATCCGCGTCAGTAAATGTATTTCAAAGGACGATCGTCCTTTAAACAACCGAGTTATATGGACTTTTTTGTATACAGAAAACTAGCCATATCTCAGCCGTATCCTTGCATATCCTTATGAATCCTGTTTCAAACGACTCATTTCATTTAGGACTATCAACTGGCCAAAGAACATCGAAATCGTCCTTATCGATTTAGAGATACAAAGGATTTTGTGTTTTAGACCCTTTTCCTTTCGCCTTCAGGCTGAAATTTTCTAAGTCCAAAATTGCTCCGGAAAGTATGCAACAATATTTCAATAGCTGCTTTTTGGACGAAAACAAACTTTTCATCGAGCTATAGCTTGGTCGTATCCTTAAGGATTTTAAAAGGACCTACCATTTTGTAATCTCAGACAGTAGAGCAATCGATTGGTGTTCAAGTATTTCGTTTTTTCTCGCTCCCCGCTTTAACAGCAAGCCAATGCCAAATGTTACTTTAACATTAAAAAACACCTAAAAGTATGCCGCACTTTTTTAAGTGTTGCGGAAAATAAGCAAAAAGCCCTTGAGTTTAAATATTCTCTTGTTTTATTTTGCATGATATTGAAACTTTTCAGTTGCCCGCCAAATTCAAATTTGTTGTTATCTGTTTTAATAAAAATGCCGTTTAGTTTAAATTTTCACATAGATTCTTTTATTCATTTTTGTAAATTTTATATAATTACATAATATTTTAATGATAAAGAAGTTGTAGCCAGTACAGGTCTGATGTTCTATTTTGCTGTCATGCTGATGCGTCGAGCCTACCAATTATCATATGTAAGCTTTTGTTTACATACTATTTCTCTAAAATGTATTTAAAATTATGCCAGATATATGTATATATATTTCTTCAAGAATTGGCTAGTGAATTTCAAGCCATGTTCAATGCCATTTACACGCTGTCGCATTATGCACTTTCATTAAGCAAGTGCAATCAGGCACAAAATAATCAGGCAGCAGCTTGCACCCTTAAACTTAGGTACTGGTTAATGCACTTTTAATTGGGCTGCGAATTGCGAACACAGAACTGTCATCTGTCAAGGTGAAATTGAAATTAAAAAGAAATGCAACGGAAAAATGTTATAATTAAGGCCAAACCCATTACCAAGCGCTTTCTGGTAGATTATATTGCATTTTCTCTCTGTTTTTACCACCCTGCACCAACCTGATTTGAGCAGCAATTTTAATTGGTAGCCAATGACAATTACAATGAGCATACGCCATGTGTTACCATTAGTTCGCATAAATTATTTGCAAAATTTGAATTTATGCATGAATTTGTCATGTTCAGGCCTAATATGCCTTACCTATACACAAAACTAATTGATTAATGTGAATCTGCTAAAATTGTTGTGCCAAATTGCAGACCAACAAAATAAATTTCAGCATAATTAGGTTATTTTAAAATTACGACATATAATTTACGTTTCAACTTTCAACAAATATAAATTATACTATTTAATGCCAATGTATGCCATATAAAGAATGATTTAATCAGAAATAACACTTCAATTCGTTTCATTATGTTTGCCATTGATATGTCTCAAATAATGCTTCAGTTAACAATTAAATCGACATGCGAGCCTGTACATTGATTAATAAGTACTTATTTGAGCGAATGTAGCAAAATAATACGTCAATTGCCATGTTAGTGATAAATATTTCTGCTCAAATCAAGTGAAGTACACTTATTTATTTAATTTTGTTGACAGACCTGCCTGCTGTTTGAAGCAGCTGTCAGTAACAATTGGTTTCTTTTTTCGCAACAAATTCAGTTGCCTAACGATTTGTTTTTGCATATAATTGTATTTATTTTTTGCTTTGGTTTTACTTTGTCCAACATAGAACCACAAATATTTGGGAAGTCAATTGTAAAAATAAATACGCACGTACAGTGCTGCAAATTAGTCAGCGTTCGAATTGGCTTAGCAGTTGATTGTGTTTTTTTATTTAATAGAAAATACCTAATGGATTTGGGGCCCAACATTCACTTGGTTATGCGAAAATTGGCACGATTGTCTTCGTCTGTCTTTGATTTTGATGGATTTCATTGGTATTACTTAGTTAAGACTTCTGATAAATATTTGGTATACATAAGAATTATGTTCGCATACTTTGAAATCTGACATCAATTACTTTTTGACAGCATCTGTTATTTCTTTATTTTCTTTGGTGGGTTCGATTCCCAGTCAAGAAAATCTTTCAGACTTCAAATACACATTATTAATTCATACACATTATTAATTCCAACAACTACTTGCAATTTTAAAAGTATGTCAAAAATCATGCTATAAATATTTTGGCAATTGAATCAGTTTATAAGACCAATTTGATAAAAAGTTTAAAACGTCTAAGTCGAAAACATGAATGGGGGTATATAACTATATACTTGAAACTTAAACACGAGCTAACTTGCATTATCGATCAAATTACTGCGATAACCAGTTTATTATAGTTCTATTTTTAAAAGAATATCAATAAATGCAATGTAAATCGCATTGCTAAATGGTTCACTTCATAACTAAAAGGTTATTTACAACATAATAACAAAGCTAAAGATAATGCTGTACTATCAACGCCCAAGTAGTTTATAGTACTTACTATTTGGAACTATAATGAAATGTTTATTTCTTGACCAAATATTTTTTAAAAATGATCAAGTCACAATTTTTAATCAAAGATCATAAAGAAATATGTCAAGTAGTTTTGATAGCGATAACGTCAACATTATCATTATCCTATGCGATATGGTAGTCATATAAGAGAGTGCTTAACCGGACCAAGCTTTGGCATAACGGCTACACATGTAGTGCCATGAAGTGCTACGTGACTGTGATCCTAATCCTGGAGCTGCTGGTCAGCTTCAGCAAGGCTACTAAACACTTGCCGCGCGTATTGCCCTTCGCTGAGGGTGAACAAGGTGTTCCCGTGCAAGGTGATTGCGAGTTTCGTGTGAATGGTGATCTTAATGATCCAGCACCACTTTTTGCGCGCCATAGTTCCTACGAGTTAATCGTGCCTGATCCCACGGATACAGTGCGTCTGGTCAATGGCGAATTGATGGATCTTTTCTGTCCGGGCGCAGGTTTCGCCGCACCTTTCAGCAATCGCACACAGCTGACGGTACAGTGTCTGCAACAGAAGTACTTCCTGGTCGATAAGCTAATCTATCCCTTTGCCAACTTTAGCTGTGAAGCGTGGCCCACTTTCACGGCACTACGCACAGGTCGTCAGTGCAATGGCGGCACAGATCTGGTCAAGGTAGGCTTTCAACTGGAGGATGATGGCTTTATACAAACCTACGATGTGTGCCATGATGAAGTAAACGAGGCCACACGCTACGTACACCATGTGCTGTATCCATCCAGTTATGACTATCAGAAGGGCGTAGCGAGGCCTTTCTTCCTGGAGCTGGACTTTTATGGTGGCCGGGACGTAAATACCAAGTATACACAAATACAACAGAATATAACAATCAGCGACATTCTGGGCCTGGATGCCACACCCTACTTTAACTATAGCGATGATCGCTTTCTATCACGTGGTCACATGGTCGCGAAATCGGATCAGATCTTTGGCGCTGCCCAATTGTCCACCTTCCTGTTCATCAATGTGGCACCGCAGTGGCAGACCTTCAATGGCGGCAACTGGGAACGTGTTGAGAAGAGTGTTAGCAAATTTGTTGCCGATCGAAATCTGACCACAGACTGTTACACTGGCACCTGGGGCATATCCACATTGCCCGATATAGACGGCATCGAACGTGAACTTTATTTGGATTTTGATGAGAACAACAATGGTTTGATACCAGTACCCATGCTGTACTTCCGAGTCATCATTGATCGTCAGAGTCGAGAGGGTATTGTTCTGGTGGGTGTCAACAATCCTTATGCTAGTCTGCAGCAAATTCAAAGCGATTACATTCTCTGTGAGGATATTGGCCATCAATTGAGTTGGGTGTCTTGGTTCAAAGAGGATCTACACGAAGGCTATTCGTATGCCTGTACTGTCGAGGATTTCACAGAGGTGGTAAAGGACTTGCCGCTTGATGATCTGCACACAAATGGTATCTTGGGTCTGGATAAGGATGCAAGCACTAGCACCACGGAATATCCTAGCACAGTTACAACAGAGTTAACCTCTACAACATCTCCACTGAGCACCACTGATTTACCCTCGACAACACCTTCCGTCAGTACCACTGAGCTACCCTCTACAACACCTTCAGTCAGTACCACTTATTTACCATCCACAACACCTTCAGTAAGCACCACTGAATCAAGCACTGAAGAACCAACTACCACCACTGAACTAACTCCTTCGACGCCTTCAGCTAGCACCACGGAGTCGTCTAGCACCTCTCTACCTACGACCACCACCGAAGCAGCTTCTACAACGTCTCCAGCTAGCACCACAGAATCTTCCAGCACATCAACCAGCTCTACTGCCACAACCGGTGCACCACCCACACCAAATCCTACTCCCAAGCCCAATACATGTCACTTCAATATAAATGGTGATCTGAAGGATCCTGCACCGCTGCTGACTCCGCAGGGTGCTCTCAGCTGGCTGCTGCCCGATGAGCTAGGTGTCTTCACAGTTGATGAAGGTTCTAGCATTGATTTACACTGCACAGGCGCACTTGCCACGCCCTTCAATCGATATACCGCTTTGACGGCACGCTGCCAGGGTAATCAGATATACGAAGCGGAGGGTCTAGAGGTTAAAATAGGCAGCTTTAGTTGCCAAACCTGGCCAAGCTACGAAGCTGTGCGTACGGGTAATGTCTGCGAGGGTGGCACAGAGCTGCTGCAAATAGGATTCAATGTGGCCGCTGGCTTTTTACCACAACTAGAACTTTGTTATGATGAAATAACACAGATCACACGCTATGCACGCTATGAGTTAACGCCAGCCAATGTGGCTTATCAACGTGGCGTGGCACAGCCAGGCTATCTTCGTGGCGACTTCTATGCGGGCAAGGATGTCAATGTCTTCTATGGCCAGGCACATCAGCTGCAGGTGCTAAGCGACACACTCAATCTGGATGCAAGTCAGTATCTGGATAGCAGTCGGGATTTCTATTTGACACGCGGTCAACTTGCACCACGTCAGCACTTTGTGCATGGCTCAGCTCAGCGTGCCACACACTTCTATGTGAATGTGGTGCCACAGTGGCGCAGCATTACCATTGGCAACTGGCTGGCGGTGGAGCGCAGTCTAAGCCAGTTTGTGGCTCAGGAGGCACTCAATGTTAGCGTGCATGCCGGCAGCTGGGGCATCTCTACGCTGCCCAATGACAAGGATGTGCAGACGCCGATCTATCTGGATGCTGCGGAAAAGCAGCTGCCAGTGCCTAGGCTAACCTATCGCATAATCATAGATCAGCTGAGTCGCAAGGGCATTGTCCTGGTGGTGGTTAACAATCCGCATGCCAGCCTGCCGGAGATACTGCAGGATTATGTCGTATGTGAAGATGTGGGTGCGCAGCTGGATTGGCTGGACTGGCAGAAGACGCAGCTTAGCAAGGGCTACGCCTATGCCTGTGCCGTGGAGGACTTTACCAGTGTGGTCACGGATTTGCCATTGGATCAATTACAGACTACTGGCTTGTTAGGTGTGCCCGAAAAAGATGTAGAGCAATCACAGCAGCTGTGCAGCTTTCGCGTGAATGGTGATCTGAAGGATCCTGCACCACTTTATGTGGAACGCGATGCACAAGGCAAAGCACAGTATATCCAACCCAATCTGGATGGTCAAGTGGAACTTAAACATGGCCACACACTTGAGCTGCACTGCAGCGCACCAAGAAAATTTATAGGGCACTTTGAGGGATATGCTCGTCTCAATGCCAGCTGCTGGCAGCAGCAGAGCTTCCTCGTGCTGGGCAGTGTCTATCAGCTCAATGATTTTGTCTGCAGCTCCTGGCCAGGATATACCGCAAGACGCACTAGTCGCCAGTGCAATGGTGGCACCAATCTGTTAGAGGTTGGCTTTCAGCTCGCCAATGCAACTGAGCCCGATGATTTTCTGCAACTTTACGATGTGTGTCATCATGAACAGGCAGAGGTAACACGCTATGTGCATCATGTGCTGTTTCCAGGAAGTGCACAGTATCAGCGCTCTGTAAGCCGGCCCAGTTTTATAACGGGCGACTTCTATGGCGGCAAGGATGTAAATAACAAGTATACGCAGGTGCAGCAGAATATTACCATCAGCAATATTCTAGACATGGATGCCTCACCCTATTTCAACATTAGTGGCAATGTGTATCTGGCCAGAGGACATCTGGCTGCCAAGACGGACTTTGTCTTTGGTGCCGCACATCAGGCGACCTTTTACTTTGTGAATGCTGCACCACAGTGGCAGACTTTTAATGCAGGCAACTGGGAACGTATTGAGGATAGCGTTCGAAACTTTGTTGCCAATGAAAATATTACCGTTGATTGTTATACAGGCACTTGGGGCGTCGCCACGCTGCCCGATGTGCGTGGCATGCCACAGGAGCTGTATCTGGACTTTGATGAGAACAAGAATGGTTTGATACCAGTACCCATGCTGTACTTCCGTGTCATCATTGATCGTCAGAGTCGTAAGGGCATTGTGCTGGTGGGTGTTAACAATCCGCATGCCACACTGGAGGAGATCCATAAGGATTACATTATCTGCCCAGATATAGGCGATCAAATTAACTGGATTAGCTGGTCTAAGGAGGATCTGAAGCGGGGCTATTCTTATGCTTGCACTGTGGAGGACTTTACAGAAGTTGTTAAGCATTTGCCATTAGAGGATTTGGAAACAAATGGTGTGCTTGGCATTTGAAGACAAAGTTCATAAATCTAACTCATAGATTGTAACTGAAAATATAAGTTAAGACATTGAAATAATCTAAAAAAATACAATAAATTAAAATATAAACATAAGTAGCTGTCATTGATAAGTTTTTTTTTTTTTTTTGTTTGTTTTGAAGTTGAAAAGTTGTTGTTTCATAGGTAATACCCAACTTTACCGCACATTGACTTTCTTATGATGACATTGACATTGTTTATCAGCACATAATTTGTTTCGAATGGTTTATTAATCTTATCTTGTGCTCTATTAAAATAGTTCAGCACGAAACATAATCATTTGACAACAGTTATTAAATTTAGCAGTTATTAATTACACTAGTCAACCATATTTTTCATTCTGACTGTTTATTAAGGTCTCCCGGTGAATCTAGTTATTCTGTGTATTAATAGAAAATTTCTTTTAAAAACATAAATTAACATTTCAGCAAATTAAATTAATTCAATTTCGTCAATATCTTTTTACTATAAAGAAGATATTTTGGAACAAAATAACTTAAGTATACCAAAACTTTAAACATTTTAAGGGAATTATCAAATATGTAGGAATTTTGGAATTCTAAAATTGTATTTAATTTTGTTGCCTAGTGTAATTAGTACATGAAATAACATATGTAAGTACGCACATAAGCTTAGGCTTTGGTTTGTTTATTACTAAATAAATTATAATAATTTCATTATTTAGTTGAAAAAAAAAAACCATTAAATAATCCATGACTATCAGTGCAATTATAATTAATCAGTTATTAAAAAGTAAATTTAATAAACTGCGCTTTATAAGCTTGAATGAATACGCATGTGTGTAAGAGCAAGCTAGCAAATAGAATTCAAACATTAACAAAAAAAAGAGATTTAACAAAATAAAAGCAAGCATAATTAAAACATATATTCAAGCAGAACATCAAAATGATATAAAATGAAGTTCAAATAGACAGCAGAGTTTAATTGTGAGCAACAGTTTTTAAAAATAAGCAACATGTTTATAAATGTGAAAATAAATTATATTGCCTTTTTCATGTTGGCCTTGATAATAGGCGCAACTGGACATTTTGGTAGCAACAGAAGTAAGTGTTGGAATTGCTTTAATTGAAAAAAGGTAAATTAACTTTGCTGAACTTTGTCAGAATTTGGAGGCGATTGTAGCAACATTACTTGCACATCCACCAAGAGGTGCATTATATCGACTGTAACCTGTGAGAGCAATCAACGAGATGGCGAAAACTGTGGCCAGTATCCCGAATGTGTGGATCGCTCAACGATCGCAGGTGCGTAGATTCCAAGTGCTGTTAATCCTTCATTGCCACACACTCGTTTATCATAACTGATCTGTTTCAGATCAGCCATCAAAGCGTTTCACGATCGACACCACATCCACCACAGCAAACACTCGTAGCATCAACACACCTATCTTGAGTACCAGCACCAGCACGATACAACTTAATCAATTAAACCAATTGAACAATAAGCCAACTATGGACATGAACGTGGACTTTGAGCTGCTAGATTCAGGATCAGTTGCTGATCCAGCTGTCAGTCATGCTGCTCAGCGGCAGGCCAATGTATTGGTTATTGTCCAGGATGGTGCACAACAGCAGCAGCCCTTTCTTAATCCCAATTTCAATGGCCAGCAACAGCCCTATCTCAATTCAAATTTCAATGCCCAGCAACCCAATTTCATTCCCAATTTCAATGGCCAGCAGTCCACTTTCAATCCCAATTTCAATACCCAGAACTGGCGACAGCCCTGCATGGTTAGTCCTTATTATCCTTATGCCTGCAACTATTCGCCCACACCTTATATGCCCGCTCCTAGATCAGTGCCAAGTTATCCAAATTCACGTGCCGTCTCCAGGCCACAAGTGGTGCCACCAACACCACCCTGCTATTTCAATTGTTATCCCAGATTTTCACCCAGCTATCCGTTAGCCAGATCAGTTGGACCCGCCTCATTGACCAACAATTATTTGCTATATTTAACAATTTAGCTAGTTTAGCTAAAGTTGTTCATCTTTCTGCTTCTTTTACTCACCAGTCTTAACATCTGGAGGTCGAGTTCGTCGTTCCCCTCAGGTTTTTTACCCTCCACCAGCACCCTATCCAGTAGGTCCAGTTCCAGCACCATTACCACGTCCAGTTGTGCCAGCCATGCAGCCAAGACAAGCACAGTCACAATTGAATCCATATCTATCCATCAGCATGGCCTATCCGCCGTATTTGTACTACCGCAGAAACTCGCCAACGGGTCGTCAGGCAACAATATACACACCTTCCTATCCTGGCTATTATAATCCCACGCCCAGTTATTACTCCTACTATATCACTGTGAATCTGCCCTTTTCGGGCAACGCCCCATAAACTTAAAAAAACTTCGAAGATTTTCTTCTGACCAGTCTTTCACTCTATTCTTCTCTTGATTTCCCATTTCCTCAGATTCTCCAGACTTCATTGACATGGATTTAGAATCAACACATGCACTTCACAATGTCAGCACAAGACAAATACCTTATCCCGGACCCATGCCACGGCCAATGCCTATGCCTATGCCGAGACCCCCACCAGGTCCTGGTCCTCTACCCTATCCCGGTCGAGTATATTATCCTCCTCCTAGGCCAAGACCCATGCCAAGGCCTATGCCAATGCCTATGCCCATGCCAATGCCCCCACCACAATATATACCACAACCAATTGTCTTTTTACCCATTGGCGCAGCGAATTCTGGTGGAGTTGGCTACAATACCAATCAATACTATGGGCCAGGTGGAGCTTATCCCTCTTATAATTCGCAGTTCACTACACAGAGACCAAACTATGATTACTACAACACCAATAACAACTATAACAACAATAACGATTATAATTCATATGCATAATTATTGACAAAGCACACAAGAGAAAATATATTTCTAAATATCTTCGAAAATTAATACTCATTATAATCATTGCTTATCAGGTTTCTCAGGTAGTAATGGAGGGGACTATGATATGGGTGCTACTGGAGTAGATGGTATTGAGAGGAGTGATAATGCAATGGGTATGGGTGGAAATGGTATGCGAGGTAGAGGTGGCAATAGAGATGGTGGAATGGGTCCTAGGGGAATGTGTGGGAACGGAATGAGGGGACGTGGTGGTAATGGAATGGGTCCAAATGGTGGAAATGAAATGTATGGAAATGGAATGAATAGAAATGGAATGAATGGAAATGGAAATGGAAGGAATGGAAATGGAATGAATGGAAACGGGAACGGAATGAATGGTAATGGTAATGGAATGAATGGAAATGGAAATGGAAGGAATGGTAATGGAATGAATGGAAACGGATATGGAATGAATGGAAATGGAAGGAATGGTAATGGAATGAATGGCAATGGAAGGAATGGTAATGGAATGAATAGAAATGGCATGAATGGGAATGGTATGATTGGAAACACAGATACATTAAATCGGCGGAGGCGGAACTTGAATGGATTCGCCAAACGGTTACAGGCTAGACAACAAGGTAACGGTAATGGCAATGGAATGGGTGGCAATGGAATGGGTGGAAATGGAATGGGTGGAATGTGCGGCAATGGAATGGGTATGGGAAATCAAAGGGGAGGACGAGGAGGTAACGGAATGGGGCCCAACGGAATGGGTGGAAATGGAATGGGGCCCAACGGAATGGGTGGCAACGGAAATGGTGGAAACGGAATGGGAAGAAATGGAATGGGAGGCAATGGAATGGGAGGTAACGGAATGGGTGGAAACGGAATGGGTCAAATGGGAGGTCGCGGAGGATCCGGTGGCAATCCCGGTCGCTGGCGCAACAACAACAATCAAGGCCAATGGCCCAACAATAATGGCGACAATTCAGGACAATATTCAGTCCAGGGTTCCACTTTCACAAATGGCAGACAAGGGATGCAAACATCTTCATACTCGATCAACGGTCGCCCCTATACCATGCAAGCTGACTGGAAACAGGGACAGGGCCTCAACATTTCGACAGATTACGGATCCGGTGGCTACATGGCTCAATCATCACTCAGCCAACAATCAGATGCTGCCATTGCGGATAGCAGTGTAACAGTCAGCTATGCAACCGGTTCGAATAGGACTACGCTAAGGCCACGACAACGTAGAAATGATACGGATGAGAATCCTTTCAAATTATGGAAATAATTATCAATATCAATATCGAATTTGATTACACGATATTTTAAAGTTTTAAAATAAAGTATTAAAAGCATGAAACAAATTGAAAATGATTGGAATATATGGTTACTTAAATATAAGTTGAGACAGAAATCGAATTATTCAAGCGATTATGAATCATATTTGACACGTATTTATGAACTATAATGTATTGTAGTTAATGAATCTGCCAAAGATCATAAGTAATTGGCTCCAGATAATGAACATATGTACATGAATACTAATATGCAAGTTAAAGATCAAATATAAGTATAAACATACCTTGGTCCCGTAAGTAACGTTTTCCCGTTTGTTTCATTGTTCCGTTATGCGCGAGAGTTACAACAAAAAACAATCACTGTTGTTTAAACTTTTAAATTATAAAAACAATAAACAGACTTCATACGGAAGTGCTTTTAACTTTAAAGCTTAAGCTTCAAAGAAGTCAATACACAATAACAAAACCGGCTGAGAGCTGTAAACATGGTGTAATTATATTAGGTGGTGTCATTCCAAACAGCGCTCTCATTTCTCAGTTGCCAATTGTCAGTCGCATACAAAATAAAACACATTCTCTTACAATATCTCTTATGTTCACACGTTCGTATTAACTGATAAATGACTACTCGTATGACACCACCTCATATTATCTCACCATGGACTGACAAAGAGAGAGAGAGAGAGAGCGCGAGAGAGAGCTTGAAAGTGGAAGTAATGTAAACACAAAAAACACCTGTACAAATCAGAAACCATTTAGTCAGCGATCAGACGTCGCACGAATCACTTCGAGGCCGATACGCTGTCGATCATGAATACATATTTGCTCGTTTTGCTGATAATCGTGACGCCGATTGAGATTCAAGCGAGAGAGCCAATAAAGCCAGCAGCAGAAGTGGGTCAAATAATTAAAGATCTCGAAGAGCTGCATGTGGAAGATACAATTCAGCGAGGTAAGTGTGCTGATCTATAAAAGGCCAACATAAAGACTTTCTCCATGAACTCAAAAAGTTCTTTCAAGATAAGATAGGGCAGTCTTATACAAAAAAGTATACAATAAAATTATGCAGCACTCTCTTGTTTTCTGACTTCTAAATAACAAGTAAGAATTTTTAAAAAAAAGTAGAGTATATTGATTTTGTAAAATAATCATCATAATCATAAACTCAACTTTTATCCACTGTTTAAAACTTGGTAAACATGTTGATATATACCATAGACAAACAAAGTCCTAAGATCTCTCCCAATTTTCGGAAAGATTTAGCCAAGGGCGTAAAAATAGATTATTTTGCAGTCGGGAGCATCGAACAACAACGTTGTTAATTGTTTTGTATATTAGAAATAAAAATAAGTTTGCGGAATTCTTTTATGCTCTTACTTCTAAAAAAATTGCTTAGAAATAATCGGAAATGTTCCGAAATCCGATACGAAATCATTTTCACTTTGTTGGTGCTAATATAAATCTTAATATATCAAAATGTTTGATTGAAAATTGTTTTAGAATATAACTATTCTACCAATAGATTAATACTCAATACTATTATAGGTGCGCCATGCAAGCTGGACATTCAAAGAGACTTGCCACTCTCTACGAGTGGACAGCCGCTCTACCTGAATCCTCACAAGGACACCTACAGGCTGCCCAATTCCGAGGGACAGCTGCACATACCACGCGGAGCCAGCATTGAGCTATATTGCAGTCATTCCTTTGCAAATGTCAGCAACGAGGACCAAATATCACCCGGACAGCGTTCTATATACGCACGTTGCCTGCAGGACAGGACCTTTGAGTGGTCGGGCGGCAAAGGTGAACTGAAGGACTTTTACTGCGCACAACAGACGCCCTACACCGTAGAGCGCTTGGAGCAGCCATGCGGAGATGGGAATGCCGCCTCAGCGGCGCGTATTTACCGTGTGGGCTACAATATCAGCGCAGGACGATTTGTGCGCATCCTGGAGCTGTGCCACGATGCGGAGCAGCTGAGCACGCACTATGCGCACTACCAGCTGCTGCCGGCCAATGAGCACTTTCAGCGACAAGCGAAGCGAGTAAAGTTCAGCACTGCTGGCCACTTTTTTGGCTACGACATGGCCCGGATTTATACGCAGAAACAGCAGAAGCAGCGGTTGGAGCAGCTGCTGCAGCAGGCGGGAGGTATTGGGGTTGAGTTGGGCAGCGCAGGTTTGTTTGATACGAAGGCGGGTCTTTTTCTGACACGCGGACATCTTGCGGCCAAGGCGGATCTGATTTATGCCAGCCAGCAGCGCAGCAGCTTTAACTATTTGAATGTGGCGCCACAATGGCAGAGCTTCAATGGTGGCCATTGGGCAATTGTGGAGGACGAGACGCGTCGCTTTGTCGCACGTTCGGGGCTGTCAGTGAGCGTGTATACGGGCACCTATGGTGTGATGGCGCTGCCGGATGCAAATAAAACCAGCTTCCATTTGACCACGGATGCCAATAACAATGGTGTCCTGGCTGTGCCAGAGCTCTACTACCGCATCCTTGTCGACAATGCTAAGCCGTGGCGCGGCTTGGCACTTTTAGGTGTCAACAATCCGCATGCCACGCTGCCCCAGATCCTGGCAACATATGTGATTTGTGAGCCTCTGCAGCGGCAACTTGTGCCCTGGCTGCGCTGGCTGCAAAAGGAAAAGGATTTGAAAAAAGGATATTTATACGCCTGCAGCGTTGCAGATTTGGCCAAAGTCGTGCAACATTTGCCACCACAGCTGCAGGAGGTGCACGAGCTGATTTAGTTAGATTCATTTGAGATACGCTCGTTTTTGAACTGAAATTCGTATTTATTTCTAGTCTAAAAAATTTTAAATTATTTATTAAATTTACTTTACTTTCTTTAAGCAGCAAAATGTTTTATTTATGTTCATTGTACATTGTCAATGCCAACTTTTTTTGTTTTCTTAAGCCAAGGAAATTAAAAATAAACTTGCTTACTCTGAGCAAACAATACAGGAAATTTGTACTTGTTTTATACATTTATTAATTTCCTATCGCAAATACACAAACTTTGTGTTCTTCACTTAATTTTGGAAATAAAAGAAAAAAGTTGTTCAATGTGACTATATTCTTAAGTCAACACAGATTACTTACGCACATATTGTTTACCGCCAGCTAACAAACAATACAAAAATAATATATATATATATATATTTATATATATAATTTTGTTCCCCAAACTCCGGTTCAGTATTTCCGGGTGGACGCAACAGCAAGGACTTTAAACGTGCGGAAAGCAGTTGGAAGTACGTTTCAACGTTTTCAAATCAGTAAATGCAAATATAAATGTATTGAAAGCTCAAATGGGACCAAAAATAAGAAAGAATTCGAAGGCAAAGGCATAAGAAATTTATGGTAATGTGTAAGGGAAGAGCGAAAAGGAATTTCAAGGACGCAAACGCCGGAAAACGGCAACAAAACCAACGCAAAAATTTAAGAAATTTTTTTTGCCAGACGCCAGAATACGCTAAGTCCTTTGTATTTCTCTGTGTGTGCAGGAAAAAAGGATTAAATCAATGTTGTGGAACAAATTGCGTTATGCGGACTGGTAATACAAACCCATTTTATATTTCCCTCAAGCCAACAAGCCAAGAACATAACGAGCAGCCGTATTGGGAAAGCAACTTCTAGACCACAACCGACGACCCAATTTGATGGTGTCAAAGTCACACGAGCGTTAATAACATGTAATACACATGGCTGCTGGTCTAAAGAAGAAATAAATAAAATATAGTTATACATATCAAATACTCTATTAAGTGCACTATTAGCGAAGTCTATGCTGAATTCATGCATTTTAGGCATGATTTATGCACAAATTATGTATGACTTTATAACGTAGTACCGAAATTATAATGAATTTTGAATTTAGAAGTCATTTATGCATGAAATAGTCATAATGCATGCATAAGTAATCATAAAATGTACTTTGATATATAAATATTATGCATTAATTTTGATTTAATATGTAAAAATTATGCTGTATTAATAAGATATTATGCATTAATATGCAAAAATGTGCTTTAAAAATCACAATTGCGCTTAAATAAGCATAAACTATGCGTAATTGATCAAAATAAAAACTAAATAATTATTCATAATTTAAAAAAAACAAATTTATGATTAATTTATTATAATAATGTTTGAAACGTGTTTAGAATAATCAATCAACTTGCTTAATACTTTATTCAGCGAATCGGTAGAAAAATTCTCCTCTATTTTCGAACATTTCGAAGAAAAAGCCACCATATAAAAACTATTGTTTTTCAAACTTGGTATTGAATATGTTTGTATGCATTTTCATTTCAAAGAATCAGTAGACATTTAGATGTTTCGAATTTGTTTAATTCCAAAAAAAAGAATCACTGCTTAATCGCCTTTATTTAAATTAGAAACTTTTTGAACGCTTTTTCAAATCGCAAGCTCAAAACTGAATACAAAACAAGTCTGTAGACTGCTTGAAAGAAATATTGAAGAAATTGTTTTGGTTTTGTTTCTGGCTCGTGATGCCAGCCGACGTGACTTGGATTGGCTCTCTGGTGACTTTCCATTTTGTGTGGCAATAATATTTCGCTTAAAATTCTTGTTGAACAAAAAAAAATAAATGGCTTTTTTTTGTCGGTAGAACACCCACACACTTAAAAACTTGATGAAAGTTGATCTGCTTGGCCAGCAAAAGGACAACAAAAAAATTGGCAAAAAAGGAGCAGCAGCAGCAGGAAAAAAAAAATAATAATTGAACGCACTTCACGCAGCTGTTGTCGGGAAATATTTTGTTGTTATTGTTGTCATTGCTGTGTGGAAAAGAAGGATGTGTTGTGTCCTGTGGTCGCCAGCGGAAATTATTATTTATATATATATTTTTTTTTTGTTTTTTTGTTTTGGGTTCACGGCATTGTTAGTGTGGTTTGATCTCGATGTACTTTTTAATATTGCCACGTTTTGGTAACGGGTTTCTTCTCTTTTTTTGTTTTTTTTTTTTTTGCATTTCGATTAAAATGCATATTAAATCTTGGCGTATCAATAAAACAAGAAAAAGCGAAATGAATTAAATACAAATTGAAGCATAAAAATAATATAAATAATTTCCTGTGCCCAGCTCTGTTCTGCTCCATGCACCATGTATCCTTCCGTTCTGCCATGTGACGACTACAACAAAAACTCGAACACAGCCTGAACTCTGAACTTTGTATGCCGAATGCCGAGCTGTGAACTCTGAGCCGATAAACTGGCCTACACACACACACACACACACACACACACAACCAGACCAAGGCATTGCATGCAAAAGGCAGTCAAGTTAAAATATTTTGTTAACTGTGCGTAGGTTTCCCAAAAGACAAAAAAAAAACATAATATAACCCATATACAAGTAGAATATATATATGTATATATGCATGATATGTGTATGATATGAAGCTTTCTCCTTTTTGGCTTATTTACATGTGTAACGACAATAGCCGCTCTTGGGAATGGGAATGGGAATGGGATATGGAATTGGGATATGGGATTGGGTACAATGGGAAGACAGGCAGGAAGCACGCATGTATGCGACATGATTTATATTGAAAAAATTGAGGTTTTCTGTTTGCTTGCATTATTATTCATAGCTGAGTAAGTTTCTTAAATCGATTTTCATTGGGTTTGTAAGCCAGCTGCACTTAACAACAATTTAGTTAATTTTACACAAACTTGAATTTAAATCAATTCAATAAATGCTGCAGAGGAGTGGCAAGCAACAAGGATAACGGATGCATCAAGTACGTGCATAGCCAAGAACAATGGCGCACAGACATCATATACACACACACAACTACAGACACACAATATGAAAATGACCAAGAAATTGGCGTTTCATTTTACTTGTTTGCAGCAGCAGCATAAGAGAAAGTTGAAAGTAGAATGCAAAATGCATAGCAATCGAGATTGCAATGGCAAACTATGGACTCCAACAACTACAACTACAACTGCAACAACAACATGCAAGCATAACATGACGACAGTGACATCTAATATCCTTATTGTTAGCTAAGCGAATTTATGGCTAACAAAGTCCTTAACTTGGCTCAAGTGTCCAGCTGTGCCCCGCCTGCCTCTGCCTCACATTGCCAGCTGACTGGCGACTGCTGAAACTGCCTTCATTTACAGGACATTCGCACTCCTAATGCTAATAAGGTCGTCGTCGTCTTTCTGTAACTCAACTCTGCACTAAGTTTAACTAAGGCGAGAGCTCAAGCAGCGTAATCACCTCAAAAGGTGTTTGCTTAATGGATTAATGGCTATTTATGCATCCTGGCAGGGGTAAAAATTAAAA
Source organism: Hirtodrosophila cameraria (assembly GCA_949708635.1). NCBI lineage: Eukaryota > Metazoa > Arthropoda > Insecta > Diptera > Drosophilidae > Hirtodrosophila > Hirtodrosophila cameraria. The sequence goes on along the minus strand of OX453091.1, from coordinate 23,516,447 downwards.
ATACACCAACTGAACATACTTGTATGTTCTTTTGTGCTAAGTATAATTTTGTTTTTTATAAACAATAACTTTAAGCGTTCATTGCTTAGTTCAGTTGTTTTTTCTTATTTTATTTATTTATTTATCATTATTTTAATTTAACCGCCTTGTTCCTGACTAAGTATTAGTCCAATACTATTGGAATAAAACGTTGTATATTTGCTATTGAGCTCCTAGAAGTATACTAGGACAAATTTTAGTTTTTGCTGACAATTGCTTATAATTCCCAATCAGTTTAAGCAAACGCTTGGTGTAGTAGTTGACTGAAGTTCTAGCAGAACTACATCTTATTTCTTGTTCTTATTTTTTTATATTTTACCAATGCATTCATTTCGTCGTAAACCTTACTTTCGAGCTCAGACGAACACAGCTAGTTTCAAATATTTGCATTATCTTATTGCCTATAGTGCGGTGCATAACAAACTTTCATACTTTTTACATTATTTACATTTCGAAAGAATTTCTGTTTGATACAGATACATTTGTCTATATTGTTGCTGTATTGACAATTGCTGTAATTTCTATCTTATTTATTTATTAATTTTAAATTTGATTAATTCGGATATTATAAATATTTCTGGGTTTGTCATTCGGACCATAAACGATTCTGGAAATCCACGAAAGCGAGCGTGAGCACATGATAACCAGGAGCTAATACACAAAAATAAAAATTTCGGACTATTGCTTATAATTCCCAATCAGTTTAAGCAATATCTTATTTCTAATTCATCTTTTATTTCGTGGCTCGACTATATCTGCCGGCTGCATTGTTCCAGCTTTTTCTACTAGACCGCTATTTTTTAAAGGGATATGGTGACGAGTATTTACATTATCTTAGGTTTTTCATCAAAGTCATCTATGTGATACTTCACACAATCAAAACATGCTCATTGTTAGTTTAATTAGAATTTTGCTAAATGCTTGATATACTTAAATCTATTTGAATCAAACATATTTATGCAGAATAAACCAGCTAGTACTGCTAAACAGAGCGCCGACCCTTGCCTTATTAGCATGCCAAAGCTTTTCATAAAATACAACACAAAGAGGCGGGGAGTACTAATTTAAATAAACGGAATGATGCAATACTAAAAGCAAAAATCAGTGACCCCATCAAATAAAGGATGCCTTTATATAAAAGTCTATTAGCTTTTTGTGTGCTTTTTTTTTATATTTCAAATCACAAGTCAAAATATATTTCAGCCTTCAATGGCAATGGGCAAGGACCACAATGAAACCCTTTGATCTTACCTGAACCGGCAGCAGCATCAAGTCCCGTTGACTTTATCGTTATTGCTGTTGTTGTTGTCCTTGCTCTTTCGAAGCTTATGAAATATTTGATATATAAATATTCGCACATATTAAAATTCATACCTACAATGAGCTCTTTGTGCTGGCTGCCAAGTAATGGCTTTATGCGACAGAATCCAATTTATTCACCCATCCTGTTCCTGTTTCAAATCACGCCCAGCTGAAGCTCCCATAAAAATGGGGTGAACCATGATGGCTGAGACCAGCTTAAAGTCGTCCTTGGTGCCTAACAACATACAGCTAAAAGTCACACGGCTAAACTTTTAAAGTTTTTTTTAACTATTATAAGCAAAAAGAGAAATACATAAAAATATAAATAAATTTATATTTAGATTAGCTTTAAAGTAGCTTAAAGACATTTTGTTGGCGGCTTCTACCTATTTATTTTTGACTTGTTGACTTCTACCTAGTTATTTTTAAATATCAACAAAATTTACTATAAATTTTAAACAAAATAAATGCCAATGTGCATTGCTTTGCTGATATAAAAATAAAATAAAGCTGACAGACAAAGGTGAACAAATTTTCAATGCAGCTTCGAGTGCAAAGTTCAAGCTTAATTGCCACTAAAAAAAATAGAAGAGTTGCCGCTGCAGTTAAAAAACAAACGTGCAGTGATAAAATAATGCGTAAAAATACCAAGTCAAATTTGTTATATAAGAAAAATAATGTAAACAGTGCACGCTCGTTGGAGTTGGCTAATAAAAACCGAAACTGCGATTTATAACGAAAGTGTTTATTCAAAGATTTTCAAAAAAACCTTACAATTAATTTTTCTACTATTTGACTAAAAATATATGCATATTTATAAAATAATACATTAAAACTTTACAATTTAGAATTTCGCACAAATTTTAAATAAAAGTTTTGAATGCATTGGACGGTTTGAAATAAGAAAAGAAAATTCTAAATAAATTTTTATTCATTTTTTTCACTTTAGAATACATATTTCTTATTTTGATTTTTGAATGAACATGAATATATAATATTAAGCAACCAGTGCAAATTTTTTAAATATTAACAAGCATATCGTCGAATAAAATTGAATAAAAAAGTTTGGAAACTAAGTTTTTTCGCCCTAAAACCAAAGCGTTCAGATTTGCCAGCGCACACTTTGAAATAATTAAAGTATTTTAACATGGGTCTTAACAACATTTCGCATATGTAGCGCATTTTATAGTCGGATAAATTGGTCTCACGGCTGCAGCATGTCCCAAGCCAATATCATATTTTTTTTTGTACACCTACACGATTTTCATACGGAAATCTGTGCTGCGCTTTTTATAATTTTTTGCATGCACATTTCCCCTCCACAAGCCACATTTCCCGTCGAACACTACAAATCCGCAACATTTGCCACAATTGGCATGTCGCTGCGGTTGTATCGTTGGGGAAACGAGCTGTGGCCACTGAGAAATGCATGTGAAACCACAAAAACGCGGTGAAACGATTACCGAAAATGTGTGCAGGAGTATAGTATACAAGACACCAGACATCAGGTAGCATACACCAGACAGCAAATAGCAGATAGCAGACAGGACCAGACGCGGAAGCTGGAGTTAAAGGTAAATGGAACTGCATAAAAATTGCAAAAGGATAAGACAGAAGCTCTGCAAAACTGAGAATTACGCGTATTCGGCGGTATCTGCCACTTATTTTCAATGGCATGTAGTACATTTACATATACAATCGTCACGTGAGACATATTTTTCTTGTGTTTTATAGACACAAGTATCATCAGGCGATGTCACGAGTGTTTGTAAAGATATGTTACACATAAAATAAACAAGTTGGAAAAAAGCTATTTAAAAAAATGCATGGTATAAATGTTGTCACGAGTGTTGTAAAGATAAGTTACAGATAGAATAAACAAATTGGAAAAAGTTATTTTAAGCAAGCAGCGCACTTAACGTGTCCAGTTCCTGTCAAACTGTTGTTTCTGCCTGCTGAGACGGTGGTAACAGATTCTTTCATAACTCTGGTGTTATTTATTTGACCATGTTGAAATTTACACAGCTGATCAACATTGATACAACATATATGTGTACCAAAAATCAAAGCTTTATCTTTTAAATTGTGGCTGTGGGAGTTTTTTAGCGATTTGCGGGGGTGCGGGGGGGTGCACCCGAAATTTGAAATAATCTTGATCTACGTACGGTATACAGGAACCTGCATGTCAAGTTTGGTGTCGCTAGCTCTTATAGACTCCGAGATCTGTGCGTTCATACAGACAGACAGACGGACAGATAGACGGACATGGCTAGTTCGTCTCGGCTATTGATCCTGATCAAGAATATATATAGTTTATATAGTCGGAAATGCGTCCTTCTGCCTGTTACACACATTTGCAGTACTTTATAACTCCCTTTTTCCCATTTTTAATGGAAACAGGGAGTAAAATATTAAAATAATTAAACTGTGCATTTCAGCTTCCAAATTAAAGAGAAATATTATAGTTTTATTTGAAGCAAACAATTGGATAATTTAACTATCAATACATGCCATTTAAACGAATCATGTAAGTATATGTGGCATTTTTCTTGTAAAATCACGCAAATAGATTTTAGTTTACACTTGAGCGCATTGCGTTGAGCAGGAATGAGGACATGCCCATCTTCAGTGTGCTGAAGTGGGTCAACTGTCGCCAGAGATACTTGAAGTGTAAATTTGAAGCCTTCAAGGCGTCTAAAGCAGTTCAATCAATGATAAAACCGCACGCACACTTCAAAATGCCAAATACATGAGTACATATACATACATGCACATATGTATGTATATAGTGTGTGAAACATACTACAACTAGCTTAACATACATATGTATTATACATACATATATTTATATATGTATTGGACGCTTACTTTTATTGCTTTTGATACTGTCAAAGCAATTGAATTGAATTGAAAAGCTTAGAAAAGGGAATTTGGCACATGTTTCTGCGGCAATCGCTGTGGATTTGAAAAGGGCAGTTGATTCCCTCAATGGCATTCATTAGAACGCTTTAAGGAACTGAGCATTGACCCTGACAATGACGCCCACACCATGACACACCCCCCTCTCTGCGCTGACAAATTGCAGGCCAACAAGGACATTTTAGGCCAGCGTTTACCCCAGAGATTTCAAAAGGGACGCTTTGGCAGAAAGTAAAAGCAAAATGCGCGAATTGGCATAAAAAATGTATTTCAATCTATTTTCTACTGTCTGTAGCTGCTTCTGTTCAAGATTTATGGGCTCTGCGGTTAAAGACGCCATCGGGCAATGCGGACATATATAAAAAAAAAAGGGTTTCGTTTTGGGGCAAAGCATATATCAAGGACGCAACAGTTGTCCTTAACTACTTTAATATGATATGGGCAAGAGTGCCAAGTTAACGCCCAATAGTTTACCAAGTGAACTAACAAGCTTCTGTTAGAATTTTAGACTGCATACCTTTTTTTAGAATATTATCAAGCAGAGTTGGTTTGATTGATTTTTGTCTAGACAGCACGAAAAATGTTTTATTAGTTGGTTAAACTTTCCTAAAACTATTTAATGTCTTGCAAATAAAAATGTAAAATTTTTGTCTATTTAAATAACGACAAAAGTAAAGTTTTTTTGTTGTATAAAATATAATAGCTCTTATGAAACAGTAGCATAAATTTATAATATAAAAACTTAGCAACTGCGTGTCATACGCACAAGTGTAAAGAACACTCAACGTCAGAAGCTTTAAATTGTAGTTTAACGAGCTGTTGCCAAGAGCCTCACCTTTGCCCCTGTGCCCTTTACACTTTACCCTTCACCCATCACCCTTTACGCTTTACCCTTTGCGCCTTACCAAAGCATTATGTCTCTGGCAGTTGCAACTGACTCTAATGTGACGTTTATAAGTGCTACGAGACGACATGTGCGACAAGGACGAGGAGCATAACAAAGTGCATTTTTCATCATTCTGCCAACGGGTAAGAAAACTTTCTCTCTCTGAAAATGGTGAAACATTTCATTTTATCATTGTACTTGTTTCTTTCTCATTTCTATAAAGCTTTTCTCTCTAGCCAACTTGACTGATGTAAGTTGCAAAATTTGTTTCTTTTTTCATTTTTTTTTGTTGTTATATTATTGGGTAGAGCTTTAACTAAGTACCATTATATATGAGTTATGTTTAGAACTACAGCAGTTAAACATAAACAATGATATTTTAACATATCTAAACAAAAGTTTATCAGTCCTGTTCTGCTTTACTTTTAACTTTAAATAACAATGTTCATGCATTAGGTACTTGAAAATTTATTTTAGCAATATAATCTAAGCTTTACCCAGTATTGAAGTAGACTCTGTTTCAGAAAGCGTTATAAATTGCAAGGCTTGTACATTATCAGGCAGTAAGTTATCATAAAAAGTACTCGTTATATCACTTTGCTTAGAGAGCAATACATCATTAATAGCACCAGCCACATAATCAACATTGTTGGGCCTCAAGGCGCCCACATTAATGCGTCCTGAATTGGGTACATAGACGTGTCTGTTGCGAAGCTGCTTCAGTAGTGGTATCCTAAGATTTGTATAGAGATATGGACCACTCTGTTCTTTAAGATGCTCCCAATTGCCAGGCGTTTTGAGTACCTCCAACTTATTGCTCAACGAATAGCGCATTTGCTGCATGCGCTGATGCATGTCCTTGAGCGCCAAGGACCTGTTCAAAATCATTTAGAGATTAACTTACAGACCTGTTCTGATTGACACTTTCGAACCAAGTTTTCAAAAATAGGTAAGGCATACTTAAAGGAACCTCTAAACAGTAAGAAAACTAAGGCTATGAATTATATAGCGCGCTGATAAGTATGCTACATAAATGTCTATAGAATTGATTCGAAGGTGTAAAGGCCTGTTAGATTTGTATAGAATCGTTAAAGCTCTTACCAATCATGACGCAGCGTTGCATTTGTAAGTATCTTGGCTACAATGCGACTGGCAAACATCGATGAACAGGACTCGTTGTTCTCCAGCAACATGGTCTCAAACTGTTCCCGCACCGTATTCAGATGTATGCCATTGCTAAGCACGACCATAAGCTGACCCAAAGTCTCATCTGCATGCAAATGTAAGCTACTTGACAGTTTTGCAAAAATATATATATTTCACTTACTGTAGAGTCCAAAATTCTTGACAAACGACTGAGCACAGAACAAATCAAAGCCACAGTCCACAAAATAACGAACGGCCCAAGTGTCCTGTGTGGCGTCTCCACTGGCGAGACCATGGCACTCTAGATGGAACAAGGGCAACATTTTCTTACACTTGATAATATGTGCAATCAGTTTCCACTCATCGATGCTGGGATCCAAGGCAGTGGGATTTTGTGCACAGGCATCCAAAACGACAACAGAACCCTCCGGTGCGGTCATCAAGTCTGCGACCAATCCATATATATTCAACTCCCCCTTATCCTCACTGTAGTACTGATAGCTATTGCAAGTAAAGCCTGCATGCTTAAAAACTGACTCATACAGCTCACAGCTGGGACGTGCCAACATGCAAACATCGCACTTCATCTTTTGACGCAGAAACCTTGCCGCCAGACGCAGTGCATCAATGCTGGAACGTGTCTGAATACCCAATACCTATACAAAAAAAAAGTAGCATTAAATGTTCAATTATTTAAGATATTTAAGACTCCATGACATAACTTACACGATTCTGTGTAAATGCAGGTGCTGCTTTGTTTAAAACTAGCTCGCTAGCTGCTCTTGTAAACTCGGGATTGCCCAGCGGCTGCTCTGGTTCATGGGACAAATTATCATCACAGGCTACTCCAATTTCGGCTTTGCGCACCGCCTGTATCACATGTGGTTTGCCCTCACCGTTGCGATAAACCTCACCAGCCAGATTAATCTTATGTGGACTCGTGTCTGTCTGATAGGCCAGCTCCATGCTGGCTGCTTCTGTGGGCTTGGCACGTTCGACACGAGCGAATGGCACAAACTTGGCTGTTGTGACGGAGGAGCTGCAGCGGTTTTTGGACATGTGGAGTCCATGTTGCAGGACGCTATGCGCCAGCGACAAAATTAAGCTCATTGCTATTGAAATTTTGTAATTTTTATGTTATTTTTTTAAAGCCAAAAATATCTATATTCAAAATTTGTGTTTATTAAATACATAAAAATAAAAACGAGTAATTGGATATGTCAGGCAAAGTCTACTGTAATAAAAAATACAAGCTAACTGCATTTTTGGCTCAATCAAATATTGTATTTCAATCACATATTCAGGATATATTTATATATATATTTAGAAATCCTGCCATAGAAAAGAGTGCAGCATACTTTCAAGCGCAGCATGGAATAGAAACCCATTATGTTTAGAACTTTAGTTTAGTTTAACGTCTTATCTAAATGTAAGCTTTACATTTTTCAATGAAATTCCAAACAGGCCGGATATGTTTTTTTCTTACATTATTACAATTTTAATGCAAAACACTAGCCTTCAAGTAAAGTTCCATCATAGCCAAGGCGACACTATGTCAAATGTTTGCTAGTAATTTAATTTGAATTGTTTTAAAAATAAAAGCACATCCTGGCTGTGAGAGACTCTCCAGGCAAACACGCACTTCACTTAATCAAATGGTACCAAGTAAAATTTGGCGCGCTCAAAAATTTGTTCATTACACACACACACTTGCAGCGAGCATCAGACTGGCAGACAGTTAGACAGGCACTGGCTCAAGTAACCACTCTTCCACTGCCTGCCTGCTGGCACTCCTGCCAACGTCGTCCTTTACGGCAACAGAATGATGCCGAAAAAGTATTTGCAACACAAAACTAGCAGCAGAGGCATTTTTGTTAGTCGCCCTCGCAATAGTTTTTGAGGGGCTCGCGTTTGAATCCTTGGCGTGACGTCGTCCTTGTTTGGGCGCGTCTGCCTGTCTGCTCATACCAGAGTTTTCTTTCTCTCTCGCTCTCACTCTCACTCTCTCTCTCTGTCTCTGTCTCTGTCTTGCTGCTGGCAGTTAGTTGTTGTCGTCTTTCCACTTTCATCAACAGCATCAGCATTTGCATGTAAATAATTTCGCTAAAAAGTATGCTATACAAAAGTTGTTTCTTGCTTCTTTTGCAACTTGTTTGCCATTGTCGTTGTGTGTGTGTATGAATAAATGGCTTTTCTTTTCGTCATCATATATATTTCTGACACACAAAACTGCACACGCCTTTTGAGTTTGAATGAACATATGCACAAAATTGTATATCTCATTTTGTCATATGCATAAAATTCTGCTCATCCTTTGCTTGCTGCTCATCCTTTGCGTGCTGCTCATCCTTCGCGTGCTGCTCATACTGCCTAACCAATCTCAATTCAGTTTTGTTTCCTTCCAGCTAACCTTGAACTTTAGCCAATTTGTGGGCTTAGGCATTAATTATGTACAAGGTTCGCTCAGTTTCACATGTGTCAAATGCTAACGATAACAATTTGGCAGCATTGCCATAATTTATGACCCAACTGCAGGGGATTCCCACTAATAGCGGCCCAAAACTTTTAGTTAAACATGTTAAAGCATGAGTAATTCATGTGTATCGGCAAAAAAAAAAACAAATGGCATTTAGCCCATTGAGGGCTCAAATTTGATTTGGGTAAAAGGTGGCTCTTTTGCACTTTGGTGACTTTAAGCTGATCATAGGCATATATTCAGGCATGTTTCAAACATCACTTTCCAATGAAAATCACATAAAAAATTAATGAATATTAAAAATTGAATGAAGAAAACTATGGTTTTTTATTATATGCTGCTTGGAAAAGTATACAACACACATTTTTGTGAAAAAGCTTCGAAAGTGAAAATCAGAACAGAGCTGAAGAGCTGAAATAACAGTTAAAGCATGCCATATATAAATACCTTATAGTTGTCAGTTGAAGAATCAGTTGAAAACTTTGCTGCAATATATTAGATACTACCAAGGAAACTGCTCTAACTTCTTTGCATTAAATACTGCTCTGTAAAAATGTGCTTTTAAAGTGCCTTGTGTAGACAGACCACAAGCAACAGATATGTATGTAAGTAAAATGTGCCGCAAAGTACACAAACAAATAAGGAAAAGAGCACAGGCAAAAGGAAAAAACGAATCCTCAATAGGACCGCAGAAAAAGCATTAACTGTGATGATGTACCCATTAAATGGAAATAAGTATGTAATTATGAAACCAGACTGAACGAGTGCCCGTGCCCAACCAGCTGTATGCTCTTTGATGAGCAGCAAAATACCAAGCGCAACGCTGCGTATGAGCAATATGGGAGGCTAAAGTGTAAGAAATTGTCCTAATAAGGCGCTCGTTAAATATTTGAGTCATATTTATGTATGTTCTTTTATGGTTTGCTTAACTTAAGTCTAGTCAAAAGCTTAAATAAGTATAAGCAGGCAACTTATGAACTAAACAAGCACATTTCCCTTGCAAAAGTTTTCTTTTCTGGCAAGCAAAAATTGTAAATATGATTAACCTTGAAGTTCTTACTGAGCTGCTGCTCATATAAATAACTTTAATATACTCATACGTAAACATACATAAAGTACAATTTTTAACTAAATTATGTTGGCCTGGCCCAAGTGTACACTTGGCTTTAAAAACTTTTATGTAGTTCGACTGCATAATTCAACTTATTAATTAAGCTAATAAATGTTCAAGGGTCAAGTTTTATGGCTACGTAAAAAGTTTTAGTTCTAGCTACATATATAAAACTTTAAGAGTTTTGTATACTAAATAAAGGTCAAAGAACATTTTTACTGATTAAACTTATTTCTTATTTAGCTTCGTTAAACTACAATTTCTGCTGCTTTTACAAAAAAATACAATTCATTGGAATGCCATGAGCAAATAATTTGCTTTGAATAATACGCAAATGAAGAACAGCGTAGTATTACAACAATAGCAAAAGTTAGCCAATTAGATACGGATACGAACAGGCTTTAAGATACTTAAGCTGCTTTCTCTTATTTATATATATATATGTTTGGCGCACGTGTCCAGGTAAGGCTAATAACAAAGCGTTGGCTCGATTACTCAGCTCTTAGCCATTAAGTTGTGCTTCCTTAATAACCTAAGCAACTGATCAATTATTTAACAAGTATCGAACTGGGTCATGTTCAATGGCTCGAACTGCCTCAAAGCTCAACTGATTGACTTAAGTTTGCCAAGGTCACATTGATTATTTTCCTGACGCCGTCATGCTGCTAATTTTCCAAGGTATTTGACTTCAGCTGTAATTAAATTTGTTCAAGCCCAAAAAATAAGCTGCAAAATTGTTGGGCATGCAAAAAAAAAGTTTTCACGCTACGCACAATAGCCAAAAAATGTTGAAATCTACTTCTTTTTTTTTGCCATTGGTCTGAACGGACATGGCACAGAAACAGAACCTGGACATGAACCAGGGACCATGGACCATGGAATAGGACGTGAACTGAATAAATGGAGCGCACTGCCTCAATAGCAAATTAAATAACGCGCCTAAAGTTTGTACAACTGATGCGATTTCACGCAACGCAGCCCATGGGTTAGACAGCCTCCATCCACTGATACTATAGAAGCCAAGAAAAATAAAATAAAAATTGAATAACTCTGCCAAAACAAAAAAAAAAAAAACAAGTAAAAATGTTCTAGTCGAGTGTGCCTGACTACGAGACACCCTGCATTAAACAAGCAGTTCAAGCAAGCAGCGCACTTATTAGAGGGTGAAATAGATTCTTCAATAACTTTGGTGTTTATTATCCGATCGGAATAAAATTTAAGCAATTGATCAAAATAGATAAAAGCAATATGTGTATTCAAAATCAAGGCTGTATCTTAAGAATTGTGGCTACTAATTAAGATTTTTGAGTTGCGTGGGAGGAGGTTTCGAAATCTGAAATACGCTTGATCAGCGGAAACAAAAAACGCCAAGTTTAGTGTCTCTAGCTCCTGTAGTCTGTGAGATCGACGCGCTTATACAGACAGACGGGCGAACAGACGGACAGAGAGACGGACAGAGAGACGGACAGAGAGACGGACAGACAGACCGCCAGACAGACATACAGACCAAATCGACTCGACTGTTGATCAAAAATATATATACTTTATTATAGTTGGAGATGCCTTCTTGTGTCTGTTACATACCTTTGCAGTACTCCATTACACCCTTTTAGCCATTTTTCTGGGTACAGGGAGCAAAAAACGAAAACATGGAATGAAAATTGAAAAACGAAGCGCGCAATAAACGAAATATAAATAAAAGAAAATTCAAGCAACGGTGAAAACGTAAAGGCGACCAAAGCTAAATGTTTTTTTTTTTTTTTTGGCGCCGAAAACAAATGAACTGAATCTGAATCTGAACCAAAATGTTAAGTAAAATAAAGGAAAATATATATAGTATATATAGAAAATGGAGAAATGTTTCAAATTGTTTGTTGACCCATGATTGAAAAGAAAACAATGCTTTCAAATGGTAATCAATGAGGATATATACTTGGAAACAATAAAACACGTTATGTAGATAAAGACAGGCATAAGGATTACTTAAATATCTAAAAAGAAAAAGCTTTGTTAATAACATTTTTAAATTGTTGTAAATATAAAATTGACATTGTGCCAAGCAAATCAGCTAAAAGAAATAGAAGAAATTAGTTATAAAAAATAAAAACAAAGCAAAAACATTACAAAACGTGCGTCAAGGGACAAAAGCAGAGTTGCGTTAAATTTAAACAAATAAACAGCAGCAGGCACAAATAAAATGCTTAGAGTACATAAATATGTTACATATATACATAGGTATATGGCGTATATATGTATATACGTATATCTCTATATGTATATATTTAAATTGCTGCAGGCTGACAAACATGTGCAAATATAGAAACCGTGAAGCTGGCCCCAAAAGTTTGTTTAGCATACTATGCATGTATATACACTTATAGCAAACATACATACATAGATAATACATACAGACGCGACGCAGCGCCAAAATGTGTGCTTCTGGGTCAAAGACACAGGCGGCAGGGCAAACAAACAAACAGACAGAGAGACAAACAGAGAGACAGACAAACAGACAAACAGACAAACTGAGAGAAATAGACGGCGGGGCCTAGACAACAACTTGCATAATTTAAATGTAGATATGTGGTTGGATGGCGCCTAAAGATATGCCACACACACACGCACGCACACACACGAACACACACAGAAGCAGCTCTTAGCCTGGTCTAAAGGAAAAACCACTTGAACTGCGACTGTGAACGCCCACGTGGCCACAATCTTTAGCTGCTCTGTTATTCCTCTTGTTGTTGTTGTTGCTTAGCAGCTGTGTGGGTGTTGATAATGAGCCATTCAGTCTGTGTGCATGTGTGTGTGTGTGTGTATGACACACATATGTGCTATGTACATAAATTTATAGTCTACTTTATGGCTTACTAATGAACTTTCAACTTTCGTCTGAACACTAAGAACGATTATGTAAATATCTATGTTTGCTATTTTGTATACCCGTATCTATATCTACAGCTAGGATAATGCGGCTCAGTCTTAAAACAGCTTTGCTCTGCTTCTACACATATTCACAATGATATTTATTGAAATTGATTTTGCTGCTTAAAAAAAAAAAAGAAATGTGCTCCTCCTAACAATAATGACAGCAAAATAAGCGTATTTACAATTTGGTCGTTTGATAAACGTTTTTAGGTAACCAAGGACAAACTGGTGTATTTGAAGCAACATTGATAAGCGCTTTTAGGTATCCAAGCACAAATTCAATCGACAAGTATTCTTTGAAATTGGAGTTTTCTAAGAACCATTAACTTTGAAAAAACACAAAAATCTTTATAGCTTGATAACTTAACAGGTCGCTGTGATTGAAAACAGGCTTTACGAGGCTTAATCATATAAAATCGACAGAATATTAGAAAGATATAAGGTAGTCTAAAACTTTCTGCATACATTTGCATACAAGTTTTTAAAAAAAAGTTTGCCTGTGAATCAAATAAAAGGTTTTTTCCTTTTAAAATTCGTGTAAAAAGAGTTTAACAAAAGGTTGCTTTTAGGATTTTTTAAACCAGGTTCCGATTGAAAACAGCAATAAAACAAATTTATTACTTAAATGCTGACCTTAAAAGTTCTCAAAATCAATAATAAGACTCGAAAAAATCGGAATTGTAACAAAAATCAATTTGTTGCCAGGCAGAACAATGTTTTATCTATTGATGAAACAGTTTTTTTGTGCCAGCTGCCTTCATAAATCGCTCAAAAGTGGCAAGAAAAGTAATAAAAAAAAAATTTTGTAGTGGACCACACAACCGAAAGCGAACTCACCATTTGCCGTGAAAAGCGGCTGGAAAACTGGGAAAAGTGAACAAATGTACTATGTAAAATGGAAGGCGCACAAATAGAGTCGTAAAGCAAACAAACTGTAGGCCATTGTACTTGTATCCTTGTATCCTTGTATCCTGGGAGCGTGCCTAACTGTTTGTCTCCGTACAGTTTGTTAGCCACATTGTTGTTGCTGTTTTGCTGTTGTTGTTGTTGTTGTGGTTGCTCCTGTTGTTGTTGCTCTTGTGCATGCATATGCACGCATATTTACGAGCTTTATGCGAAATGCGCTACCAAAAGCAAGCAAAAAGCAAAAATGGTTTTCACTCGTTTCGGTTTACAGCAGAAAATGTAGCTGTTTTCAAGGAGTTACGCAAAAATTGCATAGCATATCTTTTTTCTAGTGTTTCCACTTTTAAAACTTTGCTACAGAAATGTGTTTGTTTGATTTGCCTTAAAAGATTTCTCAAGATTTTGATTTTCTTTAATAAGTTTATTCAGGCATGCTCGAATGGCATGTATCCACATGACTTTTCTGAATTTGTAGGCTATTCACTTAAAATTAGTGCTCCTAGTTCCAAAACCACATGACTTTTGTCAATTCGAAACCAATTTTGTGGTATTTCTGCAAAATTGCTTTAAAATTATAATTCATAGTCAAGCAGAGTTAAGATGAGGCCTAAACGTCTCATGGGATTGCCGAATACCCTAACAGAAAAGTTGTTCATATGTAAACTTATTTCTTCAATCGGACAGACGGACGGATAGATGGACGGACAAACTGACATGGCAAGTTCAACTCGAATACCTATATGTACTTTATGGCAGAGGCTTCATTCAAAGCGTTACAAATTTCGTTACAAAACTATAATACCCTCTGCAAGGGTATAAAAAAGGCCTTATAATTTGAAGCACATGAATTACTTGTTGGCCCACATCAGGACAAGTGGAACAGTCAGCTATCATTAGCGTGTCCTGTCGCCTCAGTCCTTGAGCAATTTTCTTTTCTACTGTATTGTATGCGGCTGTCAATTCTGTCAATCAGTATGACTGCCAGCTAATATGCTCAATTATTTTCAAATAAATCAAATTAAAGTTGCATAAAATGAGCCAAATAGAAGCTAAGCCAAACAAAATTTATAATAATTGCGCATAATGGGCAATAATTTGAAAAAATCATAACAGATGCATATCAAAAGAAGAGAAACAAATAAAAATTTAAAAAGCAAAGCAAAAAGAAAAAAGAAAGAACATTATAATGATAAAGCTGTTGGCACATTAAAACGCAATTTCTCTCCATTAGCCGGAGGTCAAAGGCAGCCAAACAAATGCTTGTGAGATTTGTAGGGATAGTGACAAACGAGACAAGGACAACGGGAAATGCTTGAGAATAACAAGGAGAGAGTTAAGAGACAAACAAACTGAAGATAAACAAACTTACAAGTTTCCCTTTTCCTGCTGCTGCTGTTGTTGTTGTTGTTGTTGTTGCTGCTGTTGTTGTTGTTGCCACTGCTGCATGCTACAAAATCAATAGAGGTCAACCTTTTATTTATAGTCTTTACAAGCGCTTTAAGCATACAGGTTCAGAGCCCCAAGCAAAGAACTACTCGTGTTTGCCATTTTTGTTTGAGTTTCCATTGGCGCGTTTTTTCATTTGACTTGACTTGCAGTTCAAAGGCACAAGGCTCGTATAGGATTGGAACTGGCACTGGGTAGGCAATTGGGGCGGTATATGATCCTGCCCCATTGGAGGTCAGCAGCGGCAAAGTGTTCTCCTTGGCCTGTCAAGTGGCCTGTGTGTATGTATATGTATCTGTGCGTATATCGTGCATGTCAAAGTGGGCTTTCAATAAGAAATTTTCTTCGGTTTTCTTTTTCTTTCTTTTTTTTTGGTCTTTTTGGTTGTAAAGAAAAATAAACCATTAAGTCGATAACTGTGCGATTAGCCAAGCTCTCATGTCGATAGGCTGTCTGCATGACTGGATAGATGGCAACCTGGCCCATCCAACTGACCTGCCTGTCAATATTCATTTATTAGTTGTCATTGTTGGCCTAAAACTTTGCCAACTAACTTGCCACTGATGGCTGAGACAGTTGGTCAAGCTCTTGAATCTGCCAAACGCCAAATACGCAAGTTTGCAACGCAGCCAAATGATTTATCTTTAAGTTTCCAGAAACACTGAGGGAACTCTATGCTGAAATCATGCATTTAAAGCATGATTTATGCGCAAATTATAAATATATCAAGTCGAACTAATCATGGATTTCGTAGTATTGTATGCAAAAGTAATCATAAAATCTACAGATATGTAAAACTATTGAATTGAGCTTAAGATATCCATAAATAAGCATAAATTATGCATTAATACTTATGAGATATGCTTTACTTGTGAGTTATTGTGCATAAATGTGCAAAAATTATGCATTTTTAATCAAAAATTGTACATACAATATCAGAAATTCTGCACAATTAAGCATAAAATATGCATTAATATAAAAAATAAGCTTTACTTATAAAATATTGTGCATAAATATGCAAAAATTATGCATTATTTATCATATATTGTGCATAAATAACAAAAATTATGCATAAGTTAGCATAATTTACATTTTTCTTACTATATATTCAATGCAGATGTGTTTTGATTAATTACAAAATACGTAATAACACATTTGAAAAGATCTGGAAAGCTAATTACTATAACTATATTCAAAAGTCTTCGTTTTTCTCTTCTAAAAGGACCGTTTATAATACTAAGTAGATCTCATTTCGAATGTCGAATCTAGAATCTATGTATAGTTAGCTTTATAAACAGTTGCGAATAATAAGAAATTGAACTTTTAAGATTTCAATGCTTCTAAACATAAAACTCAATCCAAAGTTACTAAATTATGTTAAAAGACTGCCTGCAACTGAATTTTCCCCCACATATTATACAGAGTCTTCCAAAGGACTCCACCCTGACATTAATTCAATTGCTGAGCAAAAAAAAGCTCTGAAAACAAATTGCAATACAAGACATTTTATGTGTTTTACAGATCGCCCAGCAATGGGCCAATATAAATGTTATAAAAATCACACACTGAGCTGTGACTGTAAAAAAATATTCCACATACGAAATTTTTGGTTGCCCAAACATGTATTACACTCAATTAGGCCAATCTCGAGGCAATATTTATGGCCACAAATAAGTTTATACATTTTACTGGTAGCATAAAACTATGTTGCCAAAAAATGTTAGCCATAAACTATGCGAACTTAAGCAACAGACGTGCCATAAAAATCGTAGCCTTATAGATGGGAGCCCGCATGCCAGAAACATATAAAAAAAGAAAACCCACAAGACACAAGAAAAAAGCTAGTATTACAAATTTGCTTTGTTTTTTTTTTGTTTTTTGTTGTACTTTTCAGCTGGTTATTCTTTGAAGTGTGCTTCACTTGGACAAACTGATTAATTGGCCCTTGAAGAGCGCCTTCGTCTTGTCTTTTGTTGCCTATCGCATTGTGTTTACCATAGAACCAAGTAGCAAAGAGACGACACGGAGTCCTGTCTGTGTCCTTTACTGTGCTTTGTGTGCTGCTCCTGTTGCTGGTCGTGGTCTTTTCCACTGATTGAGGCATGCAACCTCAACCTTAGAGCAAGCGACTAATCCAATAATACGCTTGCAATTCCTCTTAGCATACAATGTTACAATGTTGTCCTGTAAGTTTTCCTGGCGTTCCTTTTGCCGTTTACTTAAATGGTTTAAAGTTGAGTTGAACTTAATTTCATTTTGTGACTGTTTTTCAATTGATTGGTATCAAACAGCAACAGCAGACAATAAGCTTGTTCTGATTATTAAGAATCCTTGTGAATGTATAAAGAAATCAATTTGAAGGACTAAGCCCATAAGAAATGTACAACTACTTAGTGAGTCAGGCCTGTTTTGGATTCGAAATCAAACCAATCGTTCTGCATTCTTTCAACCTTACAAAAAAGTGCTGAAATTCGAAAACAGATCAGTGTTTTTCTTTTGGCTTTATAAAAGAAAGGCAAATGATTAATTTCATTTTAGATTAGTGCAAGCACTTTCCCTTTTATTTGTGCGCTGCTTTCTTTTTTTGACTTTTAAAAACATAATTTTATTGTAAACAATTGTCGACTCATGCAACATTAATAGAATTTTCCAAAGGGGCGTTGATAATTGTACAAAGGACCACTAATCTCTCTTTGCAGTACACAACAAGCTGCACAAGGCAAACTCGTAGTGATCCAGATCCAAAGAATGACCCACTGTAAATGGTATTTGGAGAAGCCACCACTCAACGCTGTTCACCCACTCATTAATATGGCTTAGGCAAATGCAAATGGGGCGTTGTGACAAATGACATGCAATTTTGTGGCACACAATAGAAGAGAACACAACAAAAATGCAATTAAAACGAACACCTCCGTCATGAAGTGTGAGTGTTGGAGTGTGGTGTGAGTGTAGTTGTGTGTGAGTATGACTATTAGAGCCGCAACCTACGCTCGAAGGGTTTTAAAAGGGACAAGGGACTGCGGTCAAAAAGAATGGCGCATTAAAAGGACTTACAAAACGGGCGCCAAAATATTCGCAGACAGCCACAAAAGCTGTGTTAGAAGCTACTACAATAGCAAGGTTTACTCCTATCGCCAGTCCCAGTAGCCTTACCCCTCTTCCAAATACCTTACCCATACCAGCTCCATTCGCATGTGAAGCACACAAAAAATATACGACTGTCCGAACGATGTAGCTGCAGTTTTTGGACGTTGGCGTCTCTTGGATTTTCATGTCGGTTTTAGCCACGCCCCAGACAAGGCGCCCGCAGTCCCACAGTGTGATAAATCCTGCTGAAAAACAACACAAATACCAAATACAAAATGCTATAAAAACATAAAAAACATGTTCAAACGTTGAAAATGAATGCTCCTGACTAAGCTATACTCTGTTTACAGTCTATTTGTGTTTTGAACATTGTCTTATTGATGGTTGAAAATGTTTAATTGGAATTGAAACATTTTAATTGGAATTGAAAATTTCCAAATATGTATTCACTTGAGCTTTATAGTAAAAAACAATCGATTAATCGATTTAATCGATTATTTTTAGGAAATGAGTACTCGACATCGACGCCATTTGAATTGCTGCGATTATCGATGTGACAGTTTTCGGCATATCGATTAATCGTGTTATTTTATATGTTCGATTTATCGATATATTTTGTACGATTAATCATAGCTTAATCGATCATCCAACTTAACGATTATTTCACAACTACTTACAACTCCATATAACAAATGCTATTGCACTAAACCAATGTACTCTTTTTGCTTTGCGAACAGAGTAGAATAAAGTCTGCGAATGTTGCTACGCAAGACTGACAAGCCGTAATCCTATTTACATAAATATATGCATAGCATATAAAAACATGCTTCATTTTATATGATTACTAAATTATATATTGAATAACAAAATGTATGCCAAGCTGAAATCTAATTTGAAGTTTCAAGCATAAACCAAAAATTTGAAATCAGCCTTAAAAAGTATGCAACAAGCATTTGGTATGTAAATACGCATAGCAAATGTTATGTTTACATCATTTTCTTAAAGTTATGTAAACACTTGAGCAATTAGTTAACAGCTGCCATTCAATTATTATTAAATTAAACATTTAATAGTTATTCTAATTGGTTTATAGAATGTGTTTAAATTTGTTCAATATATGCTGAAGGCATTCAATATGTGTTTTAATTTATCTAGATTAAGCATTTAAATAGTTTCATACACAATTAAACTTTGTTGACTTTTAGCTGCAATTGATGTTTGAACAACAATTTGTGGCAACTGTGGAGAGGCATACATTCCTTTGGGGCAGAAACAGGTCCTCGAATTGCCATTGTAATTGTTGCTGTCCATTCGACCGTCTATCAATATTTTTTTTTTTTTTTTTTGGGGGGGGTTTTGTTTTTGATTGTTTCCGCGTGAGCGACAAAACACGAATTGCAAATTTCAGCCACGCATCAATGATATCTCGTCATTGGAATTCAATTTGCATTGTCCATACGCCACGGTGTCCACCACATTGCCACAAGCTCACATTCCACGCTTTACGATTGAGGGGATGCGATGGTAGATGGCACTTGAAGTTCTACGTGTTTGGCAAAGTTGGGTGGGGGGGTTGTTTGAATATGGGGGATGTTACGAAGGCCATTTGGCTTTCGTCTTCTGGTCTGTTTGTGGTTCTGCCAGCGGCTAGGCTGGCGGCTTCTGGCTTTTAATTTCCGTCAACGGTTTGGCGAACAACATTTGCATATAGTAACTACGCGTACACAGATTTAATTTATATGCATTTAATAGTATGTTGCGTAATTAATTTAAATCACTTGGCAATTTACAATGTGCCATTTGCCTGATTATCATTAATATTACTATTATTATTATTATAATTATTATGATTTGCATTTAATTTTGTACATTACTCGATTCAAAGTACTTTTTATATCGCATGTCCTGTACAAAGAGCTAATTAAGATACCATGTTTTGACGGCTCATGCATATTTCAAATGAATTAAATATAATACAATGTTTAAATAATGCAAATAATTAGCGCATGGATTTGCATTTTTTATTACATATTCAATTGTTAATGCAGCGGAAATGGTAATCAAAGTTTGCCTAATGTGAAATAGAGCACTTCATAAATTTGTAACAAGTAATGCAAATAGTTTTGATTTAATTTATATTTTGGTTTTTGTAATCTGGTTTTATATGTATGTATGTATATTTCAAAAAAAAAAAATCTTAATTAATATACATCTGCATTCGATTTATCCCAAAAACTGTTTCCCAAAACCCCAATCTAAATTCATATAATTAAATATATTCATATATATTATCGCATATGTATATTTTTATGCAAATGCAGTTTATCTATTTTAATATTATGAATGGGTCACAATGTAAATATATATTAAGTAAAACTCATTAGCAAATATTTGAGCTTCAAAAGCAAACCTAACAACAATAACAATAACAACAACATAAGCCAAAAAATTCACTTAACACTCGGCCACAAAAGTTTTTGCGTGTTTTTTTGGGGTGATGAACACTGAAAATAGCCGCAAAGTGCAAAGGTTCTCAGGGAAACGAAGTTTGGCAAATCGTTTATAAATCGCTTTGTTGGCATTCAGCATTCAGATACAGATACAAGCTGCCTGTCCAGGTGCTGGCAACCGCAAAAGGACGATTGAAAGCTGCACAGGTGGAAATATAGCTAGATAGCTTAACGAGGGTTACAGCATGCCTCTATCTATACTATACTATATATATATATATATATATATATATGTATATGTATGGTCTGTCTATATATGTATGTATGTGGGCACATCCGGCAGAGTCAGGGCTGCAAATTTGCAACTGCCAACACAAACGAAATTGAAGCAAAAGGTTAATAATTTGCAATATCCGCTGCATGCAGCGCCACTTCCGGTTTCCGTTGTCCAGGCTAGCGCCAACCGCACAAAACAATGAGCCCAAAGACACACAACTAAGCCCGCTACTCCCTTCCCGCTGCAGTATCTGCCGACTTTGAACCAGCTTCGCTTTTCACACACACACAAATACACTTAAAAACATCGCAGATTTCTTGCCGAACCGCGCCAGCCTGTAATTGCAGCCTATTGTCTATTCCAAATGAGTGACTTTTGAGGTAGGTCTGAGGACGAATTGCTCGTCGTCTCTAAGACTCTGACTCTTGCTCTGTTTTTACCCGATTTTCCAATTTTCACGTTGCTCCGTCGGCATTTTGCTGCGGCGCCCAATGAAAAACCGACAAACTCAAGGATTTTTAACATAACATTTTGACATCTCAACATGTTTGAGAGAAACGCCGCTAGCATATGTTTGAGAGCGTGCGGTCGAACGCACATGGATAACATGTTGTGGAGCGTGTATGGATAACATGTTTGAGAGAGTAAGCTACTGTTAACTCATGTTGCAGGAGCGTCAATCAAAAAGGGGTAGAACTTTGTCAAAGTCTTAACAGTTACTAAACAGGGGTAGCACAAGTTCGTTGTTCGTGGTGAATATTGACTCATAAAAGGACATAAGTGTGCTTTAGCATACAGAATACTGGGTAAGTTTCTTGGATATTATCCTGTATTATACAATTATAAGAGCATACAGTAGCTTATAGTATATTAAATTTTTGTAGTAGCACACGTTTTTCCATTTGAATAGCTGTTATGGTAAGGTTCTTTGATAGCCTTCTTTAGCGTATGTTTTGTTGAATAATGTTATTTTTTTGTTTACATTCGTGCTTTAACAGAAATGCAACATGTTCGATATTTTAAAATATAAGCCTGTAAGATTGAATCACAAGAACTTTATTGTTGTCATTGTCACTTAAGTTTTAAAAATCCTACGGTAATTCTATACTTTACAGCCGTGGCGTAAATAGTGTTCCAAACCTGGTTTTTGGCTCAAAAATACATTCAAATTTAAAAACTCCATTGAAAGTTGTTTCGGTTAACTTTTATGCCTTATTAATTAAGAAAATATCATTTAAAGTTGTCCCTCATACGAAACGAAGCGCAAATCGTGTGATTTCAAGTTAACAGACACTTAACATTGGTGTGCTGCGTATGGGGGACAACTTTAAATGACATTTTCTATATTTTTTCTGCACTTTTTGAGATAAATATTTAATTTTTTTGGAATTTACTATTTACTATTTAGTTAGTAAAGTATTAAATTACGTTTAAATGTAACTTTTATTATAATTTTTAACTCTATTATATTTGAGGATGTAAGCACATTCTTCAAGTGCCTTTCTGATTGATCTATAGCCAATAAGTGAAAACAAAAATATGCAAAGCACCCTTCACCCTTCACTCTCATGAACCACAGCTGTGCCCATTTGCTTGGGTTGACTGCCTTTAGCATCAATGCACTTGCTTTAACAGATTGCTGTTAAAATGTGAAAATGTTTTTGATGCTTAAAGAGGGCTGCAACCGCAGCTGTTGCGGGTGAGTGAGGAGAGCAGGGAGTGGGGCTGTGGGTCTGGGTCTTGGCAAGCACAATATCAACACGGCTTTTGTTGTCCGGGGACATTGTCTGAGGCAGGCACAACAGCAACGCCAACAGTAACAACAACAATGCGGGCAACAAACAACAGCAACAACAGCAACAACAGCAACAACGACAACAACAGCAGCGGACAGCGTAAGCTCTAGCTTGCATGAGCACAGGTTTTGAGTGCGAGGCAGGGCAAGGGGGAGCAACTGAGGATGAGTGCTCAAAAGTAGGCTTCATTCTAACACTTAACATGTTAAAATTACATTCGCTGCTGTTATTTCTAGTTTGCTGTTGTTGCTGTTTTGTTGTTGCTTGTTTTGCACGTTAAATGTCAAGCAGAAAGAAAGTTGAGAGAAAGTCAATGACCGGCAAACGCTTACTTGAAAAAAAAAGAAAAAAACACACTGAAATGTAATAACAATAGCTAAAGTTTGTTTTGGAGTTGAATGAGCGCACTTAGTTATTGCACGAAGGGTTAGGGTTACTTTTTTTCCATGGTGTTGAGAACAAATTCAGTTGTTCCATAGGCACGTTGTTCACAACTTGTTGTTGTCCAAAACAATGAGAAATGCGAAATGCGAAATGAGCAATGCAAAATGAGATGAGTTACGTAGAGGACAAAATAAGCTATGATTAAATTAAGCATGTAAATTAAGTTTGTAATGTGATGCTGCACACGCACGTGCTTGTAAATATGTAAGTGTAATGTAAACATATATTTCTGATAGAGATAAGATAGGATAAGATAAGATGGTCTATTGCTTTAAAAACTAATTTCATATTTCGCTAACTAACATTTGGATTAAGAAGATTATATTTTATATATAGTATGTACATTGTACAATTAAAGTTTTAAAATAGTTTATTGTACTGTTTTGGTATCCACTCTTATCCAAAATGTATAATAAAGTTGTAAGGTTAATTTCTGAAAAAAAAAAGCGACCCAAACTTAATCAAATTGAAATGCAAAATCAATCTTAAGTTTCAAATACGACAAAAAAGTTATTCCGTATTGAAATCGGGTTAGTTTTGACAAAGTTATAAAGGTCCTGTTTTGAATATTTTAACAACACAAAAATGAAATGATAATCAGGACCGAACAACGACGTGTTAAACCAGCTTGTATATTTATTATAAATTAATTAAATTTTATAAAAATACTTTTGAAACTCTTTGTCTTCCAGTTTTGTGATATTTTCTTTATATTCAATTTTAACTAAACTCAATAAAATATTATTCGTAAGGTTCTCAGCTTTGCAATTGTATGTGTGTGTGTGTGTTTGCATATTGAAACTGTGATAAACTATATAAATTATTTATTTACTAAGTGCCATATGCAAATTCAAGCAAAAATAGAAGAAAAACAACAACAACAAAACCAAATCTCTTGTGAAAACGGCAGGTGTAGGTATGCGGACTACTAAAAGCGTGTAGTAAAAAAGAAGAAGACAATAACAACACAAGGGGGTGCAAATCAAGATACAGTTATATATACGCACACACACACACACACACATACATACACATAACATTTTACCGTTGCTCGTTTTCCAAGCCCATTCGCAGAAAGTCGAGGTTTGCCCACCTTTGCCGCTCGCATCGTCAAATCGCAGAGATCCAACCGCACTCAAAGAAATTATGCGAAAACAAAAATGCAGAACTTAAGCAAGGCTGGGGGAAGCTGGGGGTGCTGCGGAAAACAGTGAGAAGCTGGAGGAAGCTGCGGGAAGCTGGAGGAGTTTGGGGAAGCCCGGCAGCATGAAAACGAGAATAAAGTGTGGAAAATGGCAAACAAAGCAGAAACGGCAACAAAATGGCAATACACGCAATACACATACACACACACACACACACACACACACACACACACACACACACACACTCACACCCACACGCTCACACGCTAACTTGGTAAACATAAAAGCAACGCGGGCTGCCAAAGCGAGCGAATAAGCAAACAGCCTTAATAAAAATTTCATTTCCTTAATCAAATGCATTATCAAATTACAAAAACAACAGCAACAAACAACAATGTAGGCGTATATGGGCGTGGCGCAACATGATGTGCAGCCAACATAAATAAAAGTATTTCGGTTTAACCTCTACAACTCAAGCATTGTGGTTAACTTCTTTCAGAAAACAACTTCAATTGGAATTGAGAAACACAATCGTACACTTCAATTATAAAAAACACACTTTCAGTTTCTTTGCTTTTCAATACACTGCACGAAAAGACGTTGCCAAAAGAGCGCTAAGATCAATACTAAAAGGCAAAACAAAGAAGCATAAATTAAATTATATCAGATTCAGAAGCTAACAAAAGTCAGAGCTGTTCCCATTTACGTTTCCAATCAAAAATCAAAGACAAATTTAATTATTAAAAATTTTGATTTTGAGAAAAAGTTCTTGGAAATGGGAACAGCTTATGTCTGGAACACTTTGAAGATTTAAAGTTCCCTTAAAGTCCTACGATAGCACAACAAACACAATTTACTTAGAGCGATCGATAGAAACTGGCAACTTTATAATTATTATCAAACTTAACTTAGATAACAGTATAAAATTTGCTGAAATTGATATCACCTTTTTATCATATTTTCATACTTACAGTTCCCATGAGCGTTCCCATTGGAGCCATGTCCTGCAGACTAAAAACTTACTTATTTCGTTATAAACTGAAAAATCAATGATTGCATTTGCATTTTGTTAGATTTCTGCAGTGAATTTATGCCAACGTCTGGCTAAATTTGGTTGTTGTTGTGCTTTTTAGCTTGTTGCTCTTGTTGCCGGAAGGATGCAGGATGCAGGCGTAGAAGAAGGAGGCGCTGCAGTAAGCAGCACCACCCGATAGCCTCGTCATGGCAAAAGTGCTTTAGCATGGGTAGGAAATTAGAAATGGAAATTATAATCGTAATTCGTAATGTTGTTGTTTTTGTTGTTGTTGTTGTAGTTGTAGCTGCTGTCATGTAATTACACAAGAGCAACACAACAACCATAACACTTGTATTAAGCGCGTTGATTGCTGTTAATAATATTATACTTAACTTAGTTGGTTCCGCTCGCAGTTGGATTCTTATTGGGTCAATGCAAAACTGGAACCGTTGAAAATTTGGTTACTTTTCTGATGGGACTTATAGTGATAAGGACTAATACTCTAAAATTGTTGTGTTATATGGCGTATTTTCATTTCACAAATACTAATAACATTTATATTCTTGACTCTACGCTTTATTTTTCCAAGATTTCAGATGTTTTCAAAAGCAATGCCCAACAAAACTGTCCTAACGCTCGAATGTAAATATTTAAAATGTAGTATCGATTAGTCGATAAAAGTAATAACAAAACTGACGTATACTTGAAAGAAATGTCATTTGTTTATTGCTAGAGAGTTCGTCGTCTCATTGTCAACTTACTTCATAACTTTAACAAGTTTTGTTATATTGTAAAATCAGTTGCTTGCATAAATTGAAAAAGAATGGTAAGTTTCGAACTTTCACTTATAACTAGCGGTATTGTATAAAGTTTGATCGTACCACAGGCAGTCAGCAAACCATTGGCAGTCAAATTAAAACTACCTACGCGTGTGCAGCCGGAGGTGATGCCAGCGGCTGGAGAGACTGGAATCTATACGAATAAAATACATTATTTGAAAAAGTATCTGCTGGATGAGTTGCTGACAAAGAAGTTTGCCATGGACTTTATGGAGCCCGTGGATACGGCCGTACTGCAAGTGCCCAACTATTATTCCATTATAAAGAGTCCCATGGATGTGGGCACTATTATAAAGCGAGTGCAAAACCGATACTATCAATGTGTAAAGGATCTTATCTTTGACTTTAGATTGGTGATCAGCAATTGCTTTACTTTCAATCGGCCTGGGGATGTGGTATATCGCAACTGTCAGAAGCTGGAAAAGTTCTTTCAACGCATACTGAATAAAATGCCAAAGGGCGAGGAACGAACCAGCACCAAGGATCCACAAACGTCGGGCAAGCAGCAAAGTTTTGAAAAGGCATCCGAAACCTTACAACGACAGTGCCGGGAACAGCTGAAGATGCTGCAGGCTTCAATTACAAAGGAGGATGACGTTAGCATTTGCAAGTATTTCAATAACAAGTGCGAGCTATTGTCTCAAAAAGTGGATAAACATTGTTTCAAGACTATCGAGGAGTTTCACTTTGAAGTGAATGGCATCTTTAAGCATTTTGATAATCAAATCAAGCTCTTCTATGAAACCCATCATCAGGCATGCGAACACGAGTATCATCAACTATTCAACTATTGTCAACTGGAACATGATGCCAAACACGCTGTCGAAGATGACGAAAAAGGTGGTACACTAGATAAGCATGATATAACTGGCATTCTCTTTGCACTCCGACAGGCTGAATGCGGTGTAGAGCATTGCGACAAGGCATATTCCAAGGA
The DNA here is from genome assembly GCA_949708635.1 of Hirtodrosophila cameraria. Lineage (NCBI taxonomy): Eukaryota > Metazoa > Arthropoda > Insecta > Diptera > Drosophilidae > Hirtodrosophila > Hirtodrosophila cameraria. The sequence continues at coordinate 23,489,292 of OX453091.1, read as the reverse complement.
GAACGAAAGTGAGGCCAGGGAGAAGATCGATGCATTAAAAGCCAAAACTAATAAACTAAAGCTAAAACTAACTGGAGAACAACAGTGTGACGAAAAGGCTAATAACCAAAAGAACTGCTGTAATCAGCTGCAGCTTACACCACAAGAAGCCAATGAATCCAACACACATCCCTTTAAGAACCTACAGCAAGAGTTTTATAAAAATATGCAAAACTCCAATACACTTAACATGAACATGCCAACAACATCAACATTGCCAGCCAGCAATAAGGCTCTTAACGCTTCTTCTGCTGTGTCCTTATGGCAAATGGCAGCCAGCGATGCTGGTGAATCAAATGTGCTGCAGAAGTTGCAGTCACCACAGGATGCGACTTCTCAGCCCAGTTCACTGCTCTGGAGGGACTTGCAGTTAACCAGCAGCAGCGACCATAGCGATGACGACGAATCATCTTAGTAGTATTCCCATTTGAATATCCATTTTTAAACATAATCGTCAGAGAGTATGAAATAAATGTGAATAAAGAAACCTGAGTTTAAATTTCTTCGTTAAGTTCTTGTTTTTTGAGAAGAGGTGTAGAGCGGTTGCCTGCTTCGTTTCATATCTTTTAACTTAACGAAAAAACGTCAGAGAATCTAAAAACCAAATTCAAAGGTAAAGCCGAGCTGTTATCAATTTCATTTTTGCTACAATTGTTTATGCAGCAGTACCGGGGCCAATGACATCGGTAGTCAATATATGGAACACCTTTTTGAAGGGGGTTGCCTATTTCCGTGTATGGCACCAAAATGTAGGCAATGTGCGAACTTTGCCAATCGATAAAAGTCGCTCCATATGCAACTTCCGCAGCCTTCGAGGTCGAAGTTTCCAAATAGTTAGTCTGGCTATGTTTGTGTCTGTATGTGTAGATAAAGTTAAGCGATTGTGGATGGTAGATGAGCCACCCACCCATTCTACTCCTTCGTCCTGCTGCTTGGCAATGCAAATGAAAATGTTGGCAAACTCGGTTTTTTTTTTGCGTCATGCTTCCTTTTCTGCTGTGGCATCCAACGGCAAATTTAATTGCCTATTTTGTTGTGGAATACCTTTCGACTTAACCAGCTTTCTGCATATTTCTGTGCTTCTTTGTATCTGTTTTTGCCACCCACGATTAAAAGTCCAAGCCAAAAAAAAAAAAAAAAGAAAATGTAAGAGCAAAATGAAATGGAAATTGGCACTCATCGATTTGGCATTGGGCAAAGGCAACGAATTAAAAAATGAAAATAACCTACATAAGAAGTACTTCAATTTGAATTCGACATAACTTAAAGCTACGGTTCGTATTGGCTTTGGATTAGATTCAAGGCGGATTCTGCCTTATTGATTTAATTTGTATTTATTTTGGATACTCACCGTTTATTAATGTATTTGCCTTGCTAAGGATAAATTATACTAGCCTACAAAGTCTTTTTTGCAGATACGAAAGTTAAAGGAACTTCTTATACAACAGTTCTTAAGTTCACCAAAATCTCGCAAACGGATCTGTGAAAATAAACAAAGTTTCACTTGCTGTAGCTTAAGATAAGACCTAATTCAACTGAAACCTACTTCAGATAAAGTTGCAGCTCAAACTGCACACTCTTATACAAAATAATCCATGACTTCAAGTGTCCTGTATTTTTGGTACAAATTTCCCAATATAAGTTTATTTTTAAGTATCCCACTGTAGCTCTAAATAATTTCAGAATCAAAGTCTTCGAAGAATAGTTAAAATAAATATCCTTTTATACAGAATATTCCTTGTCCAAAATATAAGTACGTTTTTATATATCCCATTGTAGTTCTAAAGCAAAGTCTTCGAAAAGTCTTCGAATAATTTAGCTATAAATCCTCTTATACAGTTTATTCCTCGTCTAAAGTATAAGTTTGTTGTGAAATATCCCTTTATGAAGATCTAAATTATTTCTGACAGAAAAATCCCTTTATCATTTAATTGTATTGGTTCTAAAATATCCCAAAAAGCATTTAAGTAATTCTTTTTTTATTTGGGCCAAAAACGGTAATCAACTTAAAATATTGACGATTTGCATACGGTATTTTTTAGAATATATATACCAAATGCTAGCATAGAATGTGAGGAATCGACAATTGATGTGATTCGAGTATAAATTTTATATTTAGAGCCTTTAGATTCTAATTTTTTGAACTTACTTCGAAGGAAATTTTACATCTTATACCTAAGCTCTCCTTTAATTCCTTGATAACTTTCAATTTGACACCAAAAAACAAGTGTTTTTATGAGTGTCGCCATCTTGTGTGAATTTCTTTCAGTGTGGTGAGTAGGACGCCATCTTGTGTAAGTTTCATTTGGTGTGGTGAGTAGGACGCCATCTTGCGTAAGTTTCTTTTGTCGTGGTGAGTAGGAAGCCATCTTGCGTTTGAAATTATTCTTGTGGTGAGTAGGACGCCGTCTATGGAGAGCTTAATTTCGATAACAACAGGGTGACTATAGTTGAGAAAATAGTTAGGCCAACTCAAAAAGATATTAGTTAAAGTATTTTTATTACTTTCTATTTGGACAACATTTTGTAGACATAGAATGCTGATATATTTATTACAGTTCTTATAATTATAAGAATATTACATCATAATTTTATAGGTAACATTTTAATGTAGCTAAGTTAAACAATAAAAACCAGTTAAATGTTTTAGCTTAAAATAAGAACAAAGAACAAGGCCATCCACAGCATTTAGAAGAATATTTAGCCAACATATGTATAAGTATTTTATAAGTATATATGTACATACAAATATAGTAGTATATATTGATAGTAGTATCAATTTGTTACTATTTTGGAACGGACTTCTGTGTTGCTAGTTTTTAACGAAAAGTGTTTAATTTTTATTATAAAGTTCTATAAAAGCTAAGTGATATTCGCAATCATAGAACACTCATCACTTTCTATTCAATATGTCAATAATAAACTTAACACACTTCTTTGTAAATGATACTTGAACTTTTATCGCCCTTGAAAACAGTAGGCTGTAAAACGCTATTCCGCCATATTCTGTTCAATATTTACTCTAATTTATCTCACGTTTTTTTATAAAAATATTCACGCTCTGTTTACATAAGTAACCAACAATTTGTTTACTTCCTTCCAACATTAACCAATCTACATTAATCCTACATTATCCGTAGCCTAAATCCAATCTTTCACAAATACATACAAATCGATTTTTGTTTATCTAATTTGTTTTTATACACAAATCAACGAAATCAATGATCTACACTTGAATATCATAAAGTACTTAAGTTGGAGTTATCCATATTTATGCGTCTGCTAGTTCCACAATTTCACACAAATAGATTTGTTTGTTTTTTTATACATATCTTGAAATCAACAGATTTCAACTTGAATATCATAGCACTTGACTGGAGTATATGTTGACAGTATAGATTAAGTTTTAGTTAATATAAGTATTTGTTGTTAAGTTTGAGTTTTGATAGCTTTTTCAAAATACAGTACTAATCTATTTTCAACCATATTTTTTCGAGAATTGTGCTATACAAATGAGAGAATTAGATCTCTTATACAAGAAATTTCCTTGTGCTTTTTCTCTAAGTTCGTATTAAGACGATGATTTAACGTCATGACGTGGTTTCGTTAAGTTCTCGTACTCAGTCCGCATTTAGACGATGACGTTTTTTCGTTAAGTTATTGTTTGTTGTAAAAAGGTTTAGAGGGGTTGCTTGCTCTGCCTCACCTTCTTTACTACAAGCGAGAACTTAACGAAAAAACGTCTTAAGATTCGTATTCGTCTAAATGCGGGTTGGGTGTGCATTTAGACGATGCAATTCTGTCATGAACTTTTTTTGTTAAGGTCTTGCTTGTAGGAAAGAGGCGTAGCGGAGCAGGGAACACCTGTACAGCTCTTCCTAACAAACAATAACTTAACGAAAAAACACTTTGGATAAGGAGTGGATTCTGTTGAACCTTTTTCGTTAAGGTCTTGCTTGTAGGAAAGAGGTGCAGCGGAGCAGGGAACACCTATACAGCTCTTCCTAACAAACAATAATTTAACGAAAAAACACTTTGGATTGGGAGTGGATTCTGTCATGAATCTTTTTCGTTAAGGTCTTGTTTGTAGGAAAGCGGCGCAGCGGAGCAGGGAACACGTATACAGCTCTTCCTAACAAACAATAACTTAACGAAAAAACACTCTGGATTGGGAGTGGATTCTGTCATGAACCTTTTTCGTTAAGTTCTTGCTTGTAGGAAAGAGGTGCAGCGGAGCAGGGAACACCTATACAGCTCTTCCTAACAAACAATAATTTAACGAAAAAACACTTTGGATTGGGAGTGGATTCTGTCATGAATCTTTTTCGTTAAGGTCTTGTTTGTAGGAAAGCGGCGCAGCGGAGCAGGGAACACGTATACAGCTCTTCCTAACAAACAATAACTTAACGAAAAAACACTCTGGATTGGGAGTGGATTCTGTCATGAACCTTTTTCGTTAAGTTCTTGCTTGTAGGAAAGAGGCACAGCGGAGCAGGGAACACGTATACAGCTCTTCCTAACAAACAATAACTTAACGAAAAAACGCCTTCGTCTAAATGCGGATAAAGTGATTTAGCACAAAGCTTCTGATATTCAAAATTGTTTTTTTTTCAACTCTTTTCCTTAGATATTTTGATAGACTTCGAATCTAATCAAAGTACGCTTGACTTGATTTCTTAAAAAAAAAGTACTTTCTTGCCTAATAATCATTCGAACGATCCTTTCAATTTAGATATCCTGCATTAGAGCTTCGGGCGTTTGAGGATCTGTTGTACTGCCTCCCAGTTCGCCACTGATATCACCCACTGATGATGAAACTGCCGACAACATGGTGCTGACAGTCGCATTAACCACATCCGCGCTGGTGCTCGCAACTGTGCTGTAGAGTGCCAGTACCGTGGTGGTAATAACCGTGGCCAGGGCAGGCACAGCGCTGGTGGAGCTGCTCTCTGTGCTGCTAAAGCTCGCCATTGTGGTATTGAAGAGCAGCGGCGCCAATGTCGTGTTTGCAATCATAGTCACGCTGGTGGGAGGCAGCAGCGGTGGCACATGACCATGATAGTGATCCAGCATGGAGGTGGGCGTATATGGGTACATGGCACAAGGATTATCCGGCTGCGGTCCCAGCATGCTCTCGAAGACGTAGCCAATTAGCGAACCAGCCGTTAGGCCAACATTGTACGATAAGGTCATAATATTGCCGGTAACCTCCTTGAGTGTGCCGGGCACCTTTGCCGGCGCCAGCATCATGGGCAGACTGCCCGCCATCCCATTGGAAATACCTAGCGCAATGGTTAACATAAACGGCGCCGTCTCACCAGAAATAACTGGACGATGACGCGGCGCACAGCAGAGCAGAAACATTGGCACCAGCACAATTCGCAATCCGGATAAGAGTATAAGCTGACGGCGTGACCAGGGATATGGACTGGCAGCCAGCATCTTGCCAATCACATCCGATGTATTAAAGCAGAACATCAGCAGCACAGGCATCCAAGTGCGTAGCGAGCACGAGCTGACCTCCACCTCAATGCCAGGATATAGGGAGAGTGTGACACAATAAGCCAGTGCGATGCACACCATATACGGATAGATGACCTGAGCCACACGCCAGCGTGTCACGAATCCTTCGCGTATATCGCTCAGCTTGCTGGGACGGCAGCGTCGTGGTGTAATCACATGTTCCACCTTAAAAGCCACCGTTGTGGGCGTGGCTGGCTCATGGGGCGTGGCAGGTAGCTCGGAAAGCTGTCCAAGACCCTCAATAATGCTCTCGCCTGCCGTGGGATTAGATAGCTCATAGACGGGATTACTGAAGCTCAACGTATTGCCAGTATTGGCATTGGAGTGATGCGGTCCAGCTGTTGTTGTTGTAGTTGTGCCATCCATGGAGAGCACGCCGTATTTGGCGCTGCTGGTCGCTCCGTCAATCTCCTGCTGTTGAGAAGAAAATCATAAAAGGTTTAAGAATTTCTGGTCCCATTCTGAATCGGAATCCTTTCAGATTCTTCATCGTTTTTTTTTCCAAATTCAATCCCACGTCTATTTCTTATAACTTATAAATTATAATTTATACATTTTTCCAAGTATCTCCATAATCGTTTGTTTTTAATCCTTAATTTTAAACGAATTAAACAACATTGCTTCAAGCCTTTCTTTCTCGATTGTTTACAAGCTCCTTCCATCCTAATATTGGCAAGTCTTTCAAAATACAGCTTTACTCACCTCATCCGGTCGTAGAACAATCTTGGAGCACGCCTCCACATGAAAGCGAACAAAGGGTGAGTTGATCGTGGCCACGTGGAGTATATAGCTAAAGAGTATGTATAGCGTGGAGGTCAGAAAGAAGATGACCGTGGAGACGCGATCATTGTTGATGAGCAATTTGGTAACCACACGATTGGAAGACACCAGAAACCCGGCAATACTTTCCCCTGCCATCACCGCCTGGGTATACTGCTTGGGTAGCATCGAAGCGAATCCATAGAAACTGGACTGCTGCACCGTGCAACCAATGGCGGTTAAGGCAACAGCCGACATATTAACCACATATGCTGTATTTGTGGCAAACATATGCCAGGCCACCTCACAAATAGCAACAAAGATCAGTGTGGTCAAGGACATCAGATAGCCAAAGAGCACACGCGTCTGGAATGGAGCCAGTGAGAGCACAATGTTGTTGAATAAAACCGTCACGAACGCCACAAAAATATACGTCATGGACATGTCCAAAGCAACATGACGTCCTGGAAAGCGTCCCTGCCAATAGTCCGCAGCGATAATGAAACTAAAGGGAAGATATTACATTTTTATTAAAAGTTATATTAACTTTTTGTGAGCATTTGGATTATTTAAAGATTATTTAAATCATGATTTGTCGCCCGATTTTGATCAAATTTGTTCAGTATGACAAAAAACTAAAAGGGCGCAGAATAGGTAAGTTTGATTAAGATAGCTTGAGAAACAAATAAGTTTTTCAAACAAAAACTAGTTTTTCAAACGATTGTTCCTATGACAGCTTTAAGATATTTTGGCCCGATTTTGATGAAATTTTGTAAACTGCTTAAGTTAACGCTAAAACTCAGAATTGGTAAGTAAAGTCGATTTATCTTGAAACCCTAAATTTTCGACCAATCGTTCCTTTGATAGCTATATGTTATAGCAGTCCATATCGACTGCTTGCTGCAGAAAGTAGCATCTGTGCCAAGATATCTTTGAAACTGAATGACTAGTTCATATATAAACAAACGGACAGACATAGGGACAGACGAACATGGCAAGTTTAGCTAGGCTGTTAAAGGTGATCAAGAATTTATATGGTAGTATAGTAGAGACGTCCCTTTTAACACATTTCGTGACAAAATTATAACAAATAATCAAATTAGCAAGTAGTTTTCCGATTCACAGATAAACATGTTAACTGCACGATATATAGATTGTAGCATTAACACAATTACTCAAATGAATACAATCATATTATGCAGGTTCTCATTTCTAGTTAAAAGGACAATAAATTACTGCTCATTGCACATAGAAATGCTAATATGCGCATACTCTAAGCCATGTTCATCACATAACGTAGCACTCGTAATCAATCATTCCCATTCTGAAAGCCCCATTCTGAAAGCCCATTCTGAAAGCCATTCACAATGACCATTCTTCTTTTTCTAATTAGCATTTTCATTACTATTTGCACTCACCTATTGTAGGGTAAAACAAATCCAATGCCTGCGGCAAGTAATGCCAGATAGACGGCATGTCTGTGGTCCTTGGGGGCACGTGTATCGAACTCGGGACTATCTATGCTAGTTGTATGCCTCCTGCTGCTGCCCGGGCCCCGCCCGCTGCGACCCTCAAGCGGTTCATAGGTGCTTTCCTGTGCGCCCACGTCCATATTGTATGGTGCTGTTGTTGTTGTTCAGTTGGCTGCTATTGTTGTTGTTGCAATTGTTATAGATATTTTGTTGTCTTCAATTTATGCGTTTGATGACTTTTGCATAATTAATGCTTTGAAATCGACACCTGACTGCAGCAAAGGGAATTGTTTCAAAAACGTTTCGACATATAAAAAAAAAAGATTATACAGGGTGTTGTCTTTGGCTGCAAGAAAGCTATTTTTGTGGCATACAAATCGATAAACAACAGACGCAAGTTGTTGCTCGACTATATATACGACACGAATGTTTCGTTAACCGAATGCAAACATTGAATAAATAACAAACTGTATTCTTCAAATTAAAGCATTTCACTTTAATTGTTTTGTTTTGTTTAGTTTTATCCACACTTTAAAATTATAATCACTTTTTGTTGGCATTTTCTATTGTATTTTTTATATTTTGTGGCTAGCTTTATTAAAACATGCTGCAAGCACACACAAGACATGCTCAACTAAATTCCTATCTTTGTCCTTGCAGTTTTCTCACCACACATGCCGCTCACTGCGCATGCGGCATCTGTGGCGTATGATTGATTTTTCAATCAGACAGGTTAGACAGATTCATTTATAACTTTGATTTCGACGCCGGCCGGTTGACGATTTTTCTAAGCACTGTTTAATAGAATTCTTTTAATTTTTGCTAACATATAAAAGCAACTGAGTAAGGATGGTTTTACGCTACGAGCTCGCTCTTGGTCTTAGCCGTGGCCAGAAGACAAACAAAGTCAAGAATGTTAAATATACAGGTGACAAGAAGATGAAGGACCAGCGTGGCTGCCGTTTGAAGAATATTCAAAGTCGTCACATTCAATTCATGCGCGATCTGGTTCGCGAGGTGGTTGGACATGCGCCCTACGAGAAGCGGACCATGGAGCTGCTGAAGGTGTCCAAGGATAAGCGCGCACTCAAGTTCCTCAAGCGTCATCTAGGCACACACATTCGTGCTAAAAGGAAGCGCGAGGAGCTCTCCAACATTCTAATGCAGTTGAGAAAGGCTCAGACGCATGCCAAATAAACGCTGACAACAAAAACCAACAACAATAATTGCCAAATTCTATGTCCTTGAGTTAGATGCCACTTCTAATTCCGAAAGTGGAAACTACAGCAGACCGGCATACACACACATTTTTAAATCAAAGATTCGTTTATTTGATAGATACGTACATAAACATATATATATTCAATGTATTTAAAATATTTATATTCGTATTATATGCATATTACAATAAAGTTTCTTATAACTTTTTCATTTATATATCATATTTATGTAGTGTATATTAATATTGGATAACAATTATAAAATCAAAAGAAAACAAATATATATTTAACAGCAAGTGAAATCTTGTGACGACACACATAAACAAAACATAGAGTGTATAAAACATAATCTAAAAAATAAACAATTTTTTCCTATTACATTTTTCGATATTGTTTGAAAAAAGGACTTCGATCACAAATACATACATATTTTAATACAAAAAAAGGGAAAGAAATGAAACCATTGTCTCTATTCAGATTAAGGAAAGGCACTATTTGCTTAGACAATGTTGAAAATTTCTGCAATTCATAAACGATTCAAAAGCTTTACTATTCAAAATCTTGAGAACTAAAGAAAAAGGACAGACCTGAATAGAATGAAGCGGCTGAAAACTTGAAAATACTTTTTTGCGTGTTAATCTAATCGGAATGAGCCATTATAGTATTGGTCTATTATATGATTATTTTTAAAATGTTGACAAGCGGTTTTTAGTGTTGCTTCTTGGATGCATCATTGTAGCTGGGTGGCAAATTCTGTAAGATAAACTTGTTCAAATTAGATAGATAACTTTATATATAAACAACGAAAACGTACATTATATGAAGGCGGCATATCGCTGGAACCTGAAGCACCAGGTCCACCTTGGTTATAAGGCGTATTATAAGCGCTAGCCGCAGCCTCAGCTTCTTTGGAATCTGTGGAAGATAGCAAATCAATTAATTATATAGTTTTCAGATGCTTAGGCAATGAAGAGATTTTAGCCACTACAAACTACAAATGTCTTACAGTCCTTTTTATGGTAATATAATAGGTATTGGTATAAACCGCAGGGTTCTTGCAACTGGATAAAAATAATATTGCGTGCTGCTGTTTCCTGCAACTGCAAAGTTAGCATGAATATAAATAAAAGAAAGTTAGAAGTCGTTAAACAAGTTACTAACTAGAAACTAAAATTTTGGCGAAAACTGTTAGGCTCGGCTTTTGTTGAAAATTTTGATAAATGCATAAGTATATATCGATTATATAGAGCGGTATAGAATCTTACTTGTTTTGTATTGCTGTAAAGTGGTATTGCTTTGAAATTTGCATTTTACACTGTGGAGTAGGTAAAAATAAAAAAGGTTTTGTTTCAGATGCCAGATTTATAAAGTTAATTTTGGTTTAGTAACTTGTTGGATTTCGTTGAATAAATTAGGCACAACAAGATGAACAGGAATAACTACTAGAAATTATATACGATTATAAAAATTAGATACAAAATATATATTTTAAGCAACTCAAATTATCGACTTTTTAATTTATTTGGAAATTTTAATTGAAAACTAATCACAAGCTATTTCTACGTAAATTAAGAAGGTTTGGCTATTTTCATTAAATAATAAATAACGATTTTGTGTCAGTTGGATTCGAATTCGGTTCTTTTGCTTGATGTGCTTGCTTTGTTACTCTGTACAACAAATAAAGTGAATGATGTATTAAAAAGGTGATGCGACTTTGTTTAATACTCACTTCCTGGTGGCAGACTGAAGCCCATAAAGTTGACAGAGCTTGCACCACCCACGGCACCAGCGGCAAGACCAGCGGCTGGTGGTTGCTGTGGCGGAGCACTGCCCGGTGGACCATGTGGCTGCTGTTGTGGAGCACCAGCTGGATAACCATATGGCTGCTGTTGTGGAGCACCACCGGGATAACCGTTCGGTTGCTGTTGCGGAGCAGCACCTGGATAGCCACCCGGAGCACCACCTGGATAACCATTTGGTTGCTGTGGCTGTTGGAAACCGGGTTGCATGAAACCACCGGGCACATTTGGATTATAGCCGCCATAGGGTGCTGCCGGCGCGCCATAGCCTTGTGACGGTGGTCCGCCATAGGGTGGTCCTGGTGGACAGGCTGGTGCACAGGAGGCGTACGGTGGCGGCTGTGCATAGCCGCCAGCACCACCCCAACCTTGGGGATTATAGCCTGGTTGCTGTTGCGGCTGTTGATCTGGTGGTGCTGAAAAACCATACCAAGTGGGTTCAGTGGGCTGCGACTGCGGCTGTGGTGCTGGTTGATTGTTTGGTGGTGCTATGAAAGAGATTATAAAGATATGCCAATGTGCAATAGTGCAATAATTAGGAAAAGCGTGCGATTGTTGCGAATTTCATGCTCATTTTTAGGCCAATTTCAATTGAAAAACAGCGCAACAGCTGTACAAAAACAAAAGCCGAGTATTGGGCAGGGATAAATGCAAGCTTCGGGGATTCAACTTACTGATGCCGGGATACGGCGGCGGATTGTCGCTAATAAACACCGTGTTAGGTGCCGGACCGGTGAATGCATCATGTTGTGGCAGCCAGCCATAATAGCCCGGTGGTGGCTGATACGCCGGCGGTGGTGCCTCATGCCAGGCACCCGCTGGTGCATATGGCGGCGGATCATCGCCGGCTAAACCACCGCGATGGAAGTTGCCCTGCGCAGTTTTGGCGGCACGCAACAATGCCTGACCATACTCAATGGCACCGCCGGCTTTAAAGTATAACTTGAACTTGACCTCGCCCACATAGTTGCCATTGGGCTGGGCGCGCACCTTGCCCTTGATGTAGTTGGCACCAAAGACGGGCTGCTCGATTTCCACCTAAAAGACAAGACGTTAAATAGAGCTAGATTTGGAATAGTTAGAAGCACTTACATCCGATAAAGCCACAAAGGGTGCGCTAAACGATTGCATTACATCGCTGGGTTTCTTGCTATTGAAAATCATTCGATGTGACGTCAAATAAACGCGTCCTTGCTTCGAGCCTTTAAACAGTGGACTGTCCTGACCCGAGAACTCCATGGAAACGCTATCGCTATGCAGTAGAATGCTGTGAAATAAGGCAAGAGATTAGATTAAGCTTAGCGGGCTGTTTTAACTAGCTTATCGTAATAGCTAAATGCTGTTATGCATAGCAGCGGTTCGGTAATCACAAGTTATACTAAAACCTGCTCCGGATCAGTGCTTGCCAACTGTCGATAGCTAAATTGCTTACTAAAAATAGCTAACTTTAACATAGTTGACTATTGAAATTAGCTACAAATAGCTAACTTTACTTAAATGGAATATTGAAAATAGCTACAAAGTAGCTAACTAATCCAAATTTGACTGAGGTTGGAATGTTCTGAACTTACAGTTCTTATATCTATACTATTCCAAACCAAAATATATAAATAGCTTAAAACAGCTGATTAAATAAATAAGAAAAGTCAGACTTATAGGCATCTGCTAGATTCAATAGCTGCCCATTGTAGACTTTTAAAAATAGCTAGATCTGACGTGGAAATAGCTTAATTGGTAACACTGCTACGTACATATATAAGAAATGCGTTTTCTTTTCTTTTGCGATTCTAATCAACAATTAATAAGGCCCGTTAAATTGAAGTGACGTCAATTTGCAGCCCACAACAAATCATATTGGCATATCAAATATTTAATAGAAATTGAAATTGTTATTAAGAGATATACTTACTATTCGCCTGCATGTATGAGCACGCCATTATTGGCGTGTGCCGTATTTACCGACATGCCGAATAGTTTTTTCAAGAATTTCGACAAGAATTTGCACGATTTATAGTTAATTACGTTGCTACTATTTCGTTTTTGTGTTGTTTTCGTTCTAAACTTTCTCAATTTGACGACGACAGCTGATGAATCACGTTGAACAGTGTGTACACATGTGCTGCGATGTCGCACAGGAATGCCTAAAAAATACCACATACTTGATTAGTGCATTTTAAGTTACAGCGGCCCTGGGCAAAGCAAAAGACAAAAAGAAAAAAGACTAGCGCAGTTTTTAGACGGCACAGCCGTAGCAACAATTTTGTATAAAAAGACTTTATATAATTCTGTGCAATTGATTAAAAATCAACTAAAATGCTAACAAAAGCAATGCTAACACGCAACGAGTGAAATAAATAATATTTGTGCGACTTTGAACCCATATTAAAAATGGTATTTTTTATTTTGTATAGTTTATTGCGTTAAAGCTTCCGAATGGCGTTCAATTATGCAAATTTGGCCGATAATATGCGTAAGTTATAGTTTTGTAAATGCAAAGCGCTGTTAATGTGTGCAGTAGCTTGCTTTTTATATAGTCAAATATAGTTTTGCTAGATACACATTAAGCAAATGAAAAAATACCAAAATACCATAAATCACGTTACGCTTTGTGCGCTTAAACAGCGCGTCATACGCTTTGGTGTTTGGTTCGTTTACAATAACAGCTGATTTGTATTTGTTTTGTTGTTGTTGTTGTTGTTTACCGGGCAAACGTAACTCACCTGCTCTTTTACCTGTTTCTCTTTGCAGTGCCCGTTTTTGGCAACATGCCAAATGGCGTCAACTTGCCAAATCATCCCAATTTCATTAATCAATTGGCGGCTGCCATATCCGGGGGCGTTGCCACGCCTACAGCAACAAACAACAGCAACAGCAGCGCTGCCTCCGCGGCCCAAACAAACGCCACAACAACTAACAGAACAACATCCAACAAATTGAAGCCGCAAAATGCGCACGGCAGCGCTCCCATGGATTTGGAAAATGACAATGAACTGGATGCTGCGGATGATGCGAAACCGAATACCTGCACCACTGTGGCGCTGCCCGATCCGCAGCAGCTTTACTTAAATGGCTTGATGCATACGCCGCCCGGCTATATGTACTATCCAACAGCACAGACAACTGCTAACCCGCCGAGTGTCGCCACAACCTCAGCGGGCAATGCATCCAATGCTAATGCCCAAATGCTAATGGATCCCTCGGCCATGATGGCAGCTGCCATGCAACAAATGCAGCATAGCTATGCTGCAGCGGGCTATGTCGCCGCAGCAGCAGCTGCAGGCATGCCCACCGATGCGGCTGGTGCGGGCTTGGATGCCATGCTAGCAACAGGTAGAGACTCATCTGCCGAACATGTTTTGTATCGAAAGACATGTCTTTCCATTTTGAATTAATTAATAAGATTTAACTATTGCAGACGGTGCTGTTGCCACGGCCGGCATGAAGGAGGTAATCAAAACGAAAAGCTGCATCTTGTTTCCACCCAATCCCAATGCACCGCCGCCCACCATACGCGAAAGACCGCATGGCTGTCGCACTGTGTTTGTCGGCGGACTGCCGGAGAACATAACGGAGGAAGTAATACGCGAGATATTCGAATCATGCGGCGAAATCACAACATTGCGCATGTCCAAGAAGAACTTTTGTCATATACGCTATCGTCATGAGACGGCTATTGATAGGGCCATTTATCTATCCGGCTATCGGCTGCGCATCTCCAGTTTAAATGAGCCGCCCAACTTTGGGCGCCTGCATGTGGACTATGCCCAAGCGCGGGATGATCAGTATGACTTTGAGTGCAAGCAGCGACAGCTGCAGCGAGAGCAGCGTCATCGGGAACGCATGTCGTTGGATCGCATGCGTTCGCAATCACCGCCACCAATTCCACACTATACGGATCATGAGGCCACCACGGTGGCGGAGCATCTGCGCAATAACGATACATTTGTCAAGGCCATACAAACAATAGCCGCCTGGCTGGAACGCGGTGATTGCACCAAGCGCAATGCGAATGTCTTCTATTCCATGATGCAGAGCACACATGCGCATGTCCGGCGCCTCCATGCCGATAAGCAGCAGCTGGAAGAGGATTTGCGTAAGGCGCGTGAATGTTATCGCAAGCAGATGGGCACCATGTCCACGCAATGTAAGTGACAACATTTTGTAATCCTAGTTTGTAGTCTTAGCTGGGTTTAAGGTGCGCTCCCTTTGAAATTTTTCTGTTTTTGTTGCGCCCCTGGTTAGCGTTTAGCGTCTGTACCATGAACAATATATATATACAAGAAACACACACACGCTTACACACACACACATACACTTTCTAGCAATATAGTCATTGCGCTATCAAAAACCAAAACAAAAACAAAAGAATTCACTGTCGAAAATTTGCTCTCAAAGTACAAACACAAAATGCGAGGCGAAGGAGCAAAACGAGCAGCAGCCGCAGGTAAAAGTCCAGCCACAACAGCAGCGCTGCACTGTGACTAAAACTCGATGAACATGCGATCAAATCTTGACGACATATTTCTTTAATTATGTTTAATGTCGACTTAAAGCAAAAATATAAAAATGGTTTTAATATTTAAAGTTGTATTAATTTGAAATTATTATTATCAGCTCATTCAAAGATTCTTACGTAATCAGTTTTAATAGAATTGAATGCTTATATTTCGTGCAGTCTAGTCCAACAACAAACATATTTATAAACTTTATTATTATTATTAAATTTTACGTCTTTATCAGTGATGTCACAGAAACCTCTTCCAACCGATTTTCAATCAATTTTCAATTTTTAGCTATCACAGAAATGTCCAGAGATATTGACAATAGCTTGATACCATGAGTTTAAATTGTAGGAAAACAATATTGAAGAAAAACAATATGAAATACTAAGCTTAGGATGTATAAAGTTCCGTCTTAAAAAAAACTTATTATTTTGAATTGTGCATTTAAAAATACCTCAAATTTATACAGTAATATGAACTCAATTTGATCGCTATATCGGTTTTTGTATGCCACTGTGCAGCAACTCGTTTCTGTGTGTCTGACTGTACAGAACACATCTGAAGATATTACATGTGAATATATATATATAAATATGCATATGAATTAAGTGTAAGTCCAGGCCCAAAGGTTTGTAAACCAAGCAGAGATACATATAGTACTCGTATCAAATATAAAGTCAACGTAGCTCTCTATCTCTCTCTCTATCGGACCAGACACCAGCCCAACTTTCTGGCTGTCTGTAGAAAAAACAACTAACAACAACAACAACAACAAAAACCAACAACTAACTGCAATTGAAGTCTTAAAGTATTTACATAAATACAAGTACATAAGTATATGTAGGTAACAAACTGTTGTATGCTCTATTTATATATCAACCATATATATACAAGATAATATTAATAATCTGTTATGCGTTATGCGAGGGTCTCTCAAGTAGTTATATTCCACATATATAGTTTCTCACTGATTTTATTTCAATATGCAGATTAGTTTCAACAAAAAAAAAAGACCAAGAATCGAAAGCAAAAGAAAAAAAAAAAACAAAAAAAAAATATCTACCCTCTGTCCACCCTTAATATTATTATATATTATTGCATTATTGTTCAGTCACTCAGATTGAAAAAGTGTTCAATGCCGCTAGTCACAAGAAGGTTTGGGACCATTTCACCAAAGCCCAAAGAAAAAACATCGATCAATGGAAGAAATTAGCCACGGTACGTACAAATCTATTTAAAACAATAATAAACGACAAGTTCAACTGATGAAGTAATCGTATTAAAACACACAAACATAATGTAACATACTATCCAATTGTTGGCTTTTGTTATTGTTCCCTATTCTTTTATTGTTCAGTCAAGTATTGCTAGTCTAAAATTTGAATTAGTCTGTTTGTTGTTATCATCCATTACCATGTATCTGTCTGCATGTTAACTTCTCACTGCACCTAAAATTATAACATTCGTATATACATACATATATGCACCTGTATTTATCACATTGATTTCTAACTTGATATTCATTAATTTCTTAATATTTACATTGCCCATTACACCCTTGCAGAAAGTATAACGCATTAAAAGGAGACTTCTTCGACCCTATAACGTATATATATTCTTGTACAGCATCAACAGCCGATTCGAGCTAGGCTTGTTTGTCTGTTTCTATGCGAACTAATCTTTGTTTTATAGCTTCAAGAAACTTGGCACAGATGCTTCTGTACAAGTAGCAGAATCGGCCGAATCGGACCACCTTATCATATAGTTGCCATAAGAAATATCAGTTGATAATTCGACCAAAGTACCCAATTCTGTGATTTTGTTTCTCAAATTTCAAAACCCAAACTTACCATCTCTGCGTTTTAGAATGCTCTTGTCAAGCGGAGCAAATTTTATTGAAATCGGGCGACTATATCTAATAGCTTTCTTAAGAACAACCGTTCCAAAATTAAGTTTTTTTATGAACAACTTCGGCACGACGAAGATAACTTTTCTTTCTTGTTGTAATTAATTAGTTGTTTCTTTTAATAACACATTTGTATAGCTTCTAAACCCTCAATTTTTTAAATTATAATTTTTACACAACTCTCTTTGACTTCTTTCATTAATGTTTCTTCAACAAAATGCATATTTTTAATATTTGTATCACTATTGTCATTTTTGAATTGTCTAATCACTATTTGTATTTGAAAATTATAAATATTTTAAACTAATCTTTTATTTTTAATTTGAATATCATGAATATTTCGATTCATTATCCTTAATAAGATTGCTAAAAAGAAGAAGCTGTGCCAAAAAACAATATTTAAAACAAAATTTGTATAACTTGTATTCTAAAAACTTCTTTTGGCACAGTTTCCTTTTTCTTTACAGGCTTAGATGATATTTTAGAAACATTTTTGTATATTTTTTGTATAAACTTGGCATAACTGCTAATGAAAATACTTTCTCTCTATCGTTTAAAACTTTAAAGAAATTAACTAAGCATTTGCATAAATATTCAAATAGGCTTTAAATTTCTAATTCTACAATAACTAAACGTAACTTACAGACGAATGCCCAAAGAACTTGTATATTCCATTGTCAAAAATTAATTATTTTTCAAAAATGATTTGCAAGTTCTAAAGGCACTTAATGCGTTCGATTGGCTTTGCAATTTGAGTTCGTAAACATTAAAAACTAAAAATATATAATGATAAATCAAAGATGATTATTTTAATGGAACAAAAAAACAAACAAACAAAAAACAAAAACAAAAACCAAGCAAAATAAATGAAAATTACGAAAGCTTTTTAAAATGCGACGAGGTAAGTAAACGGATGAAAAACAGTACAAAGAGCCAAATGAGAATTTGATGTTGCATTTTCAATGTATACAAAAACAAAAATACAAATTTTATAATTAGTTTAAGCAGTGGTTTCTATAACAACAATAATTGATATTTATGCTGCTTTAAATGAAAATGATTTAACGACTATAAAACACTTTGGAATGCCATGCAGGAACTTCGAACTGTCCAAATCGACGATGATGAAATGGAAATCTCCGATGATGAGCGCGAGTACGAGAGACGCAGCAAACGCACTCGCTACGACAGCGATAGTCTAAAGGTGAGTTTTCCCAAATACTATATGTATTCCGATATATATCTATTGGCATACTTCATTTCTATCACAGGATGAGAATGACTCGCTGCGCTGTCAGCTGGAGGCAATACGCAATGAGATGGCCATAGAACGCAGCGACTGCGTGCAACGTGAGAAACAAATTAAGGTGCTGCAGGAGACCATACGCAACATGCAAACACAGCTGTTGCAAACGAAACTGCGCGAGCAAAAGGACACCAAGACAATTGAGCAGCTGGAGCGAAATTTGAAGGAGGCGGGCGTTAAGCAGCTGCTGCTGAAAACAAAAATCAAGGAGACTGCGGATAAGCTAAAAGACAGAGAAATCATTAGTACCAGTTACACATATGATTCCAATGCCGACTACAGCAGCGACTCGGGCAGCCGTAGTGTGGATGAGTTTAGGCCGACAGCGAAGAAGGCAACAGAACCGTTGGAAATAATCGATATTGATAAAGTGGATGACGATGTGCGCATTATTGAACATCAAAGTGGCGTCGTCGAAATCCATGAGATTGAGGACGATGAAAGACTGGAACCACTAGCAGGTGCAAATAAATATGTTGTGGTCGAACCAAAATTATTACCCATAGCGAAGGAAAGCCCTGAGTCGCCAAGTGTGGAAGCAGCTGCTGCAACAGTTGCAACTTCGCCCATTCAAGAGGTATGAATTGCATTTTAGGCTTAACTATTGATGTATAATTGTTAATGAGTTCTTCGATCGCCAGCGCTTACAGAGCAACTACAAGTCCCTGGAGTTTGCCGAGGCCAAGATTATAGCATTAACCTCCGCTTATCTGGTCTTGCATCCACATGGCGTAGAAATTGGTAGTATTGCCAGCTATCTGCGTGGCATGTTTCTCAAGTCTCTGGAGCTAAAGAGCAATGATGAACTCGTCAACATACTCACAAAATATAGAAATCTCTTCAAGTCTGAGCAGTCCAAGTGGAGCTTCTGCGGTTTTACCGATGATCCTTTGGATGCAAATGCAATCGAGGCATACTGAAAGCCAGGTGTTATGAAAACAACAAAAACAATTGAATGCTTTAATTAAGTTACGAATATTGTAAGAAATGAGCGCCAAGTTTGACATGTTTGCCAAGAATGTGTTAGCTGCAACCACAAAGTTAAATGAGACCAGTTTTCTAAGAGCATGTAATTTACACAGACACACACAAAACCAAACACACAGCAACTATGATATAAAAAAAAAACACTACTGTTTCAATTATTTAAACAATAACAATATAGATGTAAGCAAATTAAATACATATATACACAAATATATATTACATAAGT
This sequence comes from Hirtodrosophila cameraria, assembly GCA_949708635.1. NCBI lineage: Eukaryota > Metazoa > Arthropoda > Insecta > Diptera > Drosophilidae > Hirtodrosophila > Hirtodrosophila cameraria. The sequence continues at coordinate 23,469,553 of OX453091.1, read as the reverse complement.
AATGCATATGATGGAAAGACACCAAAACAAAATGTGGCAAAAATTGCTTTTAAAGTTATTACGAACCAATAAATTTACTTGATAGCGGAAGATTTGTTTAGATTAGGTTTTCCTAACATTTCTGAATAACAATTGACAATCCAATCGTCAATAAGTGGTACTAAACAATATTTCGAAAAAGAATGAGAAGCTCGATTGGAAATATATAGTTATCATATGTCTATTACTGTGTGTCTAAATAACAAAATGCAATTTTATAAAAAATTAAACAAAACAATTTGCAATAAAGTTATATGGAAACAGTTTTTTCTTTTATTAAGTTGTGCTTGTGTTTAAATCCTTGTTTCATTTTGATAATCCATTCATTCATTCCATTAAGTTTCGTAACTCTGATATTCGTTGTCAAAAACAAAGATATGATAACAAGCGTAACTAATTAAAGATAAAGATTATTCAATCCTTCCAGAATTCTCTATTAAGAATGCCAAAACCTTTGCGGTATGCGGCCCAATTTTTATTAAAATTTACGGATCTATCGATTCTACGCTGAATTACCATCCAGCCAAGACCAGCTATTTGACCATCGCAGAGCACGATAAATGGACTTGAGCCAGGGAGTACAATTTTCTTAATAACTGTGGAATAGTCAAATGAAACACAGCTTTAACTTCCTTTTATAGAATAGTTCTTAGAACTTCAATTTTAGGAGTATTATTTTCTTGCATAAATTAAAAAATTATAATTGCCATAATAGATTCTATCTGGTTTTTGTTTTCCTGAATCTGCGTAATAATATTTTCCGTTAGGATAACTATAATTTAAAGAATCGTCAACACTTAAACAGTTTGATTTATTTCTTAACGTACCATGAGATATAATTAATATGTGTACAAATCTCAAGGTTATGTAGTTGGATATGCATTTCCTTTTACCTGTTACAGACATGCAGTAAATTACCCTTTACCCATTTTCAATGGATACAGGGTGTAAAAAAAAAAAAATTTTTGAATATGGTGCCTCTATCAGGAAGCCTCTTCTTTAAATCAATTTTGGTTACAATCTATTTTTCATTACAATCATAATCTGTGTCGAATGTTGTTAACTTATGGTAATATTCACCTTTCATTCTGTCTCCTGCATAACCAATGTATTTACCCACGCTTTTCAGTCGGTACTTCTCAAATGCGTTGCAAGGTTAAAGTTTGTGAACGCAGCGTGAAGCATAGCACCGTTTAAATGCATTATCTAAACGTACAGCCCATGACTAATTGCAAACGATAAATATAACCCAATCCGATCCAGAATTCTCCAGTAAGGTTTCCAAAGTCATGGCGATATGGCTCCAAAGTTATTCGCTTCCAACCATCCTCCGCTGAATGACCAACCAGCCAGGACCAGATGTGTCAGCATCGCATAGGACCTCAAATGACGTTATATAAGGGAGGTGAATTCTGTAAATACCACTAACGAAGCCAAACGGAACACAGCTGTCTACTCTTTTCGCATTTGAAGCTTTATAGTCTTCTTTCAAAAACTGCTTTTTTTAGTTTGGATAAATGAACTTTGCATTCAGATGCCAGAGAGACTCCAACTGTGATCAGTTTAACTATGAACAGCACTTTGCACATTTTTCTAAAGTTTAACGTTGTTAAGTTAATGACCTTCTTGCAACTGATACTTGACTTAACTGCGTTTCAAAATCTGATTTGTGCTTGTGCTTGAATAGGGTATCAAAGTGTAACTGTAACAATATAAGGGCGTCAAAACGACATTGTAAATAAAATATTTAAAAAGTTTTTCGAAAAATTGAAAATGATGTGTATTTGTGTGTTTGTTTTCAAGGGGTTTTTGCAATATTTTTTGCCTGTACTGTTTTTCAGGAAGTTTATATAAAACCTCTACGACTTCTCATGTGTGTATTTTGTGTGTCTCCCATTAAGATTGTTTAAATCAACAACCAAGAAATTTGTTGAGTCCATAATTGCCACAGTTATAGATTAAATATAATTTTACATTTTTGTTGTATTTTATATATTTAAATTTTTGTATACTTCAAGCAGTTCAGCGGCTACGCAAGCAAGCAGTGCACTTAAACTGCAGCTTCCTCCTACTCCGTCTGTCCGTCCGTCTGTCCGTATGAACGCAGGTTTTTTCCACAGTTTTGAAGCTAGAGCAACCAAACTTGGTGTACATGTTGGTATATACCACAGGCAGACAAAGTGTCAAGATTTCCCCCCCCCCACCCCTTCCCCCACAAACCGCAAAAATCTATATCTTCTGCAGTTTTGGAGCTAGAGTCACCAAATTTGGCATGAAGACTACTGATGACATCCTCGACCGATCTGTAAAAAAAAAAAAAATGCCACGCGCTCTACCGCCCCTGCAAATGAGCAAAATCTGTATCTCCTACACCCTTATAGCTAGAAACCCCAAATTTTGCAGTATGAATACTTTTGATCTCATCGATAGTTTGGAAAAAAAAAAATTTGACACGCCCACCCCCGCCCCAGTAAACAGAAAACAGAGTATATCGCAGTCAGGTGAGCCTGACTGCAACGTTCTTACTTGTTTCTATTTGCGGCGGAGTGGGGAGGAATATTCACAATGTGGAATAAACTTAATCTGCGTATGGTATTCAGGAACCTGCATGCCAAGTTTGATTTCTCTAGCTGGTATAGTCTCTGGATCGACGCGTTGATACAGACGGACGGACAGACAGACGGACATGGCTAGATCGACTCGGCTGTTGTTGCTGATCAAGAATCTTCTCGATTTGTGCCCCTTCAACTCCATTCCCGCCTCCGCAAATCATTAAATTGCATGATTACAAAACTTTTTTATTCAAATCATCTTTTAGGACGTATAAGCATTGTCACCGATTTAAGGGAATACTTATCTATCCAATAAATTCCATCGTGATGTGCAATTATTTTGTTATAATACCTTCCATTAAGATTACTATAATTTAAAAGATCGTCAATACCTAAACACTTTGATTGAATTATAAACGTACCTAGTATGCTTAAGTTCATATTTATACCACCAGCCACCATGATGTCTAACCGCAGAATTTCCCTTTTTCCAATCGTCATTATCCTTGTCGTGTGTTGTAAACCGATGATTCACATGTTGACTCAATCTGTCTCCTGCATTACCAGAGTATTTGCCAACGGCGTTCAGAGGGTAGCTCTCATATTCGTTGCCAACGATAAAGTTATCATAATGAGCGTGATAAATTTTACCGTCTATTTTTTGTAACTCAATGTACAGCTTATGAGGTCTGTAATTGGTGAAGCGGTAAAGGGACTTCAATCCCATCCAGTATTCTCCTTCAAGTTGGCCAAAACCTTTGCTGTATGCTTCAAAATCTCGATAAAAGTCGATGGATCCATTGCTCCTCCGCTGAATAACCATCCAGCCAGGACCAGCTGTTTTAGAATCGCAGAAAACTGATGTAGGTTTTAGACCAGGAAGTACAACGTGCTCAACACCATGAGAGCGAATCCCAACACAGCTCTTTGGTTGATCTTTAGCATCACGACGTGATAGCCGTACTCTCAGCTTGTGCATTTTGGCTATACATCTAGAATTAAGAGAGTACACACTAACTATGCTCAGTATTACTACCAAGAGCACTTTGTACATTTTTTTCGACAATTTATTGTTGTTTAGTAAACGGTCTAGTTCCAACTGATACTTGACTTAACCGCATATAACTTGTACAAAAGCGTTAAATTTGATTTAATGTGTTTAGAACATGGCATCAAACTGTAACTGTAAAACTGAATTAAAATTTAGAACACGACAAATATTAGACCGTGATGATAGCTTAGCTCCTGAACGCCTACCGACCGTCTCAATGACCAACGCATGTATAAGGGATTCAAATTAAAAGGTGCATTTTGCGAATACAACTAGCGTAGCCATACGCAACGCAGCTGTCGTTTTTTTTTCTCTTATCGTATGTATCTGCTTCTATCAAAAGTTGTTTTTGAATAGTAGTTTGGATAGTTTAACTTTCCTCTCAGATCTCTGAGAGACTTCGACTGTCATCAGCATAACTATAAATAGCTGTTTGTACATTTTTTAAAATTTTATTGTGTTTAGTTAGTGTCCTTCTTGCAACTGAAAGTTAACGCGTTACCCATTTTTTAACAAAATTATAATAGCTATGCATACGGGAGAACATTCTGGAAAGTCTTAACTTTTTTTTTAATTTTATTTTTTTTTTTCACACTGATTATACACCAAAACGCAACGGATAAAAGGGCGAAAATATAACCTTTCATATCAATATTGTACGGTCTGCTGGTCACAGCTGTGGAAACGGCTGATTATTGCGACAAATTGGAAAAAATTATTCCAAGGGTTCCAAAAGTCAAAGGGCCACACCTGGAATTATATAGGAACAATAACAAATCTCTAAATTTCTAATCAAAGCAAGCAAGAATGCTCTAGTCGAGTGGGCCCAACTGCAAGACACAGGGTCTACCAACTATGAAAGTCACATCTTTGTATTCAGTTACACATATAATTGCATTAAGCAAGCAGTCCATGACTTGCACTTCAACATTGGTGGTACCTGTTATATACAAATGCTGTACATTACCCTTTACCCATTTTTAATGGATACAGGGTGAGAAAAAAAAAAAATGTGCAATACTGTGCCTCTATCAGGAAGCCTCTTCTTTAAATCAATTTTGGTTACAATCTATTTTTCATTACAATCGTTATCTTCGTCGAATATTGTTAACGTATGGTAATAATCACCTTTCATTCTGTCTCCTGCATAGCCAATGTATTTACCCACGTTTTTCAGTCGGTACTTCTCAAATGCGTTGCAAGGTTAAAGTTTGTGAACGCAGCGTGAAGCGTAGCACCGTTTAAATGCATTATCTAAACGTACAGCCCATGACTAATTGCAATCGATAAATATAACCCAATCCGATCCAGAATTCTCCAGTAAGGTTTCCAAAGTCATGGCGATATGGCTCCAAAGTTATTCGCTTCCAACCATCCTCCGCTGAATGACCAACCAGCCAGGACCAGATGTGTCAGCATCGCATAGGACCTCAAATGACGTTATATAAGGGAGGTGAATTCTGTAAATACCACTAACGAAGCCAAACGGAACACAGCTGTCTACTCTTTTCGCATTTGAAGCTTTATAGTCTTCTTTCAAAAACTGCTTTTTTTAGTTTGGATAAATGAACTTTGCATTCAGATGCCAGAGAGACTCCAACTGTGATCAGTTTAACTATGAACAGCACTTTGCACATTTTTCTAAAGTTTAACGTTGTTAAGTTAATGACCTTCTTGCAACTGATACTTGACTTAACTGCGTTTCAAAATCTGATTTGTGCTTGTGCTTGAATAGGGTATCAAAGTGTAACTGTAACAATATAAGGGCGTCAAAACGACATTGTAAATAAAATATTTAAAAAGTTTTACGAAAAATTGAAAATTTAGTGTATTTGTGTGTGTTTGTTTTCAAGGTGTTTTTTCAGTATTCTTTTTCCCCTGTACTACTTTTCAGGATGTTTATATAAAACCTCTACGACTTCTCATGTGTGTATTTTGTATATCTCCCATTAAGATTACTAAAATCAACAACCATGCAACCAATCGATCTCCAAATTTGTCATTATCCGCAATGAATGAATATGTGTTGGCATCTTGTCATGCGATCAAGATTCTCTAATCCGATTAAGAACTCTTCATACGATTGAAAGGAGCACAGCAGTTTCGTTCTCTTGAAGTCTTTGTATTTCATTAAGCTTATCAGAAATGGTCTTGAATTGCATTTTGCGAAATCACAAGATTTTAAGGTCCCTGCAGTTTATTTAAATTTATTGAAGCTCCCGATTCAAGCCTTTCCGTTTTGTCGTTTTGGTTAACAATTATAGACAACAAAATACAAACATTGCACTTTAGTTGCAATTTATTTACTTCTTTTGCGTTTACACATACAAGAGCGGAAAAATAAACTGAAATCATCATCGACTGTATTCTAATACAGATGTCAGTTTACAAATACAACTGTATAAAGTGTGCTGATAAGAACTTCAATGAGGCACACGACGTAGACGTCGCAGCTAGTGACGAATAAAAGGAATGAAACACATGCTTATTACGAATAAAGCTTACAATTACGTATAAAGCTTACGTTTCTTGCGTAAGCTCAATCGAAATATAAAGTCTACGTCCTTTGCCAAGGACAATGCCAAGCGCAAAGCCAAAGTAAAAACCTTGGCCAAAGCATCCCTTCATACACACATACACATACATATAAATATACACACAAACACACATTTGCACATGCTCTCTTGTGTCGTGGTGAAATAAACGCAACTCAAATTCCTGTAGCATCCCACATTTGACGTCAGAGATGTTTTTTTCTTGCAAATTCCCTGTCGTTATTCAATAAGTTAAGACCGAACATTGTGATTAAATACAAAATAAACAACGTTCAAAATAAAGCAGCGGACATTTCCCACTTTGACGCAGCATCTCTGCCTTTGTCTCTGCGCGCGTCGCTGCTGAGCACATTGGTTTACTGTTTTATAAAAAAAACAAGTAAGAATGCTCTAGGCGAGAGACTCCCTGGTCACAACTTGCATTTCAAACAGTTCAGCAGCAACGCAAGCAAGCAGCGCACTTAACTTGACCAGTCCCTGTCAAACTGTTGATTCTGCCTGCTAAAGCAAGGAGAAATGGATTATTCAAAAATTTTGGCATTTATTTTCCGACCCGGATGAAATTTACGTAGTTGATCAACATGGACAAAACATATATGTACATATTTGTACCAAAAAAAAACTGTACCTTAAAAATTGATATTGTGGAAGTTTTTTTTCGATTCGCAGGGGTACGGGGTGATGTTTGCGAAATTTGAAATAAACTTGATCTGAGTATGGTATGAAGGAACCAGCATGCCTAGTTTGGTGTCTTGATCTTGACACTTTGTCTGTATATGGTATGTATACATGTATACCTAGTTTGAATGCTTAAGCTTCAAAACTTCAAAACAGATGGACAGACAGACGGACGAACGGACATTACACAAAACCCAATATACTATTTTAAAAAAAAATTTAAAAAAGAGTATAAACAGTTGGGCATTACTTATACCCAATGATTCATTTATAATACACAGCCAAGTTTATTTTTCGATGAACAACTAAGTATACTCGCATCACTGTGCGCTGTCGCGTCGCAGCGTAAAATTCTGTCGAGCTACTTACCCAACAACGGAGGCCCGTCATATCAACGATATCAGTTGTTTTAGCGAATTCGTCGCGCGCAGTAACTAAAAACGAGCGACTAGCTGAAAGACCATAAACCAAAAACAAAAAACAAAAAGAGAAAGAGAAAAACAACAAAAATTTCTTCTTTCCATGTCCATGTCCAAAGTATTATTATAGATGTGATTGTGCTTGGTGTTCTCGCGTGGACCGTCTGTTTCTGTAAAACAAAAAACAAAAAAGCAAACTGTAATTTTGTCTGTCCCGTTTCGCAGTGTGTTCTTGATATTTTGGAATTTTGTTTTTATAATAATTACGCGCGCTTTCTTTGCAACGAAAGCTTAGCCAGCACTCCATCTCCAGAAAGGACAACTCAAGTTCAAACTTTTCAACTGGAAGCTGCGCGGCAGAGCCACAAAAAAAACGTCTTCGAGACCACAAAGAAGACGTGATTGTTGTTGTTGTTGCTGGGTAAGTTGATGCCGGTTACTGCACAGTTTGATGAGCATTGTAACAGTTTTTGCAGCGTATTCCTTTTCTGCGGAATAAGTGAAATGATTATAAATGTGAAAAATAATGGGGTTCAATAAACCATGTTTTTATTTTTTTGTAGTGTAATTAAAATAATATGTTTAACTGTTAAGATGTTATAAAATGAGAAAAATATTTTGAGATTGTTCTTTTTTCAAACCATTTTTAACACAGATATCTATGTAGCTACACTCAGAAAAAAAATCAAGGATGTTGTACTCAAATCAAGTACAAAGTTTGAAAAACAAAATTGTTAGAGTTCTAGCCTGATAATTTTCCGAGTGTAAACATGTATTTCATACAGTTAAGGGGAATAACTGTTAATAAGGCATATCTATTATAGTATATACAAAACTAAAATGCACTTGTTTAAATAAATTAATAATGGAAATGCCACACCATCTATATATAGCATGTATATACTTGTTCAAAACTGAGAACATTTGATTGGATGTACTGTTAACAACTAAAGATTCCATAAAGCAATATTTGTATAGTAATTTTTACTTAAAGTGAACCTCAAGGAAAGAAAATTCGATACGTATTTTTGAAGCTGGTTCTTTTAAGGCGAAATATCACTTTCAATGGTTTCGTCTTAAGCGAAAAGTACTGTAATTCCTAATCAGAATTCTGGCATATCACTTTAAGGTCCAAGTTGAGAACACTGCTGATTTCAGCATAAAATTTGTGAAACACTAAAACGTGCCAATGCAAAACAAATTTCATTTATGATTAAACTCTTTACTAACTTATATATATATATAATAAATGCTAAATGTTAATAATGTAACACGCATTTGTTGTCAAATTACCCAGTTGCTTTTCTAGGAAATACAGTCAGTATTTACCCGCACATAAAAAAAAATTAATTCAAATCATTTTGAAAAGAAGCTAAACTAAATCAAAACATTCACGTTTCTCAGCCTAAAATGCACAACAAAAAAAAATCCCCCAGTCTAGACTTAATTGTTTTTGCATGTAATTAAATTAAATGCTCGTCGGACAGATACTTTTTATTATGCTTAAATTTTTTTAAAAATATATTCTACTCTCTGATATTGAAAAACAATCACGTACTTTGAGTTTTTGTGTGCATGCTACAGAGTTTTGTGGTTTCGGATTTCGAATTTCGTTTTGTTATTACTCGATAAGGTTTATGATGGGTTTTTGTGTAATGCAATAATCAAGATAATACTGTTTTTAAATGATAACCCATTGTGGACAATGATTGAAACGTGTATATTAACCTGTAGAGAACTTCTTTCAGAAACAGGATGTAAGAATCGCAAGCTATTTTCAGGTCTGTTGACACATTTTAATTGTAATGTTTCAAAACAAGTCTGCCAATTAGTTGACAAACACTTTTTGTTCGAGTTTGCAACGCAATCAATCATTGAACAAAAGGCAGTTTTCATTTCCACACACATTAAACAAAAAGTAAAAAAAAAAAAAAATACAATAAAGAAAAGTTATCTTCGGCGTGCCAAAGATGCCCTTTCTATGACAGCTTTTAGATATAGTCGTCTGATTTTGATAAACATTTTTGAGCATAGCAAAAACATGCATATAACACAGATCAAGTGAATTTGGTTCAAATAGTTTGAGACAGCTGCAAGATATAATGGTACGATTTTGATGAAATTATTGGAATTGCTAAGTTCCGTCGAGTTTTCTTAAAAAACAATATTTTCGATCAATCGTTCCTATGTCAGTTGGTCCGATCTGGTCGATTCCGACATATGTACTATTACCAGCATTAGGAAACATCTATGCCAAGTTTCATCAAGATAACTTCAAAGCGAGAGTAGTTCTCAAAGAACACTTAGATAAATGGATAGATGAAAATGGCCAGTTTGATGTTAATATATGCTTTTTAAGGTGGAAGGTGTCTCCTTCAATCCGTAACACATTTCGTAACAAAACTATAATACTCTCTCCAAGTATATAATAAAAGCAAAATTAAATTAGAAAAGTGTGTCTGGGATGCACCCACACAATAAGGGTGTTATTATCATATAGGAAATATGAGAGAAATTTTCTAATGATATGCGATAATTTGCATGAGTGAAAAAATAACAAATTGCTAGAATTATAAGCAGGGGAAAATCTTAAATCATGTTAGGGCAAAATACGAGCATCACGTGCATACTATGCAAATGACAGGTGAGTGGCAATGGGTAGGGGGGCGTGGGCGTGGGCGTGGGCGTGGCCGTGACAGTTCAAACGTAACCAAATGACGTCAGGGAATTGGCACTTTTCACAGCCAATTTGTAAACAACTTGCACTTGCACTATACAAATACAGTTATTTCTATTTAGATGGCAATTAGCTGAAGTTTGATTAACTTTTAATCAATAAAACTAAGGCAAGAGCTAAAAAAAAACTAAAATAATTTATGAAATGTTGGCAATTACGCAGCTGTTTTATTTATAATTCTCAAAATCAAGTTCAAAAGTATATATATACACTTTTAGTGTTTGAATGATATAAAATATATATGCGTAACAAATAGTTCTATAACATATACATACATGATAAATTGTGGGCGTCTTTTACGCTTTCATTTTGAAAACTTTTTATATATAAACCATATATATATATATCTTTCTACTATACATAAAAGATCTGGACTCAACGTTTTTTGTCAACAGCTGAATGAAAAAAAGTTTGTTTTTTTTAACCCAAAAATAATTTTATTTAGAACTGTACTATATATACTTTATAAACAGGTTGTATTCCAAAAGTTTGTTTGTGTAGCTGTGTATTGCTTTTGCATTCAGTTATTTTAAGTATTTGTGTATTTCTTATTCGTTGTCTTTTTGTTATCAACAAAACGTAAACAACACTCGACGCAAATCGTATGATATTATTATTTATTTTTCAAAGTTGAACTGCAAGAAAGTCACGCTTCAAAGTTGTTTTTGGGTGCTCGCAATATCTTTTAGTTTTGATGTGTTTAATCTGCATAACATTAAGCTATCTTTACAGAACCAGTGTTATTAAAAACAATAAACATTTTTTGATATTATCATAATATAATTCTATGTTCAAGCATTTCAAACTGCGCAGTTTTTGGGTTTTTTTTTTCAAAAAGAAAAAGAAAAAGTAAAGCGGAAGTATGAATCAACTTTTAAGTGGAACTTAACATTAGCTTCGTTGACAAGTGCAAATCAAATTAAATCAGAATTACAGCAGCTCATTAAAAAAAAAACAAAAACTTAAGTTTACAGTTACAAGCCAACTATTGTTACAGTTTGAAGTGCCTTTAGCAGCATGTGCTTATATGTATGATGTGGAAATCGATTAATTTAATTGACATTATTGGCATTTTCATAAGTTAAAACACAATTATGGTTATAATACGATTTTTTCTATTAATATTTATTAATGATTATAAAATTATAAATAAATGAAATAACAGCAAAGTGTTTAACTTCATCTTAATTAACCTCAAAACCTTTGTTGTTCTTTAATTAAACTTCAGCGAACAAAGCAAAAAACAAATACAAAAAAAACAAAGAATATAACATTCATTTAGCTTTATTTTTACAACTGTTTCTGTTTTTGTAAAAAGTCAATTATAAGGTTGACAGCTTATAACGAACCGACTTATTACATATATATTTGCTATAAACTCGTTTCACGATTCCTTTTTTTGGGCTTCACTAATTGCAATTTATTTTGAAAAGATTTATTTTATATTGATGTACGTTAATGATATCTAAAGTCTTTTTGCACCTGTTGTTTGTGCCTTTAAATGTGCTAATTATTTTGTTGAAAGTCAGAATATGCTATGCAAATATTTAAAACAAAAATGTATTTAGACACTTTCAAAACTTGAAATGATGATCACTTCAATCGAATTTTGGTTTCCAAGTGACAGACTTATCAGTTGGATTAGCCTCGGACTTTAGCTGAACCTTGTATGTAGATTACAAAACTGGCAATAGTTAGGCAATCAAAATTCAACAGAACTATGTCTATATCAAGTAGGTACATCTGGTATAATATAATATGTCCAAACACCCTACACCATCATAGTTCAACTCATGAATGACAACAGTTTCAAAACACGCAATATGTCAACAATATTATCGCACAAATAGCTATGTGTAAAAACAATTATTATCATTTAAAGTCGTGTCAACAAGCGCGAATGAGTAATGATTAACGTCAAATTGTTCAGTTAAAAGTAAATCTTTTTAAATCATAAATTTTAAAATGTCAGTAGAGTGTTTTGATATTAGTAGCACATTCAAAGCTTACTCCTGGGTTCTACACAGATATACTAATTAAAACTTATAGACATTATATTGCACTAAATAATATGACAATTCCTAAAAAAATAAAAGTAAATAAGGCCTGTTCTGAATTCGTATTCCGTATTCGAAATTTGCGGAAACGGAATTGCTTGCTGTTCTAAAGTACTTTTTTGCCTGCGCAATGAAAAGTAATTGCCAGATTAGACAAGAAATTCAAAAAAATAAATTCTTAAACTCAATTTTCTTATATTCTTCATCATATTTGGAAAACAATTAGACAATTTATTTATTAGATTTCAGTCAAATAACATATATAATATTACTAGATGACAGCTAAATAGACTTTTTACTATGAAAACACGGTTTGGAGCTCGATTTCGAGCACGATTTCGAAAAAGAGAGTTTTTTCAAAAACGTGCAGAGCCCGCCACAAGCCTGAATATTGTAAAATATATATGTTTTGTAAAATATGTACATAAATAACCATTTTATTTACATGTTGCTCATAGATAAGATGGTTAAACAATAATTTATAACTTGATAAGAATCGAACTGACAATAATAATAACAAAACGATTAAGTGGTATTTATTTAATATATGCGATAGAGTAGGCAATTGTTAAAAAACAAGCAGTTAGCTTATTATTAAAAACAAAATAATGATTAAGCAAACAGTTAACTACTTATTAACAAAAAAACATAATGATTAAAAGTGCATTGTAACTATTTTAGAAAGTTGTGTAAAATTAAGTAACACTTACAACTCTACAAAAACTTATCAAGCTTAAGTATATAAATTCTGCACGTATATGTTTTATAATTGTGCCATTTATACGTAGAACTATTATATTATTAAACTGTCTACTTATCAGTTTAAAAGTGAGCGAAGCTAATAAAAGGCATGTGCTTGCATTTAGTATAAATTATAATGATTTAATTGGAAAAGCCTATTGGCTTATCAATAGCAGACTTTTTAATACAAGCTTAAATCTTATCAATTGCTTGTACTTTGTACAGAGACTTTCATACGTAGACCTTACAACATTTTCCAAGCAATGGGGGCACAGCACTGGCAAACGAGCATAAGGAAAATATGTATTACAAACAAAAAGTTCCCCAAGTACGAGTACTTCATTTTTATTATGATCCCGGCGACGGGCCTCTTGGCGTACTGATAATCCCCTGATCTTTTGTTGTCGTCGTCTGTTGTTGTCAATGTTGCCCAATGACAATGTGGTTCATCCAATTCTGCCCCTTGTCGCTGAGATTGACAATTGTGAGTGCATCTGTGTGAATGAGTCTAATCAACAAAGTGAATTGTTTTGGGGCTCGTTTCTGTATCGAGTACACAACAATTCAATTCAAAATACATATAGGCATTACATAGCTTTAATCAATTTGTTTTTGCAATTAAAACTCAGTACAATTTTTGAGTCAAGATATAAAAGTCTTTGAACCTGAATCAATTCAGTTAGGTTTTTTTTTAAATTTAGTACTTTTTATTTTTTTATATGAGTTCTCGGTTTAATGACTCGTCGAACACTGTTTCAAGATCGAAGCTATGATTGAGTCAAGTACAATAGGGGCCAGTTCGAAATGAACTTAAAACCACAGACCATTATAAAATGCAGTAAAGAAACTTAAGAATATATATAAATTATATATAATATTCACAATAAATGACCTAAATGCAATATCAATTACATTGCTTAAGGCCTAAGTACTTGTTTTTGTTTTTACTGTTTTTATAAAGTACTGCAAATGTGTGTAACAGACAGAAGGAGGCATTTCCGAGATCTCGGAGACTATAAGAGCTAGAGACACCAAACTTGGCATGTAGGTTCCTGTATACCGTACGCATATCAAGTTTATTTCAAATTTCGGATGCACCCCCCAGCACCCAAAAAACTCCCACAGCCACAATTTTAAAGATAAAGCTTTGATTTTTGGTACACATATATGTTGTATCAATGTTGATCAGTTGTGGAAATTTCAACACGATTGGATAAATAGCACCAAAGTTATAGAAGAATCTATTACGCCCGTCTCAGCTGGCAGCAACAACAGTTTGACAAGCAGTTTACGAGTTAAGTGCACTGCTTGCTTGAAATGCAAGTTGGGAGCAGGGAGTCTCGTAGTCGGGCACACTCGACTAGAGCATTCTTACTTGTTTTAGTTTAAAAAATGTTAACTTTTCTTTCTTATTTTTGTTTTTCAACCATTTGATATGCCCTGGCTGTTATCTTTAAAAAAAGTCTTGTCTCTTGTTGTACAATATAATACTATATCTCATCGTATGTATCATAAAGAATTCTTTTAATAAAACAAAAGTGCGCTCAATTGACACTAATAAATTCCCAGCTAGGTAGAAGATGCTACTCGTTAGCTATAGTATGTCGCATTATTGAAATATTTGTGTGTGTGTTTTTTTTTTTGTATGAATTTAATAAGGAAATTACTTGTTAACGCACGCGTAGAGCTTTTTTATATACATATGTGGGAGTGTACTATTGTAGCATTTGATTCAATGAAAGAATGCGAGTTATCAATCAAATTGAAGCGTATTTTTAGAGACAGGCATCAGCAATGCACTCAATAAACAATTTTTGTATATTACATACATATATAATATAAAAAAACGAATACAAACGCACCATATCTGTATAGTCTGATATCACACTAGGGTCATAAAGCGATTTGAAGGCGCATATAACACCAAATGATATAACATGATAAGGCACGTTAAGCAGCAATATGTCATGGCTACTCAATGCAGTATAGCATATACATATATATATGTATTCATGTATATACATATGTATGTAATACATATAGAGCCCAATGTTGGAGTGCTGATAACGCTGCAGTGTCGAATGTTTGGGCTATGCTGATAAGCACGGTTCGTCTTTGCTTGATTTTGTTCTTATTTTTGTCAAGTGCTTTAAAAACATATTTTCGTCAAGTGTTTAAACTTTAAAGACAACGAAAATCAATAAACTTTGAGATTTTGGGGCATATTGGGTTAAGATGTGATTTCTTTGCGCAATATGCAATCAGAAATTGAAAAAATGTTGGTGTAGAGATAACGTACAACTTTTACAACTAAAAAAGCAACAAAAATGTAAACACGAATTCAAATATTAGTTATGTACTTAATTAGCCGCTCGTTTTGTCAAAACATTGCAGGTTGGCATTGCTGCAATTGACAAGGGTCAGCGCTGCGTATACTTAATGTATGAGTAAGTGTTTAAGCTTTATTGTGGATGGCATCGAAATTGATTCAAAGTCGATTTGAGTTTACTTTTGCCATTAATTTGTGTTCATTTTGTTAAAAAAACAATTTCACAAACAACATACTAATACTAGAGACACCAAATAGGTTTTATACAAACTGAAATGAACTTGAAATTTACACAGCTGATCAACATTGAAACAACATATATGTGTACCAAAAATCAAAAAGCTTTATCTTTAAAATTGTGGCTGTGGGAGTTTTTTGCGATTTGCGGGGGTGCTGGGGGGTGCATCCGAAATTTGAAATAAACTTGATATGCGTACGGTATACAGGAACCTGCATGCCAAGTTTGGTGTCTCTAGCTCTTATAGTATCCGAGATCTGCGTGTTCATACGGACAGACGGACAGACAGACGGACATGGCTACTTTGTCTCGGCTTTTGATGCTGATCAAGAATATATACAGTTTATATAGTCGGAAATGCCTCCTTCTGCCTGTTACACACATTTGCAGTACTTTATAACTCCCTTTTTCCCATTTTTAATGGGAACAAGGAGTAAATAGAATGATTCTTTTACAGCTCTAAGTTATAAAATTGAACTAAGTAAACTGTTTTTGCATCAGTATGTGTGTGTGTATTCTCGAGTCAAACAGAATTCAGTTAATTCTAAAATAAAAACGAAACAAGTCGTGTCGAAAGGTCTATTCAAATTTAGAGAAAAACAAAGGTAACTACAACGAATCAAGTCTATATGGATGATGTATAGTGGCTAATCTCATCTTTAGCGCCTATCGTTTATACTATACATAGACTAATGAATCTTAATATTTATGCAGCTGTACAATTACAAACCGTTTAAATGCCCAATGAACTGTATGCTAGTATATACACTTGCCATGATTCTGCGTCTAGCGCTGACATTGGCGCGGTTTCTGCACAATGGACGTTTGAGATTGTTGTTCCTTGCGCTGATTGTGCTGCTTGTGGGTGGCATATTGCTCACATATGAACGGAAAACGGATGAGGCGCTTTGGTATATGCAACCAGCATTGGAAACGAGGGAAACAAATATGCGACTACCAAAAATGCTAGACGACGTGCTGCTTACGAATCCCACGCCCATACCAGGACGCAGTATATTTTTTGTTGAGACGAGTTGCCGAGGGTTACAACGTAAGCAGCAAAAACCCGGCCAAAGTCTAGACTTAATGTACAACATGTTGCAATTGACGGCGCGCCAGGCGTGCGCCATTGAATCAGCGGCATTACATAACCCGAATTATCAAGTATTCCTTCTGAAAGCCAGTCCCACCTATGGGTACGACGGCACCAGGGCACCACAGCAACCGCCGCTCATCGATGCCATATTAAGCTATAAAAATGTACAGTTGCGTCAATTGAATATTTGGCGCTATGCAAGCGGAACACCCATTGAGGTTTGGCTTAAAGATGGCCAGCTGTTCCGCTCAATCTATCTTGCCACGCATCTAGCGGACTTTCTGCGTTTTGTAACGCTGTATCGATATGGCGGCATCTATCTGGACTTGGATTTCGTGGTGCTGCGCAGCATGGAAGAGGTGCCGCCCAACTATGCGGGCGCCACGAGCAATTTGTCTTTGGGAAATGCTGCTATGAATCTAGGGCCCATTGGCTTTGGTCACGAGATTGCCGAGTCTTGTTTGCGAGACTTTCAGCAGAATTTCAATGGCAGCGCTTGGGGCAACAATGGACCTGGTGTTATCACACGCGTCATTAATAAGATTTGTGGCACAAATAACATTACAGAAATGCTGGAGAATAGAAAACGTTGTCATGGCTTCAATGTTTTCAATTGCAGTGCTTTTTATGCGGTGAGCTGGGGCAATTGGCGAAACTTATTTGATCCACAGCAGCTGGAGCAGGTGATGCAGCAAACGAACGACTCGTTTTTGGCGCATTTTTGGAACAGGGAATCCAAGGAGCTAACCATTAAGGTCGGCTCGGGCACTCCTTATGAGAAAATTGCGGAACAGCATTGTCCCCGAGCATATGCGGCAGCTGGTGAATATTTCTAGAGAATAATTCTAACAATGCTCGACATAGTTAGAATCCAGATACGTTACATTTGTATTATGTTTGTTATTCCGAATTCAACATTCATGTTGAAAAACACTAATTGTTTAAAAAAAAAACACCGTTCAATTGAATTTCAAATGTGGACAGGCAGTTTTTTAATAAATTATTAAAAATATGTAAGTTAACTTGAAATCTAACGAATAAATTAGCCTGTTTCTTTCTTAATAAAAAGAAGAAAAATATAAAAATATGGAATTCAGAACCTGTTAACTGGATTAGCTTATCGGATCGAATACTTGCAGCCACAATTTGACATGCATTTGTTTTCGTTCAATGTTTTAAGGGCACTGCACAAGCTGTTCTTAGCAAAGTTGCTCTCAAACTGTATGAAAGCTTGCTTAAAGAGCTTTTTATTCGACGTGCGCTTTTTGAACGTTACAAATTTGAAGGCTGCATTTAAAACTGAACGCAATGTATTAATGTTTTTTTATAAATTCAAAATAATATATTAAATTTTTGGCTAATTTCAATAATGTTTTCTTATTTGCAGAAACACTGGCATAACGTTAAAAAAGATTAACATTGAATTTTAAGCCGTAAGTAAATTTATATAAAAAGCTATCTCTTCTATCTAACTTTAGAGGAAAAATTGAACTTAAACCTAAAAGTAATGAAATTCTCGTACATAAATAAATATTTAAATGAGGTCATTTCGATAATTTCAAAATATTTTTGGCAGCAAAGTAAATTGTCTTGTTCTTGTCCGTTATTTCACATGAATTTCATTTCCATGCTCAGGGACACATCAGCCGATGCACGTGCGGATATACAGATACATTCACCCTACAGTCAGGCGTGGGCGGCATTATTGATTTTAAAGTAAGACGTTGAATTTATTACAAGTTCAAATGTAGGTCACACCAAATGAAATTGTGATAGTTCAGCAAAAGTTTCATACTATGTATATAAGACTATGCACTTGAACTACCTCAAATCGTATGATTTTTGTGTGGGAGGCAATAAAAACTAAAAAAGCTGCACTGAAATATTAGCTCAAAAGTTGAAATACCTATATACAGTTTGTTTTACGTGTGTGTGTGTAGGTGTGTGTGTGTGTGTGTTGAGGGGCACGTTCGCGTTTGCCGATTGGCCAAGCGTTTTGGGGCTTGGCTCTCGTGACGTCACGCGCACAGCCAACGTTTATATAAATATGTAAATGTATCTGTGAGATACATTTTGAATGACGCTGACGTTGGCGCTGACGTAGTCGCCGTCGTAGCACACGCGCCACTCGCTCGCACATTCAAATCCGAGACTTTTCATTGCCCTAATGAGCTTTTTACGTAACACTTGTGTTAAAAAGGCCATTTGGGGTCTAGAGTTTCGCCTTTTGCTCTGCGTTTTGCTCGTGCTGTGCTCCGTAATTAGTATACATGCAGAATACGACATTGCGTGCTCTAGCCATGGCCCATATATGTGTATGTATAGGCACAAATACAGCTACAGCTACACACTATATATGTATGTGTGTATGTGTGAGCATAGTACAATAGCAAAGTGCGGGTCAGCATGCTTTTAGGCGCTCTGTGCGCCTGGTTCAAGCGTGGAGCGTGCCAAATGTTTGGTTGTATTTCAGTCTCAACTTTTGCCACGCAACTTAGCCACCTGTACCAAAAGTTGATGCATGAAACAAGGGGTAGTATCTACCTTTAGTGTATATACCTTTACTATCATACATCAGCAGTAATTCACTTTCAGCTTAAGGAACTTTACTATGCTAACAGACTTAGTAGATACAAAAAGAAAGTCTTGTCAACAAATACATTAGTTTACGAAACTAATATAACATTAATGTTTTGTTCTGATAGCGCAAATCG
Organism: Hirtodrosophila cameraria; assembly: GCA_949708635.1. NCBI lineage: Eukaryota > Metazoa > Arthropoda > Insecta > Diptera > Drosophilidae > Hirtodrosophila > Hirtodrosophila cameraria. The sequence continues at coordinate 23,450,347 of OX453091.1, read as the reverse complement.
TAAGCTCAAACATTTTTGTCCAAAATAAACCCAAAGCAAATATATATACCCTTGTAGAAGGTAATATAATTTGTTGACGAAATTTATAACGCATTGAAGGGGACATCTCAGAAAAAAGGGTTTGTATAGTCGTAAGCCGTTTCAACAGCTGAGTCATGTCCGTCTGTACGTCTGTCTGTTTATATGCGTTTCTTAGAACTTTGTTCTTGATGAAACTTGGCATAGATGCGTTTTCTTTCTGCAGGTAGTACCTATAGTTGCATTGGCCAGATCGGACCACTTTAACATATAGGAAAGAAGGGAATAGGAATATGATATATTTAAAATTATCATTAAAAATGATGCTAGTTTCGATTGTTCCATACCGGATATACAAGTATCTTCCGCTTTCAATGCAGCTCATTTTTATTTTTATTTTTGTTTTAATTAAATGTTCTGTTAACTTGTTTTATTATTTTGGTGCTGGTTTTTCTATTTATGTGACATGCGTGCCTAATGTGCTCATTTCCAATACTGTCTGGCTTATTCATTGGCTTCCTGTACCCTGTAACAAGTTGTATATCGAGTATGCATGTAATAGAACTAAACAAAAAGATATTTAGATGTCTGAGATTAAACAAGTAAGTTTGTAGAGTTCTATAACATTATCTATTTACTTAGAACTGCAAGCAGAAACATTCTTTATAACTTTTAATAGAATATTTCATAATATAGATTCCAGAATGTGGGCGTTTTGCTCAGTTGTTGACTATTTTAGAAACATATGTACATTGTACATACATTCACACTTAAATACAACTACAGTACAGCAGTATTCATGGGGGATCTGTTAGGGCTATATTTTCATCTAGTATGTATGTATGTATGCATAAAGACAAACGTGATCCATTGAACGCATGCATCGGTGCGTAGAGAGAGAGAACGAGAGAGAGAGAGAAAGAGAGAGAGGAATTGCTTCAAGACTCAGACCGGAAAAGAATGAATGCCTTTATCGAAGAGTACAACGCGTACATAAAAGAAAATGCTCGTATTCATTTTCGTATCGTATGTAAACAAGTACCTGGAGATCTATAATATATATATACATATGTGCATATGGAAATGCAAGTGCGAGTTTATTTTCACTGCATCTATAATGAATATAATTTGAAATTTGAATTGCTTTTCTTTGTTGTGCGACAATTGCGTGTTTGCCAAAAGTGCAAATAAATGATGCATTAACTTGTTAATTGTTTAATTAAATGTTTATCAAATGCAAATAATAAAAAATACAAAATTGTTGTATAATTGTCAGCTGTAGTATAACTCAACTGCACTTGAATACAGTCAAATAGTTTATTAACCTGATAGTTTTCTTATTGGCAGAAATGATGTTAAGATGACATCTTAAGAATAAGATACAAAATTTCAATTGATATTATAAAAAGACAGTTGGCATATTTAAATTGATCAAGTTGACGTGTTTTAAATCACTTGTTGTAATTGATTTATGTATAGGCTTAATTGTACTCCTGCAACAAGAAAATGTCTTGAATTATATTGCTGAAGGCAGCAGAATCTTTTGAGAAGATGCCACAGAACTAGCACCATAATTGAGGTCAGGCTGGGACAGACATAACGGACTTCAAGCTTGAATTGAATGCAAAACTTAAATCCATTTGTATAGACTGCAATACTCGCTGATTGTTATTGTTGTTGTTGATGCAAAAATAAGAAAGCAATTTCAAGCAGAACGAAAAACGAAGAAAACAAATCAGAAGGCGCTTACAATTTCCAGTTTGTGCTGTCTCTGCCGCTGCGCTGCAAGTCAATAGCCTCCGCCGACTGCGTCAGTGGCCACCCCATGGTGGCAGCCGGGAGAGCGCGTCCGCCAGACCAGTCCATAGAGAGAGACAGCTAGCGAGATAGAGAGAGCATGCGTTCATATATCCAGCGAAGAGCCCGGCGCTGCTAGTTTTATGATTTGGCGCGTCATTTGCCAGCGAACAGTCGCTGCGTGCGGTTTAAAGATACACAGATACTTTTCAACGCTTGAGATACAAAACGCGCTCTCAACTAAAAGCAGTTTTGAACAGTTTTCTCAACATAATCCAATCAAGCGTTGTTTTCCTTCGTTTTTTTTGGACAGCAACATGTTTGTTGAGCACTGCGCATGCGCCTAAAAGTATTCTATGTGCTATGTGGGTGGGCGTTGTGTTAAAGGACAAACTGTCAAAGGACATTAAAACGCAGCCGTATTATTCAACAATTTTGGCATTGTGAAATACGCTGTGCAGCAGAAAACGACAAGAAAAAACGAAAAAAACTTCAAATTAAATAACTACAAAACGCGTTTTGAATACAAAACATATCTTTCAAAGTGATAATAATACACATCAGCAAAGTTAAATAATACACATCAGCAAAGTTAAATAATACACATCAAGCAACAACAAAAAAAAACGCGCTTTGCATTTTGTTAAGTGAAAGTATATTAAATTCGGCAATATGTCAACGGCATCATCCAACAATTCCAGCGGCGAAAAGCCCATTAAAAAACCAGATGCCAACAATGAGGAGAGCTCCCACCTGCTGGAGGCCAATGAGAATGGTGCCAAATATGGTTCCCGGCAAGCGGTAAAAATCATCAAAGTCAATGCCAATGACAACTCCAATGCAAATCTCAATGCCAATGCCAATGCCAATGCCAGTCCCCAAGTAAACAATCAAAAAATATACAAAAATATTCTAACTGGTGCTGGTACTAAAACTAATGCGTATATAAGTTTTTTTTTTTTATTTTTAATTTTATTTTATTTCCGTTTGACTGCAGCTGTGTATCTATAGCTGTATCTATAGCTGTATCTGTATCTATGCGTCGACTATGTTTGACCTTGGCAAAGAAAAAACATTAAACTCAACTCGATTTTTTGTTTGTTTTGCCAGCGCAAACTATCTATCAAATATTTACTTAGCAAAGTATCTTAAAGATACCATACAAATTGGAGCACACACAAATATGTAAAAGAGCATGTGGCAAGTATTTGTTGGAAAACTTGTGCATTCTTTCTTATAAATAGAAACTCATATTTCGTCGTTAGTTTGTAGAAACTACACAGAATTACTCTCTTTTATCTCATGGCTCAAACTGCTGCAAATTTCGATATAAAACACATTTTTATGTATACTCTATACAAATGTGTTCAAAAAGCACTCCACCTTACGAGTATAATTTGATATTAAACGTAGAAAAGAGTATCAAATGAATTAATCTATCTATTGTGTATTAATACTCTCTTCTATAGATTATAGCATTTTTCATAATTATTATTTACACTGCTAATGAATAACATGTTTTGATTCGTACACCCCCATTTTACCAACTCATTCGATAAAGCCTCTTATCATTTCAGCAGAATCGAGTTTGAAAATAGATTTATTTGTTTATTCATAATCTTGTTTGTCATATCTTTACCTGGTGAGCTTATCCAACATAAGCCATTATAATAATATAAATAGAAAGTATTTCAATGCTTATTAACAAACCAAATGTTCAGATTTTCAAAAACCGTTTTTTGATCTTGCAGTATTTAGTTAAAATTTGCTTTTAAAATGTTTTCTAATCAAATTTTCATGATAAAAGCTCTTCTAAATATTTAGGTCTTTTATAACTTAAGACAACTTGTCATTCCGAATAGTTTTTAGTTTTTTGTGAAACTGTTTTTGAATGAAACACAAATTATTCATTTTTTTTAAGAACAAGTTCTAATACTTTTCATTCCTTTGTCTGAAAATCGAAGCCTTATAAACCAAATTTCTGAGCTGATTATTCCGATTCGATCAGAATTGCACAAGCCTGATTATCAAGTTCTGCTTCTATATATAAAAAAGTATATTTAAAATTGTCTAAAATAACATATTAGTATTATTATATTTTCCGAATAATTTTTGGAAATCATTTTAAATTGAGATCAATTTAATGTTATAAAAAAACACCCTTTATATCTTGAGTACATGTAGTTTTTGGCATTTTCGAATGTCGCAACGCATTCTTTTCTTAAAAACATTCAGAAAATAATAACGGCATTTTTATGCATGATTGTTATGCATTCAATATTGGTAAATAAAATTTAATGATTATTATTGGATTATTCAGGTATGACAGGTAATGACAGAAGCGGGGCATAACTCAGCTATTTTTTGTACTAAAATTTCATTTGCGCTTTTAAGAAAAAAACCAGTTTGTGGCTTCGCACGACAGATAGATGGGAAGTCTTCTTTATAGATACGAGTAAATAGTATATAAGCAGAATGCAGTTTAAGTCATTTACATTAATTATTGCGTATGTGAATGGGTAGCAAGTGCTTCATTTAAATGACATTGAAACGAACTTGGACTTGGGCTACGTTGACAATGACATTCGGTCCTGGCCTCCAGCGGCTAAGAGCACTTTGGCAGGCGCGTAGGCGCCCAACAAGTTATTGAATCGGTTAACTGCCAACGTTAATCTAAATATAGTTAAGCACACAGCCAAAGCTAACACTTACAGTGACCACATAAACCAACACAGCACAGCTCAGCACGAATATCGATTTCAGCGCAGACTTACTGCCAACTTGAAGGTGCGTTCCGGCCAAGCAGTGGGCGTGGGCATGGGCATGGGCGTGTACGTGAACGTGGGCGTGGCATTGCCTCTTCTCAGTTACCACTTGGATAATAATGCAACTCTCGGCCAGCATTTGCCTTGTGCGGAAGTGAATATTGCGTTGCATAGACGTGGGCTTTGATTGCATATATGAACGAGTATGGGCTTGAAACTGTGATTGAGCCACATTCAGTGGGTGGCTGGAAAATGAGATAAAGTAAATGGCAAAAAGGAAAGGCAGCAAATGAAAGCAGTCCATAAAGATACCTTAAGTACTTAGCTATAAAGATATAAATGCATTTTTTAATGTGTGCATTAAATATGAAAGTTAAGATACAGCAACTTTATTATGGAAATGAAGAACAGCAAAGTTCAAATTATGTTTTCTTTAAAAATTCTTTAAATTCTTTAAATCTTTATGTGATGTAGCTATATGGAGACATTAGCTTTACAATTTAATTGACTCAATTAGATTTAATAGATAAAAGCTCTACTTCAAGTTTATGTCAAATTAACGTTAACAAATTGACAGTATTATGTGCATTTTGGGCTGTAATTATTTGAAGGCATCTATAAATATATGGCATATTGATTGGGTACACGATAACACTTGCTATAGAGATATATGTGTGACGTATTATAGAATAATTTATGGCCAAGAAGCGTGCCACGGCTAAGGCAGCCAGTTATTAATTAGTGCCGCTTCATTGGCCTAAAGCCCTTGAAATATATATATGTGTACCTTTAATATGCAGTATTTGTATATTTTTTAAAGCTTTTTATTAATTTCTTAGCACTTTAAAACAGTTTGCACAGTATAATCGATCAAATGTCAGTTATTTTTATAACGTGTTTGCAGTTAAGATTATATATAATCTTCTTTAGAATGTGTGCTTTTGACGGGTTTTAAACATAACATATTTAAGTTATTATCAAAAGCAACTAAAAGTGTTGAAAGAAAGCTTATCAGAAACTTATGTACTTCCTCTCAATATTTATGGATTAGCTGTGCAACTTATAAAAGTCTGATTAGAATATCTTGTTTCATTTATATTTAGTCGTAATTGCGCTAAATAAATCTAATCTTTGAAATTCCATTGTCCCATATTTGTGCTCTTGGGAGACTAATAAAAACTTATCAATGACGCACATAGTCATTTATGTTTAACAACTACAAATTTACTCCAAGTGTTATTTATTAAGTTAAATTGTATACAGGAAATCATCACTTGTATTTTATTAGTAAAATGCAGTTTATCAAAGCTATGAAAAGTTGATCATTTCAGTTAAATAATTAAGGTTAAGCTTAAGTTAAGGTTTAAGCGTCTTATTCTTATCAATAAGCGAGGCCCTTTAATACTCTACCCGTATTTTAGTTTCTGATTAGGCTAGTATATTTATATACCTTTTGGGTATGTCAAACTTTTGTGTGAACTTGCCAGGCGCATTATCGTATTGCCATAAAGCTTCTAATCGCTGGTTGGAGGTATTATCACCGCTTATACTATATAGTTTGGTGCGATTCCATAATTTTGATAATGCTGCATAGCAAATAGTTCAAGTTGTTTAGTCGAACGGGCCACATATCAAACTGTTAACGTCCAATAACTAAACGCGATTTTTGTTTGTTATTACAGGATCAGGAGAATCTACTTGGCAGGATGGTGCACGCATCCACCGAAAACAAGTCCAAGGTCTTTCCGCAATATGTTGCCGCCCTGGCAGCAGCTGGTGGCGCCCTAGCAGCCGGTACATTACTTGGTTGGACCTCACCGGCACAAACCAAGATCGTGACCAATGGCGAATGGTATAACTTTGATGTAACCAAAGAGGACTTCTCTTGGGTCAGCGCTTTCATGACCCTGGGTGCCGCCTGTGTTTGCATACCAATTGGTTTTCTCATCAATATCATTGGTCGCAAATACACAATGCTTTCCCTTGTGGCGCCCTTTGTCATCGGTTGGGCTCTGCTCATCTTTGCTCAGAATTTGCCCATGATGTATGTCGCACGCTTTATTCTGGGTATCGCTGGTGGTGCCTTCTGTGTGACAGCTCCTATGTACACCGGCGAGATTGCTCAAAAGGATATAAGAGGCACTCTGGGCAGCTTCTTTCAACTTATGATCACCATTGGCATACTGTTTGTATATGGACTTGGTGCTGGTCTAGATGTCTTGTGGATGAGCGTTGTCTGCGCGCTGATTCCAGTTGCTTTCGGTATTATCTTCTTCTTCATGCCGGAAACTCCTACATATTTGGTAAGTTCTAAGAAACTTTAATTAATATTGCGGGTAATTCAAAAGTTTAAAAATGCGTTTTCTGTTCAGGAAAACTTTGTTGAAAGTTGTCTTTACTTTTTTGCAAAAAAATAAACCAATTTAAAAGTCGTTAACAGTGCTGTAAACGATAACAGAGTGACAGAACCAACAGCCCTACTACTCTAACATTTTTTGACAATTTTTCAATATTTTATGAATTTGAAGCATAATGTATGAATAAGAAAATTTCACGATCTAATTTTGATTTTTGTCTAAAAACCTAAAACTCTCCTCTTTACACTTCAATTTCGCTGTTTGTGGGCGCATGTCTTTCGGCACGTTGGTTTTGGCGAAGAATAAAGGGTGAAAAAATGTGTAGAAAATGTAAATTAAATTTTCTTAATAAAATTATGCAAATAAAGTCAAGCTCTGCTGCCTTTAATCGCATTCTTAAATTTTTTCGAATTTTTTTAGTGTTTTTGAAACATAGCCAACGAACAATCATCATTGTGGGCATATACATATACTACATACTTTAAAAATTGTAATCTTTAATGTCAAAAGACTTTTGTTAACAACTTTGATTCCCACTTAACAGGTTTCGAAAAATCGCACACAAGCCGCTATTAACTCAATTCACTGGTTGCGTGGCAAGGAATACGATCATGGTCCTGAAATGGAGGAACTTTATCATACTGATCGCGAGATACGTGAAAACAAAGTGAATGTCCTGGCAGCTCTGGCCCGCCCCGTTACAATGAAGGCATTGGGTATTAGCTTGGGTTTGATGTTCTTTCAACAATTTAGCGGTATTAATGCAATCATTTTCTACTCGGAAGACATCTTTGAGGTGAGTTTTTGGTTTCTAAATATCAATATTTAATATTAATTTGACTGTTTTGCAGAGTGCAAATACTGGCATCAGTCCAAGCTTGTCAACCGTGCTAATTGGTGTTATGCAAGTGGTGGCCACCTTTGTCTCCGCTTTGGTAGTGGATAAACTGGGACGCCGCATTCTGCTGCTCGCATCAGGATCTATCATGGCGCTGTCGACAATTGCCATTGGTGTGTACTTCTACTTGAAGGATGGCGGAAATCCTGTTGCTGCTAATCTCGGCTGGCTGCCCGTGTCCAGTTTGTGCATCTTCATGATCATGTTTTCGATTGGCTATGGTCCGGTGCCTTGGCTGATGATGGGCGAGCTGTTTGCCACCGATATTAAGGGCTTTGCCGGCTCCATTGCGGGCACAACCAACTGGGTGTTGGCCTTTGTCATTACAAAAACCTTTCCAAATCTGACTGAAGCCTTGCATAGTCATGGAACCTTCTGGTTATTCGCTGGTTTTACCATCGTTGGCGTCGTCTTCGTCTTCTTTGCTGTGCCCGAAACAAAGGGCAAGAGCCTGAACGAGATCCAGCAGGAGCTGGGTGGCAAAAGGAATGTAACTACTTTGGAGCCAGTGGCTGGTGCTCAGAAAAAGTAAACAATGTTGAGCTTTGTTAAGTTGCATGCTTTATACATTTTACTTTTATGTTAAGTGCAAGTCAAGTTCCGTATTCAATTAATATGAATTTTGTTAAAATACAATTTAATATCTGAATATAGTTATGTTGACACAACAAGAGATAGAGAAAGTTGATTAGAAGAAAGGATAAAAAGTAATCAAAAGTACTAAGAATGAAGACTGAAGGTCAAGTGCATAATAGACAGATATGTTTGGGATCAGCCACACACACACACCACACACACACACACACACACACACACTCACACCACCATCGAAATTTGTGCTTTTTGCGGCCATAGGAAAAGACAATATAAACTAACAGTAAATATATGCATACATACATACATATAAACACACACACACTATAAAGATTACTCATTCTATATTATTGTAATAATCCAGGAATTTGATGAGAATTTATTTTGTATACTATGTATTTACTTATATGTATGTACATATGTATATTCGAAACATTCAGTTTTTTAAGTAAGCATTTTAGCCTGTTTAATTTTTAAGCCACGCATTTTGCCAACATATTTATTTACTAAAACTAACAACATTTTATATAATTTGAAAACAATTTAAAAAAAGGAAACAACATATTAAATGGCGATCGCTGCTTATTCGTAGCTCAACAATTAAAACGTTATATGTCATCGTTAAAAATAATCTGCATCAATTTTGAAAATATTTATGTAAATTATATGTATACACGATGCAGACAAAAACTTAGTGAGAGATATATTAAATATATATATGTATGTTGTAAATAAGTGTCTAATGTAGTTTTTAATATCATATCGATCGCGATGAAAATCAACATCACTTTTAATTTGAATCCATTGTTACATCACATATCTCTCTAACTTGTTCATCGATTTCATTCTTGTCCTAATTTACATCTAGTGAATTTGAGGAAGAAAATTTTGAAATCAGCTGAAAAGTTTTTTCAGAGTTCTGAATAAAATAAAAACATTTCTATTTAAGTTTTATTTATAACTTCAAATTCAAATTTAATGTATTATTGAATATTTCATTACAGGGCGAACCGAACCCTGTCTTTCAAATTCAACTAAATTTTGAATCTAGTTATTTGATCTTCTTTTCTTTCATGGTTGCAAAATCAACTCATTCTGCAGCTTGCTTTTGACTTGAACGTTCTTATTATTATATTTATAATCCAATTTGGATTAAATTTCTAAGTTTCTGGAGCAGTTATATTCAAAATTAACTAGCTCTTTCTATGTTTTTTGACATTGCATACGAATTTCCTATCTTTATATAAATTTAATGAATTTTTTATCATTATCCCGATCAAATGTCTAAAATTTCTTCATGTGGTTGCGCTTGCGTTAGTAAGTGATCTTTTTCTAGCCCAATAAAAATCTTTCCTTTAATAGAATCAATTCAGTTCAATTACGGTTAAAATTTTCAATTTTCAAATAGTGATTGTCTTAATTCTATTATTTTGAGTTGGATGGAATCTCCATAATCATATCGGCAACCTCCTGGGATATATTTTTTTTCGTAAACGTCGTGTAAAATACGTCAGCGTGGAGTACACCGAGAAAATCCTGATACGAAGCTTTGTTCAAGTCTTGTCCTTGGTCCTTCAACTTCTTTATTTCCTTTAGATTCCTTGTTGCATCAAAGAAATAATCCTCTTCGCATGCAGGTTTCTTTCTTTCATACAACGAAGCGTGGCTTGCTTGAGAACTGGTAATATCTTTTGAAGGAACAATTTCTTTTCCCACAGAAGTTCTATTATCTCGAGAGGTGACATTTGTTGCACAACTGCATCGTTTAGTGAAGTGTTGTCCACTATCGTCTGATTCTGAATCCGCATATTTTCTTGAATATTCAACTCCTGGTATATATCTTGAGTTTCCGATTCGATCACTATCGTCGGTTCCCGAATCAGACGATCTTCTACTATAACACAATTTTCGCTTGGCTCCAATACAGGAAGTGCCAGCTGTGGAGTCGAGTCTCGAATTCGCTTTGACATTTTCTTCATCAGAATACCCGTACGAACGGGCTTCGCCCATGTTTAGCCATGATTATGATTGGACTTGGACTTCTGAAATCCATCTATTCTCTGTTGGATAACGGTCCATCCAGAAATTGTGACTGGGAATTTTGAATGACTTTATTCCATGAACTTGAGTTTAATACGTTTCTGAAGTTTTTCCATCGATTCTCTGTTGAATTACAGTCCATCCTGAACCTGTCACAGTAAATTGTGAATGTCTTAATTCTATTATTTTGAGTTTTTTACTCATTTCTCAAGTTTACATTTCCATCTATCCTTTGCTGGATCACTGTCCATCCAGGACCTGTCTGAGGACGATCTTAAAGGTAATTGTGAATGGTTTTATCCTTTTATTTTGAGTTTGATACATTTTGGAAGTTCTTTCATCTATTCTTTGTTGGATCACTGTCCATCCAGAGCCTGTCACATGGAATTATTAATGGTTTTAGTCATTTAACTTGAATGGTTCCAATTGTGAGGTTAAAACTTCCATCCAAGCGTTTCAGGATAACTGTCCATTCAGAATCTGTTCTCTGACAGGATCTCGCAAGAAATTGTGAATGACTTTATTCCATTTACTTGAGTTTGAAACATTTCTGAAATTCTTTTATCTATTCTTTGTTGGATTACAGTACATCCAGAACTCGAGTGAAATTAACACTTCCATCTATGCGCTGCTGGATAACTGTCCACCCTGAACCTGTCAGAGGAGGATCTCACAGGGAATTGAGTTTCTTACATTTCAGAATAGTTTGTAAATGCGAAAGTTAATTCATCCGTATTGTTTAACTTGTTTACTTGTCGGATTTGATCTGGCAACCATTTCTTCAATTTCTTCTTATATGATTTAAATATTTTGCTTTAAATTTGAAAGTAAAGTTCAAAATGTTGAAAGGTATAAGAACAGTCTAGAGTACTCTTTGAGACATTAGCATTGGTCAAGTTCTTATTTCTCTAAGAGTTGTTTATGAAACATACTAAAATGTTTACATCATTTCTTCATCATCAGCTTCGAAAATTATAAGCAGAATCATTTTACCTGATTTCTACCTAGCATACAAAAATATAAATCATAAATAGTGTAAATTCACATTTTCATTTATTAACATTTTATGTTATTATTTTGTATTTATAAATGTAATAAATATAGTTCATTTTTTAAATATATAACATACTTGCAATTATGCAATATGCTAATTATGTACAATTTTAATTTTAATATATTTAATTTTTTAATTACAATTTATGTGTGTATAATTATAAAGGCTACCAATAAATTATTACAAATTATTCAAAATATTGTTCAACGCGTTCAACTTCATTAATAATAGCTACTTAGAAAGCAATCAACATAATTAATTATTTAATATTACAATCTCATAAACGATCAAAGTGCTTCTCTGATTCGAAATTAATGATGCGCAATAAACCATGCTCAGCACCCAAGGCTACCCAGGTGCGTGCCGGAGCATTCCAATTCCAGCGCACGGAATTGAGGCGCATCATGTTCCTTAGGTCGAAGCTTTGCATTCGTTTGGGGTTTAGATAAGTAGATTTTTTTTCATTGGGCATATTTGTCAGTGGCTTAAGGAGCAGGCCATAGTCTTGCTTAAACTGATCAGGCTCAATTGATTTGGGCTCCGCAGCGCCGCTTAGATAACATGCCTCTGTTGCACATACAGAACGTATATCCGTTGTTTTTTTCTTGTTCAGTGTTTCCATATTGAGTTGATTTGATTGTGTAAAGGCCACATCGCCGTTGTCGGTGACGGTGACCATCGCCAGCTGTTCAGCGTTTAAGTGCACGGCACGTGGACTGGTAAGCAACGACTCCACTGTACCATGGCCAAAGTAGATGGCCGAAGGATTGAATGCTACCATGCGCGTAACTTCTGAAAAAGAAATCATAAAATAAATATCATAGCTTTGTTAAGTCAAAGATTTGTTTAACTTACGAGACTTGTATAACGCGGTACAACCAATGACCAACGATTCCCACAATGAAGGCCAAGTCACGCAGCCCAAGTACAAATTGTATATTGTATCGCCCGTAATTGGCAATGGCAGCGATAAGTTGGCTATATCATAGACCCACAATTTACGCACCGTGGCGCCAATTGCAAGCCAACGTGCTCCATTCGAGTCATAGTGCAGCTCCAAATCTGCAGCAAAGATAAAAGGCGCAATTTGTATTTGTACAAATGAAAATGTTTTCTATGATATAAACTTACTGCGTATGGTTCGCTCGCCAAAGTAAAAGTAATTAGCAGGTAAAATATGTCGTTGATTGTGACGCTCAATAGAATTGAGACCCTCTTCATCCGCAATGTCCCAAAAGGCAACGTGACCGCTTGCATAGCCAGTCACCAGTAAACTGTGTCCAGAGCTCTAAATTTAAAAAATGTGGGTTAAGAACACAATTTGTAAAAAGATTCAGAAGTAGAACACTTACCTCAGACCAGCAGATTTTCGTGCACGGATCCTGTACAGGATTATCTATATCTAAGCTGAGTGTTATGAGCGCTTGCAATACAATAACTATACGCTCCTCTGCCTTGTCAGTCTGAACCTGCAGAGGCAGCGCATAAATAACCGCACTCTTTGAGCTGCCCACAGCTAGCAGAGCCAAGCGATTAGAAGCCTCATCGTAACCGCCGCTGGGCATAAATGCCAGAGTATGCACAGGTCCCTGGGGCACAGATATGGCATAATGTAGACGCGTCTGTAATGGCCAAGCGTTCTTATCAACAGCTGGCGGCAATTTGCACTCGAGCAGCAGCAGCAATGCATCGTCCTGTTTGTCTTTACAAAGCCGGGTAAACTTAAGCATGTCGCTGCGCTGTGAACACAGCAGATACTGTGTTTTTACACTTGAGGGCAAAGGAACCCAAGCCAGCTCCTTGATAGGTTGACCCAGATAACATACATGCTCAACTGCAACAAGCAAGCAATTTGTTTAGATTTTATGATTTATGATTTCTAACGCAACAAGCTTACATTTTTTATTAAAACCTTCAAGTGGCGCCAGCTGCAGCCAGGCCTTGTCATCTACCTTATCATAGGCATATCGCATGGAACTCGACTCCTTGGAGGGCAATAGTTTATTGGCATCAGCAGGTAATAGTTGCTCAAAGCGTGGCAATAGTTGTGCATACAACATGCTATTTGTATAGTTGACTTTCATGCTAGATAAATAAACATATAATGAATTTAATACAGCCAAATTAAAGAACTTTCTGTTCTATACTTACAAATATTTCAAACGCTCTCTCACAATATCAAACCCTCTCATACGTCCGTATACTGCAAGAACAATTTCAATTAACAAAATAATTTATAAACTTTCAAATTTGCATAACTTACAAGGTTTGCAATTGCCCAAAGAGGGTATTCTACCGAGTGTTGTGTTCTTTTTAGTTTTCTTTCTAGATGATTTTGAGGATGATGGCTCATCATCTTCGGTTTTTGCAGCATCCTCATTGGAGTCGACACCTTCTGATTCGTATTCCTCCGATGATTCATTATCAGCGCCCATTTCGTAATCAGATGAATCACCTTCAAAATCTTTGGTATTGCACAACTCATCGCCATCCTGTTTCTTCAGCTGTGCTGCAATCTTGCCCAGCTTGGTTTCGGCTCTGCAAGTAAATGAAGGTTTAGATTCCAAATTGGAGAGCATAGTTTTATATAATTACTTCAATGTAGACTTTCGCTTGGCGCGACCCGCATTACTAAAAACAATTTCGCTTGTTTCCTCCTCAACAGCTGTCTTCTCTGCGCATTCTTCATCCTTTTCCGACTGCTGAATGCGCTTGGCGCAGGTGCGATAATGCGCCGGATAGGATAACTGTGTGTACGTTTTTTTACAAGCCTCACACTCCACTCGCAGCTTGACGCCACAACCCTCCAAATGTAACATGACGCCCAAACCGGAGCCCAGCTTACGATCGCACAGACGACAGCTCAAACGTCTGCTGCCATTGCCTGCTTTCAGATAGGCAATCATATGGTTTATTAAAGTAGCGCGCGTTAGAAACTGCAAAAAGAGAGTTTAACATTTAATATAGATTTATATGCAAGCTTTAACTGTGCTACTCACCGCCGGCACTTGATCGATGGGCCAGCCAATGCCATAGTGTTCACCCAGATGCGTCTGCCAATTGGTCTTGCTGCAACGCACCAGACACAAGCCACACTGCAGTGCACCCTCGCCACGACCCTCCTCGCGCAGCTCCTCGTCGCTGTCCAACTGCTCCCGCTTGCGTATGAGCAGCAGCCGCAAATTGAAACCACTTATTGGTGGCCAATTGTTTGAATCTAGAGCTGCTGCGTCTTGGACTGCATTCCCTGCAGTCTGCGTATGCTGAGCATTGTCTTCTGTTTTCAATTTCTTTGCCATGATTTCTGGCACTTTGAATGGCCGACCACGTCGCTTAGGCGTCTGTGTAAACAAAAGATCAGGTGTGGATATAGCAGGTGTGTATGAGCCAGCTAAGGGTGTACTGCTGGATGGAGCAGCTGCGGATGAACTGCTGGCTGCAGCTGCTAAGGGTGTACTGCTGGTTGGAGCAGCTGCGGATGAACTGTTGGTTGCAGCAGCTAATGGCGTGGATGCGGCAACTGTGGATGTGAATTCAACAGCTACGGTTGTGGATTCAACAGCTGCAGCTGTGCTTTTGCTTTTGCGGCAACGTCGTGCTGGCGGCTTTATCTCTGCATCTGTTTCTGCGGCTGTTGCAAGTTTTGGTGTGGCACTACGGGATTTCCGTGTGCGTTTAGGTTTACTCAATGGCGTGTCCTCATTTACGCTGGTCACATCCTGCTGTGCTGTTGTTGTTGATAGGTTCATTTGGGTTTCCTCGTCTTTTGCTTTTGATTTGGTTTGACGTTTCGCTTTGGGTTTTGTCAGCGCTAAATCAGTTTGCACTTCAACAACTTGTTGCTCTGTCTGAATCAAGGCAGGATCTTCCATTTGGTTGTCCTTTGTAGTTGCTGCAGCTGTTGTGTTTAGCTCATTAGGCTTAGGTATTTCGGTTGCTTTTATAATACTCTTACGAGACTGACGACCTTTTCTTTTCTTGACAACTGGCTGCTCCGGCACTAAACTTTCAGATAGGGTTGCAATCAAATCTGGCTCAGTTTCCATTTTTGCTTGCGCTGTTTCTACCATTTTTTCTATTTCAATATCATCTTTTTTCTTTGAGCTACAACGACGAGAACGTTTTCGCTTGTTTTGTGTTTCTGGCTGTGTGTG
Source organism: Hirtodrosophila cameraria (assembly GCA_949708635.1). Classification (NCBI taxonomy): domain Eukaryota; kingdom Metazoa; phylum Arthropoda; class Insecta; order Diptera; family Drosophilidae; genus Hirtodrosophila; species Hirtodrosophila cameraria. The sequence goes on along the minus strand of OX453091.1, from coordinate 23,434,670 downwards.
TTCTGAGCTTACTTTGGCAACTTCAAGCTGGGTTACAACCTCACTTAGCATGTTTAGATTACTTGACGCAACTTCAGGAACATTGGGAACTACATGCTGATCAAGCTTGTCCTTATTACCAATCGTTTCAGTCTTTGGTTTCTTGGCATCTAGCTGCGGCTCTTCCTCCGTTTCATCATAGTCGGGTGTGGCATCATCACTTATATCCGTTACACTAGTCTTCAATTGACTTAGTGGTCTACTACTTGACGATGGCTCATCATCGAAGCCATGAAACATGACGTCATCGTCATCACTTGTGCTGGATGTCGATATACGATGATTACCATTTGTTTTATTCTCCGCTAGCAGCGCTCTTTTTCTTGGATGCACTGCTTCTGTTTGCTTTGTGCTGGATTGAATGTTGACCTTTGATGAACGCTTCGCAGTTAGCACAGGTCTTGTTTTGATTAGTTTTTTTCTAGGCACTTTAACTGTCTCCACGGGCTTTTCTTCTTTGAGCTGAGGCACCACATTCTCGGCTGCCAAATGGTTTAACAAATTTTGTATGTCCAATGCTTCTGCAGCGGTATCCTTAACGGGTTTTGTCTTCTTGGCTTCTTGTACGCCGCTTCGAAATGGCAATTGCGCTTCACCCTGTGGAGGCGGCAGTTCCTGTGTTAGGACATCTAAAAGCGATACGGTTGGCAAGTTTTCATTATTGGTTAGCTCATTGTTATTGTCATTATTATTGTCATTTTTATTGTCATTGTTATTTAGTAATTTTTGTTTAGATTTTGGCATTTTAGGTGGATAATATAGCTGCGTTAGGTCCTTTTCTTTAACGTCTTTTATTTGCACTTCTATTGAATTTTTCTCGCAAGTTTCTTCCTTTGCTTGCATTTTCTCGCAAGTTTCTTCCTTTGCTTGCATTTTCCCGCAAGTTTCTTCCTTTGCTTGCATTTTCCCGCAAGTTACTTCCGTTGATTGAGTTTTCTCTAAAGTTTCTTTAATTGATGCAGCTTTCTCGAAAGTTTCTTCCGTTGTTTGAATTTCCTCCAAAGTTTCTTCCGTTGTCAAAGTAGTTGTGTTGTCTGCGTCAGTTTCTGTTCTTTTTACTATCACAAGTTTCTCAGCGGCATTTTCATAATTGTTTAGCAAATCTTCAGATTCTTCCGTTAAGCTTGTGGTGTTTAAATTACTTTCGTTTATTTTATTTTCCAAACTTAAGTTACAATCTTCTTTTACTGATTTTCTTGTGCCTTTTTTTCTAACCGACTGTTTGATTTCTTTATCAACTTCCGTTTTATTTGTTGTAACTTGTTTGCTTACGTTCGTAAGGTTTACTTCAAAGATTTCAGTTTCAGCCACTCTTAAGTCAGCATTCTTTATTTTTTCTTTAGATTCTTCAATATCTAAGTTTAGTTTGGTTTCCACAGTTGTATCTAATACATTGTTACAATGCTCTACTGACTTGATAACATTTTCTATAGCATGTGTTACCTGCAAGTTCTTTTCTTCAATCGCAACAGTTTCTGTTTGTTTGCATATCACAGTTTTATCAATGTCAAATAAATGATTGTTTTCGCTTTTCTCAGAAACTGGATTGTCGATAATAGTTTCCACAGCTGTATCTGTTTCGTGTTTGCTTTCATTAGCCTGCAAATTTATAATCTTGTCTTCATTTTCCATCAACTTTTCTGATATCTCCATTTGTGGTACGTCGATAGTTTCCTCGGATTTCTTTTCGTTTGTCTTTAAGGCATTTATTCTCTTGTTGCGTTGCACTAAATTGATTTTACCCTTTTTGGGTCGGAAAGTTGCACGTTTAACGGGCTGCTCCTCCTCTTTAGCACACGCCTTAACAAGCTTAGCTTGAAGCTTTTCCGTTTCGACCACTTCATTAGGCGCTGTTACCAACAACGTTGGTGAATTTGACAAAATATTAGCCCTACTGACATTTGTGTAAACATGCTTGGGCGCTATTACTTTCAACGTTTCACACTCTTTTAAGGAGCTACCTTCTTTGCCATTTGCAACAGCCTTAATCTGCACACTATTCTCCAATTTATTGGCATTTGGACTGATGCTCAAAACATTGGATTCATTGCAAGTGGCATGTAGTATATCCATGTCCAGCAATGGCAATATCATTCCAATGCGCAATTCTTTTTCCGGTTTGCTCTTTACTCTAGTTGGCAACTGTCCTTTCTGCACGCTACTCTCTGACGTTGGCAACTGTACTTTCTGCTCGCTCTTCTCTGCCGTTGGCAACTGTACTTTCTGCTTGCTACTCTCTGCCGTTGGCAACTGTACTTTCTGCTCGCTACTCTCTGCCGTTAGCAACTGTACTGTCTGCTCGCGACTCTCTGCCGTTAGCAACTGTACTGTCTGCTCGCTAGTCTCTGCCGTTGGCAACTGTACTGTCTGCTCTCTACTCTCTGACGTTGGGGGCACTATTTGGCTGAAACCAAATTTAGCATTCATGCTCATTTCCTCAGCGGACAGCTCCATAAAGCTACACGAATCCATAGCATTCGTTGCAGTCAGCTGTGCTATGAAATCAACGGCAGAGAGCACACTGCTTGAGGATTGCGTTTCTGCAGGACTTGCAGCTGTAGCTGCTGCTGCAACTGGAGCAGTGAAGGGGACTTGGCAGTTGGTAGTTTCTGCTTTGGGTTCTTTGAAAGTTTCTTCAAAGGATGTGCAAAGATTTGCTGTGAGGTCTTTGGAAGTTGCTTCGACGGGAGCTGACGTTGATGAGGAAAGATTTGACTTGGCATCCTTTGGAAGTTCTTCAACTGAAGCTAACAATGCTGTGCGAAGATTTATCGACGAAACTTTGGATAATTCTTCAACAGGAGCTGTTAATGATGTGCGAAGATGTGCCTTGGAGTCTTCGTTAAATACTTTCAAGATAGCTGCTTTGGGATCTTTGGAATGTTCTTCGACTGGAGCTATAAAGGATGAGCGAAGATTTGCTGTGGGATGTTTGGCAAAGTATGTGCGAACATTTGCCTTGGAATCCTTGAAAGTTTCTTCGACTGGAGCTAACAATGATGTGCGTTGATGTGAGGAGGGCAATGTTCTGGATGTTGTTGTTGTTATGTTGCTGGAAACAGGATGCACTGGCATTATGCCGTTGCTGGACTGCTGTTGCGCCTGTTGCATTGTCTGCTTGCGTAACTCCTTGGCCAATTGAGACAGCTGCTCACGTGGCACGTTCAAGCTGTTGACATTCAAAATGACCTTCTTTGTGGCTGTGCCCGTTGCATTGTTCACTTGTAACTTGTCACGTATCTCCTTGGCCATTTCGGTAAGCTTCTCGGGTGACCAGTTTAAGTTGACTGTGTTCCTCAGCTCCTTGCTGGGCGGCAAAGCAACTGATGGCAAAGCAGCCGGCGGCGGTGCAGTTGGCAGCCGCAGAGCTCTTAAATCTATCTTTTCATTGGGCGCCAACACCTTGTTCTCCAGCACAATAAGCGGAGGTGAAGCTCTTGCCGGAGGCATTGCTGCTGTTGGTGGTGCGGCTTGTGGTGGCGCTTGCTGTCGCCTTGCTTGTGGTCTGCCCATGCCACCACACGTTGCACGATGCCTGGGCAACTTATTAACCGAATTGAGCAACAGCGGCGGCTTTGGACGCGCTGTTAAATCTGCTTTGGCTATGGGCAATGTGAAACCAGTTGATGCTGCTGCAGGATTAACTTGCGGACTTGATCCTATTCGTGCCACGCATTGTTGCTGCTGCACTGAAGCTGAATGCTGTGCACTTTTGCTTAGTATTTTGTTTTTAATCAGCGCTTTGATGTGCAGCGTTTGTTTGTTGTCCACGGCAACTAAATTGGTTGGCATCTTTCTTCTGTTTGACACTGAAGCTAAAGTTGGAATAGAAAGATAAAGATAAGCTCAGTATATTTATCTTTGATATTTGAAACAATATATATAACAATGCTAAAGATATGTATTAGTTCTTTTCCGGATAAAAGATCAAATATTTCATTTAGTTCTTTCCATATAAAAGAACTAATCTTTCATTTAGTTCTTTCCGGATAAAAGAACTAATCTTTCATTAAGTTCTTTCCGGATAAAAGAACTAATCTTGCATTTAGTTCTTTCCGGATAAAAGAACTAATCTTGCATTTAGTTCTTTTCCGTATAAATGAACTTAAAGAACTAAATGAACTAAACGAACAAAGAACTAAAAGAACTGTAATAAAACCCGGTCTTAAGAACTAGTTCAGATGGGATCGACCCAAGTCTACTGTATGTATATATACACTTTATGAGTTCAAAGACGTCTCCTACAATCCGTGACAAAATTATAAAACCCTCCGCAAGGCTTTAAAAAGCGTTTTTCACAATGAAAAATAAACAATGGCATTTTCTGGATTTAAATAAAACTTTTCAAAAACATTTCTACATATAGTTGTTAATTAACCCGCGCTGTGAATTGAACTCTGGTCAATGGGACTAGTTTTAAAACCCCACATCCTAACGTGCACATTAGCATGCTACACCATCGAAAGAGGCTAGAAAGCTGTGTCGAGTGTGGCACTTGAATATAGTTGACGATGAAAGGGTTCAAAAAAAAAAAACATAATGCACATTGGCATTAGAATTTATTTATTTTTCTTTTTTTTGTTAAGTTGAAGTGTTAAAATAATTTTCTAAAAAAATAAAAAGAAAGAAAATATATTATTAAATCGTCAAAAGCGGTTAAAATTACTATTTAATAAAAAAAATTATTAAACTGTAAAAAAGAAAACTTTTCGAAAAAAATTTCAAAACGCCTCCTTGTTGCGAACCCGGTTCTAACCATCAAAAACAATTTCGAAAACGTGCGCAAACTTAAAGAGCAGCGCCAAAGCAGAAGCTGCGAGAAGAGCGGCCAAAAGAGATACATAAAAGCATAATTGTTAAAGAAAACTATAAACGTATTTCAGACAAAGCTGAATTTGTTATTAGTTTGTTATTTATCAAAAATAATAAACATTTTTATTTGTAATTACCCAACTGGCGTTGTTGTTGTTGCAGCTGTGCATGTGTAGGCGCTGTCGTCGCAGTTGGCAGCGCAGCAACAGCGACGCAGGCAGCATCAGCAGCAGCAGCAGCAGTGCTTGATGTCGACGTTGCTGCTGATGCAATATGCTTTGTTGCAGCTGCATTGTGTTTACTCAATGCTTCGGCCAGTTTGCGATCCAGGCCAGCTAGCTTTAATTTATTAAAATCCAAAGGTATCTGTTTGATAATGCGTCTGGGCGGCGCTGCTGCGCTCTGTGTGTGCGACATCGACGGCGACGTCGACTGCGCTGGCAACGGCATCGAATTCTTGTTGCTGTTGTTTTTGTCCTGGCCCTGTTTTAAATGTGCCATTGTTGCTTTAAAACTCGCTTCATCCATTTGTTAATAATTAATTAATATATATTATTCAATTACGCAGCGAATGCACGAAAATTGCAAAAATTAGCATTAACAATTTGTAGCTGACAAGCGCATTTCTGGCCACACCCACGTTTTGTTTCAACAGTTAATTCAGTTCTTTCACAATGACCTTTGCAATAACTTGTTATTTTCACAAAATTAAGGCAAATAATTGACAAAAGTTTAAACTTGAATATACAAAAAAAAAAACTCCCGTAGCATGTGCTAGAGTTGTATCGGATCGTTTTAGTGTTGTGCAACGCTAAAATGTCGGTTTAGTGCTGCACAACGACTAAACACATAGATGCAGCAGCGTTGCCACATCGCTTAAATTAAATACTGTTTGCAGCTGAAAAATAAAGTAGGGCTGTATATATATAATATATATCTATGGTTTTTCCAAAAAATATCAAATAAAAATAATCAGTAACACTCCGGTAATCACAATCGCAAAATGTATGCGATTTACTTTTGATATCGTAAGAAAATGCGCTCCGGTAATCGCAAATCGCTAAATGTTTGTTTTCAAAACTGGTGCGATAACCAGAGCCTGGCTGAATATTTTTTCATATCGAGTACATATCGATATTTTTGAAAACATCAACAGCCCTCAAATTTAGTGTAATTTAAATGATGTGTATAAATATTTAATAGCAAAATAAATACCGCTTGGCAATTGAAGAATAGTTAATGCAAATTTGTTTTTGGTCAAACTTCAATTTGTGCATTGAAAGTATCGATGTTAATGAAGTATCGATAAGTTGCAAAATTCAAAGTAGCCTGACAACCCTGCGCTAGAAACACGGCGTTTACATATTTTTTGTGCAAAGTTTTTCTTATTTAAATTGAAAAACTAGAAAAACATGGATTTCCAAAATCGCGCCGGTGGCAAAACCGGCAGCGGTGGCGTCGCCTCCTGGTCGGAAACAAATCGCGAGCGCAAAGAACGACTGCGACAGCTGGCGCTGGAAACCATCGATCTGAACAAGGATCCGTATTTTATGAAAAATCATCTTGGCTCCTACGAGTGCAAACTATGTCTAACGCTGCACAACAACGAAGGCAGCTATCTGGCCCACACGCAGGGTAAAAAGCATCAGGAGAATCTAGCGCGCCGTGCCGCCAAAGAGGCCAAGGAGGCGCCGTCCTCGCTGCTGGCGCCCGAGAAACCGCGCGTGGAGCCCAAAAAGTTTGTGAAAATCGGTCGTCCTGGCTATCGTGTGACCAAACAGCGTGAACCCACCCATGGTCAGCAGTCGCTGCTCTTCCAGATCGATTATCCCGAGATTAGCGACGGCATTGTGCCGCGACATCGCTTCATGTCCGCCTATGAGCAAAAGATTGAGCCACCAGATCGCAAGTGGCAGTATTTGTTGTTTGCGGCGGAGCCATATGAAACGATTGGCTTCAAGGTGCCGTCGCGTGAGGTGGAGAAAACGGAGGGAAAGTTCTGGACACACTGGAATCGCGATACCAAACAGTTCTTCCTTCAATTTGCATTCAAATTTGAACCAAAAATATTGCCACCACCGCCACCCAATCTGCATCGTGCTCTCGGACCGCCAGCCGGTTTTCCCATGCCTGGACCACCGCGTCCACAAATGCATCCCATGTTCAATGGCGTGCCGCCACCACCACCCATGTAATCCCTATGAGTACAATGCATACATCTTTTATACTAGCTAAAAACAATAAAATGAATAATTTACTACTTAGTTGTTATGTGTTTTGATCCTGGGAGAAGGAGAATCGTTCCATTGTAACCATCTCCAACAGTGGGGCGATTTCTGTGCTGTTCTTTTTCGGGGATTCTTAACGTAGTCGCTTATTCCAATCTCCGACAATTTATAGTTTTCCAAAATACACCCGAACCGCACCATTTTTTGTCCTTGAAAAGGTTAGGTTCAAAAAAGTAAAATTTCTTTAAAATTTCATCAACTTCACCTTAAAGGTGTACTGATATCATTATCATAGAAGTTATCTAATAAGATCTCAGTATCATCTTTTAAGATCTCCCGTTATTTTCTGTTCCAAATCTTTTAACAATTGACAGTTATTTGGCTTAAGAACTTGAAAAAATATTGCATATAATTGATTGTGTTTTGTGTGTTTGTTGTTTTGGATGATTTTCTTTGTAAATTTATATCTTACAAATGTGATATATAAGTATTAACCTAATTCTAAACTAATGACATAATAATATAGTTAAATTTAAGCAATATACAGTTCTATCAATACATGAAGTTATAATCTAAAGGCTCAACGGTTCGTTGTATGTTTCGATTTAACTTAACAATTATCAGAAGTATATATATTCTATAGCTTTTCGCGTTTCTTAAAATTTCGCTTCGATTGCAATCGATTGATAATGTCCGAAACGTGAGGTTTATGATCAAAGATTTTCATTAATTGATTTTGTGCATCGTTGATGCCATCGGTTATAATCTTGCTGCGCTGTATATTGCCCTGTGAAATGAAATATGGTTAAGTAATATTTAAAATATAAATATATATTTTAGAATACTAACCTTTAAAAGTTCACTAACACGTTCCATATCGGCGTGCTTGTCTTTGTCCTTTTCCACTTCTTTCAACATGACTTCCAGTTGACCCAGACTGAACATTTCTGAATCATTCTGTAAATATCATTTATATTACAATTATTTTTCTTTAAATTTAAGTTGCGATTAGCTTACCAAATCCTCCATTTGGGAGCGCAAATGGTGCAGCTTCCAGCCGCTGATTTTATCCTGAACATTTGGTTGATTGGCCATATCGATGACTGTGGGGCGTCGTTCCTCGCGCGGCTTTATATCTGTATAGCGATGGAAGTGATTGTTGGACAGCTTATGTGTCGGCTTGTACGTCTACAATATTAAGCAAGAATCGGGCGTTATAGGCATATATAGTTTTTTCAGTTGGCGCTATAACAATTTGAACTAAAACAAAAGGTGGTAAACCTTACTTCTGTCATTAAAAACTCTACCAGCTGGACAGTGCTGTATAATTTACTATAACTTTTCGATAGTTTTGCCGATATTTGGTATAATTTAGGGACAAAAGCTGTAGTCGCTCAGCTGAAGCTCAGCTAGAGTTGTGTCGTTTCGTTCAGCTTAAATTCAATTGAACGGTTCATCAAAATGAACGTGTGAACTTATTCAGGCGGTCAAATTGGACTAGAAATCATAGCTCTACTACTTATTTTACATTAAGCATAAAATTGAACTTAAAATCCCACATATCTATATTAATTACGTCAACTTACATTAAGCAGCGCACAGTTACGCGGACGTCGCAGCACAAAGTCCACAGGATTGGCGTTCTCCTTGTTGCCAGCAACGGCAGGCACAACGCTGTTGACCAAACGATGATTATTTACGTCACTAGACGTGGCATTGGACGTGATGGCAACGCTGCCAGTCGCAGTCAGCAGCAAGCCACCATTGACCAGCGGTTGATGTTGTTGTTGCTGCTGCTGCTGTTGTTGTTGTTGCTGCTGCTGTTGGTTCATAAAAGTTGTTGTTGCTTCCTGCGTGGTGCTGCTGCTTTGGCTGCTTACGCTGCCAGTTGGCGGTGGCAGCGACAGCGTTAACGAGGCCTGACTTTGATTAGAGTGTTGACTATCGTTGCTGTGAATGATAAATTATATGATTAATTAGCTATAAAAATACAGAAAGAAAGAAAAGAAGAAGTATTTCCCCTTAATGAAAAGTTGTTCATATAAAAACTTCATTTTTGACCAATATAGTCGACCGATTTTTATGAAACTTAGCATGTAAGGAACTGACAGACCTGTTCCCAATTCCGAAAACTTTTCATTTCGAATCGTTCCCGTTTTTATGTTCCTGTTTTCGAACAAAACAGGAATGTTTCTCAGGCCTGTTCCTAATTCAGTACGTTTTTGAAAAGCAAAATCGAACGAATTCCACACGATTTATGAATTACTGTTCTGATTTCCGATCGGAGTGATTTCGTTTACTCTTTTTCGAAACCGAGTTTCCGTAGTCTATTTAGTTGTCATCTCAAAAGCAAAACTTTTAAATGCAAATTTTCTATCGTTATTCGGAATACAGAACAGCTTATATTTCCGATTCCGAAAGTTTTAATCGGAATTGGAAATGAGATCATGGGTGATTATCACATTTATAACTACTAACTTTAGTTGAGTTTAACATTATGAACATAAAGTTTTTCATACAACTCATTTTTAAACTGATTGTTTTTCTATGAAAACTATTGCTTAAATCAGCTATTGCTGATCAGCTATATATATATATATACATATATATATTCCCTAAAAAGTCATAAGAACTCACGTAGATCTTCGCGGTTTTTTGCGCGCGCATTCATAACCAGAATTGCTTCCGCTGCCGCTTCCGCCCGTGCCGTTCATGCGCGCCTGCTGCAGTTGGTTGGCCGTCAAGGTGACTTGTGCCTGTGCGGTAACAAGATGTGCGCCCTGGGGCTGCTGTGGCACGTCCACAAAGGCGCTGCCAATGCCGCTGCTGCGTGAGCTGAGCGTTGAATGCACCATGTTCGACGGCAAAGCGGTTGTCTGCAGCGTTGAGTTGGTAAACAGCTGGAGAAAAAAAAAAGAGAGATTTAATGAGGACAAGCTTAAATTGGCCAATTCGAGATTACTCACCTCGTTGATGGGATTAAAGTGCGTGGCATTATCACGGGCCGTGGCTGCGGCGGGCTCATCCGCAATGCGATTAATGGTCACATTGCTGTCCTGCAACTGCTGATCGACGCCGGGCGAGGAGTTGGCCGAGACGGTGGTGGAACCATCAGAGGAGGCGGGCGATTCAGCACGCAGTTGTCGCGGTGTGCTGACAATGCTGCCAGCTGTTGTGGACACCGATGCTGTGGATATTGAAGATGCACCAGCAGCTGCAGCTGTTGCAGCCACAGCGCAGCTGACGCGTTCACGTTCCTTTTTGGCCAGCGCCTCCACAGTCAGCGCTGAGCTAACCACCGTTGTGGTGGCGGGTAAAGCGGTTGCTGCTGCTGCCACAGATACAGGCTGCAAGTTGAAGGCGGCACCACCACCAGGCACTAAATTCACAGCTGTTATATGCGATGTGCCTGCTGCAGAGAGGGTGCTGTTGTTGCTGGCCATGGAGAGCAGCGTGGGTTGTAGATTTTTGACGCCACGTATGGGCGACCCTTCCACATCGCGTTTGCGCATAAAACTGGAGACCAGTGTGTTGGCTGCAACGGGCACAGGTAAAGGCATGGGCAATGCACTAACTGTGGCGCCACCGCCAGTTGTAGTGGGCGCCACGCCCGTTGTGACCTTGACAGATGTGTGTAAAGGTATGACCATGTGTTGAGCAGCTGCACCACCCGCATGTGCACCACTCGCCGGTATGATAAGCTGTTGATGTCCAATGGTGCGACTGCCAGATGCCCCAGACGAGGGCAACACTGTAAACGTGGCCGTGGAACCAACGCCGGACTGCACGTGGCTGCCAAAGGGCAGCGAGCTGACGGACAGGCCGCTGCCACCGCTGCTGCTGACCAATTGGGCCTGCGCCTGGCCGTGCGTATGTGTGCTTGGCGTCACCGTCGTCGTCGTCAGCGACAGCACGCCCGTTGACGCTGTGGGCATGGACTCGTAGTAGATGGCTGAGCTGCCGGGCGGCAGAAAGGATGTGCCTGTCGTTGATGTAGCCACACTAGTTGCTACTCCTCCAACTCCACCACCGCCTGCTGCTGTAACGCTAACGCCACTGCCGCCACGCTGCTGTATAAATACATTGGTGGGCGTGCCACTGGGCGGCAAGCCTACATTGCCGCTGGCATCCATGCCAGCTGTTGCCTGTGTCATCATCATTTTGCCCACCGTTATGCCGCTGGCATTCTTAATGGGCGTCAGTGTGCCCGTCAAGATATTGCTAGCGGGCCCACCACGTCCGCCAATTGTCAATGGCAGCACAGTTGCACCGCCGGCTGCGGCAGCGGCCACAGCTGCTCCTGTCGCGCCACCAACGGGCACCGAACTGGCTGAAATATTCGGCACGGCCTGTATGCTTGCAACGCCCTGCGGCGTCATGTTGGGCACACCACCTCCCACTCCGCCTGCTGTTGACAGTTTCCCAATCGGACTCAGCTGCGTGATGGTCAACGATGGCTGCACCTTTGCTGTCATTGTAACTGGCGGTCGTATACCTACAACAAATTACAAAATAACATAATTAGTTTTTGAATATTTTTGTAATTATTAATTGAGAAACTCATAACGTACAAATCTAAATTAGCTCAAATTTCTTGATTTTCTTGTTTTTCTTGCATTTCTATAATACACACACAGAGACAGAGAGATAGACACATTGACGGTTTTCAAGACTTGCATTATATATGAACTGTCTAGTCACTTCATCTCATCTCAAGGTTAATACACAGCCAACGTAATCTTGATTCAAAATATATCGATTGATTCTTTATTAAGATGCTGTAATAAAATATAATTGCTTTAAAATAATATTCGTTCGTTAAAATGCACAATTTGAACAACATTCTAGTATATAGTATTAGACGGCGTTGCCCGACTAAATATTTTACACTGATCACCATTTTCCGCCCAAAGCGTGTGTTTTGACCGAAATTGGTGAAATATATGTCGATTGAATTTTCATACTGCTCGTTGAAAATGAATTTGAGGTCGATCGGGTGGAAAATAGAAAAGTTGCATACAACTTGGGTTTGAATTTTCAAAAATTGGTGAGACACTTCGCCTTGAAATTTTTAAAGATACTGATAGGCTGATAAATAAGAAAGTTTTCCACAAATTTACCAAACTTGTAAGTGAATTTTTCCCAAATCATCTTTCTTCATTGAACTTCATAATAATTATAAATAGATTAATATATAAGTAGTATATAGAAATTTCTTACCCATTTTGGCTGCAGCGCTGGTGCTCATGAGGAAGGGCTGAAGCATCACATTGCCCGCCAGACGAGCAGCTGAGCCAATGATTTGCTGGGCACCGCCAGTTGCCGGCTGCTGGAGCTGAATGATGCGCGTCGTGGGCAGATTAGCGGCGGTCAAAGCAACGGGCGCAACATTTGTGCCAGAGCCACCGATGCCAGGACCACGTCCGCCGACTGTAACGCCACCGGAAACACTGACGGGTGTGGGCGGCGCAATGCTGGAGCTGAGCTGTGGTAGGCTGGGCGCACGTATGCTAATGCTGGTGGTGTTCAGCTTGGCTGTGGGAAAACTTTTGCCCAGCGGTATGGGACGCACCTGACGTGGTGTGACGGTGGTGCCTCCAGGCGTGGTGCCAGCAGCATTTGTTGCACTGCCCAGCGGTGTGGCAACGGCAAAACGTGGATTAAACTGCTGGCCAACATTCGGATTTGTATTGGGATTGTTGCCAGCGGCCGAGACATTCGAGGAGTAAACCAAAGTTGCCTGATGCTGACGCGGTGGCAGCACAGTGGCCACATACGCTTGAGGCAAGCCCGACTGCTGCTGCTGCTGTGGCATGGGCTGTGCCGCAGAAACGGTTAGAGCTGTAAAGGAGAGAAGAAATTTTAGATAAACTAGGATTACTTGGAGTACTACAACTCACATGGTGGCGTCTGTATGGGCGTAGCGGTGGCGCTGCTGATGCCCCCCGTTGTGGGTATGAGGCGATGCCTAGGCTGATGAATAGCGCGTATGAGCTGCACCTGTCCAGTGGGACTCTGCATCCAGGCTGCAGCAGTGCCACTATTGGCCGACGAGAGCACCGCCGAAGGCTGCGAGGTGCGCACAAAACTGCCAGTGGTGCTTAAACCACCGGGTCCACCCGGATTAACGTTAGCCGTGGTTGCAGCACGGAGCGGTGTAACCAGACGCTGACCCGCTGACATGCCCACACCGCCCATATGCGTGGCCGTAACGCTGGCACGCGGCAAATAGGTGGCTTGGGTGACCGGCCGGGTGACCGTAATCGATGCATTGGAGACGCTGCGTGCGGGCGTTGCAGGTATGGCTGTGATTTGGGTGCGACCCGTGGCGGTAACATTCTCCAGCTGCTTAATCATGGGCATCACAACGCGCACCTGCGTCGATTGGCCACCGCCGCCAATGGCGCGTATAGAAGCCGCCGTTGTGGTGGCCTGTCCCGTGTTCAAGGAAATGGGTGTGCCACCGAGTGAAGCCTGCACCGAATTGCCGCCGGCGGTGGCGACTTTGATGGTGCCACCGCTCAGTATAGGTGTGCCGCTGATGGAAATGCCACCGCCGCTGCCATCGGTTTTAACGTGAGTGATTTTGGCGGCCACTGTGGAGTGCGCTGCGGGTGGCAAATGGGGTAATGAGAATCGATTTATGGCGCCAATGAATTGCACGTGTGTGGGTGATATCATATCATTTGTTGTTGTTGTTGTGCTTGTTATGTTGTTGGTAATCAAGTGCTTTGCGTTTGATATTTGATGAGTGCGTATTTTAACGGCTTTTAATGTGGCTGTATTTTGAAAATAAAAAAAACAAAAAAAAGTCGATGGAACAACACTTTCTCCAATTTGAATGTGAGCCAATTGGCAACGCCACAAATTTCTACGACTTACTGGCAGCACTTGCGGTAATTTGAATTTAAGCAAGTTGGCAACACCACGCAATTCTACGACTTGCTGGCAACACTAAGACGAATTCACAGTAACAACAAAACATACACATAAACACACTTATGCACACACATGTACACACAACACAGCCATATGCTGCGAATGTGAGGCAGAAAAGAAAAATGGTAACAAACACTGCGCGCGTTTGCGAGCACAAAAGAGAACTAGCAAGAAAGCACACCAACACAGACACTAACACACACACGCACACACCTACACACGTGTAATTGCAAAGCACACAAAAAATGTTATGTATACACACTAATGCCAACACACGCACACATATATATATTTATATCTACATATATGTATGTATGTATATACTTTGTATATATATTATTTGAAATACATACCAGGCGCTGTTGTCGTAGCTGTACTTCCAACGCCGCCACCCACCGCACCGCCCGGTACCCCCTCACTTGACGCACTCATGCTGTCCAAAAACGCAGTGTATTTATTGATAAAAATGCTGCGAAAAGCAAAATTAATGACAAATTTATTGCTTGAACCTTTATTCTGTTGCTTTTTTCTTATCAATGCGCAGTGTTATATATATGTACAATGTACATATATATACATATATACGTATGTATGTATTGCGTGTTTCCAATGCACACGCACACAAATGCAACACAAATCGACAATAAACAATGTGGTTTTCACAAAATTTACTTGCCTTTCGATTTTAATTATACCGTGTGAATATTTAGGAAATTTTCAATATTTTTTGTGTACACTTCTGTTTATTTTTATAGTTTTAATGCTTTTTCTTAGGGACGTATGCATATCGCTAGAAAATTATCGATATTCTGATTGCAATTATGATTGTGTTCGATATCTAGTGCAAAACAGATTTCAATTGTTGCGATATATCGGCGCGCTATTGAGTGTGAATAATTTGAATAGTTTATGTGCATATATTTACTTTACTTGCCAGTTGTATGTATTTTCAAACATATGCCTTCAAATACAAATAAGTCTCTTGAATTTAATGGACTTTAAATATACAAAACATATCGATATTTTCTTAAAAACAGATTCAACGCACGACAGCTCTGGGCAGCTGTTAAGCAACAGACCATTTTGAGTATAACAGCGAACTAGCATTAACACTTGCTGCGACAAGAAGAAGACAGCTGTTAAGACTTCCTAAAAGAAGAAGCAAAACTGTAAAACATTGCCAATCGCGAACTAGAAAAAGAAGAAGCAGGACGGTCGGACATACACAAAAATTAATAGAGAAAAAATATAATTTGTAAGCAAATAGTTGATTACAATTATAGACAGATCGCGAGTGAGCAAACACCAATTGTTACTGTTTTGTGTGTCAGTGTGAGTGTGTGTGTGTGTGTCTGCAAACTAAATAGATAATTACACACACAGCAGTACTAGCACACAAAAAAAAAAGTACACACGAGTTTAATTTAATTTACAAGCAAGCAAAAGGCAGGTGTGTGTATGTGTATATACGAGTAAGTGCTCGATAATTGTTTATAGCAAGTGCAAGTTTGAGAAAAACAGCTGGTTAAAAGCGAGCAGCGCTTGCAAAGTTGAAACCAAAACGCTGCGAGTTATGCGAAAAAATTGATTTTCCAACAACGATTGCAGTTTTGCAGAAAGAAGGCAACAAAAAGAAGCTGAAAAGAAAAACCCTCCACCCAACCACCACCCCCAATTAACTGTGCGTTCGTGTGTGTGTGTGTGTGTGTGTGTGTGTGTACAGCCCGTGGCTGACGACTGCTGCAAGTGATAATAATAAAGAAGAAAAAGGCTTCAAGTAGTTTATCAGACGCGCGTCGCTGCCGGCGCATGCAATGAATATTGTCGGGGAATATGAATACAGCTCCAAGGATATGCTCGGCCATGGCGCCTTTGCTGTGGTCTACAAAGGACGTCATCGCAAGGTAATTATAATAAACATGTAAACGTGTTTCTGCATGCATTTGTATTTGTATTTTTATAATTGTGTTATTGTTATTGTTCAAGTCATTAACAATGCGCCATTGTCAACGTAAACACACACACACACACATGCACACAGGCCATGCGAAACGCAATTAAGAAAAAAAAAAAGTGTACCCACACCTACGTCAAAAGTAGCTCCTGCTCTTTTCCTCTTGCACTTACTCTTACTCTTGCCAAAGGAAAATGTCAAAGGCAGCCCAAAAAGTGACGGCGCAGCAGCAGCAACGTCAGCTGATGCAGCGGCGCAGCAGCGAAACGGCGGCAAATAGCGCGTTGCCCTTTGTTGTTGTTGTTTGTGTGTATGCCATTTTGTCGTTTGCAAATTCCTTTGGCATTACTCCCACTCTCCTGTCGCTCTCTTTGTCGCACTCTCTTTTGCGTTCATGTTTACGTTTTATTTCGTTTTATTATTGCTTCACCTATCTCTTTAGTTTTATATTTAATCTATTTCGACAGCATTCATTTTATTCAAGTTTCTCAAACACGTGCGTCCATTTGTTGTTGTTGTTGTTTTTCGCTTTTTGCGACGCTTCTTTTCAGACCTATTTACAATTTGTGCTATGTGCGAGCAGTTTAGCATATTCTTTTATACATACATACCAAAACGTGCGTATGTGTGGGTGTGTTTGTGTGTGTTTGTGTGTGTGTGCGATGTTTTCAAGAGTATTTTGAACTATTTCAGGGTCACGCAATACAACATTTTCAACTTTTCAACATGTGCTTCAATTCAATTATGTTTGTGGGCGAACTTTTTGGGCGTAGGCATCAATTTGTTAGTATCAAAAATAGATGTTGACTATTGAATTTGATTAAATAATTAAATTTTGATTTGCTAAAACATAGAAAATTTCCAGAGTTCAACTTGCATAATATTTGTGCACTTATTTTTAAAGTTATTTTATTTCACTTGATGAATAATTGTTTGTTTATTTTTTTTAAGTTGTGACTGGATAAATATTTATTATCTTAAAACCGCATTTGATTGAGGTTAGAAAATTATTAGAATCTGAAATTATAGAAATGGCAGAACTTTTTTCAACCAAAACTAAACTTCTGAAAACAACAAATTACTTAACTTTAAATTATTATTATTAGGAATTCAAATTAATGTTAAAATAATTTGCTTATTACAAATATTTAAAACTAACTAGTTTAAAAATCATATAAACAAACTTAAACCAAAAAATCGATATCAGACACTATATACAAATCAAAAAACAGGTTACGAAAATCGTTCAAATGTACAAAAGATGAAAAGAAATCAAAAGTTACAGCTCTTTAAAAACTGAAAAAAAAACAACAACAACAAACAACTCAATAACAAAACAACGGGAAACAAACTCAAATGGAAAGAGATGGCCACAAAATGTAGCAGAGAGATTGAAAGAGAGAAGGCGAGACAAACTTGAAGGCGAGGCAAACTTGAGAAACTTGAAAACAAAACAGAAAAGCAAAATAAAAATAAATATTAAAAATGTGTCAGCCGTTTTTGTTTTAAAAGTTGTTGTTTTTCTTAGCCGCAAATTATAAATTTGTTTGCTGCTCTTGGCCATCTTGTGTGTGCGTGTGTATACATTATTGCATACATATATGTATATGTATGTATTTACTTACATATATATCAGGTTTATATAGACAAGATGCGTATCTGTTGTATACACAAAACAGCTGATGCAATAACGAGCAGCTGTTACCGCAAATATTTTCTTTTTTTTTATATATATTTTTACTTTGCTTTGGTTTTGTTTTTGTTTTTGTGTGTTTGTTTTTGCTTTTCAATTTTTACTTGGTTTTTGTTTTTATTTTTCTTTGACGTGACTTTGATGTGTATTATAAAAGTAATTTTAAAAAAATGTTCTTATGCATTTTATTTGATTTCCATGTGTACTTCATTTTAAGTTGACTTCATTTCCAGTTTCTTTGCTGGAACATAAATAGAAGCAGCAGAAAGGCAGATGAAATACTTTTCAAACTGTGACATTTTTGGACGCTGGCAGCTCTCTAAAAATAGTTAAACGGCATGGAACATGTGCAGGCTGAAAGTAGACAACAAAAGATGCAGATGCAGTTGCAGTTGCAGATACATTTACAGACACAGTTGCAGTTACAGATAGAGATACATATTTATCTATACAGAGCTATAGATACTTATGCAGTCTTAACATAAATCTACTTAGCAGCTGTAAAAATCAAATGAAACACATTTGCAAATCGCATTTCTTTGACACGTGTTCCAGTATATTAATGGATCATTTCCATCTGCCTGTTCCTGCGTTCCATACCACACCAGATACTTTTTACAATTCCGCTTTGTGCTCGTGGCATTGCATAAGGCACACAACCCCATATTGAAGCAAAGAATCATGCAAAAATGTCATTAAATTGTGTTAATATGTGCATAGAAACGAGGGCAGTTTCTAAGATAATCAATTGAGCATATTCGGTTTTATGTTTATAAGTTAAACAGGCTTTAAAGATGTCAAAAAGTTGACTATATCGATAGTTTTCAATTCTCTTCACTATCGATATTTTCTTTGACGTATCGTTTAGTGACATTTGTATCACTTTTAACGGATTTTTTGAACTAAATTAGTTTTAATAGCTATTTGTGAGAAATTAGATACATATGTTCCTCATATGCAAATATCATTAAAGTAGATTGATTTTTTATAAACATGTTTTATAGAAATAAAGAATAGCTTGTAAGAAATGGAGGAGTTACTGAGCTTTTTATATTCCTTATGTGCAATTTTTAGAAAGTAAAAAATATGGAAATAAGAAATTTGCTTTTCTTCAAGTATTTTATAATTATAATTTTTATTAAATTATTGTAAAATAGTACATTATAATATTTTTGAAAGTATTATCAATAATATCGATATTTTTAACTATACAAAACTATCGATGAAACGTAAGGCGATGTTTTGCCACGTCTAACAGGCATGTTACGAATTTAGTACGTTTTTGAAAAGAAAATGATGAATTCCGAATGATTTCCAAACTGCTGTTCTAGTTTCAGGTTTATAAACGTAAAAGTTGGGTGTTTTGAGGAATGCAGAACAGCAATCAATTCCGTTTCAGAATTTAGAATAGGCCTGTTTATAAAGTTTCTAACTGCCCTCGCAGTTCTCTTCATGTTTCATAAAACATTGTGACAAGGTTTCGTAATATACTCTGCCCGTTTTTCAGATTTCCCATCTGTCTGGCGCTTTGGCTGCACGCGTTGAAATTCTTCTTGTTGTTGTTGTTGTTTAAATTTATATATAGTATTATTGTTGTTATTTACTTTTTTTCATAATTGTGTGGAATTGCATTTTGCATTTGATTTTGTCGCCGTTTGTTGTTATTGCAATTGTTGCTATTGTTTTTATTGCTGTCATTTTTCATTATTCAATCGCTTTAAATGCGTTTCGAGAAATTCACAGTCTGACATGTTCTGACATGTGCGAGTAGCTTTTCAATCGAAATTCAAATTGTATAAAACAATTGATAATAGACATTTTATTTAAAGGGTTGTTTTTTTTTCAGCTGTAAAACAATCGATCAAAAGAGTAGAAATCAAACAGTTTTAATATCGATCTGATAATTGGAAAAAATATATACAAATTTTTGAAATTTGTTTAAAATTGTGAAGCAATCCATTAGTTTCAATGCCATTCTTCAGATCTACAAAAAAGTTCTTGACCCAATCACCCAAATAAAAGAAATAAAACGCATATGTGAGAAAAAAAAAAAAGAAAGAATAAAACTCAAAGAACGAATAATGCCATATAAATAAATGAAAAGCAAAAATGGTGTCAAATCGAATGTGAAAGCTGACGACGCTTTGGCTTTGGATACGGATGGAGGCCAAACGGAAGCTGACACCAGCACCTGAAGCCCCTAGCCCGGAAAACACTTCAAAAACAAAAAAGAAAAATATATAAAAAAACAAAACAAAACACAACACAATTTTACAATTTGCAAACTCATTTCGATTGTGTTGTACGAGGGGGGGGGGGGGGGGGGGAAATTAGTTTTTGCGCACATATGACGAATGGAAATTTGGGTTCGTGGGAGTTCAATGCACCGCTTGGCTTCATTTTTGGGTGTGATAAGGCTAACGGGGGCGAGGCCATAGAGGTGAGAGGCAAGCAAAAAGAAATTTCAGCCAAAGTGCAATGGCCCCCAACTTTAAAACAACAACAACAACAACACACAAAACAAAAAAAAAAAGAAGAGGAAAACAAAAATTTTGTACAGAAATAGCAAAAAATAATTGCGCAGAAAATGCGAAAAAAATAAAACACAACAAAACGAAGCTGCTGCGCAAAGTAACTGTCAGATACACACACACACACACTCACATTAAGTATCTAGCAGATACACACACACACACACGATATATATAAGTTAGGAGCCGACTTTAACTCCAACTGGTTTGGTTTTTGCCTGAGTGAAAACCCGAAACGCATGGCGGAAAAACTTATTTGGTCAAACTGCGTCGCAGGTTTTCAATTTCGCGCAATGCGTGATTGA
The DNA here is from genome assembly GCA_949708635.1 of Hirtodrosophila cameraria. Lineage (NCBI taxonomy): Eukaryota > Metazoa > Arthropoda > Insecta > Diptera > Drosophilidae > Hirtodrosophila > Hirtodrosophila cameraria. The sequence continues at coordinate 23,414,169 of OX453091.1, read as the reverse complement.
CTTCATATGAAAAAGACAAGCGAAGAGATCTGATAAACTTGAAAATACCCTGCAATTTGATCAATTTTGAATACTGGTCAAGGAAAAACTGTTTTGTTTTTAATAAATCTGTACAAAATTTGATCGCTAAGCGGCAGCAAATATATACTATGTAATAAACACAGGGTATATTATAGCGTTTCCTTTCTTCATAAAATTCATATAAGATTCAAAAAGTTTTTCTTTGACATACAACAATTTCGAAGTAATTTTCTCGATAACTTTACAAGTTTTTATAATTTTTAACCCAATTGTATGCTTCGTAGTTAACGCTTATATACCCTAACGCTATTTAAAATCTAGAGGGTAGATTCACCAACTCTGCCGCGTATTGTTTACTCCATATTATTATGACTGGGAAATATAAATCTATATAACGTCAGCGAACTGGAACTCTAGTCTCAAAATGCTTGTTAAACCAGTTCTGTGTGAGTATTAAGAATTCTAACATTGATTTTGAGATTGTGTATATACATACATATGTGTGTCTGTGTGTGGGTGATATCGTGTGGATAGTTGATTCAATGACAAACAATTTATGCGCATATTTAGCCAGCTTGTCTGCACGTGGAAGCGTTTTAATGTCTGGAAGTCGATAGCTTTGATTGTTATTAACGATCTGTTTCTTATTAATGATTTGTTTGTTTCTGTATATTCGCAAGCATATAATGAAAGCTGTTGCGGCTTCCGTTTTGGAAAACTAAACAGATATCAGTTTTACATTCGATTTCAAAACAATTCAATTGATTATAAGTAAAAAGAGAGCTGTCGAGAACTTTACAGGCTTTTGTAAATCCAATCAGACTTTATCTTTTCTTTTCTATATAGACATTTTCTTGATTATTTAAATCTTTATTTGTTAATTCCATAAAGCTACCCAGCCTACTTTTACAAATATCAACATATTATAGAGGGTTAATCATCTTTGGCACTTGATGACTTTGACCTAGGCCAGATGTAATCTGTGAACTGAAGCCTACGAACCATGTGCTGTGAAAGAGCCAATTAAACATTTGTAATCAAAATGCAATTTATTACTATATATTTATATAACTTTCAACAAACAAACAAACAAACAAGATGCATTATATAAATGAGCACTGTTATCGGTCATTTTGCTTGATTATCAAGACATTATTTTTTATAGAAATGGCGTAAAAAATGCATTTATTTTATTTTATTTTATTTTTTTAAATATAAATATAAATATAAATATAATTTATGTAAGTGCAGAATCAACTGGTTACGCTTATCAGCGACGTTTTCAAATCGAGTGTTATAATAAGGTTAAGCATAACGAAAGAAGCTATGAAAAAAGCTGCTAATATTGAAAGTGAACAAAGAAATTGAGTTTTAAAACAGCAGCATGACGAATGTGAAAATTGATTGCTTGAAAGTCACGTTGGAAACTGACTTAATGACGATCATATTATCAAAAATGACACGCCAGTGCTTGATCAAAAATGCGATATTCGAGGGTACTTACACAAGTTAACACTTTCGTCATTGTTTTGGGTGAGGATCGAGGGAGGTGTTGGTAGGGTTAAACAGGTAAACACAGACAAAGTGTCATTGTCAGTTGTTAAGTGTCAGGTAAATAGTATACTGAATGAAACGATGCAAGGGCAAGTCGTGTGTTCTTATCGCTAAAGTGAAACTAAAGAGTGCGGGTCTTAACCAAGTCTGTCAGACAGACAGCTTAAGTAAATATGTATATATATAAAACTTATATATGCACTTTTGCGTATCTAATAATAAAATGCATTGGTTTTTCGCAATGGTTCCGGAACACATTACTTGCGTTCTTCACATTTGCATTTTATACTCGTTTATATAGCCAGCAGCCAAGCTGCAATTTTAACACTTGCATATTATGATATACATATATAGATCATTTATGGCCACATCGTGTGCCTACTGAAGTACACCAAATGCTGCCAAAGTTATATAAAAGTGATTAAAAGCACATGATGATTAATTTATTGCGCCTCTCTCTGCGCTTCTCACAATGCGCCTCTCTCCGCGCTTCTCACATTGCTTAGCTCAAGTGTGAAGCAAATAATAAAACATTAATGGCGTAATTAGGCAAATAAATTATGAACTAATGGCAAGCATAATTGATGTTAAACAAAAATTTGAATCGATTTAAGTTTACTTATTTGATTTAATTATTGAAAATTAAATTCAACAAGTAATAAATAATAAAATCAACTCATTTATTGTACCCTTTCAGAGAGTATTATAATTTTGTCACGAAATAGACGTCTCAGAAATCATTTTCTCCAAGTTTTACCAAAATCGGTTGTTTATGCATGCAAAACTTTTCTGCAAGAATATATGTATATCTTCGTCTTTATTCATTAACTTTTTATTCAAATCAGTTTTTAGGGCGTATAAGCATTTTCACTGATTTATAGTTATAGTTATTCGTCCAGTATATGGCATCCAGTTCATTAACTTCATGGCTATAATATTTCCCATTTAGATTACTAAATAAACAAAACAAATCATTAATATTTAAGCTCGTTAACTTAATAACCTACTAACTTTTTATAATTAGCGTATTCCCTGTACCACCAGCTACCATGATACTTAACAGCGCAATTGCCATCCTTCCAATCGTCATTATCATTGTCATATGTTGAGAACGCTACGTTTCCATAAACAGAAAATGCATCCTTTATTTCGCCAGAATATGTACCAAAACTTTTAAGTTTGAACTTCTCATATTCGTTGCCAACAACAAAGTTATCATAACGAGCGTAAGTAAAATTACCGCAAAAACTCTCGAATTGTATGTAGAGCTCATGTTGTTTGTAATTAGTTAGGCGATAAAGATTATCCAATCCGATCCAGAATTCTCTATCAGGGATGCCAAAACCTTTGCGACATGCTGCCCAATCTTTATAAAAATCAACGGATCCATCGATTCGATGCTGAATTACCATCCAGCCAGGACCAGCTGTTTGACCATCGCAGAGCACGATAAATGGACTTGAGCCAGGAAGTTTAATTTTGTGAACACTTGTGGAATACCCAAATGAAAGACAGCTGGTTGCTTCGATTTCCGGCTCCATAGTAGTATTTGGAACTTCTATTTCGGAAGTGCAATATTCTTGCATAAATTGTTTTCTTAATTTGTCATTTTTAGTTTGACAGTGCTGCAGATCTTTGAATTTCTTGGCATAGTTTTTATAAAAGTCTTCGGTTTTCTGTACATTTTCAATTTTAATTTTCAAATTTTCAGCGGAATTATCGTCCTTGCTTGTGCAGCTGACGTTTTGCATTTCGATAGTTTCTTTTAATGCTTTAATAAGATCATCCTTATAACGATCCTCGCCAAGTTTCACGCGAATATCGACTATTTTTTTATTCAAATCCTCAATTTGCCAGGCATCATTTGTAGCCCTAATATCTAACTGTTGTAATTTTGTTTCAGTTGTATCGATGGCTTACACAATTTCATTCCATTTACCTGACATCCGTTGGGTATATTTCCCAGGGTGACGCCAACGGTAGCAAGTATTACGATCAACTGCAATTCGTACATTTTTGCTAAAATTTGCAATTGTTTAGTTTCAAAACGTTTCTAAGTAAAATAAATGCTTAGTTTATGGTCTATTCGTGTGGAAAGCCAAAAATGAACTTCATGAAATAATCTGTTTTACGCTAAACCTTAATTGAGATTTAATATGTTTATAACAAGGTATTAAACTGTAACTGTTACACTAATTTATATTCTAAAAAAAAAAACAACCAGTAGCCCTCATGTCAAATTTCTTGACTCTAGATGTGGGAGGTATAGGTTTTGGCCGATTGTGAAGGAGGGGGTGGTGGTGTTGGGAAGATCTGGGCACTTTGTCTGCCTGTGGTGTATACCAACATATATACCAAGTTTGGTTGTTCTAGCTTCAAAACTGGAAAAAAAACTGCGCTCATGGACAGACAGACGGACGGACATTTGACAAACTCAATATACTCTATTCTACCTGTTACTTTATTACTCTTTACCCATTTTTAATGGATACAGGGTGTAAAAAGATCAAAAGTTTCGTCATTAAATAAATAAATAAATAAAAAAATAAAAATTCTTGAAAATGTATGTATGTAAAATGTGAAAATGCAAACATTTAAGAAAAAATCACTTTCGTAAAGTGAAAACCAAAACCGGCCTGTACCTTTTTATTTTTATTATAAAAGCATTCAATATTATTTACTTATTTCAATCAATAAAAGATTTTAAGTTCGTTTAAAGTTGAATGACACCTAATTGGCGTTAACCAACACTAATTAATGTTAATTAACACTGTTTATTGTTTATTTTAGAAACACATGCCCGTGGCCATCAAATGCATTACGAAGAAGGGACTCATAAAGACGCAGAATTTGCTCGGCAAGGAGATTAAAATTCTAAAGGAACTAACGGAACTGCATCATGAGAACGTTGTGGCTTTGTTGGATTGCAAGGAGTCCCAGGATTGTGTCAATCTGGTTATGGAGGTAAGTGTTGCTATTCTGCACAAAGTTTAACTACATTTTAAATACCCATATCTTATCGGTAAACAACTTTGATATGTATGTGGAGTATAGATCTATATATGGGTTATTCGCATGACTCATCGCTACCAATTGCACCCAAAGTGCACGTAGCCAGAGTCCGCGTCATTGTACCCTACTCATAACGCGTCCTCCCCCCATACCCATTCCGCCCTGAAACGGGGCACTTTTCAGCTAAAACGCTACGCAATTAATTGCGGAAGTTGCAAAGTCTACACGAAAACAAAAATAAATATGCATTAAATAAACAATTTTTAAAATCACAGTTTGGTTAACTTTGACATACCCTGTAAAAAAGATCGATATCTATTCTTCAGGCCTGTTTAAGTTTCTGATTCGCAATCGCAATTATTAGCTGTTCTGTATTTGATGTGGATTTAGACGTATTCTAAATTTATTAAACGAATCGGAATGAAATATTCTCCAAAAAAAAAAGATTAGAATTGTATGCTTTCTGTCTGACACTCGAGAGGTTTGGTTTTGTTTTTGTATTCTTCTTTGTGTTGCATTCTTAAACGTTATTGACTTGGTTTTTTAGCAATCAAATCAAACTAAGAAGGGTACTCTGATTAATTAATATCCCTTAACTCACGCATATGCTTTCTATGTCTCTCACACTCAAGAGGTGTTGTTTTTTTGTATTCTTCTTTGTGTTGCATTCTTAAACGTTATTGACATAGTTTTTTAGCTGTCAAATCAAACTAAGAAGGGTACTCTGATTAATTAATATCCTCTAACTCACGCATATGCTTTCTATGTCTCTCACACTCAGGAGGTGTTGTTTTTTTGTATTCTTCTTTGTGTTGCATTCTTAAACGTTGCTGACTTAGTTGATTGTCTATCAAATCAAACTAGGAAGGGTACCCTGTTTAATTAAACCAAACATATATCGTATATATATTTTTTTTTCACGTAGAATTTGGCCCGCCTTCAACTGAAATTTGTTGACCCACTTGAATATTTGCCTATTTATTTTTCTAGCTTCCTGTTTCTCTTTTCACACAGAGGTGTTTGCATACTTTAATCGCGCATTGTTTATTGATTAAATCATTTCGTAAATAGGTCAGATTCCTGCGCAACGCGTTAAGTTTTACCTTGATAAGATTGTTTTATTGTAGTTTTTGTTTGTCAACACTTATTTTGTTTATGCTGACAATCATTTGAAAAGAAAAGAATAGAGGAAACGAAGAGATTAAACTCTTTCAAAAAAATGTACAATTTAATAGATTCATTGTTACAAATTCAAATAAGTTGCATAGTTTAGCATGATTTGAAAGTTTGTTTCTACTATATAAAAATAGTTTGTAAAAGGTTTTCCCATTTGTGTCAAACTGCACATTAACATGCGATTTGTTCCGTTTGATTTGCCTGACTTTGACCCCAATTCCGCATATATTTACTCTATGTTCTATCGCTCCCTCCATCTTTGCCTCTTTTATATTCTAATTTCGAATGTAATCAGTTTATTCGCGTTGTATTTATTGACTCAGCTTGCACGCGTTCAGTTCAGGTAGCGTCTGCCTCGTTTTGCTTGTCTGTCTGGTATTTCTAATTATCGTTCAGTTAGCGGACATTATCGCAGTTATCAGCTAACATTTTTGATGCAAAGTCTAGTTAATTTTGTGGGTCAGACTTGGAAACATGAAATAATTAGCACTTCTGAACTTTCGATTGTTGTAGATTCAATATATTTTGTTCGGTTCTCATTTAAATTCTTTTTATTTGGAAACATTTTCGATTTTGAGGTTATGCTTGAGTAGATTTGAATTTGAAATGAAACTATTTAAAATTTCGATTCTGCATAATGTAATCGGTTTTGGTTTTACATTTTCAAAACGTTATGCGGATTACAAAACACCTTACAACTTCGATTATTTTCAATGTTATCGGAAATGGGAACAGTTCAGATTGTGCGTTTTCCACATTTGGTAAAATTTAGCAAAAATGAATTTCTACACAATGATCTTGTTTTAACTTTAGTTCAAAATTGTGCGGATTGAATTCACGAGCGATTGAGTGCTTTACGATTCAATTAACTAGCTCAACTCACATAATGAAAATTGACACACTTAAGCTGAATTAACTTTAACTAAATCTGTTCGAATGTGATAAACCGAACAGAACTGAGATATTTATTTGTACATTGATATTTGATATTGTTTTTATAGACTATATACACTTGGATTGTACTATTTATGTTGTAATATCAATTTGGATGCTGCAAATGATCTGTAAAAAAGGAATGCAATATTAGTAAAAAGTCACAAATTTCATTTATACTATTTACAATAATTAATTTTTTATTGTATAATTGGCAAAATCTCAACATTAAGTGTACGATACAGTCTAAGGAGCTACCCGTTATATATGTCAATATATCAATATGATGTGTTTTCTGTGCTTCAAAATTAACCATAGATTATATTTAATTTTGTTGCTACCAAGAACTAAAATTGTTGTTGAAACAAAGGGCTAAGCGACTAGGCGGACTTAAAAAAGAAAACATATTAAAACTATTAACCCAGCTACTTAAATTGGGAATACATATTCTGCTATTTTGTATAAACTACAAATTGGAAACCTATATTGAAAGTCTCTCGTTTTGTTGGCAATTTGTTGCTGCAGTTAAACTAAAGTTAAGAAATGGAAATTGTGTGCTCGAAATTTGATGCGTGATTTCTTTTTTTGGGAATAATTAATAATTATAACATATTTTGTAAAGGCAGCGAGCGTGTGCAGCTTAGGCTAATTTATTAAGCGGTATTTCCTCAGTGGGATGCACCTGATCCTTTGGCTCCGGTTTACTGGTGCGACAGCATTTTGTCTTAATGCCACCCACATCCTTGCGACAAATAAGACCCACAACGATGCCCACAATGGCAAAGACCATTATGCCTGCAATAAGAATATAGAGTGTGAGTTTTGAATTGAATATATGTATATATTGGTGCTGTTTCGGTTTTCACTTGTAAAAACATTTTGCGGAAGTAAAATTTGCTTAAATGTTTTCCATTTTTAGTTTTGACAAGTTTTTCTGTGTTGAATTCACTGGACTTTGAGCTGCGATCGAATTCACTTAAAACTGGTCTACGATTGAAGTCTATTCACTTTGAGCTACGATTGAATTCACTTGATTTTGTTCTAAGACTGAGTTCACTTGATTTTGATCAACGATTGAATTCCCTAGACTTTGAGCTACGATTGAATTCCCTAGACTTTGAGCTACGATTGAATTCACTTGATTTTGATCTACGTTTAAATTCACTTGATTTTGATCAACGATTGAATTCACTTGATTTTGATCTACTTTTAAATTCACTTAATTTTGATCTACGTTTGAATTCACTTGACTATGATCTACCTATTGAATCCACTTGAACATGAGCTAAGATTCATTTCACTGAAAAAAGTGAAATTTACATCCACAAAAGGTTGCCGAAAGTGAAAAGCAGAAAAGGCCTGCATATTTTGCTAGCTGAACTTACAGATGAGTAGTGTGTTGATAGTCTCCTTTGAGATGGGCACCTGATAAGGTTCCTCCTTGTCTGTGCTTTGCTTCACATCCACTTCGGTGTTATCAGTCATGATGCCCGCCTTAGCGAGTGTTGCCGATGTGTTGGCCACTTTGTTGCGATTGCCCGCTAAAATGGCATTATTTATATATATTATATTATTTATGTCTATATATGCATTGTTTACCTGTGCGCGGCGTTGGCGTTAGCGTTGCTGGCTTTGGAGTGCTGGGCAGCGCAGTTACGCGCTTGAAGGGGGGATCTGTGGCGTGGATGAGGCTCTCGTTGAATGATGTGCCTAAAACGAGCTCAAAGCAGCTAACATCAAAGTGTTTGAAGCTAATGTTATCAATCGATTTAAGCAAATTGCACAGCTCCTCAATGTTGCCTTGATCCAATTCGGGCAGTTTAAGTTTTATTATATTTTTTAACGGCGTAAAAGCTCGCGTATTGATTTGCTGTCAGAAAAAAAGAAAACGAATTAAGAAGAGAAAAGCAGAGCAGAGCATAAGAAGAAGAGCCAACAGCATCAGCATGCAGTGCGCATGTGTGCGCAAGAGCAAGACAACTAGCTGAGCAGGTGTGTTTGGCGCTGCCAACTTGTTATTTGCTGTCAACTTGCAACGCTTATCGATTATCGATAACTTTGGCGCGCTCAACTTACTCGTTTGAATTCGTTGTGATCCAAGCGTAGCACATTTAAAGCGCTCATGTTCATGAAAATCTGCTCCGGCAGCTCCGTCCAGCTGCAATTGGAGCAGCTAAACTCATTTAAACTGGGTTGATTGAGAAATGAGCCCACTGTGCGCTGTGTAATGCTATTGTTGCTCAGATCCAACAGCGTCAGATCTGTGGCAGCCGCAAATGTGTCGGGTTGAATTTGGGTCAGCTGATTGTTGGCCAAGCGCAGGCGTTGCAAACGCTCCAGGCCATTAAAAGCCTAAATGAGTATTAAAAATGTTATTAAATATTGCATTTGATAAGCAGTTCAACTGTTTAATTTACCTCCTTGTCAAGTCGTCTTATCAAATTGTGACTTAGATTGATTTCAACCACTTTGGACAAGTTAGCAAAATCCTCGGCACGCAGCTCGGCAATATCATTGTGACTTAAATCAATAATTGCCGCTGTTTTCGGCAAATCCAGCGGCACTTGTGTCAAATGTGCAAAACTGCAACGCACAAACTTGAAATCCTCCAGACAAAGGCAGTTGCGAGGACAGCTCGGCTCCAGCACATGGCTGTTGCGACGTGGAATGCCTATGAAAAAGTAAAGGATTATAAAGCGTACTTTCAAAAACTTTTACAAAACTTACTAAAAATGGGTCGAAATGTGGTTGTTGTTGTTGTTGCTGCCAGCGGCAATTGCCTATTTGCTGCTAACTCTGGCTTTGTATTAATTGCCGCATCTTCGTCAATGTAATCATTATCATCATCATATTCGTAATCATCGTTGGAGCTGTTGCCTTTTTCATTCTGGTTCGCTGGCGCGGTATAACTAATGCTAAAATGAAACGATATCAACGATTTAGTAGAGAATGCAAGCACGTTTACTTATTGGGCAATTAGCAACTGTTTTGTTTTTGTCTCTGTTGCCAAGTTGTTTGGCCAAAAAAGAATCTTAACTGCCTCTCCAATTGGCTGACCAATGTTAAAATGACGTAAGTTTACATAGTGAACGGTAGCAAACACACCTACCAATTTGTCCTGAAAATGCTCTTGACCCATTTAAACACGTCAGCACAACAGGCAGACAAGCTTTATTTTAGAATACCCTGTAATAATGTCGTGTATGGTGTTAAGGACTTGAGTGCAAACTATTTCTGACATTGCATAGTTAATTTCTTTGCTTAAGATTGGAATTTTATCTGGATTTTTAAGTACGCATCATTCAGTCATAGAAAGCTTAACTTTATAATACCCTGTAAATGGTGTTGAGCAGCTGCAGATACCTAAAAGTCAAACAATTTCAGTTTTTGTAAGCAAATTTCTATTTGAATTAGAATTTTATCTGTTTTTGAAATATGCTTCATTCACGCCTACAAAGCGTAACTTTCAAATACCCTGTAAATGGTGTTGAGCAGCTGCAGATACTTTAAAGTCCAAAAATTTCAGTTTGTGAATTAGAATTTTATGTGTTTTTTAAATATGCCTCATTCAGGCACATAAAGCTTAACTTTCAAATACCCTGTAGAAACGGTTTTTGAACCAAATCAGTTTCTTTTCTTAACATTTGAAGCTTTTCTGTTATAATTCTTAGCTAAGTGCAGGGTATATTTGTAGTCAAGCAGCGTTAAGAACTTTGAATTCTTTTTAGTTTTTTTTTTAAGTTTTGTTTAAGTCTGTGCTCATTATCATTATTCGCTTTTGTTTGTTATTGCTGCTTGTTGTTTTTGGAGCCGCATGAATGAAAACGAGCGGGAAACCTGTTTTACGTCATGGGCAATAGCCATAGAGACAACTTGGCCGGTTTTTCACAACACATTCTCTCTCACTCAGACACAGACTCAGACTCACACTCGCACTCACTTTCGTTTTCTGTTGGCTTGTTGTGATTTTGGCCAAGATGACTGGGCAAATTCTGAAAGCTTCATTAGGACCGTTGCCAGATTTGTGACAGGGATATGTGACTGCGCTGAATAAGCCGATTTCAGTTCGTTTATTTTGTTTATTTTTTATGCATGTTAAATGTAAAATGCGACAGTTCAAGAGCTTCTTAAAAACGCAACTTGTTTAAATTGCGTGTCTGTTGTTTCTCTAGCATATAAAAGGCGACTGTGTCTGGCTTTTCTCAGCTTGAAATCAAACTGATAGCTGTCAGTTAAAGCGTTGAATCTGCCTTAATTATATTCGTTTTTATATATAGTAACATTTGAGGTATTCTATGTTTACTTATTGCAGTTATACAATATAATAAAATTGAACCTTGAAACTGTTTCACATTATAAAGTATAAGTAGGTGGATGTGTAAAATAATCAATATAACCTTTTTGCTAGCGCCAAGTTGTCTTCAATGAGTCATAAAACAGTTAAGATTGTTTGTATTTGAGCGCTTTGAATGTTTGCCGCATTGCATAAACATATAGTAGTGATAAGTATCATATAAGTATAAGTTATCGGGTGCAACCGTATGCTTTATCAACTGCTTCGATTAGAAAAAAGTCATACATAAGTATAATAACATTAATTACGATTGGGGAAGTTTTTGTCCATGTTACCCGGGGCCTGTCATAAAATGCTGTTTATTAAAAAAATAAAATAAAACCATTTTGATATAATGCCGTTTGAGGGTTCAAGGTCCGTTTAACCCGAAGTTTTTTTATTTTTTTTTATTTCAACAGGTTTACGTTTACGTTTGAATTCATTTTTTGCGATTGACACTTTGTACTTTGTCTTGAATGTTCTGTAATTGCTTCCCATTTTCCCAACGCTATAAATAAACCAGTTCATTAGCAATTCGTAAGGTGTTTTATTAATGTGAAATGGACGTAGAATGTGACGAATGATTTCGCCATAACCCATTTCCAATTCAAGTACAATTTGTATTTGCATAAAGAAAAAACACAAAATGTAAATAGATTTTTTTTTCTTCTTTTATTTGACTAAACAAATAAGCAAACAAAATGTTTGCATTTATTATATATTTATGTTTACCTTACGCTCAGCAAAAATATTAAAAGTAATCCAAATTTGTAATACACGTGCATGTTGTTAAGTTAGATGTTGTTGCTTTTTAAATAGTTTTATTGTTGTTTTTCTTATGTTGTTTTATAGTTTTATGGAAGTTCATGTCATTGTTGATTCACTTTTTTAATGCTGTTGTATAAAAGTTGAAAATAGAGATTATATAATTTAATAATTAAAAACTGAACTAGTTATTTAAGTGAGCATTTATGAAAGATTAAAGTTATGTTTATTGTTTATTTGTTTGTGTATTACACAAATATATATTTGTTGGCAAACTTTTAATTTGACATTAGACAGAATTTCTAGATATTACAAATATTTTATTGTAATAGCTTTATATTTGATTCAGAGTCAAAATGCACTAAAACTGACATAAACATTTCATTTCACTGTTTACTTTTCCAAAACACTGCCAAATATTGGATATTTAACATACTTATATATAGTTGTCTATATTTTCATTTACTATATATATATTTCAAAACAATTTTGGAGCATTCGTCACACAAACTTTGTTGAAAAAGTCACTTTGTGCAACGCGGTGCAAACTGAACGCGCTCACAGCCAATCTGTGACTGAGCGAAAGCTACAAACTTTGCCCAAAATTCGCCAACTTTTGCGCTCTCTCTTTGTGCGTTTACGCTCTCTGCAGGTGTTTTTTTGTTGTTGCGTGTGCGGGTGTATGGGCGAAGAGAGGCAGAGAGAGAGAGAGAGTAAGCCTCTCACGACTGCGCAACGCTGACGTTTTGTGGAATGCACATTTTGCACGTCATCTCGTCATCTGTCATTATTTGATTTGCTTATGCTTTCTTCTCCCTCTTGCTCACATAATTTGTTTTGCTTATGCTTGCTCTCTCTCTATCGCTCATATTTGCTTGTTTGTGCAATTACAGTTATTAGAAACGCTAATCTTATCAATTTTGTGTGTTATTATGTGTCTTTAAGAAAAAATCATGATTATTATATATTTTTTTTTTTGTTTTTTGTTTTGTTGTCAACTGATTTGTGTTTGACACAATTTTTTGTTTGTACTTTGTTATTAATTTTTGTTGTATTGTTTAGTGACACGGTTTACTGCTAGTTAATTAATGGGATTGGTTGCTTTTTAATTAGGCATTTGTGTAGATTCTGCTGTTTGTATATTGTTTAGTAATCAGAAACGTGGCTTTGTTAATTCTGATTAAGTATATTTTTTTTTAGAAAACGATTATTCATATTCCATACACATGTTGCTGTATTTATCGCCTCACAGTCGCAAGCAATATATTGACCTTTAGACGCTGACAGCGTAAAGAGTTGTTTAGCCTGTGATTTGTTGTCGTATGTTTTTAGTTAGTTGCTTGTACTTGTGTTTTGTATTTTAACAATACACTTAAAGCTTCAAGTGTACTAATACTGCAAGCTTTAAGCATTTTCAGCGTTCATCTTCGCGAGGCGAACGAGTACAACGAGCGTCCCTGACGAACTGACGAACTGAGCAACACGCGTTTGCGACATAAATGTGAGCGGCGCCTATCAGTTGGCTTTTGGCTCTCGGATTAAGCTTTTGCTGCAATCCTCTCTCTCTCTTTTTCTTTATTTCGCTCTTCAAATTGCTTAAAATACTTATCAGAGTTGTGTTTTTAATGTTCAGTGTAAGTTCAATTGAACTGAATTCTTTGCTCTCATCTAGTTCTTTGGTTCGTTTGAGTCCGATCATAGTTCCTTTTTGTTTCTGTGTTTGGTTCATTTGAACTTTGTAGTGAACTTATTGTTTCTGTTGCCCTGCAATGTAAACCAAAATAACTTTATTACAAAATCAACATTACATTTTACATGGTTCGATTTGTTCGTTTGAGTCTAATCATAGTTAGATTTGTTTATACGAGTCAAATTGTGGTTCATTTGAACTTTGTAGTTTGTTTATAGTTCGTTGAATTTGCTAGAAGTTATACTAATGAACTTACTAATTCAATTGAACTACAATGCACAACTCTAAGGCATTTGATGTAAGTTGTACATTAGAATTAGGCAAGTGCATTTTGTTTTTGATAATCCTCTGACTCATGCGCAGATGTCGTCTTGTTCTGTTTGTTTGTTTATTTATTGTTGCTTTTATTGATTATCAAAATTGTTGCTCAGATTGCACATAAATTGAGGCGCTCTCTCAGCTGCAATTGTCTTTTATTTGTTTATTCTTTTTTTTTTTTTTGCTGTGCGCTTTACATGTCAATGACTTTTTTGTATCTCTTTTTTTTTGTAATTTCGATTTTTTTTTCTGGTTTGCTTGCCCACAATTTAAAGTAGAATCTTTTGTCATTTTAATTTTGTCATTTTAATTGCTTTGGTATTATTAGAGCGCTTTGTTTGCTTATTAAAGTGCACATTTTCTCATAAATATTTAACAAACAGGCAACCAAAATGTGCTCGTGCAAAATAAATGCATATAATTTTCCCGCAAATATTTTCTTTCTGCTTACAAAGCAAAATTTTTTCAGGTTTTTATGTTGCATATCTGTTTTCATGTTTCCATACCACAGTGCGCAATTTGAAGGTCAACCCAAAATAATAAAACTAAAAAACCACAGGAAATAAACCCTAAAAAACTGCTTATAAATTTTGTCAAGAAGCTGCGTAATGAAATTGAAATTGAAAGGGAATTTAGACAAAAGAAACTGCCTTTAAAATCGCGCTCAAGCTCAACTTACCCCTATTCTTCTATATAAGGGTTGTGTAGAATGGAAGGAAGCTCATTAAAATTGCTGATTTCGAAATTGTCATAAATCATTTCACTTTGACCTTGTCAGCACATCACAGACTACAGAGATTGTACATATCTATACAAGTATACATATGTATTCCATAATTGTCTGGCGGACAAGATAAAAGACCTCGTTGACGCTGAAGAAAAGAAAAACTAGAAACGCAATCCAATGCATAAATTCGCAGCTTGATTGAGCTTAATTAATTCGCATAGTACGCGTTTTGTTAGTCCAAAAGATGATTTAATATTTATACTTTTTTTTTTTATTTATTTTCTTTTCTCAAGTTTGCAATAATTTACTATATAAGCTACAAAATAATACTAATATTTAAATAATAATAGTTTTCGTTTTGTTATAATCAATACAATGGCATAAATGTTACAAATTCAGACAGTTCTTTTGAGTTCAATATATCAGGCAAAAGATCGGTTTGTCAGGCTCGTGAGTGGGTTTAACGTAATCCAAAAATCATTTTCATTAGGCCGCAGTTGTTTGCTGCAAATCCTGTGTGGTTGTTGTCGATGCCGCTGCGCTGGACTCCTGTGCCGCCTTCTCATTGATGGCCAACCAGGGGCAACGTTTCTGCAATTCCAAGCGATACCTGGGATGACTAATGGCATACACAAAGGGATCTATGCAGGCCACCAGTTTACAGGTGCAGGCTGGTATCATTGTGGCGCCAGGTGTTAGTAGACTCTTATCGCCGAATGCGCCAATTAAGGACATGACTCCATAGGGCGTCCAGGATACAAAGAATAGAAAGCAGATGGTTATAGCTGCCTTGGCAATGCGTATCTCAGCCGTTTCCTTGCTCTTGTCCGCATTCGAACGCAACGAATCCACATTCATCTTCTTGGCCTGTTCGCGCAACGTCTTCTCATGTTTGATAACATGTCCCACAATCTGGCTGTAGTAATAGATGATCATCAAAGTGGGGCAGACAAAGCTGAAGAAGAATATGGTGGACACAAAGAGACGCGTATCAAAGTTATCCGTTAGATAATCAAAGGTGCACGATGTTAGATAACCCTCCGGCACAAAACGATCCCAGAACTGTGTCAATGGCAATACAACCCAAGGTGTACAATAAAGCCATATAATAATATTCATAACAACAGCCTTGGTAAATGTCATATTCCTATTCATTGGCTTTGTAATCACATTAAAACGATCATAACCAATTGCTGCATTCGTCATCCCAGCGCCAATTCCAGAGTACGAACCAATTGCAGCAAAGAGCTGACAGCCCGTATTGCCCAAGGCAAAGCCACGATGGAAACTATTGTAAATGAAGATGGGCGCCTTGAGGCACATGATAAAATCAAATACGGCCAAATTCAGCACAAACATATTGGATGGTGTGCGCAAGGATTTCGATGTGCCAAAGATCCAAATAACCATGCCATTGCCAACGGTCGAAGCACAAAACAGAAAGATGTAGAAAACGCCAAGCATATAATGCATCGACGCTGGTGGCTCCAACTGCGTCAGCCAATGTTCCGGTATATACTGTATCTGATCCGGTGGCACATTCCAGCCCAAAAACTGTAGATCACCATTGCCCGAGACGCGTGCCTCCGGCCTTAGCACAGGACTCTCGCTGGCATTACACAGCGCACCCGCGGTGTCGACCATGCCGTATTTAAAAAACTATTTTCGAAACGTTTTTGGTTTATGTTCTGGCCAGCGTATTGTGCATTTTATAGCTTTTTTCCAGCAGCAGCTGCAATGGCTAATTGAATTTAGTTGTAGGCTTGCGTGCCGTCAAATTCTTTTTATTGCCAAGTGTGCAGTTAACTGATTTGCAATCATGGCCCAAATGACTTACAATGTTGCGGCAGATTAACAGAGAGACGGTCATTTTGTGTGTAAAATTGTGCATATTTGTTATATATAAGAAAGGAGAACAGTTCCACAAGAGGAACTCAAATCAATCATAGCCTAATTAATGAACTTTTAAACAATCAACAGCAAACTTTAACCTTTTACTCATTTCTATCTTCTCTACTTGATTTCTCTTTACAGTATTGCAATGGAGGTGATTTGGCGGATTATCTGAGCGTTAAAGGCACTCTAAGCGAGGATACTGTCAGGCTGTTTCTCATACAACTAGGTAAGTGTTTTGTCATGGAGAACAGATTAAACATTAACTAACTCGGATATTTTTTGATACGCAGCTGGTGCCATGAAAGCACTTTATACCAAAGGAATTGTGCACCGTGATCTCAAGCCACAAAACATTCTGCTATCGCACAATTATGGCAAAACTCTGCCAGCACCATCAAAAATAACGCTGAAAATTGGTAAGAATTAGATGTAGTATATAGTTTTATTTATATAAAATCTCTTCTTGCATCGTCTGAGAAAGCAAAAAAACGTACATTTCTACCAATTTCAAGTCTCAAACTTAAAATACAACTTCTTTTTCTACAGCTGATTTTGGTTTTGCGCGTTTTCTAAACGAGGGCGTCATGGCGGCCACCCTGTGCGGTTCACCCATGTATATGGTAAGCAATAAGCACATCTCATTGGCAACCTTTTATTAACTTTAATAATATCTTTATTACCAGGCACCGGAAGTAATTATGTCACTGCAATACGATGCTAAGGCCGATCTCTGGTCGCTGGGCACCATAGTGTATCAGTGTCTGACGGGCAAGGCGCCATTCTATGCACAAACGCCCAACGAGCTGAAGTTTTACTATGAACAGAATGCCAATCTGGCGCCCAAGTAAGCCATAGCTTTCATATATATCCTATAAACGTTATCTGATTGCACTTTTTCAATCCTGCTAGAATACCGCATGGCGTCTCGCCGGATTTGCGTGATTTGCTGCTGTGTCTGCTGCGCCGTAACTCCAAGGATCGCATATCCTACGAGAGCTTCTTTGTGCATACTTTTCTGCAGGGCAAGAAGGCAGCCGTGTCGCCAGGTAAGCTACAATTTCACTGTCTGCATAAATTATGGAAATTAATGTTGCTGCTTGTTTAAATAGTTGATTTGCCACCGCTGTCCAGCGGCACGCCGCCTGTTAAGGCCAAGAGTCCGCTGCAACAGCAGTTGGAGCAGGAGCTGCAGCTGGTGAAACTCGCCGAGCAGCAGCAAAAGGAGCGTGAGGAACAGGAGGCGGCACTGGAAGAGGAGAACACAGGTAAGCTGTGGACTGCAAGTTGATTTAAAACTTGACTAACTATTTATCTTAATTGCAGTCTCTGTGGTGGCTAACCCGGCCATTTGTGCCACCATTACTAATGTGGGCGTGCTGTGCGATAGCGAGAATAACAGCGGCTCTTGCAGCTCCCACGAGGACTCGGATGACTTTGTGCTGGTGCCGAAGAATCTGCCCGAGGATCAGCGACAGGGTCAGGGCCAGGCAACCACAGTTGTTCAAGCACGCCAACAACAACAACAACAGCAGCAACCCACACAGAATCAATCCAGTCCGCCGCGTCCCAGCAGCTTGCCCATTTCGGAGCCCAAACCAGTGCCGGCACCAGCGCGTCGTCAGTTGGCCAATACTGGCGTTGGCGTTGCCGTTGGCTCACCAAACAGGCAGAGCGGCATGCCACTCACAGTGGCCACTTTGGCTGCAGCTGGTCATCAGATACCGCGGTCGCAGCCCATTAGCGTGACAAAGCAGCGAGCGGATCAGCGCAAGAGCAGCGTTAGCAGCGATATTAACTCCATATCGCCGCCGGCGGTGCAGTTTGCCATAGGCACACCACCGACACGTGTGCGCTCTGCGTCTGGTGGCTCGCTGTCGGAGACGCCGCCACCGCATGCGCCCAGCACGTGGCAAGTGTCGCCCGGACACTCGCAGTCGCCGTTGCGCCGAAGTGGCAACAGCTCGCCGGTGCTTCCGTCCGCCGCGTTGACCAAACTGCCAACGCTGGGCAGCCCCACGCTGCTGGTGGCGCCCGGTTCACTGGGCTCGATTGGTTCCGCGGGCAGCGGCTCGGAGAACAACAATCAGCATCATATGCTGGGACCACGCGCCTTTACGCTGCCCGAACTGGGTGCCACCGGTGGGCTGCAAAGTCTGCTGGACACAGCTGTTCACGCTGGTGGGCCGGGCAGTGAGACGCATGCATTCCAGGCACCGGAGCTGTCTGAGGAGACGTTGATGGATCGCGAGCACAACGAAACACTATCCAAGCTAAACTTTGTGCTAGCACTCACCGACTGCATACAGGAGGTGGCCGATTCACGTTGTGCGCCTCTCTCCACACTCATGGTTGCTGGCAGTCAAACGGATCAGATTCCACCCCATGCGCCCGAGCATTGTAAGCGTGCGGAGCGTCTGGTGCTGCTTGTGCGCGCCCTGCAGCTGCTATCGTCCGGCCTCAATTTGGCCTCTCAGCAGCTGCGCAACGGTCAGCTGAAGCCCTCTTCGAACGTTAAGAACGGTAAGAGTCGTTAACAGAATTTGGAGTTCAACTTGAGCCTAATCTCTTAATCATTCAATCTATTGTAGCGCTGCTCACCATGAACGCCAAATATCGCAGCATCTTGTTCGAGTCGAAGCGTCTCAATGGCAGCGGCCTTTTGCAGAAGGCAAATGCATTTAACATAACGGCTGATAAGATACTCTATGACTATGCGCTGGATATGGTAAGTCAATCAAGAACTTATACAACTTGTTAAGTAGCTAATCTTAACCATTTCTTTCAATTCCCACAGTGTCAGGCGGCTGCGTTGGATGAGCTACTCAAGAATACCAAGAATTGCTTTGAACGCTACAACACCGCACACATCTTGCTGCACTCCTTGGTGCAAAAATGCAATCATCCACAGGACAAACTGCTGTTGAACAAATGTATGTTGCAAAACAAGAGTTAGAGTATAAAAATAGTATCTAATAAAACATATACTTCAATTTTTACAGATCGAGATGCCGTAGAGAAGCGTCTGAGCATATTGCAACAGCATGGTTATATCTATGTAACAGATGAGAATGCCTAAAGAGTGAGGGATCAGCGTAATTTGTCAACAATTCCTTAAGTTATTTACACCCTTTTTATTTGAGCGTACAACATGTGATTAAAGCAGAACTACGAGTACTCTTTTTTAATAGTACATGCATACAAGTAATTTAAAGCACTCACAGATCATTGATGATCTTATTATTAAAAGTGTGAAATTTTCGAAAAAACAAACAAGCAAACTGACAAATTTTCTATGTAAATAGTTTGAAGTATGTTCGTAGTTATTGTTTTCTTTTATTATTTTTGTTAAAGCTTATAAATGCGCCTGCTCGACGCCCATATATAGTTTATAAGCTATGCATAATATACACATTAATATAAATATATATACATGTATGAATTGATTTATTATATACATACATGAAGCAAACACAAGAGATAATCAATTAATGTTTATGGGCAGTATGCAAGCCAAACTCAGTTTAATCTATGTTTAATAATCGCATAGGTGCAGGCAATCGATATGTTTGTTTCTTTGATCTACATATATATTTTTCCATTTAACAAATTTCATCTCAATATTCCTTTATTATAAAACGCGTATTTATGGCTGCACTACACAAAAACAAAACAACAAACAAACAATTTAAAATGTGCTATGTTCATAGTTTTTAGTTAGGATTTCACTTATAAAACAAAACAAATTTATTCATAATTTAATGTGAGAAAAATATATTTTAAAAAACAAACTTAAGTTTTTCTACAAAAGCCCACAAATTTACGATTAGATTCTATACTTATATATGTATGTATATGAATAATATACATGCAGACAAAACACATACGAAAGTGTATAAAAAAAAAACAAACAAGAAATGCAAATTAAAAACTAATAAAAATACTATGAAATATAAACATTTAATGGATTTTTGTATGCAACTAGTTTAAAAATGAACAATGTAGATTTTTTGTGCTAGCTAAAATGTTAATTTGTATCAATGCTACTATCGATAGTATCGATAGTGTTCAATTTAAGTATCGAAACTATCGATAGTCTTCATCTTAAGTATCGAAACTATCGATATGTTTATTTTAAAGCATCTCAACTTTTCAAACTTTTCACTTGCAAATTTATCGATACATTTTGATCAGCTAATGTGGCGTCCAATCGATATCCGTTGCTTCCTGTTCCTGTGGTGTAACTTGAACCGAAGGCGGCGGCGACATAAAGTTTCTATTCATCTGCATCTGCTGTTGATGCATGGGATAATATGGAAAACGAGGCGAACGGTAATAAATTGGAGCGGAGCGCGTCGGAGATGGTGGCCTGCCTGGCGCCCTGGGCATAGATGGAAAACCATTGGCATTGATATTGGCATACTGCTGAAAACCCTTCCAACGCTCGTAGAGCTCTTCGACCTCGGGCTGAAAGGGTGCTATGTCGCCAGCCGAGATGCGTTGCTGATCCGATTCAGTTCCCGACGTCGGTTTGGGGCTTTTCTTTGAGTTTAAGGATCCCTTGGGCTTACGAGATGATTCCAATTGCTTCGAGCTGTCATCTGCTGGCGAATTGGAGTTATTTGCTGGTGGCTGCATGGCGCAGGAGTTGCAGCAGCAACCATTGCAGCCGTAACAGCAGCGTGGGTTGTACCAACAATAGCAGCCCGTATAAGGATTATAATAGTACGAATAACGTGGCCAATAACAGCAGCCAGGATTGCTGCTGCAGCTAGGACCACAACAGTTGACACCCTGCGAATTTGCCTGCTCGCCGTTTTGCTGCTCTGCTGCCTGATTGCCATCAATGCTGGAAATGAAATGAAGCATCAGAAAGCTGGACGCACTGCATCCTCAATTGTTAACTTACTTGCCGCTGATTAGCGTATTGCAGCCGCAGTTGCGAGTCGACTTTTCCCCTTCCGTCTCCGATTCAGCTATACCTTCACCTTGCCCTTTGCCTTTTTTTTTTGTTAAAGCTTGACTTTCATCGCTTGAACTCGTGATTTTTTTCTTCTGTATGGACGAGTTGCTGCTTGTCTTTTTGGCTGCCCGCTTCGCAGGCTCGTCCGACTTCTTCGTCTTGGACGACATGTTTATTGGCAGCAGGATAAAGCCACCGTCTGACGGACACGAAGCCTGCAGCGAGTTGCAAATGCTGCCAAATAGAAAGCCAACATGAGCAATCAGATCTCGGACAGGTGTTTATTTCATTTTAAAAATTTTGTTTTAGTGTTGATGTGTGTGTGTGCTTAGAAACAAACAAAGATTAGAGCTGACGTAGAACTCACCGCTCCATGAGTTCCGGGCTGACATTGCAGCCATTGATAAGTTGTGAATCTTTGTTGCTTTTTGCTTTGGACTTAGCGTTGTTGTTGTTGCTGTTGGGCTTCTTCAACTTGTCCTTCTGCGCAACTATAGCCACCGAGGATGCTTCCTTGCCACCCTTGGGCGCCTTATTCTTATCCTTGGGCTGCTGTGCTGTCGAGGCTGCGGCACTTGCTTCGCTGGGCCCTTCTTCTATTGGAGGACTGACGTTGCAGCCGCACTGTGCTGTTGGATCATTTTGATAATATTGTAGATTTGGACAAAAAGAGGGATTTAAGCAGGTCGGTTGACAAACTGTTGCTGGATCAAAAGGTCCACTTAGTGCTGTTTGTGTCCTGAATTCAATTTCTCTGCCTGTACAAGGATCAAACTGTGGCACTTGCCTGCTGGGTAGACCAGCAGCTGGCATATCTGAAAGCTGTTGTGAAACTTGATTCCCAGGAGCGTAGCCCATGGGGTTCATACCAGCGTATCCATTTACTTCAGCACCTGTAGGGCCAGGAGGTCCATCTGTACCATTCCATACAGCAGGTGTAGGTGCAGGTGCAGGACAATATTCTGATGTTCCAGGTGCACAATTCGGATACATGCCCAGATTGGGCATAGCTCCCTGAGGCATAGTTCCCTGAGGCATAGCTCCATGAGGCATAGCTCCATGAGGCATAGCTCCCTGAGCCATAGTTCCCTGAGGCATACTGGTACCACCCTGTGACACTACTGCACCACCGTGTGAAATTGGTGGCTCTCCAAGTCCATATCCATTCAATTTTGATTGATCTTCCTCACTTCTTTCGCCAGTTGCATCATCATCTGCAGATTTTTTACCATCCTTAGCACACTTACAATCCTTGGCCTTACAAACACAATTCTTCACAGTCTTTTGTTTTTTACTAGAACAACTGCAAGATCTTGCTTTTGATTTTGAATCGGTTGAGCTGCACAAAAAACTTGGTGGTATCATATTCGAAAACTTCTGTTCAGTAAAAGGACCGACACATTTAGGAAACTCTTCGGAACATGGTGTATTGCAAAAATTCGGAGAACTAGAGAAAAAGTTGATCCACATTAATTGTCAAAAACACATTATACAAAATTCAGTTACCATTCATTATTGCAGCAGGGATTGCAGTTTCCAGAGTTAAAACAACTTTAATTAAAAAAACAAAGAAATTAAAAATAGTTATTATGGCTTAGTTCTTAAAGCGTACTCACTTATTCGTACAACAGTCAAACATTTTAAAATCTCTTTTTATCCACTTAGATCATCATCGTGAAATCATTAACATTCAATTTACTTAAAATTTAAAAAACAACTATTTGAAGTTGAAATCCAAGCTCAGTCCCATAGTGCTACAAAAAACTGACTGAGAACTAAATTGAGAATCGAATCACATGAGGCCTGGTTAGCCAAGTTCTGGTTTCCACTTTCGGTAAAATATTTCGAAAGCAAATTTCCATTATCACTATTGATAGCACTTTGAATTCACTTGCATTTCATCAAGGCTTGAAAAATTTGAAGATTGAAAGGAAATTGAATTTCGCAAAATGTTGCCTAAAGTGGAAACCGGAACAACAGTCAAGTAGTTTATAATTGGTTTCAACACTTCTCCAGCGGTAACTTTCTTGAAATTGTGATTCCTCTTTGTGCTCATATTCTTAATCTTCTGAAATGCATAAATAGTTTACCATAAAAGTAGTTTTTTATTTAAGCCCGCAGCCTTAACAGCCTTTGACAGTCAAAGTAATGTTTATTTAAATTTCGTACTATGTAAACAAATAAATTTGAAACGGAAGTATTGTTAAATTGGAGTTGCATGCGGCCAGCAAAATGCGAAAAAATGTCAACTTAAGTCCGGCAAGAAGTAACAGCCCCATGTGGTATAATGCAGCAACGGATTATGCACAAAAGAGACGGGCTATGCTACAGGGAAAATCAAACACTGATCCATCAGTACCTGCGTGGAGCAACAGCCGAGCACCATCACGTAATTTTCCCGGGATGGGCAACAGATTGCAACTAACCCGCAGCTTTGTCACACCCACAAGTAGAGTGGAAGCTACTGCCGGAAGCAGCAATAGATACGGTACGCCCAAGAGACGACGTCTGCAACCGACGAGTCCGCCAAGAAGCGGCTACTTGCCCAGGGCACGTTCACCCTCACCGCGAGTGGTGGATATGCAGGTACCTTTATCAAATGCCGAGTTGCCCATTTTTATGCGCAATACCTTGGTATCGACCATGAGAGCTGCGTCTTCCGTTAAATCTCCAGCGTTGAAGCGACAAATCATCAATGCTGATGATGAGAACATAAACATTGCTGTATCCAAACGTACATGTCAGATGGATAAAAGTAAAGAGCAGTCCCAAAACGACTTGATTGCCTTGAAAAACCAAGCTTCGAAAGATTCATTGGAAATAAATATGCTGCCACTTATCATGGTAGAGCCAAATCAGAAGCCTGGCCTAAAACAGCCCACACTTAATGCCAGAAGCACGTTACCAAGCACAAGTAAGCCCAAACCACGTCAAAAACAACCGCTGGACAAATTGAAAATCACAGAGCTTGAGCCAGAAACTGAACGTGTTAGTATACAGCCAGATCTTGCCGTAGCCGCCGATGCAGAACCCACTCCAGAGGAAACTGACGAAACTGAGCCTGAGATTAAAACAGAAAATGAACCAGCTGCAGATAATAAAGAAGAATCAGCAGCTGAGGACACAGATGATGACAATTGTGATGTGGAGTGCTGTTGTACGAGTACTCCCATTAAATTATATCCCTGCTTTCGCGGTGAATATCCAACGCGACATCGTTCTATGCCCTTGTGCGATGTGTGTAATAATAATGAGGGCAATATTGTAACCGCCTGTGAGGTAACCGAGGAGCACTTTTTGAGGTAATGTTAAATAAAACACTGAAATACATCCACACTCAGATATAGTTGGCTAGATCGGACCACCATAACATATAGCTGCCATAGGAACGATCGGTTGAAAATAAGTTTCTGTGTTTTTTAAAACTTTTCTGCAAGGGTTTATATATAGATAACATTTCTTTCTTGTTTCTTAAATAAAAATGCAGTCTTACGTAGTCCTCTTTACCATACTTTGATTCGTTTCACCGTCAATTACAGATTGCCATTGTCATTTCATGTATCTTTTCTAAACTAGGTTTCCATATAGTATTACTAATGTAACATTTTCTTTTTGTTTTTTAGCTTTGACTGCGAAGCACAAAATCAAACGGACAATACTGTACAGAATCTGCCAAGCAATTGTTGTTGGTCTACAGCGCCACAATTCTGTAGACAACCGCAGCCATACACAAGTACGGGTAAAGCGGATGCACACCAACAGACCAGTTGCCACAGCAATCTTTATGCCTATGGTAATAATGGACATCAAAATCGTAATCTGGGTGCGTCGTGGAGCAGACCAAACTTTAGACCGATGAATCAGAATTCTTGCTATAGCATGTGTGCGCATCAGCAGCAAGCAATGACCATGACACCGCAGCAACAGCAGCAGCAACAACAACAGCAGCAGCAACAACAGCAGCCGCAGCAGCAACAACAATGCGGACTAACTGAACTTTTGGCGCAGCAGCTGCAGCGTCAGATGCAGCAGGCGCAGCTTCAAATAGCCAATGTTCAAATGCAATTAAACTGCGCCTGTGCTGCTCCACAGGTGAAAAAAGTGCAGCATCTAGCACATCAGGCTGTTAACGAGCCGGATGCGGATGCGGAAACAGAATCCGACGATGCACAGCCGGAGACTGACGCACAGGAGCAACGAAGATGTTCTGATCAGTTTCGCAATGTTAATTTCAGTTCACCAATATCAGCATGTTGCCAACAGCGTATGGAGAAGCCACCAGCAACACTTTGTCAGCCCTCGCCACAAATGATGACATTGGGCTTTTATCCTATGTCTGCGGCTCAACCACAAATTACACCAGATGAGGAATGTGAAATAGAACCGCCATCCTGCGATTGTTCACCTCTGCCACAGTGTTGCGAATGTTCAGCCCAAAAACGCTTTTCACCAAATCAGTTTCAACCGCAATTTCCACCTCAACAAAAGCAGCAGCAACAGCAACCTTATCAGCAACAACAGCAACCCATGCATACACCGCATTGTCCCGGGAATCATTATTATCAGCCCTGTTGCCGGCAGCGTTATGCTCAGATGCGCTTCATGATGCCACGCTGCTGGCAGGGTCACTAGGAGACCATGCTCCAAAGAATCCTCCAAATAGCACTTCTGGCCTTAATCAACATACAAATCAAAAAGGAGGTTGTAAGGTAACGTGCCATGTACAGTGAAAAAGGCATTGCAATGACGACCTTATGTATAAAGTACGGTACATTACAAACTCGGTTCATTTATGAAGAGTTGCAGTATTAAAATAAGTTGGGCAATTCCTTCACTTCAATCATAACAATATTAGCCGTAAATTGTCAAAAATAATTCAGCAATAATAAGATAAATTCATAGAAATATGCAAAGTACAAAAGTAGTTTCTTATAATCATAAATAGTTGCTGTTTTATTTTTTTTTACTGATTGTAACTTGTAGTACAATAGCATGATTTGTTAAAGCTGTCAATATTATTAGAAATAATATAGTTTTTGGCACCAAATTGCACCGCATACTCCAAATTTGAAGTTCCACGTCCATTTTTTTGAACTACCTAAATGAGATTGACGACATATTCCATTTAAATTACAGATTTTGTCATTAAAACCATATAACTGTCGCCGATAACAGTATCTATTTTAATATAAAATGTGTAATTTTAATGCAATATGCGGGGGTTTAAATAGACGCTGGAACTGCTGTTGCTGTCGCCAGCGACATTGTTGCCAATGTCATATGAAAAGAGTGATTACCAACAATGGCAACACAGAGCAGACTAATTGTGCTTCTTCAGTCGATGACGAAAATTCCGAAAATATTAAAGTTAAAATATCGGAAAAATTAAATCAGCTGAAGGCTAAAAATGAACCTGACAGCGCAACAACTACAGCTGTGTCATCTAAAACCTCAGGATTAGCACCTGAAAAGTTGCCTAGCAAAACTTCAGCAGCGCAGAAGGACAACCCATCTACAGCTTTGGTCTTACGTAAGCCTTCCAAAGATGCAGTACAGAAAAAGGCGACGCTCAATGGAAATTCAACTCAAGTTGCTATAATTGCCAAAGACGCTGAAACAAACGATAGTCAAGCTTCCAGTTCTAAGGTTACTGTTAAGATTCCTGAAAAGATTCCTGTTAAGATTCTTGATAAGATTCCTGTTAAGATTCCTGTTAAGATTCCTGTTAAGGTTCCTGTTAAGATTCCTGAAAAGGTTCCTGATAAGGTTCCTGTTAAGGTTCCTGTTAAGGTTCCTGTACGCACTTGTCCACCTTGTAAAGCACCGAATTGCTCTAAAAAAAATAAGCCCGAGGTAAGTACCTAAACTAAGTCAAGTTTAAATACTTAAATATCTAGCACGTTTTTCTACAGAACTCTTATGAAAGCAGCGCAAATCCCACACAAAACTTTTGTGCCTGGAATGGTGATCAAAATGGCTTCAAGAATAAAATAATTTCCTGCTCCTGTCGTCCTCCCGCAGCCTCCACTACAACACTGTTTCGTGCAAAAAAACCACTGCCTAAAAAAAATGTCGTCAAGCCTGCTAAAGTGGAACCAGACAAGTCTGAAAAGGCGCTGGAGAAAGTCAAGCCCAAGCACAAGAAGAAAGTGAAACGTAAAGCTGCCGCTCAACTTCCTGTTTGTATACCTGAAGCTCAGGAAAACACTGATATGTGGTATGTGCTTAAGTATCAGTTGATGATTTTTAATTAACTCATCTTAATTCTGTTATAGGTTTGAGTGCAATGTGCCCATACGCCTTAGCATACCGAATTCAATTGTTTTTCAGAATCCTTTGGAACTCTTGCAAACAAGTTTATGCAACGCTTCTCTCAACGGCAACACTTCTCCCAACGGCAACGCTTCTTCGAAAGGAAACGCTACTTCCAACGGCAATAAATTAAATGCTCTGCCTGCTGCTAAGGACAACAATAAGGCCTTGTTGCCAAAGGGTAACCATCCGCCTCCAACTGCAGCATTGCCTGGTGCATTACCTCCACGTAAATTATGCATCACAGTTCGCCCCATGGGTTTTAAACCTTGTGCGACACCTTGTGGGTCACTTTGTGCGCCGCCTTGTGGGCCACCTTATTCACCACCTTTTTCACCACCATTTGCACAACCTTTTGCACCACCTTTTGCACCACCTTTTGCACCACCATCTGCACCACCTGCGCCACCTCCTGCAGAGGCAAATGTGACAAACGCAGATCGTTTGGAGTGCCTGGTTCACAAGCTTCTATCAAAGATTACACCAATGAAGAAAAAGGGAAAGCGGAAGTCGAACTCAGCCAAGTCCAGAGATTGTACATGCACTGCATTTGGACAAAGTGCTTCCAATTCGCAGTACAGCAGTGATAGCTACGTTAGAAAACAGTCTCATAAATCTATGCCTAATGCAGCCCATCAAAACCATAACAAACCTAAACGCATGGGATATTGCACCTGCTGCAAATGTCATCAGAGGGACAACAGACAACATCCTGCTCAGTCGAATCGCAACTATGACGATAACTACAGCAATATGCCAAGGGAAAATGAAGCGATGAAACACAAAGCACAAGGGCTTACCAATGTGCCACCAGAAAACGAATCATGGCATCCCAATAAACAAGTGTTTACCGGTGTATCACCAGAAAACGAATTAGGGAATCCCAAGAAACAGCAAACTGACGATTCCAAATGCCATTGTTTTGACAATCTTCCTTTCAGTGAGGATTCTTTAGCAGACGTCGGATCTGGTCAAAATTTGAAGTCACGCTTGGAGTCCAGAAAGTTGAAGAACATAATATCAACAGAGAAAATATCACATAAACCAAACGCTACCACTTCATCAAAGCCACAAAATCATAAGCAAAAGTCAAAACCAGAAAAGGCTGGCAACAAATCAAGTCAACTGGAACTTACAGTTAAGAAATCTGCATCTCTAATAAAGCAAAAAAACCGAAATCAAAATCAAAAAATACCTTCATCGCAATTATCTCCATCATTATTGCGATTTGATTCCAGGCTGAGTATGTCATCATTGACAAGTAATTCAGCCATTTTTGAGGAGAGGCTGAAAGCTGCGAACGAACGCCTTCGGAAGAACACAACACAGAAATCCCAAGATTGTTGCTGCCAGAATAATCCAAAAAATAACAAACAATCAAATGAAAGTTTTTATAGGAAGCCTGCAGGTCGAAGTCTTCCCATCATTCAGAACAGAAATACTTCGGCAATACCGACAAAAGGGTTTACCGAACAATATCCACAGTCCATAGAAGACTTTGAAGACAAGTCCACGTATGTTTGGGCAAAAGAACAGAAAGCCAAGGATAACAAACATTGGCAGGAAGAAAAAACTGGTACAACAGATACCAATATGGTAAACAATCTTATAGCTTCACTTCCAGTAATATTTATAAATAGCAGCGAGCGTTTTGTTGAAGTAAATGACCCTAGAAGTCATAGCAAAAGTTCTCAGAAGAACAGGACACCAGAGAAATACACTCCTTTGGCCTTTAAATCTTCAAATGATGATATGGAAACACCAGTTTTGATTGTTTCTGAACCCAAACACTCTCAACTGCAATCGGTTTCTTATCCACCTTCCACATTACTTAAAAGAGGATTTTTCCAAGGTGTTGAGTACAATAATACAGAGCAGAAATCACACAGAACCAATGGAGCAACTGCAGCTACGAATGATTCCGAGTTGGAAAACCGCATTTCAATCACACAAAGTATTTTACAACTTATTCTAGCAGCAAATAAAAAAAGTATTTCGAACGAGCATGGGCTTAAAAATGCTCAAGTCAATGAGAAAGCTTCATGTAAAATACTGAATTCCAAAGCTTCGAAAATTGGAAACAAGAGTGGAACTAAGTGCCCTTACTTCCCCCATAAGCCCCGAAGCTCTGCAATAAGTCAGCAGAAAGCCAAACATCAGACTATTAATCGAAAGGTGTCTTCTAAACTAACCAATGATAAGTTGCGTACCAAGGATCTACATATTTGCCTGTTGAAACAGGATAACAGCAATTCTCCAGCTGTGTTAGAGGAATATAATGTTACGGCATTCACACATAGTTCCAGCCGGCATCCTTTACAGAAAGGAGGCAGTGAATCTATTAATTGCGATCCGAACGAAAACTCTGATTTTGGACCGATCCAATTGAAACGCCTCCGCTTAATAAATAATGAAAATATTAATGGCGTTATACAGGACCTGAAAAACTTTTGTCGGATATGCAGAACCAAGTAAGTGAATAATAACAATTATTTATAATTATTTTGATCTAATAGCTGCATTTCTTTCAGCTGCAAAGGTAAGTCACGAAAACCAGTTGTGTTGGTTCCCTTACGTCTGGAAAGCGTTCACGATATGAAAATAAATATTTGTCAACCAGATGAGTGGTAAGTGAGAGCTGGAAAACATCCATCTATAATCATGCAACATCATATCTAACTTCATTTAGGCAAGAGCTGGATATGCCACTACCGACTCCCCGCTGCCAGTGCCCAAACCAACGTACATCTAGTCCAGCATACGATTCAATTTGCTCTGAAGAAGGAACAAGTCCTAGAGCTCAAGCTGATCGTTTTCGAGACGAATCTATGACGTCCCTGGGATCAAAGAATAATTCAAAACGTTCTCGACCCCATAAACAAGACGCACGTTCTAATCGTACTCCATCTAAAGAATCCACAAGACCCAATCATTCTAAGGACAGTTCAAAGCCATCAAGAAATCATCGTGCTAATCCTATCCCATCTAAAGTATCCATAAGGTCGAATCGTTCTAAGGACAATTCAAAGCCATCAAAAAGTCATCGTGCTAATCCTATCCCATCTAAAGTATCCATAAGGTCGAATCGTTCTAAGGACAATTCAAAGCCATCAAAAAGTCATCGTGCTAATCGTATCCCATCTAAAGTATCCATAAGTTCGAATCGTTCTGAGGACAATTCAAAGCCATCAAAAAGTCATCGCAGTCGCGATGCAAGAATACCAAGAACACCGCATTATAATGATCAAAACAAATCAAAGCTATCCGAAATTCATAGTAGTCCAAGATTTGAACATTTCAGACCAGAACAAAATAAAACAGATTGTATGGGATATACAGTATACAGAAGTTCCAAATCACCGAAGTCCGGAGCTGAAACACCTTCAAAGCCTAAAAGTTATTCGAACCGTTCTCCGTCCCCTAATTCATTCACTTCCCATTCTTCGTTCCCTAAATCCCCAAAGCGCGGAGCCGAAGGACCTTCAAGGCCTAAAAGTTATTCAAATCGTTCTCCATCCCCTTCCTGTTCTCCGTCCCATAAATCATTCACTTCCCGTTCTCTGTCCCCCAAATCATACACATCCCTTTTTCCGTCCCCTAAATCATACACTTCCCGAACAGATGCAAAACCACCTTCATCATATAATAATCGTTACCAGTCAAAAGAATCCAAACGCTCAAATGAAGTGTCCAAAGGATCACTCAGAAATTCGAACATTTCAAAACCCTTGCAGGAAGACAATCGTCCTCAGGCAGTATCCATATGCTCGTGTTGTGCATCCAAAGGCTTCTGTTCCAAAAGCAACAGCAATGCTTCCAAAAACAGCCAACGTCCTAAGGTCTCTAACTTGAATTGCAATAGACCTTCTACAGCACCAATATTAAAGTCTCAAGGCTCCGAGAAAACAACAGTGCGAAAAACAAGCTTCGGAATTCGAGAAAGTACAATTGTGCTTTTGAAACCACGCCAGTTGCGTACCACGAGCACAGATGGCACTGGACGCAATAAAGAAATAAGATCTCAAAATGAAGCCCAGGCTCGACACAGAACAGTCGTTCCTGAAAAAAGGACAAAGAATAACGTAAATAATATGCCTCAAATAAGGGAAGCATGTCCAGGCAAATGTACTTGTGCAAATTGTCCAGGTTTGCTGAATCAGCAGAAGCAATTAAAAAAGCAACAGCGACAGTTGCTGCAGGAACTGCAAAAGCTAGATAAACTGCAGGAGCAATATGAAAATCAGCGGCAGAGCAATCAGCAGGAACTACCACATTGGCAACAAGTACAGGAAAATCAATTATCCCAAGATAGCAAACGTTATAGAAAGTTGCTGAAGGAGTGTGAAGAGGAACAGTGTAAATGCAGTTGTAAATGCAGTTGTAAATGCAGTTGCAAATTGCAAAAGGATATTCAAGCACAACAGCAACAGATGCAACGACAACAGGAAAGTACAACGTACCAGGCTTGCGATTGTTATGTGGAGCAACCACAACAGCAACAGATGCAACGACAACAGGAAAGTACAACGTACCAGGCCTGCGATTGTTATGTGGAGCAACCACAACAGCTACAGAATAGACAAACCTACCAGGACTACAATTCCAATGTCAATTTACAGAACTTTCAACAGCAAGAACAGGACGATCAGGAATGCAATTGCTATGGCAAATATCTGCAGAATCAGCAACAACAACAGCAAGCGCAACCAAAGCTGCAACAAGTCAAATTTTCTGATAGCTGCTTAAATCCACAAGATTATAGAAATCAAAACTCAAATCAAATGTCAATGCCCATGCCTCAACTACAACAATACAGCCGACCCGAAGTGCAGTTCAACTCGCAATTCTATGCTCCACAAAATGATGTTAGACTTATACCAGCTGATTTCTATCAGCAAACCTTGACCAAGTATGGCATAAAAGCAATGCCAACGTTACAGGATCTGCAACAAACAGCATGCATGCCATGTTGTTCCTGTCCATATAGTGCCAAGCAGCAACAGCAACAGCAGCAATTTTAAGATTGACATTGCTAGATGTGTGCTAATAAACTATGTTTTTCATTGAATTCAAAAAATTGCGATCATAATGAACTTATTCTTTCCAAAATCTAAATTGATCAGGCCGCTCTAGCATTATTTTACTAAAAGTGCTCCAAAGGACCTTTTATAAATAAACAATACTTTCCATTGCCCCAATTTAAAAATATAAATTTTTCGGATCTACTTGATTGTTTATTACTTAGTGTCTAAGAGGAGTGCTTTTTGAATACGTGACAATTTCAATTTAACTTTTGCGGCATCTTGCGTGGCCAGGACATCACCGAAGTAAAGCGATTGATGCGCTTGCTCAGCAGCCGTGAGGGCATCGAGGACGCTGTGGGCTTCAGTATCAAACAGGTGCGTCCAAATCTCGCCATGAAGAGCTTCGTTGTTGGAGATATTGCTGCTCCTGCCTTGTTGCGTGCGTGTTGTGGAACAGCCTTCTTCGAAAGCTTCTCGTTCGGTGCAGTCATCCGCTTGACAGTCACCTGAGAGCCGCTGCTTTGCAGATCCAACTGTTGATCCTTTGAGTTCAGCGTGGACTTCTTTTTGGCACGTTCGCGTCGAATCTGCAGCTTTGATTGTGGCTCTGAATCATCTGCATGCCGGGGCGAGCGATCGTAGCGGCTGTACATGCTGCTGCTGTCCACATATTGCTGCTGTTCATTGTAGCGTACACCGTATTGCTGTGGCTGCAACTGACAGCTGGCATATGGTGGTATGCCAAAGGTAGCCATGTTGTACGTGGACAATGGATAGCAGAGACATGGGTTAATTGCTTGTGGTGGCTGCCATGTTGTCATGGGATACTCCTGTGGTTGCAATC
This sequence comes from Hirtodrosophila cameraria, assembly GCA_949708635.1. Classification (NCBI taxonomy): domain Eukaryota; kingdom Metazoa; phylum Arthropoda; class Insecta; order Diptera; family Drosophilidae; genus Hirtodrosophila; species Hirtodrosophila cameraria. Next base: position 23,380,604 of record OX453091.1, on the reverse strand, counting down.
GTTGTGGCAGCATAGATAATTCTGGAGATAGCAACATCTGTTGACTGATATGGCTTGTCATGATTGGTGGGTGGTTAAAGCCAAGAGATGTTTGTGCCATTGTTGGTCTCAACAGGCAACAGCTGCTGCAACAGTTGTTATAAGCTGTTGCTGGACCTTGATATTGCTGCTGTGGCAGAGGCAGCTGTGCTTGTTGCTGTTGCTGTGGCATAGTTAGCTGTGTTTGCTGATATTGCTGTGGTGCTTGCTGATATTGCTGTGGCAAGGGTAGCTGTTGCTGCTGCTGCTGTTGTTGCTGCTGCTGTGACTGCTGTTGCTGCTGTTGTCGTGTTTGCGGCTTGTAAAAGCAGGCGTAATTATCAGTTGCTTGCAGACAGTAGTTGCTGTTAGATTGTGCTGGTGATTGTAGGCAGCAATTGTTGCAAGCACAGTTGGGAGTTTGCTGCTGATAGTTGCTGTGAGCGGTTGCTGTTGTTGACAGCATTGGTTGCTCCTGTTGCTGTGCCAACTGTGGAGTATTTTGTGGCATAAAACTAATCGTCACACGTGGTGCAATATCAGGTGTTGCTGTGATTTCAGCAAGTGTTGGTTGATTGCTAACCTGCTTATTGCAGTTGTCAGCCAGCTGCAAGGCGCGAATGTGGCTAAGTCGACGCAGGGTGGGCACATGGAGACTCTTATGCTTGTTGATGTTGCCATTGCAGTGACTACAACGCTGCAATTCAACATTAACATCAGTTGCCTGGCAACCTCTGCTTTGGCCCTTCAGATGCATCTGCGAACGCAGGGCGCACTGAAGCAGGAACTCATCGGTTTGGGAGCCAGTATGGGCGCCAATGTCGCATGGTGATGTCTGCTGCTGTGCATGACAATGGCAGGTGGTGGGATTGCAATGGTGGTGCTGCGATTGTTCCATACGTTTGCGCACCAAAGCATCCTCAAGCACCACAAAGCTGGGCTTGCCGCGTAGATTCTTATTGTAGATTTTGAAAAAACGATCATGCATTGCCTCAAAGGATTGGGCATCGATGCTGATCATATCATGCCTGTCCTCGCCAGTGTCCTGCTCCTCATCCGAGCTACCGGCATCCTCCTCAATCAGCGCTATGCGTATGCGTTGTTTCCCGGCACGTGTTGCCTTCCGAGGCTCATGCTTGACCTTGGATTGATTGCGCACTTCATTGCATTGGCTGTTAGGTGAGACTTCAATCTTTCCATTGCCATCGACGGATACTATAAAACTTCGTTTGCCATTATGCTGATCGGTTTTAATAATGCCGCAAGACTTGACAGAGTCAGTGGACACAAACTTTTGCTCTCCGGCAGACATCAAAGTAATTTTGTAATCTGTGATCCGAAAAAAAAAAAATATTTTTTAATTTAAGGTTTTACATCAGAACTTGAATACTATACGCATCAGGCTCAGAAAAAGAACTGACTACTTGAATCTAAAAAAACGTATATATAGATATACCGGTATAGATATACCGAAAACTCCATCAAGATTCGATTTGCCCAACAAAGTAGGCCACAGCATAGTTCTCCAAGCTATAAAACAATATTTCTGGACTAAAAATGAACAAAATTAGATAGATATTTCACAGAAGTTTCCAATTGATGCCCGCCAGCAGGTCAATGCCGCAACTACAGTGGGGCAAAGTTTGCAAAATAGTGTTGTAAAACAAAAAATATATGCAAAATGTTTTGTACTGAAAGCTGTGAGCACTGCATTAATGCAACATCATCGGGACGCGTTTTGGATGTTCGAAAGTCTTCGCCACAAGTTAGTCGGCAGCAGCAGCAACAACGGTTGCTGCAACAACAACAGGAGCAACAGGAACAACAGGAACAGCAATTTCTACAACAGCAACAGAATTTCAACATGTGCCCATGTTGTCCAATGCCATCGCCTGAAATCGGCAACAATTGCGAGACGGATGCAACGCGAGTGGGCTTGTGCTTTGTGACCGAGGGTCCAGAGGGTTTAAGGTAAAATTTCATTTTAAATAAAATAATAATTTACTACAAGTAAACCAATTTATGTCATCAGCATCGACTGCAATGTGCCCATTCCCAACTCTTTTAATTTCGATGAGTATAAAAAACATATTGTCTCCGTGTTTACACCACCCGGCAGCAATTATGGCATGTCCTTGGATTCAAATGAGTGCATGCAGCAACCACAACCACCAGCACCACCTCCTTCCTACAATTATCAAAGTCCACGTGCAAATGCTTGCTATGATCAGGCACCAGCCCCTTCAAGGTCTCCCAAACAGTCCAAAGCGGAGCGATCTCCGCCAAAGTGCCATTTTCAACAATCGATGGATGAACCACCCTTCTACTATCCAACCGTATACCCAACACAACCAGCAATGTCACCACAGATGGACTGCGCTTGTTTTATGAATTCCATGCAAGTGCAGACGCCAGATAGCCAGTTGCCTCCAATTTTATGCGGCATGTTGCCTGCTCCATTTCCGAATCAGCAGACAACACAGCAGCAACTGCCGCCTTGCTGTCAGTTCGGTTTTATGCCCATGCAGCAGCAGCAACAGCCACAGCAACAAATGCAACAGCAGCAACAATATCAACTGCCTGCCTGTGTTACACAGGGTACACAGGGTGCACAGGGTCAGCCCTTGGTGCGTTTCGAGCTACCCTGCGTCATCACCGAGATCAGAAGTGATAATTCCTGCTCGGAGCAGATGCAGCAGCCCTGCACGCTCCAGCTCTTAGCACCCATGCAAGCTTTTAACTTTCCCGAACTTTCTCCGCCTTGCACTCCTCCAATTGCAACTACACCCACATCAACAAGGGCATCACTATCAAAGCCACCCACAGCATATGTCATGCCACAGAACTTGATACAAAGCTCTGCAGGTACACCTAGAAACTCCATTGTGATACCAAGGAAAGAAGCTGCTAAGAGCAATGGAGTACTCCAGCCTATGAACCCCTACTCCGCCAGAGCTAATGGAAATGGTAATGGAAATGGAAATGGAAATGGAAATGGTAATGGAAATGGAAATGTGCATATGAAATGTGGCTGCGGCAATGGTTGGCACTGTCCACGCTGCACTCATTGCTTCTGGTATCCAACACAGCGTTAGGGCGTCGACAAGTATTCGAGATTCTAGAGCTAGCTTAATATTCTGAAATTTAATTTTCTGAAAAATTTTAAAATAGAATAGAGCAAAGGCAATTAAATGGTTTAGAAATATACGTGTTTATCTCAATAGCTGATTTAAAATTTCTTAATTTATGTCTTAAATACATAAAGTATATCTTATTAAAATAACAAATGCTACCTATTTAAATTCATTAAAATTTCATTCATTCATGCTTCAAAAAATTATGTACATAAAATTGTATAAATGCTGAATTGAAGAAAGGTCAAACAAACTTTCAGTTAATAACATAAACTAAGTCAGGATCACAAGAAACATACTAAGTATATATGTATATATAACTGTACTATGAATCATCTGTTTCCATATCATTGAAATAATTTGAAACATAATTACTTATTATAGACGTTATGGCAGTTTTTTCAATTGCTTGATTCACTTGGGTTCTCTCACTGGAAATAGGCGTTACAGGCAGTGCAAAATGATGCAGATTAGGAATATTACTTGTTACCGTCGAAAGAGCATAGCTGGAAACATTTGTCCTCTGAGAATGAATAGCTGCATCCAAATTGGACTGATAAAAGTGCTGATTTGGCTGATTTGGCTGAGGTTGCTGATATGACGAATGTGAATGAGCTGGATGGATATAGGGTGCAGTATTGTTTGCTCTGTAATCGATGGTATGCTGGCGTCGCATAATGCGTCTGGAGCTATGTGCCACAGGTGGTTCCATGTTGTCTGCAGGATTAGCTTGCGGCAAGGTTGGTGATATCAGTCTACGCTGAGACTGCACGGAAGGCAACTGGGTTGCCAGGCACTGAGCAAATGTATCCTGAAAGCACTGCAATTGTGGTTGATAAGCGGGTGGCTGTAGTTGCTGAAGGAAATGTGAATGTTGCTGTTGTTGTTGACTGAGCAATAGCTGTTGTTGCTGTTGCAGCTGCTGTTGTTGTAGCAACTGCTGTTGTTTTAAATGTTTTTCTTGCTGTTGCTGATAATGTTGTTGCTGCTGCCACTGAAAATGTCTTTTACGCTCATACCACTGTCGATGCTTTTCATTAATACGTTGCTCCAAGCTAGTCAGTTCAGCTTTCAAATGCCTTTTTAGTTGCTCCTTTTGTGACTGAAGATTGTCCTCATGTTTTTTACTCTCAATCATTTTGTTCATGAACATTCGATGATAATCCGCATGTTGCCGCTCTCTGAGCAGCCGATCAGCATAGACTACCTTGAGTGTTTTGTTTATATTCTTCAGCTGATCATCTTCCTGCCATTTTAAACGCTGATATTGTGCACTCAATTGCAGCAGCTCCTGTTGTTCTGCTTCCAAATTATGTTCTTCGTAGGATGTTTGATGTTGCGATGGAACTCGTTGTTGCTGCCGCAATGGCACGTGTTGCTGCGCCTGCAATGGAGATTGTTGCTGCTGCCTCAATGCAACTAGTTGCTGCTGTCGCAATGGAAAATGTTGGTGCTGATGCAAAGAAACTTGTTCATGCCGCCCCAGTGATACTTTTTGCTGCCGCAATGGAGCTTGTTGATGTTGTGGCAAAGAAGCGTGTTGCTGCTGCCGCAATGGAACTTCTTCCTGCTGCCACAAAGGAACTTGTTGCTGCTGCTCCTGTTGCTGTTGTGCAGCCTGTGAAAATGCGTTTTCCAACTGTTGCTTCGTCCATTGCTGCAATTGGGCTGGCATCAGCAAATCTATATGTTGTTTCAAATTTTCACTAAGAATGTTGAGTGCATTGTTGCTGGCGTTATTAGGTTGCGACATATCCTCGATTTGAATATGTGGCACGATTAAGCGATGCGTTGAACGTTGACGCTGTGGTGGGTCTGCCTCAAAAGTGTGAGTTGCAGCCGCTGTGCTTGTTGTTGCAGCCATGTGCTGCACATCAGCAAGACTTTGCAGATTCAGTTCCAGCTGATGTTGCTGTGTATCCATAGTGTGTAGATTATCGTCATGAAGCTCTTCTGGGTTTTGTTGCAATACAGTCCTTTCAACAGACTCAAATTGTATGTGTGGTTCTTCCTCTATAGAAATGATTTCTTCCAGTTCCTGCTGCTCATATTGTTGTTGTTGTGCATCCTCTATAGAAATTGTTTCTTCCAGTTGCTGCTGCTCCGTCTGAGGCCGCTGTGCTGCTGCTGTTGGAATATTTGGCGTATGCTCTGCCAAATATATTTCACTCACATCTAATTCATCCATAACCTGCTGCACTGTCGTCGGCTGCTGTTGCTGTGGCTCTGCAACAGTTGCTGTCGTTTCCATTGCACTAAAGGCCACTTGAATTTCAGCATTAGCTGATACGCTAATTTCCTTCAAATCCTTCATGATACACATCTTCATGTCATTGCCATAATAGTCCGGATTGTGCCAACGAAAGAATTGCAAATATTGCTGTTTCTGTCCATCCGTCAGCTCCTGATTGTCCTTGCGATACCTGCTAATTTTTGTTTGAGAATTATATAGACAATATATATTTTTATATATTTAGCTTTCTTACTTCAACTCTAAGTTGCATGGCTTTGTTAACTGACGCTTGGACACGCGCTCGTTCAATTCATCCGTAGGAACCTTCTCCGTGACAATATCCTCAAGGACAATGGTACACTCATCTTCACATTGCAGTTGATTATTAAACGTGTGCTCCACATCCAGATTGGGCATGCTAAGCGGCATTATAGCATTTAATTGATCACTTGTTGCATTTGTATCGTTCTCTTGGTTGATTTCCTGTTTAATGCATAACTTCGTTTTGGTTGGATCTACATCGGTGTATATGTTGCTGTTCAGTTGGAACTCTTGTAGCACTTGTTTGGTTGTTTCTCTTGGCCTTTTCTTCTTCTTCCGCCGCATTTGTTTAGCAACGTAGCGCGCTCGTCCTGATCCAACGGGGAACTTTAACATACGTATGCAATATTCACTGTTTCTACTGATTTGGTCTAGGCTGCTCACAGCTGAGTAGTATCTACGTAGATGCACTTCACCACGTGCCAGTTCCTTGGGTATAAACAGATTCTGGCTAGAGAAGACGCGTGCACGGCGCTTTTTCGTTTCCGCGCTAGAAAATCAAATAATTTAAAAGTCTCTTTGAAAGTTTAGAAATTTTATAAATAACTTACTTAGAAAGCGAGTGCCTTTCCTCCAAAACTAGTGGCCTATCCAAACGCTCTTTCACCCGACTGTCTTCCTTTGTGTCCGATTTCGATATTCTATCCTTAGGATTGCTGTCAAATTTATAATAGTTATTAAGGAGCAATTTCCTGTTGTCATACTTACTCATCATTATGCAATTCATCATTATTCTTTTTCTGAACCGTATCAGGCTCAGACTTGGACTCGTACGCAGCCATATCGCGTTGACAACTGCGCTCATTGGACTCCATGTGTTGCTCTTTTATAGCGTAAAACAATGTTTACAATAAATCTCACATTAACTCTACTCGGTGCGCCTCTTTGGTTTTGAAATTCAATTTTGTTTTGATTAGATTTGCCATTCGAAGTGGTTCTCCAAAAGCTGCAGTCGAATTATTAAATATGCTCTTTAAACTCGAATCGTTGAATATTTGTTTATGAAGGGAAAAAAACATTTTACATGCATATATAGCTAAATCTGTATACATATGTATATATGTTTTTCAAGTGTTATTCCCTGGAACTTTACACTTTTGCTTCGCTTCTCCACACATTCGTATTATACCCTTACCCTTACCCTTAGCCAACAATCTCTCAAATCCACCCATGTCAGCATTTTTATTAGGAGCTGATCTTAAGACGGCTATGCTGTGTTTACAACTGTGAAATCTATTTATTTACATTTGAATAATACAAAATTAAGGAAATAAACTGAGCATCGTTTTTAAATACGTGTGCATAAGTAAAAAGGTTTTAATACACCCTTGAAAATCTTCAGAAACTTGGTTATTAAGCGTAAAATTTAAAAAATTGTATTTATTTAAAAAAAGTTATTTTCAGTTTGTTGCATATCAATCGATTTTTATCTTCTCATAAATCCAGCTTATACTTCTTTAACTTCTACATTTCTGTTTGGATGGTATTGTATATCTTACAAGATTATAACACTATTATATAATACCATCATAATTCAAAATTCACTTCATTTTTTTTAGTTCCCGTTAAAAAAAATTCTCTTTGTTTTTCTAGTTCCCATAAAACAAAATCGTACGATTAAGCATACTTATGTTTATGTTATGTTATGAATCGCAGACAAACAATAAACATAAGCGTTCCATTTGAAAAGGAGGTTGCTTGATTTTTGATTAGGCTCCACGAGGCAACGTCGCGACGATATTTGAGCCGACACTGAACAAGCGTCGCGTTGCAAAGCCGAAAACTGAATGAGTGCAACAGAATTTAATTTGTATTATTTACTTACATTTCACTTAGAATGCAAGCATTTGTGGCACAACCACCCCCACCCACCTACGCATCGGACAATTATAGTGCAATAATAAAAGTTTAAAAAAAGTTATTAGGAGTATGGTACGCTTGGGCTAACATGTTAGTTATGTCAGTGCAATAATAATATACATACATATGTATATAGCCATATCCGTATTAGTACACGTATAACATAAGCTGGCCCACCAACAGCTAAGGACACGTCAGCGCCTAAACGCGTCCGGCGCAAAACTTTACCCCAAGCTACTGTCAACCCACTGGCGGCCATTGGCCGTTATCGTAGAAATCTGACCACGTAAGTTATTCCTTGACGGACTATTGTAATTGTTTTTCGAAACCTTTGACTGCAACTAGGGCCATTTAAAAGTGATTAAAATGGGTTCAACGCTTCTTATGTAGCTTGTTAACTTTGCTGTCAACAACTAAGGCCTTTGCATCTTTAAGCTCAACGATCATCTATCTGTGTAATTATGTAATTAGCGAGACAGATGTCTATCGATATTTACATTAGAGATATATTTTATTACACTGCTCTTTCATGCTAGCTCATGTTTTTTTCATAAGTACAAAAATTGCAAGTAAGTAAAAGTTTTTATATAAAAACCAAGCATATTTCATTATAATTGCAACATATTTTAAATTTAACGGTCAGAGTTGGGTTCATTAAAATCTAGCTCAACCAATCGATATCATTTTTGGTAAGAGCTTATCGATAAATTTTAAATTCTGCTCAGCTGGCAGTTAAATGTTAGTAAAGAGTTGGCAGCACCTTCAGCTTATTTATGTTTGCAATATACGGTCACACTGCGGCGTAAAGTGTAGAAACAATTAGAAAACTAACAAAAAAGGCGTTTTAAGTGGAATTTGTGCAATAAATATGGACAAATTAACAACCATAAGTGCCACGCTCTTCATGGCCGCCGATGTGTTTGCTATTGTGAGCCTAGCGCTGCCCGATTGGATAATAACAGAGGAAGCTGGTAAGTGTTGCTAACACACACACACATACAAAATTGCCAAACAATAACAAATTGTTGTTCGTGCATTGCAGGTGATATACGCCTGGGCCTGATGTGGACCTGCATGACGCTATATAATCGGCCTCAAGTCTGCTATACACCCGATCTGCAACCGGAATGGCTTATAGCCCTTGTCTGCATTTTCTTTGGCTGCATTTGCATCACAACGACCGTCATACTGCTTGCCTCAAGCACCTGGGATCGAAATGTTATACCCTATGCACGTTGGGTGGGTTTTGCGGCTATGGTGTTGTTTTGTATGGCAGCAGTGGTGTTTCCATTGGGCTTTCACATTGAAGAGATTGGCGGACAGGCGTATCAATTGCCGAATACATTTAAAATTGGCATATCCTATATTATGTTTGTCCTGGCGCTGTGGATAACAGTTGTATCGGAATTATTTGCGGGCAAAGTGTGCTTACCTCATTTCTAAGGGTGTAAACTTGAAACTTTCGATTTGTGTGTATATAAGACGCGTATCAATTAGTTGTTAAGTTCGATCAAATAGTTAAGTTCGTATTTGTTTGCAGTTTTTCGTTCTGTGATTTGTTACACGTTTTTGCTTTTTATTTTTATTTTTTTTTTATGCATACTCTGCATGTATGTATGTTTATATATTGTTTAACATTTAGGCCATATGGAACAACGCAAGTACGTTGCGACACAACTTTTGGAATCTCTTTAGATTAAGGCGTATTTTAGTTTGTATTTGAATTTTGTATTGAATATGTTCTTTAAAAATCGTATTATAACAATGAAAATAAAAAGAACAACATTCCGCCAAACCAATGTAATTTTAATCACAATTAGAACATTAATTAAACTAAGTGCTAGCAAAACACACACACACACAACATCTTGAATACAATACCAACGATATGAACACCTTTAAAGCAACTAAACTGAATCCGAAGCCGAGTCTGCGCCTGAGTTGTGTAAACATATAGCATGATCCCCACTTGAGTTAACGATAATTTGCTGACTGTATGATAATGCGATGCCACGTCTACTGTTTTTTTGTTGAATGTATATGCAACTGGACACCACATGCTGGCTGGCCACTTGAGGCAGTGTGCTGCGTCGACTGGACGCGTCCCTTAATAATAATATATGTATTTATTAGATCGCATATATATTCGTTTATAGTTACCATTTATGATATTAGTTTTGAGCTTAACGAAGATACTCCAGATGCAACATTTTATTAACCTTGTGCTCTTGCGCCCAGCACAGTATAGTGAACACGAAGACAATGAACAGCCAAGTAAAATCCATTTGGTACATCATTAACAAGGCTTTAGCTTGATCCATTTGTCCATTGGTGAGAATGTAAATTTCGACGTATTCACCGATTTTTGACGTAACGCCTATACAAAAAAGTAGCAGCCAATACAATTTTACCGCCCAGAATATATTCATAATTTGAAGGCGCATCAAGTTTTGAGATCGTTTTGGGGCCAAGAAAATCAAGTAATGCAGAATATCACAGCCCATACAGGCCAAGGCAGCAGCAATGTCAGATATCATCCATTCCTGCACGGTTTCTTGGTTTTCCAGTCGTAAGGAAAGCAGTACTGCTATCTTTTTCTATTGCAACTGTAGCAATGTAATTGTTATAAATCGTAACAAAAACGTAAAACACTTTGCCTCCTACTATGAAAGTTAAAGCTTAGTTTTTTAACGTCACTGAAAGGTTACTTGAATAAAACGACTTAAAAATTTCTTGATTGTATATTATTTAATAAAATTATTGAATTACAATAAACAAATATGTTTTCTAAAATGGCCAAACCACTTGGTTCAAGTATTACAATCATTAAATTATACAAAAAACGCTGCAAGCTTAAAAAAAAAATTATATTACTGTAGTCTACTTAAAAATTTTCTGCTTTCCATATTTAATATCTTTAATTTCAAATACATTCGTTAAAGTTTTTCGTTAACATTTTGGGTAATTGTAAACATTTATAGCAAATACATAGATATGCAAAGAGTACACTTTATTCAAGCAGGTTAGTTTCAAATCGGAGGTATAGCGTATTTGATGGGATATGTATAGTAGAGAACTTTTAGAGAACGACCCTGCTTAGTACTACTGAATTTTCGGTATATTATTTAATAAACTCTTCAAAAGTTTAATATTCTATGGGCGTTTAAGCAGGACTTTCTGTTTTGTATATTCGGTTTTAAGTAAGTGTAGAACAGTTGACAAGTTATTGTAGGAAAATATACAATATCATTGTATTGGATGATAGAATTTCGCTTGAGGTTTTTGAAACTAGATTAACCGTTGGGTTAGAGATTTGATGGCACATAGTTTGGTTAACATTTATTAAGTTAATGCGAAGTTCCAATAGATTTTGATTGTGTCATTTAGAAGAAGAAGAAAGAAAACAATAACATGTTAGAAAATAGTCGAAAAAATCTATTGGAACACACAATAAATATGGTATACATATATTATAATATATATTTAGCATTGATTATTTGTTTTGGGGTGGGCTAAATTGCATTTGTTTCTTAATTTTCCACAAGTATTATATACTATATACTATATACGATATCTCGTAAAATTCTATATAATTATTCGCTGTTTAAGTGAAAGCTACTAATAAATTTGTCAACAAATCGTGCTATATAACAATTAAACACTAAATAAAACAATCACTTAACATAACTCTTAATTCGCAACGTAGATTTAAATGCTTAAAATTCATGATGACTTAAAACCAAAAATATTTCAAAATAAATAACAACAAGCCTTAAAACATAAAATTGTCTCTATATAAATAGCATTATTAACAACAAATGGCGCTTTTAACTGGCCGCACATTCAATTACAATTTCCCATCGAATGGTGTCTTTACAAAATAGGTGACTAGATTCCCCTTGCCCTTGACATAGGTAAGACCCCGGCACTCCGTCTCATATCCGGCGGCCATTAATATCTTGGCCGTATTCTCCGTTGTCTATAATAGTAATTGAGTAATAGTTTTAATGGGCAAGCCTCATTATAATTATAATTATAATTATTGTGTGCTTACCTGCAGTCGTCCCATAACGCCACAAGAGTCCATGCGGGATGCCACATTAACGGTGTTGCTCCAGATATCATATTGCGGCTTCTGTGCCCCAATCACGCCCGCAATTACCGGACCATGATTCAAACCAATGCGCAGTCGGAAACGTTGAAACGATTCGCGATTTATGGAATCCAAAATGGACATCAAAGCAATCGCAAATTCAACCAATATGACCACGTTGTGCTCCTCGGTACGTTTCTCGTCCTATGCCAAATAGAAACAACAAAAGATACAAAAAAAAAAACGAAAAGAAAGAACAAAAGTTACGTTAGTTGGCTTTTAGGTATTTCATTATGCTCGTATTCGCTTTTATTGGCCTGGTCAACGCAGCACAAAAAGCCAATTGAGCGTATGCCGCCTAAACTTTGGCTAATCCCTGCCCCAATGGCAACCCTCATTTTGGATCCCTTTTTTATTCCTTTATGCGTTGGGTCATTGTTTGATTTAACTGCCTGGACTCCTTTCAGTTTGCTACCAGTTTAATTAAACTTCTAAGCAGCGATTAAATGGCATTTAAACAGTAAATAACATTTGGGCAATTGAAATTGGCCATTTTGTTGCAATGTGTTGCCCAAAATTGTTGCGATATGGCATTGTTTGGTTTGGCATACTTACATTTTGGGCCTTAACCATTGTTAAGATTTTGAATTTAATTTAATTTTAGGTATTTGCTTGAAAACTTGATTTTAACTAGGAACTATTTATTATAAACTGCCATAGGAATAATACAAACCAAACCCTCATGTTGAAAAAATTGAATCAAAATCGGACCATTATATCTTCCAGCTGCCATGGAAACAAACGGTTGAAAAATAAGTTGTTGTATGAAAACCTTTTTTGTTTCTCAATTTATATTGAACAAACTCTCGTATTCTGCGTTTTAGTATGTTATTGACATGCTGATTTAATTTTATTAAAACTGGACGACTATATCTTATAGCTGCAATAGCAACAATCGGTGGAAAAATAAGTTTTTTGTATGAAAACCTTTTTTTAATATACAGATATAACAACCAAACTCGCTATAACTTAATTTTACTATGATCCACTCATGTTGACTTAGTTTTATTCAAAATCGGGAGACTATATCTTATAGCTGCCATGGAAACAATCTGTTAAAATATGAGTTTTTATATGAAGAGCTTTTTTTATATACAGATATTACAACCTAACTCGCTAGAACTTAATTTTACTAACGGGTGACTATATCTAATAGGAACAATCGGTTAAAATTATGTTTATATATGCAAAACTTTTCTGCAGTATATACATATATGGCACGCCAAAGATAACTTTGCTGCTTTGTTATAGAATCTATGTCCATAGAATCTCCATAATAATGGTTATATAATTCTATAGCTGTGATAAAATTGTGCTTAGAGTTTCTTAGTGCACAAAAAATGGAGCTATTTTTTATAAGAACAACTTACCGCAAAGCTACGCGACTATTTGGGGCATGCCAAGGATTCACATAGTGTTAATTTACAAAATTAATAAAGCATTGAAGAAATGTTGATTAATGAAATGCGACAGACATTTAAAACAGTATTTAAAAACTTACCGTAGCGCCATCCTCCTTGCCTGGTCTTAGGCCCGATGCACACATATAGGTGCTAGCTATGGTCTTGATCTTTTCGATGCCGCTGAATTTTGGTTTCAGAAGTAACTGTGGCGTGCACACAGATTAAGGTTTGTTCAGAGAATATGTGCAGAATCTCCAACTTACCTTATCGAAATCACAAATGATCTCATTCAATAGACGCAAACACTCCAAACCCTGTTTGTTAACATCCGTCTCATCATAGAACTCCTTGTAGTTGGGTATGGAAGCAAACATAACTGCCACACAGGAGTAGCTCTCATGATAAAGTTCTGTGGAACGCTCCAGATGCAGAAAGTGTGTGGCCACGTGAGCTGGCAAGATGTTCTCCAGCAGAATCTACGAAATGTATGAGTTATCAAAGTGTATATACAATAAGTAGCTTATTTGTACCTTATTAATGCCTCGCATTGTTTCGACTTCCTCCTGTTCAACCTTCAACTTTGCCTTCCACAGAAAGTCTGTACGTGCCACATATTCACCCTGACGATCCAGGATATGCAACACGGCAATCACAAGCAATAGGAGCAGAAAACCCTTCACTTCCAGCTGCAAACTGGAAATGCATAAGGCAAAAGTTGAGCAATTCCTATCAGTTTAGTCTAGAAAAAAAAACACTTACCCTCCATTCAAATTAAAGATTAGATCATACCACATATAGAGATCGCTATAGCCGAGCACAATCATCTGTCCAATCAGTGCCAGCAACATGGCAATTAGTTTGAGTATAAAACCAGATCTTAGAAATGCTGATATGGCCGCCAAGCTGACAGCGCAGCAGAATAGGAAAACAGAAGCTCTGGGTATGGGTTGTTCAATAGGAAATGGCTGCAGATCCTCCAGAGATGTGTCAGTGGTGTTGTAGCCGCTCGTGTCATTGGTGTTATTGTATACTATGATCTGTGAGTAGCTGATCTGTATACAAAATAAGCTTATGAGTTATACTAAAAAAATATATTGAAAAGTTTGTCAAACATACCACACTAAACACCGCACAGGATGAGATGAGTATATTGACGATGATGAACATGGCCAGACGCAGAAAGCGACTGCTAGCCACCACCTGACCGGGACCATTACGTTCAGTGGAGGAGGCATGCATATCCGGCACAGACATGTTGCTCAGATAGAGGAACAGTGCGAGGCATATAAAGCTGGTCAGCAGGGAGCCAAGCAGGGCCAGAGTCCTGTCATGAGGCATTCAAAAAAACTGTGTTAAACAAATCGAAAGGGATACCAGATCTCACCTACAATTCAATTACAATCAACTGGACGACGGCAAGCGAGAGGAAGAGGACAAAGGCGCATATCAGGTCATAGCGGAAGTGCGTATCCGGCTGTTCCCGGTACATGGCCTCCCGTGGCGTATTGCGGTACCACATGGTCAATGGCTTCAGCTCCGTGGGCGGTCCCAAGAAGTTAAAATTGAAACATTTACGCTCCGGCGGCAGCAAATTTGATTCAATCATGGCAATGCTCTGCAACGATGTGGGCAGCAAAAAGATAATAGAGTTTGCTCTGCTTATGTTTGCCTTCGGGCAGGAGCAGCAGCAGCAGCAGGAGCAGGAGCAAAAGGATGTGCTAAAGCAGCAGCAGCAACAGTCGGCTCACAATGGTTAACAACTCTGGCCTGTTGCTTGGCTTTATTCAATTTGGCAAGCATTTGGTCAACCAACAAACTTTGATAGCAATTCAATTTCAGGCAGTTTGTGCGACATTTCCTGCCAATTGAAATTTGATTTTAATTTTGTGTCCGGCTGCTGCAGCTTGACCACTTGCAACTGTTGAAAGCCAGCAACCATATTCATAGCACCCACCCAACACCCATCCAGCCCACTTACCGCCAATCCAATGTTCTTAACCAGCTTCGATTCGGCAATATTGGCAAAGGGTCGATCTGCACCCCAGCATTCAACATATTTGGTCATCTTCGATGAGGGACGATTACGTGACACGTGACCTGGAATTTGAATATATTTATATATATTTTAATACTAAGAAAATATTGACCATGTTTAAAATGTCTCTTAAGAAAAACAAAAGTTAGACAACCCAACTAAAATAATACTGTATACAAAATTCCGAAATAGTTGCGACTCAACAAATAATAAGGCCTGTACTGAAATCTAATTCCGATAAAAATATTCTGAATCGGAAATATTAGCTGTTCTGAATAGCGAATATCGATCAAAAGTTCCGTTTAAAAAGTTGTTGCTTTTAAGACTGTGGAATGAGATGTAATCAAACTTATCTTTGAAAAGGAAGAAAAGAGGCATACAGAATGAAAAACGATTCGGAATTGGAAATGGGAACTGGTCTTAGCTTAGTTAAGCATAATATATGCATACCATATAATACCCAAATAAAAGCTTGACCTTTAGGCCACTTGTCAATTGGTTAGGTCACTTTCAACACAACATTTAATGAAGTTGCTTTATAAAGCTTACAATTATGCACTTTTGATTCTCATTAAAAATGTCATCAAATTGGGCATTTCTCAGCTGGCACGTAAAGCAACTGCCCTGAATAGCATATTAAAACTCATAAACCAGCATTAAACCGCAGCAGCAGCCACAAAAGGCCGCATCGTAAAAAAAAAAAGGGGAAAACGAAAAGGCTCAGCTGACTGTCAAAGGAAGCTTAATTGGTAATGCCTGGCTAGAGCTGTGGTCCAGACTGTGCAGCACCTGGTCAACTGGCACATGGCCATGGCAAAACTTTTGCACAAAAGGCCAATCCACAAACACATCAAATTTATGATGCAAAAGTTGCGACACCAGCGATAAAAATTATGCATAAGCCAGAGCTCATTTTCGAAAGTGATTTTCAACTGTTGCGTTTTATGGTCTACCATTTCCATTTTCACTTTCTCTTTCACTTTCACTGCTATTGCCATTGCCATTGCCATTGCCATTGCCACAACCACTGCCCACTGCCCACTTCTTTTTCGCCCCTCAACTTACCCACATGACTGCGAAAACTTTCACCACTGTGTATGGACAGTTTGCGTCCTTCGATGAAGGCGCCGGAGGAGCGACGTCTGTCCGCAAAAGACATCAGGCCTAAAAGTAAGATAAAAACAAGAAATTAAATAAGTTAAAAACATTGTGCAGCTTTAATATTTATGCGGGCTTTAAGTTTGACTAGTGCTTTTTTCTGTGACAGGACATGGACTAACTTTTTCGAGCTAGGTGCTTAGCTGTCAATAAATATAGTTTTGTGTCAATGTGTCCATCAAAAGTAACAAAAAATCCCTTTTAATAGTTCCTAATCCTAGCTAAGCCAACTCACCTTGCACGGACAACTTGCGTCGAGAACGCTCAGGTGCCTCCGACACAGTTAGACTGTTATTGCCTGAGGCAACTACGCCAGCTGTTGTTGTTGTGGGCGTGAAAGTGGCCGCATTGGCTGCTGTTGTGGCATTGTTGCCGCTGTTGGAAATGCCACTCTCGCTGCCGCTCATGCTGAGCAGATCCTCGGCGGGCAGTGACAATGCTGCAGATTTGGGCGCCGATTCGGAAGCGGCAGAGTCACCGCTACCACGATGTGCTCCATTTGCTGTTGCCTCATTGTTGACTTCGGCTTCGCAGTGCTTGCTTATAAGTGGATCGGTGGCAGCAGCATCCTCATCCTCCTCAGACAGCTCCTTGATGGACATCGAAGCGGCCGAGGTTAGATTTGCATGCAGCGCCACATCCTGGCTATGTGTTGAGATGGGTGAGAGCTGCTCGGCAACATCACCTGTAATAGTCACTGGAGAACGTATCTCCGCGGGCAATAGCTTCTCGTTGACATCGTTGTCCTCCTTGGCGGGCGCTGTTTGTTCGGCTTCCGGCTCCGGTTGCTCAATGCACTCCACCACACGTGGCACGCTGTGCATGTAGGCGGGCTGTCAAGACGGCAGAGATAAGTATGGTAAGTAATAAGAATAGGAAATAGGACACCGGAAATTCAGTACTACCTTGGGCGGCACAATGAGATACGTTTCGATCTTATGGTCCGCTAGATATGCATCGCGACCACCGCCTTCGCCCTGCTCCACCTCAAACTTCTCGCCCAGAAAATCCAAAGTTTGCTTTGTGATGTGCACGCGGCTGTAAAGAATTTTCATGGGGCGTATGAGTGATATATGGATATAGATATGTTATGCGCTCGTTTTTCTTGTTTAACATGCAAATTAAGCAACCTTTTCCCATTGTTTGCTCTGCGTTTTTGTTCATTTCCGTTTGCTGGATTGTAATTTTATTTACGCATTCTCAAAGTATTCGTGCGTAACACGCAAAATGAGCTCCAAACTGCTATTCGATTCATTGAGCAACGTTTCAATTCAATTTCAAATAATTGCAATCTACGTGCGAAGGCAGTAGACTGAAAAATTACATAGATACATGTCAATTGTGTAGCATACAAATTGATATTTAATGAAGAATTTGTTTGAAAATGTAATCAGAGAATTGAGTTGAAATACCTTTTGCAATTTAATATATTTCATTTAATGTTAGTGTTGTAAAAAACCATCGATTAATAGATTTCTAGACTAGTAATCGATATTTTTGGGTATCTGCAATTATGGACCATCGATATTTTTCACAGAACATCGAAAAAGTTGAGTTGATTTTGAAAAATTCCAAAGTTCTATAAAAAGACAAGGTAGAGCTGTTGCCTGCTCCGCCTCACCTCTTACCCACAAGCGAGAACTTGACGAAAAACGTCATCGTCTAAATGTGGACTAATATACATTTCAAAAAGTTAAGCCCTTTTACTTACTAACCCTATATCTAACCCTTTTTAGCTAAGCTCGTACCCAATTAATTAACTAGTCCCTACTCTATTTGCTAAATGTCGACGCTAAATATATATGTCTTAAATCAATATCTATGCTCATTTAATAAGCATATGCGAAGTAACTAGTATATTATATTTCTAATTTGGTTCAAAACCTTTGCAACACTTGACAGTTTTCTCAACTAACATGCTATTATTAACTTGACCAGCTCTAACTTTAATTGTAGACATGTGTGAATAACTCGTATACATATACAATTACTACTTGCCACTTAACTTGGCCTTGTGTTGCAAGTGCAACGCTCAATGGAGACTCATTTAAAGTGTCATTATGACGTCTATGTGAACAGCTACAACAGCTCCTTTGACACACCTGCTTTGTATGTGTAGTTAGTTAGCTTGGGAGCACGTCATCAACACACAATACTATACTATATATGTATGTACATAAGTAGAAATGTAAATGGATATAGAAACTTACCCCGCAACGCCGCCGCTTTCCATATGGTTGGCCAGTGTAACATCATCGCTCCAAACATCAAATTGCCACTTTCGTAGGCCAAGGACGCCGCAAAGAACGTTGCCCGTGTGGATGCCAATTCGCATGTCAACATTTATGCCGGTTGCCTCACGCACGTGTCTACAAAACGAAGGAAGGACAAACAGAATGAAAGCCGCACTGTTGAGCTGAATACACAAACATATGTATGTTCTATATACTAACTAGTTAGTTTATTTCTAGTTATATAACGAGTACTATATTTTATGAGCCATAAAACAACAGGCCAAGTCAAGCGCGCTTTGTGGCACACGCCTGACCAGGTTGGTTTGTCCGAGACGCTGTTTAACTAGTCAAACAAATAGACTTGTCCACACAGTTAGACTTAACAAGTCCTTGAGTTATTAACGTTGAGTAGTAAGTATTTTCCGTTGTGTGTGCGTAGTGTAGTGTAGCACTTACTTCTGGGCCAAATGAGCCGCAACGCCAAGAAAATTGCCTTGGAAAAGCAAATCACTTGGGTGCCCTTTTGGTTTATTTGGTTTCGTTTTTGTTTGGCTCATTGGGTTGCTTTTACGTGTGTTAACTATACTTAAACATATATGTATATACTATATATGCTACCGACAACAACAGCATGCATATGAGTTTTCTGAAAGTGCCAAAGTTTTTGAAAAGTGCGCTCTTTTAATATGCAAAAGTTGTGAAAATTTAATTAAACCAGATTAAAAGTGTAAGCCACATTTTATTAAGTTCTTCTTAACTTTAAGGTGCTGATTAAGGTCCTAAGAAACTCGGAAAACGTATAGTTAAAATCTCAGATTTGACTTGAAGTTTTAAAAATCTATTTGCTAGTTCTTAAAATTTAAATAATTTTGTATCTTTAGCTTAAGAACCTGACTAAACCTGTAGTATAAGAAACTCAGGAAACGTATAGTTAAGACATAAGATTTGATACACAATTTTATTTGCTAGTTGTAAAAATTTAAATCATTTTTGTAATATTCATTTTCTGAGCTAAATAAAAAAATATATTGCCTACTTTTGCGTGCAATTTACGCTTTTATTTCACTTTGCCGCATTGCCAGCAATCAGCGACAAAAGATATGAAAAAATTAAAGAAAAAACGTCTGCTGCACAGCACAATTAAACTTTCACCTTGCCACACGCACAACCACTTTCACACACACACACACACACAAACTCCTACACACATTGAAGTGGTAAACAAAAAGTTGGAATTTTCATGAGTTTTGCGATTAAAATAAAGGCAAAGTAGAAAACTCAATGGAGTGCAGCTGCATGGCACAAACAAAGCAAAAAGGCAGCTCGAGCAGCAACAGTCGTCCAAAGATTGAAGAGCCAAATGCCTTTTGGCCAAAAAAAAAAAAAAGAAGAAAAAACAAAAGAAATAATATAACATGAAATAAACTGAATGGAAGCAAGAATGAGCCAGAGCAAAATAAGAAACACAATAGAAATCGTACGCAATGTTGAATACAAAAAAATGTCAAGAGTGCTGTATACAAAAGCCTGAAACTTTTATACTCTATGAGAAACAAGTACCTACTATTAAAGATGTTTATAATTGTATCGATATTAATGATTTTGAAATAATACTTTAATATTACTGCTACGAGGGTAGTTTTGGGGAATATTTCTATATATATAAGCATAATGTAAAGCAAAAGAAATTTACACGACTGATCAACATTGATTAAACATATAAGTGTACCGAAAATCAAAGCGTTATCTTTAAAATTGTGACTGTAGGAGTTTTTTGCGATTTGAGAGGGGTGCGGGGGGTGCATCCGAAATTTGAAATAAACTTGATCTGCGTACGGTATATAGGAACCTTCATGCCAAGTTTGGTGTCTCTAGCTCTTATAGTCTCCGAGATCTGTGTGTTCATACGGACAGACGGACATTTCTAGTTCGTCTCGGCTGTTGATCCTGATCAAGAATATATATAGTTTATATAGTCGGAAATGTCTCCTTCTGTCTGTTACACACAATTGCAGTACTTTATAACTCCCTTTTTCCCATTTTTAATGGGAACAGGGAGTAAAAACAGCTACACTTGTTAGAGTATAATTTCAGAGAATTGAATAACTTCTTGGGCATTATGTTTTTTGGACCTTGGACTCTTGTGCATACATTTTGGCATGCCATAAAATTGCTTTCGTGTCGATATTGTGTATTGTATTTTATGTTTGCTTCATTTTTTCACATTTTTTTGCGCTTCTTTTATTGCATAATACGTTTTTAATAGGCGCCATAAAGCTGGTATTATGTACATGTACATGTCTATCTACAGGCAATTAAATTGAACATACAAAAAGCAAAGAGCTGACATGAGAAATGAAGGCAATTTATTATAATGCTGACATTTATACACAGCCACATTAAAGCTAAAGATATTCACAACAAAAAACGAATATTAAGCTTTACATCAAATGAAATCAATTTACAATTTATTGTTGCAGGCGTTGACCAACTATGCAAGTGTTTACACAACTGTCAGAAATGAGTGTGTGTGTGTGTGTGTGTGTTTATACAACTACATGTAAACCAAACTATCAAAAGTGTTGAAAGTAAAGCAAACGTTTACACAGGCCCTCATAAACATACACAGCGTCAAAAGGTATTGCCAAAGGCAAACATGTCGTATACGCAACGCGCTGCACTGTTGATTCTGTATAAAGAGAAACAACTCACCTGATGGCATCGATCATTTGCAGGCCCATGTTGACGCAATTGGTGGCATGCTGCGGACGTGAGATGGGCAGCCCGGATACGCAGTAATAGCAATCGCCGAGTATCTTAATGCGCAGGCATTGGCACTCCTGCAGAGGATATAAGTAAAGGATCAAGTATGATAGACATATGTTGAGATTTTAGTTTTTCGATAGCATAAACGATAGTATCGATGGCACATAGAACGATGTTTTGCCACCTCTAGTTGAGATAATTACCTGCGCTATTTGATCGAAGCGGCCAAAGAGATCGTTGAGCGTCTTAACCAAATCGCTGGCTGTCAATGAGGATGACAGCGGCGTAAAGTTAACAATGTCTGCAAAAAGTATTGTGACATTCGTGTGCCGTTGCACGTGCAACTCATGGAAACGTGTGGCCGAAGTAGAAGCCTGTCCGCCAGCCCGCTGACAGGCATCCGCCATCTTTAGCATAATGCTGCGTTTGACCTGTTCAAAACAATCAGCATTTATTTAGTACATAACACCCATGGGAGTAGTCTTACCTCAGCGGCTATATAGGCAGGTATGACGCTCAATAAAAGCTGCTCCTGTTGCTCCCGTTCGCACTCAAGTTTGACGCGCTGCTCGATGCCAGTGCGTGTGCCATCCACGGTGCGATTGTGTGCCGCATCGGACATGATGCGATAGTAAAGACCGGAAACGGATGCGCTGGCCAGCATCACAATCTCGCCAAAGAGCTGAGCAAAAACAAACATAGTGGGTCATGCCAAGGACATTGAATAACAACAGCAATTGACAGGCGGCAAACCCCAAAGCCCCATAATGCCTAACCACAGACTTGTAATCACAATTCCCCACATACAACAGCTAATTAATGATGCTGGTGTACTGAAAATGGTAGAGTAGCAGCCACACAGCATACAAATTAAGTTGGGCAGTGAAAATGTGTGAAAAACTAAACAAGTTATTTTGATAGAGTCAGCGTTAAAGCTGTTGAAATTTGCATAGCAATTAAAAAGCTTTTCCCAACTATGGTGAATCATGAATATTTGATTTCTAGCAGATTTTTAAATGCAACTTGCAGATTTTACACAATTTGTTAAATATTTATATGCTTAGCAGTTTTGCTTACAATTTTAATTTCAACTAGCCAAAGAAAATGTAGTATTTTAAGTACGTTTCGCAGCAGTTTCTCACAGTTTGTTTAAACTAATTGTTGACCCAAGCCGCGCTTCAATGTTGCCAATGCTAATAAAAAACTTACCATGGGTAAATCGGGGGCATAGCCCGGACTGCTGCCGATTCTATAAACGATGTGAATGATAGTCATAAAAAACGCCAGCACCACAGAGACCGGCCAGGATATGGGCAGCATTGTGTGGATGCCCTGCAATGCAATGGATATGTACATATTAGAGTTGTATCGATTCGTTCACGACTTAGTTCAATTGAACTAATCTTCGGAATAAACGAGTGAACGTAGTCTCGTTATAGGATAAATCTTCGTTTTAGCTTCTTCAAAGAAATACAAGACCAAAATGTCTGGTTTTGCTCTCAAAATGTGCAAATAAATGTGAGGATGTTAAATTAAGAAGCGGAAGCTCACTTTTTTGTTGAAATAATTATGAAAACTTAATTTAAAGTTGAGCCAAATGCATGTTAATTGAGTCCTGTTATCCTTTAAATTGATTTTATTATATATTTCTTCAAAAATGTTAATTTCCGAATACTAATCAACATTCTCAGTGTTTGGGGACCTTTTAGGAAGATTTACCCGTTTGAGTTCTCTCAACGTTCAACTGATTCGAATCCCAAAATCGATCAGTTTTCATAAGAATTCCAATATTGTTCTGTTGTCATTTGATACTCAATATCGTTCAGTTGACATTTGTTCATCGTTCAACTGATTCTTATCTCAAGATCGTTCAGTCGATCATTGAAGTTCTTTGTTCAAATCGTTCTTTCGAGTCATTTGATATCGATTGCTTGACGATTTATTTAACGTACGAAAGATTTCGTTTTAGAGAGATTAGTTTAGTTTAACTTATTCAAATCGATTGAACAATATTGGAACTCAAATTACTCCAGTGAAAGATTAGTTTGCTCAAAAGAAAATGAACTAATTCACTGAATTGAACTGGAAAGCACAATTCTAGTACATATGTTTCAAAAGTTTCATCGCTCTTGTTCAGTTGCTTACCAAGAACAATGCATACATGGGCAGAGGAGCCAGCTCTCCGCCAGTTATGGCCGCAATAGTGCCCAGCGAGAAGGTGGTGACAATGGCAAAGGTCAGAGCAGCCGCTGGAGAGCTAAGCACCGCCGGAACCTCCAATAACGTTAGAATGCCGCTAGAGATTAGAGCTGCCACTGCCAAAAGCAGCATTTGCACCCAGTGCTAAAATTAAAAAAAATATATATATATATATATATATATATATAAATGAACCTGACACATCAGCCAAGTGTTATATTATTCCTTGCAGCACTTACCATATCGTAAACGAAGCCAATTATTATGGACACGACACATGCTACCATCGATGTATGCAATCCCGATCTGAAGAGCGACTTGCGCAGCCTCTGGCGATAGCGTGTATATAAATCGTTCAGGTGTATATCCTCAGCTGCAAAGTAAGGACGAAGTCAAGTGTTATTTTTTTGGGGCCATTAGCGTTGCGTGTTAAATGGGCAATTTGTTTCAAGTACTACGAGCTCAAAGTTTTTCCCACTGCCATTTCGAATGTAACATTCAACAGTGGCATTTATTCAATTTTATGTGGCCACACGCTACGCACTAAATTATACACATTTTGTTTATAGTCTCGGATAAGGGTTTCTATATATTTTTAGCTGAAGAAACTGTTAAATATAATGGCATCATAGCATATGAGTACATAGGTCTCTAAAGCACGTGAAACGTTATAAGAAAGTCTGTCAGAAAGTTTAAACAGAATCTTTTCAAAATTCGAAGAAAATATAATATTTTGTTAATATCAATTCTTTATAGGTTCATTTTTTTATAATTTATATAAATTTTCTTTAAATCTAATGGCATCATGACATATAAATATATAGTTATCGATAGGACGTGGAACGTCCAAGAAAGTTTTCACAAATATTCCTAATTCAGAGCTTTTAAAACAGATCAAAACATTCGTAAAAAGATTTATTAGCTGTTCCGCATTCCGAATATCGATGAAAAATTTAAATTAAAAAGTTTTGTTGTATTTTTGTAAAGGCAGAATGATTTATATTTTTTTCAAAAATAGGAATACAAAATCGAAAGAGATTCGGGTTGAAAAGTTCTAGGAAATGCGCCTGAAAAAGTGTAAATAGCATCTTTTTAGAATTTCAAGAAAATATAATATGTTGCTAATATCAACTCTTAAAAGTTTAAGTTTTTTATAATTTACAGAAACTTTCTCATTTTATTAGATCGATAAGATATCGATCACAACACAGTTATCAGTATATTATATAAGGTAAGCGTGGTAATAAATTATGCAGCACACTCCACTTGCAAACAATCCCTTATAATATATTTCTTCCAATATTTGTATAAGGCTGCCACATAACAACAAAATCAAAGGCTAGCAAATATTAGTTTAAGTCTTAGTTTATTTAGTTTTTTGTTGATGTAAATCGATATGTATAGTAACCATAAGGCCTGATGATTGGCGGCATTAAAAGACTTTGATATATATATTTATGGCACAGACATTGTTGGGCAATGTACGATACTTGTCTGGTATTTATAGTAGACCATAGCTGGGAGCAGGTGTTTACTGTCTATTTGCTTAAATTTTGGTCTGTGTTTGGGTTTCGAGCATTGATTTTTGTTGTTGTTGTTGTTGTTCAACATAAGTATATTTTTAAATATAACACAACTGACAAATAAATCGATACAAGTGCGTGTAAAGGCTATTAAAGGCGAGTGTGCTTGTTAATGGCCAAATAAACTTGCAGGGTCAAGTTGCGTCTGTCTGTCTGTCTGTCTGTCTGACTGCTGCTCTCTGGCTGTTGTTGACAAACAGTCTAACTAATTAATGATACTGAATTCGTCTAATTAAGCACACAAAGAACTCAGAAAAAGCATTCGCATTCGGAACTCACAGCAAGAAAATAAAACTCAGCAATATTTTTGCGCATCATTCGCATTAAAGTAAACAAAATCACAACTTTATTCCAATTCAACTTCATTGAAACCACACATATAAACCATAAGCCAGCCATATAAATGATTTTAAATGCATTATTAATAATAATTATGCCTTTTGACATTTTTATTGAGCCTCATGCAGAGACACATAAAAAACACGCTGAATTTACAGCGCACTTGAGGCGCACATTAAGGATAAGTATCCCATACCAAGACAGGATAAGTATAAAATTCTGCATATGCTTGAGGCAAAAGTGGAGCACAAGACCTAAAACAACAAAGTCACGAGCTTTTAATCGAGGTTTAATCATTAAGAATGAGAATATGAGTTAGATTTAGATCTATAAATACAATAATAGCTATTTTAGAGTTAGGAATGCATTGTAGAAATAATATTAAATTTGTTATTTTATCCAAATAAAATATTTTTGTCAAATATTAAGCACTCAGCACTTACATAAGCACTCAGTTTTACCATAGCTCAAAGCTTTTACTCAGCATATCATTTCTAATATAAAAAGCTTGATGAATTTAGTTTTTAATGTTTTAAAAAAGGTGTTTAAGAATAGTATCCTGAATAGTTTAGAATAAGTTCGACTGAACTAATCAGCAAACAAAATATGGCTGAAAATAACTTTCTAAGTTAATGAGCAACCCTCGCAAATAGACAATGCCAGGCGTTGTGGCTGCCTTCACTTGTTTATTCTCTGTAATCAAACAGAAATTCTTTTGACAACACATTCACATGCATGTTTTCTTTTATGTGTGGATGTGTGTGTGTGTGTGTGTTTGGTTGGATGACAGATGCTCTCTCATGTGTCTACCTCACTGCTATGCTGTAGGTCATAAAAAGTAAAGAGTCTAAAGCGAAACAGTTGAAGTCTTTGGCAGGCGACAGGACGATGTTGACTGCAAAGCTTTTGGCATATGGCAGGATGTCGTGAATGGAAAATCCGCAACGGCTTTTCATAGAATTCCATGTGATTAAGTACGTGCAGACACATGTCAAGGCATTCACAGCAACAGACAACGACACGACGCGACACGATTGCTCTTGAAATGGCATTCAACAAAATTTTTGTAATGCGCTCAATTCGGATTGACAATTTGAGAGAATAAGCTGCAGTTAAGAAACTGAATGCATATTTAAAAACTCTCGTTCTGACAAAATGCTACAATCATGCCAACATTGTAGATCAACTTCATACAGTTATCTAATATTTTAGAGGAGCTTGTGTAGACAAAAAATTAAGTCTCATTTTTAAGTATTTCCTATGCTAAGCTATATAAAAATTCCGGTAATTATCATGTTTAGATTAAGCGGAGATTCGAATCCAACAAATTACTTATTGACAGTTGCAACACGCCGTTCCCACGGAACACAGTCACCACAAGTAAGTTTTATATTATCTTTTAATATACATATTTAATTAATAATTTCATATTTGCTGCAGTTAGCCATGCAGAACTCAGCGGCAATGGAAGAGCTATGTTTAAGGGACGATTGCTACTTTAATCTACTATACAAGGCCTATGACAGCAATAGTCTCGGAGCAAGCCCTAGAAACCCTCACCTAGGTGACAGCTCGCCATCCCACTCCCACTCCAATCCTGGCGCCAACAGCGTGGACTGGCTTAGAAGTGAGAACGAAACGACTTGGACATCCAGTCTGCTCGACTCTAGGCAAATGGATGAGGAATTAGTACGCTGTAAGCTAGTTATTAACCAAATATGATTCTTAACTATTTAATTGCCATTTGTGTGTAGTGCAACGTGACTATGAGACCATTGAAAACAATCAAGTACGGGCTGCCATGGGTCAAGAAAATTGTAAGTCTGCGTGGTAGAATCTGCTACATCCTTATATATATTCTTGAATAACATCAACAGTCCATTTAGACATGGGCGTCTGTTTGTCCGTCTGTTTAGTCTCTCAGTTTTCAAACTATCAGTACATATGTCCAAGTCGACCGGATCCGACCACTATAACATATAGCTATCATAGAAACGTTCGATTTTGTAAGAAAAACTTTTTTGTTTTCTAATATATGTCAACGAAACTCATTCTCTCAAAGTTTAAGGACAATCTATACATGTTGACAAAATTTAATTAAAATCTGATAGCTATTTCTTATAGCTGCCATATAAACAATTGCTTGAAAAACAAGTTTTAAAATTACATATTTTTCTTGTTTCTTAAGCTAACTTTACCAAGTTCAGCTCTACTGCCTTTTAGTATGTTCCTAGCATGTTAACCAAATGTAATCAAAATCGAACGACTATATCTTATAGCTGTCATAGGAACAAATGTATAAAACTTCGGCGCGCCGAAGATAACTTTTCTTTCCGGTATCTTAATATAAACTGTTGCAGGTAAACCTCCTGAGGCCTTAGATTCGCCCACCCGTGACTTTAATCTGGTTGGCGCTGCATTGCAAACTGTTGTCCATTCGGCGTCTCGTGAACGAGTTTTTGCAGCAAACACAGATTGGAGATTGAATAGCTCTACCATAGCAACGCCAGCTGTGGCTCTTCGCACACGACGTCGTCATAGTGGCATTCTGAATCACATCTCCGCGGGTCTGCAGCCAAGGATAAGGAACACTGCAGCAGCAGCAGCTAATTTCAACAGATCATCCTCACCTGACCCTAAACCTGTTGAGGAGCCATCGCCAATCAATTTGAATTTAGAAACAGTTGCTGTCGTCAAATCGGAGCCCTACAAGTGTCCCGTGTGTTTGAATTGTGTGCGACATCGTAAGCCCACTACGACCATGTGTGGTCATGTATTTTGCAGCAATTGCATAAAGACAGCGCTGCGCATAATAAGCAAGTGCCCTGTATGCCAAAAATTGATGACTATACATCAAATTTTGCGAATATATATTTGAGCTACAAATTAAATTCAACCAAATTACTAATTGTATCGAATTTCTAAGCAATATTCCATTAAATTTGTATGGTATGCGCCCGAAAGTATGCAATGGTTTTTAAGCAAACACAATTTACTTGCTATATGTGCAAAGTGCAGCATGCAGCATATGCGACTACATTGGCTTAGACGAGTATATAGTATAAGCATAAAATTCAACGATACACTAGCATACTAGGAAAAGCCTTAAAGGCAACTGCAACACTAGCTTGCCACGCGAAGTGCCCAAGATACAAACCGTATTCGATGCAGCGCGCCACCTGCTGCAACATTGTAAATTTCATGCTTCAACTCGAGGCAAACAGCATTACAAGCTTAACGTGGCATCGTGTGCCGCATGCCAAGGCCAACAGAATGGTTCTGCCTCACGTTGCTTCAATTTATATGGCAAACATTGCAATGCATATTCAACAGAGCTTACAATCTACGACTAGTACCTACTCGATAACATTTCTTCTTGAATTTAAATCCAATAAGACAAGTTTCTTTCATTTTTTATTAGGTGGCAATCGGACGTAGAAAGCCCTGTAATCCACCTGTTTTCCAGTTTATTACATCAAGTATTAAATAATGTTATTTATACACTATGTAGAGCTAGAAAACGTATTGAGAATTTCTATCTCAGAGCTGAGAACACATGCAATAAGTCAGTTTAAATTTGATATATATTCCATTTTAACACAATTCTAAATTGTATACTTTAACATTATTTTTATTAACTGATTTAATTGGCAGCCCATTGGCATGTGGCATTTAGCTCTTGGCCACAAAGCCACAGGCAGCAAAAATAAATCAAATGTTTGGACAAAAGAAATAAACACCTTGGCCTAAATGAATAATGCGAATGCTGACCGAAAGCTATCAGCAGCTACCATACAATAGCCTTACAAATTGGCAACAGAACCAAGCCAAGACAATAAACATTTCTGTGAAGTGCTGTGAATTGCAGAGAAAGGAAGTACTAGGAAGTCAGGCTAACGAATTAATCAAGGTTCTGTTGAGTCTTCTGGCCATGAGTAGTGTCAAAGCCAGATGGCTAAATTAGAGTTTTAGCCAGGAAAAACATTAGACTTTCTATTCAGAAAATAATCAAGATTGTTCGCTCTTCCGTTTCAAAACAACACATTAGAATTCGAAATTTTGAATATTGCTGGAAAATTGGGACTAGAATATAGAATTGTTCAAACTTATCTTTAAAGCGAAAGAACGTTTTCCACATCATTCTAAAATAGGTAAACAACATCGAAAATGATTCGGATTGAAAAGTTAGCAGCAATGGGAACAGGCCTTTATATGTTTTCTCAATACTACATTTAGAAAGAAATGTGTGCCTTTTTTGCTTTTCCTTTTAACATAAATTATCTCAAATCATACCACTGTGCAACAGGCTGCTGTACAGCATCACCACTCAGCGCACGTATTTCACTTGTTTCTCTTTTGCACAAAATGCGACCATTTTGCAATATCTTTCTGGGCAGGAAAATGGCCTTTCTGTTTATTTGTTTTTGTTTTTTGTGCGTGTGCTCTTAAATAATGGCCAGCTAAGACAAAAAAGTAGAAGCTCAGTTGACGTTCGAATGCTGCACACTTTTCCAATTTTACTTAGGATAGTCAGTTGCTATTTGTTACCTTCATGCAGCAATTGGGCGTGTGAGACAATCAGCTATTTGAGCGTAGCAACGATTAGAATTTCAATTTTCAAAATGGCAAATAGTTGAAGCAGGGTTTTGCATTCTATTTGATGTCCTTGGGCACTTTTTGAAAAGGACAATTGGGTGTGTTTCGGAAACTGAAAGTTTGGCAACTTAAACTGACAGCAGAGCAGCTATATTTAAACTCTCAATTGCTGCAGTAAATGCAGTTTCAGAAGTAATTGTAGCAAATTATGCTTTTGATTTGTTTTTTAGATAACTTATTGAATAAATTTTAAAAACTTAAATTTGAGCTTTTATTATCAATATCAAAATCAACTCGTTTTAACACTTTCAACTAGACTACCTATTATATCACTTCAAAGCTTTTATATGCACTCACTTAGATAGTTTTTGCATAACTTGATATATTATGTCAGCTACTTTCAGGTTTGTGTATTCTTAAAGCTCTCTCACACAAAGTGGAAATGCAAAAAATGGCAAGTGCATAGAGACAATGGCAGAGATGTGTATACAAAAGAGAAGTGAAAAATAAAAAAAATAGAAAGTTGCGGTAGCTGCATTCTAAGCAATCCTTATTGATAGCGATAGAGAACAAAAGGCAATGCTTGCCACACTAAGGGGCAAACGATGCGCAATTTGTCACAAATGTGAATCTAATAAGAGATATCTGTGATATGCAAATTGAATTTGGCACGAGTAACAAACGATTTGTAATAGAAAATGTGATTTATGTATATGCATAAAAGCTCTTCAAATCAGAGACACAATCAAAAGGCATGACTAGTACGTGTAGGAGTATATAACAAGACGAATCATAGCATCGTCAAATTGTGCTGTAAGTAATATGCATATTTTAGTAATAAAAGAGATCTCGACAAAAAATGGCTGAGCTCAGGCAAAGCAATTTACATATATACATATATATATTTTTTTTGCTTTTTATCTTTGGGCAATGTCGCCTAATACCCGTTCATGTTCATAACTTTAGATATATGTACATATGTGTGCTGAATACAAGTGTAACCCCAGCATGCAAATCCGACAGTATTGTCTGATATATATGAATGGCATAAATCTTATATAGGCTAAGCCAGAAGTATACACGACCCTGCAGGCTGAATGCAAACGAGGCTGCAACTAAGTCGGCATCGGCTGCCACATGATGCATTGTGTGTTGTAATGAGCCAGACAGCACACGCAGATATGCAGATACAGATGCAGATACAGATGCAGATACAGATACAGATACAGATACAGATACAGATACAGATACAGATACAGATACAGATACAGATACAGATACAGATACAGATACAGATACAGATACAGATACAGATACAGATACAGATACAGATACAGATACAGATACAGATACAGATACAGATACAGATACAGATACAGATACAGATACAGATACAGATACAGATACAGATACAGATACAGATACAGATACAGATACAGATACAGATACAGATACAGATACAGATACAGATACAGATACAGATACAGATACAGATACAGATACAGATACAGATACAGATACAGATACAGATACAGATACAGATACAGATACAGATACAGATACAGATACAGATACAGATACAGATACAGATACAGATACAGATACAGATACAGATACAGATACAGATACAGATACAGATACAGATACAGATACAGATACAGATACAGATACAGATACAGCTACAAAAACGCAAAAACACAGATACAAATTGTATGCTCATTTCTCATGCAACTTGCATTCATTTCAATATCTATTTGTTAGTTTTTTCTGTCGGCAACGAATTTAACACCTGGCTTATGAGAATGTTGAATGCCATGATTTGAACATCCATTTTTTATGAGCATTTTAATTAAAGAAGTGGCCAAAAAGGCAGTCCACATAGAAATCAAAACTGTGCAGCAAACAAAAAAAGTGTACTTAACTAACAGGCTGCTAAAGTCGTATTTAAAAGTCAATGTCAATTATCTAATAGAGTTTGGCTTTCAAACATTTACACATTATGCTGGTTTGTTTATCTCGGCGTGCCCACATTTACAGCCCAATCAATTTTCAACTTTTCAGTCAATCACAAACCAATCCCAGTACAAAAAAATATTGTATATACTCGTATAAACGCAATCAGAGCAAGCCAATTGCCAGCCCCAATGAAGGGCTGTGGGGGGGGGCTGGAAATGAGGCTGGGAGTAGGGTGTTTTGTGGCATTGATGGCGCCATCAACAGGCAGGCAGAACTGCCAGAAGAGATTCCCTTGGTGACTATCCCAGCAGCAACAGCTGAATAAACAGCAACAACAACAACAACAACAACGCAGGCATCTACTATAAAAAGTGGAGCCAGTTGGGGGGAAAGAGCAGCATACAAAGCGCACTGAAGCCACCGTTTCATCGACACTTTTTCATTGAATTCAATTAAAAGGCGAAATTGAAAATTGAAATTCAATTAAGTTGCTATAAATACGCTGAGCGCAAAGCTGTGTATTGAGTGCATACTGTAAAAGCATTTCTCGATACAAAAAGCAACCATCCGATGATGATAGATGAGCTGCTACTTGGCATTGTTGGATCCATTTTGCGGGGATATTCGATATACTATATGTACAATACTTTCTTTTCAGTCATTGGAGTTTTGTTTTGACTTTTTATTACTTTTAATAGCTCATCAACACTTCAGTTAATCAATTTAATAACGGCATATCAATAACAAATAAATTGATGCTGCAATCAATCATGAAAGCTGCCATATGCCAACACTCAACACTCATAGTCTAATTAAGTTGGTATAAAAGCAATTTTCAAACGTCATTTTAATAGACAGAAAGGGTTATGTGGCATCAGGCAGTCTTTAAAATGACAATTAAGTACTTTAGGCATAATTTGTGCATGTTAATGTATAATTTATGCTTATTATGGCATCATTTTTGAATTGTTATGCACAATGTATGACTAATAATGCATAATTTTTTCAATATGCATAATTTTTGCTAATTTATAAACATTTTTGAATTGATGTTTGACTAATAATGCATAATCTTGGCATATTTATGCACAATTTCTAATTTTTTAAACATAATTTCTACGTATTAATTAATAATTTATGCTTATTTGTGCAAGATTTATACATTTCAATGTGCACTTTATGATTACTTGTGCATAAGTTTTGAATAATTGATGCGTAAATTACTCCTTAATTAAAAATGCATGATTTGCGCTTATAGATTCGCTCTAATACATATATTATTATTATAATTTTTGCATGAATCATGCGTAAAAAGAATGTATCATGCCTAAAATGCATGAATCATGCCTAAAATGCATAAATTCAGCATAGAGTTCTCTCATTGTAGATAGAAGAAAATCTATAGCTTAGATATATATGACTGTTACACAACATTTTAAACTTTTTACCAAAGCTGCTTGAAAAGAACAATTTAACAATTTACGCGTTGCCTTTGTAACTGTTTTAGCGTCTCTTAGCCGGTTATAATCTACTCATTTCCAATTGATTGCGCACATAATTTGCAAAAACCACCGAAGACAACAGCAACAAAGCAGCTGCCTTCAATTAAAACAATAAAGCAAATAACGATAAAGTCAGCCAAATGGCCAAAGTCCTAACAACAAAAAAAACAAAGTGCAAGCGATGCCAAACAACTTTGTTGAACTTTTGTGCCTGCAAAGTTAAAGCAGGCAAACGATGAACGCAAGTTTACGGCCAAGTTGATGCCTCCAAAGGATTATTTAAAGAGCGTGGCAAACAGCAACACTTGGCTGCAGTTGTTGCCAAGGCTAAGTCGCAATTTTCAGCAGTACATTCAACAAACTTCAAAAAAAAAGTTATATTTTTCGAAATAAACTACGCTTAGTTTTTTGGCAATGATAGAGACTTATCTTAAAGCACTCTTTATAAATCGATTCAACTTGCGCAGGCTTTATTTATGCTGTATTCAGAAAAGTTGGTTTAATCAAGCAGCGTGAAGTTTAAGGAAAACATATTATAGTACATATTTTATTCAAGTATTTTCAGCAAATTTTCCACGCTTGTCTTTTACATGGCGTATGCGTAATTTATATGCATCACACACAAGATGTTTTATTGCGTGTTCAGCTGTTGATATGCAATTTAGGCAAATTACTGTTAATAGCTATGAGGTGCTTTATAAGGATATGTGGCAACATCTTCTTCAGTTTGTTGTTTATCAGCTTAAATATTAACTTTTTGCATTATTTTCAATTTAAGCAATTTATATTATAGCCTCATTAGCAACATGTGTGTGTGCACTGTATGTGTCTGATTTCTCATCAAGATGCTAATTTGAATTAAAATGAAAATTGAGTCAACCATATTAACATACTGCACAGAAGGGGGAGTTGACGCGGCACAGGGGGCAATGACTGTGAAATTTGTTTATCAACACGTTGACATGCTGCATAAAGGATGATGCTGATGTGGAAGTTCTTAATAGATCTGGGATTTTGATAGTATTATGCAGATGAGTTTGCTTTAAACATGACTTTACTTTCAATTTATTGATAGAAACTGTTAATGTCCCATTTAGTTACTGTACATACCTTTGCATAAACTTTCAAATCCAAATTATTATAATTTTTTTTTTCAATTGATGCATTACAAATTTAAAAGGATGTTTCCTGCACAAAGCTGCTGCTGTTGCAGCCTACGAATGGGTTGTATTTTGATTGCAGTCTATGGAATTTTTAGCGCTGGCTTGAATATTGATTATATTTTTGGCGTTTTTAATAGTTATAAACATGTATAGTTATATTTTGTTTAGTATTACAATTTTCTATTTTATTTCTAGACTCCTATGCTCGCTCGCCCAAGTACGAATTTCCAGGTAACATATTTGATTTTTAATACATATATAATACTCTACTTTTTTTTTTTAATATTTAGCTAAAACGAAAATCGCTATTCTGCAGCTTGCACCAGAAATTGTAATGATATTGGCTTCAATTTGTCTATTTATCTCGACAATGGCAGTAAGTATAAAGTAAAAAATATAAATTGAAATTCATTTTTTTTTTTTACAATAGCCGCAGGCATGCTTTGTGTTGGCTTATATAGTACTTGCATTGTTCCAATTGTCTTATGTTATATTATATAGCATAATTTCCTGCGCATTGAAGAGCAATGTTATTGCAAATGAAAGTAAATTTCATTGTATTGCATATTGGCTGTGGATTTTATTTTGCTGTGGTATGATTTGTATATAGCAAATATGTTGACAATTTAAGTTTAACAAGTTTTATTTTCAGGAACATCGCCTTATTTTCTATATATTGCCGCTTCGTATTATAAGGAAAAGAAAGCAGAAAGTCAAAATTCAAATGTTAATTAATAAATATGCTGCGGAATTTGCTTTTTTTTTTAATCTTTCTCTAGCCAATTGGCTGTGGTATTTATTAGCCATAAATTAATAGACTTTTTTGCATATTTGAATCATTTTTGATTGGCTGCTCCATCCCCTTTACACTTTAGCTGCCCTGAAGCATTTTTCACTTGTTAAAATTAAAATATTTGCTGCTTGTTCATTTTATTGATACTCTTAAAATTTAAAGCCAACCCAATCAAGGACTAATAAACTGAAAACATTCATTAATTTTTGACATTGACTAATTTTTTGTATAATTATTGAAGCAATTAATGAAATGCCAGCGGCTTTTCCTTATACTTTTTGACTTGCTCAACCATTTCTGGAGGCTTAACGAGTCCTTTAAAAAGTGTCATGAACATCATGCAAACTGACACACACATAAACGATATATTTGTCATTGAACAGAGCAGATTTTGTTTGGGTCGCCTATTTAAAGCCTACACACAAATTTCAATCAATAAAAAAAACTCTGAAAGACCCGAAAACCTTTGTCGGTTCATTCATAAAAGTTTTGCCTTTGCCCTCACGCATCAATCAATATGGAATGGAATTGGTCAACAAGTTGCCTTTTGGCCAAGTTAAGGACTTTATTTATATTGTTGTATACGACAGGTCCTAAGCTCACCTTCAGTTACATGATATATATATATAACAAATATATTTGTAATTAGCTAACGAATTTTAAGAATGAGCAGCAATTGAATCAAATTTTCGCTATTTTGTGCTGTTTTGTATTAATTTAACTTTTGCCGCACAAAACTAACAATATAATTATTTGAAGTCTACCACAGTGAATCAAATTTAATTAAAATAACAACTGCGACAGGTCAAAGGAATTGTTAGAGAACTGCGCAGAATTTGGCAGCGAAATGGGCGTGGCCTGATGTTATCGTGACAAGCCCAAATTAAGTAGTGCCATGGGTTACATCAGCCTAGGGCAATAGTAAGTGGGGAGTGGGAAATGGAAAGTGTGGTAGGGTAGTTAAGCCGCGGCAAAGGTGTAGCTCAACTTAAAGCGGAACGAACGTAAAGCAAGGACAAAACTCAAGACTTTAATGAAAATTACGAAGTGTCTGTCAAACTGTTGTTTCTGCCAGCTGAGACGGGGGTAATAGATTCTTCCGTCACTTTGGTGCTATTTATCCGATCGTGTTGAAATTTTCTCAGCAGATTAACATTGATGTACCAAAAATCAAAGCTGTATCTTTAAAATTGTGGCTGTGGGAGTTTTTTGCGATTTTATGGGGTGCGGGGGGGTTTCATCCGAAATTTGAAATAAACTTGTTCTGCATACGGTATATGGGAACCTGCATGCCAAGTTTGGTGTCTCTAGCTCTTATAGTTTCCGAGATCTGTGTGTTCATACGGATAGACGGACAGACAGATGGACATTTCTAGTTCGTCTCGGCTGTTGATCCTGATCAAGAATATATATTGTTTATATAGTCGGAAATGTCTCCTTCTGCCTATTACACACATTTGCAGTACATAACTTTAAGCAACATTTTGCGGATTAAATTCACTTTCCTTTGATCAAGAATTGAATTAGCTTGTTATTGAGCTGGGATTCAATTCATTAGATCAACAGCAATAAGTATATTTCGAAATTTCAATTCCACAAAATGTTGCCTAATATGAAAACCGCAAACGGGCTTGTCTAAATACGTTTAGTCTATAATTAGAAAGTGGTGAGAGGAGAAACAGGTGTGCAGCACAATTTGAAAAACAGATTGGAAATATTTGAATAATTAAGCTAGCAGCTTTTATGAAAATGAATTTGATATGAACAAGCTGCTGCTTTTGCTACTGTCTGCTTTTCATTTTAGCTCGTTGTCAAGGATTATAAAAGGCGGTACGCTTAGGTGTAAAGATTGAAGTGTTTTGCACTTACCCGTTGTACCATTTTCCTGGTCACTCAAGTCGCCTAGCGATGTGGAAAACGTTGTCGCCATCATCGTCGGCGTCGTTGCTGTCGTTGTCTTCATTGGTTGCGTCGCTGCATTTCCGCTGTCTGTTACAATAATGGACGTGTTCGTGCCATTTTCCGTTCTCACAATTTTCGCACTATGGCTTACCATGACAAATACAACTGCCAACACCAAAACGAAAAACTCACAGCCGCCAGCTGCGCGCTAAGATTGCCTGCCTGATGCAGGCGAAAGGCTTCACTTGTTGCCGCCCTCTGAAAACGAA
Source organism: Hirtodrosophila cameraria (assembly GCA_949708635.1). Taxonomy (NCBI): domain Eukaryota; kingdom Metazoa; phylum Arthropoda; class Insecta; order Diptera; family Drosophilidae; genus Hirtodrosophila; species Hirtodrosophila cameraria. The sequence goes on along the minus strand of OX453091.1, from coordinate 23,342,987 downwards.
ATTGAGTGTAAAAAGAGAAAAGCATTAAAATGGCTTTCCTTCCGTTAAATGACAGGCAATTAAGCATATATATCATTGTGGACGGCAGACCACGCTAGGGAACCACTAGCACTATATATACAGCAAGAATGATAGATTTGCTGTGAGTTGTCAGATCAGTCGGTCAGATCAGATCGAGCTATATACCGATCGAAAGGCATTTCTTTAACTAAGAAAAGTGCATACTAAAACTTTTGGTAACTCACCTGGTTCATGAGATATAGACAGATCAGGTGAGAAGGGAAAAATTTAAATTATGGAAGATATTTCAAAAGTGCTAACATTAAAATTTCGTATCTTGTTTAGAAATCAAGTACAGAAACCACATCAACAAGAACTGTGACATGTTTCTGACGTTCTTTTTGCTACGCTATTTTGTCAGCACTTTTGAACCAGCTTCAAGTTTATTGTTAGACTAGCATAAAATACATACATACATATATACACATCTATATACATATGTTTGCCAACTGTTGGCAACAGTTGACAATCTCTTTGCCTCAATTAGAAAAGTTTCGGTTTTACACAGTTGAGCAAACGCAGCAATGAATGGGATAGAAACTCAAATTCACAAAGGACACTTGTATAGTTGAGCTTTACAGAATACTTTCAAAAGGATATGCGTTGAAATTGTACAGCTGTAAATACCTTGAGCAGAAATCTTGTAATTTTACACATTTCTTTGTCGCATACAATATATTTCAAAGGGTGCTAGAAATATAAGACTTTGCTAAATAGAAAATGAGATGCTGCTATGTGCTTGCAGGACTCGTTGATTTATGTTGAAATTCATTTGAACTCTATTGTGCGCAAGTCCTTTAGAATCTTGCTAGAATTCAAGCGTTAGAGCCTGAAAATGACATAGAAAATGATTTCTTACTTTTCAGGTATTGTGTGACATATTTGAAATATGTTAGTAAAAGATACTTAAAACGTATTTAAACACTTTCTTTACATATTTTTTTAAACTTATTTCTAGGTTGCCATAAAAGCTTATACCTTGGCATGTTAGCATGTCCTGCGGGCATGCGGCACAGAAGCACACTCAAAGACACAAGCTTACATTTCTTTCCTATAGAAATTGTAAGTTTTTTCTATTGTTAGCTGACTTGGCTGCCAACTAACTGTTGTCCTTGTACTTTTCAAACACCTGGTAAAAGCTTAAGCCAAGTACTTAGCCCCTCACTTGGCACTCCAGTTGCATTTTCTAGCTGCACATACAAACAAATGCTACATAAATAAAAATAAACATATAAAATAACTGTTTATGCACCGAATTGCATCGATTGTTTTGCTAAGCTGGTGCGTGTCTAATAAGAAATAATATTTATTGAAATATTATTGACTAAATTCCAACCCAGTCAATTGTATGCAACTGCGCGTATGCGTTATTTCAGAGCATCCCAACAAAAGAACACTTTGTGCATAGTAGAAAAAACAAATATTTGATTTAAAAAATAGTTTTATTATGAAAAGGATTAGGACTAAGTAATTATGTTATATTTTTATTATATTTAATTGAAACTCGGGCCCATACTCTATAATAATTTGTGTGCAACTGGGCGTATGCGTTATTTCAGAACAACACATACAAAACAGAAACTTTTTGTATTTTATTGTAACTAATTTTAAGTTCTTGACTAAACTAATGCCTCAATTGTTACTCTGACCCATTTTCGAAAACAATTTGTATTCCAAAGTACATATACTAAAGTTAATCCAACTTATATAGTATAGATTCAAAGCAATTTCAATGGCATTTTCACTTGAGATTTGCTTTTTTTTTTGTTCTTTTTCCTTTGTTTCTTTGTTCGCCCAACCACTTGTAGATTTTCGCTGTTTTAAACAGCAAACGAGCAAAAGGCGGACACGCGTTTGACCCGCACACAAAGCAAAAACAACAACTTGGAAAAACTACTTATAAATATATACATATTATGTAGGTATATACATATATGTTATTGTACATTCCCGTATACTATATGTACTGTGTATAGTCAGGCATTATTATTCCATCTCATTCTGTTTTGTTTTGTTTTGTTTTGTTCAGTTGAGTTCTGTTTTGTTTTCATCTACTTTGCGCGCTGGCGCGTGTTTTTTTTATATTTACATATACTGATATATATATATATAGATATATATATATGTATTTTTTTTGTTTACACCGCAGAATCGCCGGCAGCACAGAAGCATTTACCTAGTTTACTCAGGTAGTGCAACAGAGAAGCACCTGGAGTGAAATGGAAATGAATAACAGTCGTTTAAAAATTTCCACAGCTAATGCTTAAATTGTGTTCATTTTGAAAATCAATTTTAAAATTAGTTAAATGTTTTTAACGTTCGATTGAAATTTGTTTTGATTGGCATTTAATTAAATGTAATTTGAAATCAGTTTGATATGATCTAATTAGCGAATTGCATTCCAAATTAAATAAACCAATTAATATTTCAATTTAATGTTGTTCAATTCTAAATGATTTTGTCTAAACTCGTGCCTATATCAATTTTAATTTCCTCAGAACTTGAACTATAATATTTGCAGGTCATATCTATGACGCTGGCAATGTTGCGTATACGTAATCATCAATTCATATTACGTATATGTTGCTCATACGCTTTATGGGCAATGTGCTGATAGGGTTCTATAAAAATAAAAGTAAAAACATCAAACTAATAACGAAACGTTAGCCAATTATCATTAATTTGCATCTAAGTTATTATCAAAATTATCATTAGACGCTGCCGTAATGCGAAATGGACAGCAAATGACGCTTGTTAAATGCCAAGCTATAAAAGTGTACTATTATTGCAATTGTAAAAAGTTCCATATATTTTATGAGCATGTACAAACAGGCTTAAACAAGAACTTTCGCGTCTAAATTTATCAATTTGTTAAAGTTGCCTGCAAAAGGCACTTGTCACACACTCACGTACATTTAACGGATATTGCCTTCATTTTGCTATCTTTTACTTTTACTTTTTCACTGGCACACATACACACACACACACACATGCTTGCTAAGGCCCAAACATTTTATACAATCCATATAAAGTATATATTTGCTTTAATAACCTTGCATTCTTGCGTCGTTTCAAAGTGTTTGTTGTTGTTTGAAATTGATTAAAACAGCAACAGCCAACGACCCGAGTACTGTTCCCCAAAACACTCCTACACACATGATTGAGTGTGCCAGTGTGTGTGTGTGTGTGTGTGTGTGTTTAGATATCTGTATACCTTGCAGTGTGTCTGTTTCTTTATCTTTGACTTTGATCGTTCATGATTAATGATTACGAACGTGTTTATTGCCTTTGCCACTGTAGTACACCATGTCCCATGTGTTTGAAGATATTTCAGTTTTTATTGTTCTCGACGGTTTCCGGAATGCAATGGTGTCATCTTTCAATTGAAGCCCACATCCAATTGGCTTTAATATATACGGTTTTAACGCCTTCAAGTCTTGACGGATTAACTTAAATTGGTAGCATTACTAGCTACTGTTTATTATCTACACTTTTCCACTGGAAAACAACAGATTCTTTCAAGATATACATTCGGTTTTATTGCATGCTAGTCGTAGTACTATGACTCGGCGTTGCCCGGCTAAGTATTTGACCTTCTTGACTACCCTAGCTAGAGCTGAGGTAAACTGAGGTAAAGGGTAAACTTTCCCAAATTGTTGAGACACGTGACAAAATGGCAAACATTTTTGATTTGTAAGACTCGCATAGAAAATGGTTTTCGATAATTTTCAACTTTTCAACTCTTTCCAAAATTAAACCGATTTTGATCATAATTTATCATCTAGATTGATTTTACGTTCAAATTTTGCTTGATTTATTTACACATTTGAGATAAACATTTTCTCGAAATATAAATTGAATTAAATTTTTAATTTTAATCAATCGCGCACATCAAAAGTAGTAAATAAACTAGTTTTTAAAACTTTTTCAGAGCATTTTTAGTTTGGGAAGTACACTAATTTCTGTCAGTCGGGCTATATTCTTTTATATATGTACCTAAATAGATATCTGTAAGTAATGCTATTAACTGCAAAAACTCGATAATTAATTTAATTTAATGTCAGATTTAATCCAAGCTGACAGCTTTATTAAAACGCACAATTATTTCTGATGTTGCAAGGGAGATAAGTGCTAATTAGTAAAAGCAAGACTAGAACTTGTGAAGGAACTTAGTTACCAGCTTCTGGACTGGCCTAACAACAGTGATAGAAAGTTTACACAGCAACAAGCATCTAATTGAATTATCAATCTATTAAAGGCAGAAGCTAAAACAAAACTTTCAATTAAAACTGAAGACTCAACTCGAAAACTTTTGCTAATTGGCCTCTGCCAAAGAAGTTTCTCAACTTATAAGCTATATGTTTCATGCAATGCAGTTTTTGATGCAATTATATTGAGTGCAATACAAATAGTCCTTGTTTATCCCAATTCTTATGCAGCCAGCGAAACTTGCCAGTTTTCAAGTGTTTGCCGAAAGATTGCGTATACGCAGCATTAGCCCCCACACCAATAAACACAGCACAGAGACGAAACCACAAAAGCGCACACAGCTTGTGAAAGGCGGGCTAATTTTTGTGTTTTGGTTTTTTGTTTTTTTTTTTCAAAGTCAAAATGGCTACAAATACTGGGCATGGGCATAAATGGTTGTGGGCTTGTTTGGTTATACATTTTTGGTTTTTTTTTTTATGGTTTTGGTTTTTTGGTTTACAGTTGCGTGCCCATGAATGCTGATTCATTAGTAAATCTCTTGCACTGAGCATAAGCGGCAGAGAAGCATATTTAAATGGGCATTAGGGTTGGGCATGGTCATGACTGTGGCTCTGTGGCTTGACCTTTACACTGCTGCAGCAACCCAACCAGCACACGTAAGCTAACCAAGAGCAGGAGTATGAGATTTGCACGGCAGAAACGTGACATTGACTTTGTCTTAATTTGTAGTTAATATTTGATTTAAGCAATTAATTGCATTAAATTGAACCACAATGCAATCAATTTGGATTGTTAATGATATTACCCATCCTAGAGATAAAATCAACGCAATTAGTTTAAGCGAGCTACAATCAAAAGAGACTACACTGAGAGAACTCCATGCTGAATTTATGCATTTCAAGCATGATATATGATTAATGAATTGATTTGATTTGTGTATGAAATCGAGTCTAGAATAACTAATCATGAATTTTGGAACTTAGGACTAATTTATGCATGAAATAGTCATTGTTTTGTATTATTCTGTGTGGGGAAAGTGTACCATGAACTAGTTAGATCTATTGTACTCCCTTCTGAGCTTAAAGCTCCCTCATCAGCTCAGCCTCTTGAATGGGATGGGGATACACATATGTTGTTTTCCCAGTTTATACTTCCCTGGAATCCTAATTCTTATCCTTCAAAGTGCTGGATGTTCAAGAGTGAGATTTTCTCCTCATTGTTGCAGAAACAAGGTTTGCTTAGGTTACGTTTAAGCCTACAGTGGCCTGTAAGGAGTCCTCTGAGCATTTAGATTGCCTTTCTTCCCATTGGTATTAACTTCCTGAATCATTTCTGTTTGGTACATAAAGTGCATAGCTACCAGAAAACTGTCGAAATTCAAATTAAGGATTAATGAAGACATGCCTAATATTTCTCTCCGTCTTGTTTACACTGAGTTTTTTTATATTTGCTTAGAATTACCTGCCTTTCCATTCCATCATCGATTAAGTCGTTTGAGAATTAGATGTCAAGACTAGTAATAATTACTTTCTATGTTATTGTGGACAACGACAGTATAAATGCAAAGTTCCTAATTAAAGTAGATATAAGCAAATTTCAAAAGCAGATACCTCAACACTCCGAGTTTCTGAAGCCACAGTAAAGTGAACAAAACTGAATTCCACAGTATCTGTTTCAACAAACTGAACCAGATAAGTCTTAGATTGCAGGACATGCAAAAAGAAGGTGTTGTTTACATTTTGACTTTACTTTATCCACACGGAATAAGCTAAAAGCTAAAGTAAAATATACTTTTGTTAAGGCTATCAGTTGCGTATTGGCCTTGACTTCTGTGGCACAGCTGCATTTGAGTGTTAGCATTCCGAGATTTAAATTGTATATTTATGGCGTTGAGAAAATGTTTTCAAACATGTGCTAAGCGATTTTATTAGCTGCCCCCGATTCATAAAACGGCCGACATCAAAAAAAAAAGTCTAAAAATATACAGAGGCAAATAAAAAGCAAACGGCACAAAAAGGTAATTAACAAAAGCAATAAACATAATCGTGAGTAAAAGTAAAAGATTTGTACAACAATTTGTATTAATTTTAAGCACGACCTTTGAATGTTAAGCGTATTTAATTAAATAGCTACACAATTCATTTGCCATTCTTCAAAACTTGCGCATATTTGTGTGTCAAAATGAAAATATATTTTTGTGCAATGTGCAAGACAAACTTGATTTGCCATAAAATGAAATTTTTCGCCCATTTGGTGGTTGTCAGTCAACCAGTGGACCAATGAACCAATGTACCAGTGCACAAATATACCAATATACCAATGCTTGTGGTCCAAAACAAGCCCAAAAAGCAGCCCAAAGATTTGTGCAAATGCGTGCGATTTGCCAATGCGCTGATGATGACGATGTCAACTTGAATTTTAGTTGGCAATTTCATTATGGCCAAGAAATTATGTGCAAATAAATCAATTTAAAAACTGTGATAAATGTTGTACGATTTTTGTGACACTTTAACGCGCTATAAGTGTGAAAAAGTGCAAAAACAAATCTCTAACGATTGACAGCAGCAGCCAGAAATAGAGCAAGAACATTTGGCCGATTTGCTCAAAATTAAAGGGCATAAGATATATGTATATATTGGCTTAGATTCGCAATAAGTTAGCCTCTTAACAGTTCGATTATTAAATTAACAGTTCATTGAATTAAAAAAAAGCATCTCTGATCATATATAGTACTTAGTCGTCACTTTAAGGTTAGAAACGTGTTTGGAGAACGTTTTGAAATTCAGCGATCATCACGGTTTATTGAAACTTGTTCATGCGGATACCTAGCAGATACCTTCCAGATACCTAGCAGATACCTATCAGATACCTAGCATATACCTTCCAGATAGCTATCAGATACCTAACAGATACCTACCAGATACCTACCAGATACCTACCAGATACCTACCAGATACCTAGCAGATACCTTCCAGATACCTAGCAGAAACCTTCCAGATATTTACCAGAAACCTATCAGATACCTTCCAGATACCTATCAGACACCTTCCAGATACCTACCAGATACCTTGCAGATACCTACCAGATACCTTCCAAATACTTATCAGTTACCTATCAGATACCTATCAGATACCTTCCAGATACCTATCAGATACCTAGCAGATACCTACCAGATACCTTGCAGATACCTTCCAGATACCTATCAGATACCTTCCTACCTCTAATCAGCCATAAAACGGTTCCGGTTACAGTTTAATACCTTGTTATAAACATATTATATCAAATTAAGTTTTAGCATAAGACAGATTATTTCAAGAAGTTGATTTTTTGCTTTCTACACGAACAGATCATAAACTAAGCATTTATTAAACTTTGCTAGATTAGAAACGTTTTGAAACTAAACAATTGAACATTTTTATCAAAAATGTACGAATTGCAGTTGGTCGTAATACTTGCTACCGTTGGCGTCTCCCTGGGAAATACACCCAAAGGATGTCAGGTAAATGGAATGAAATCGATACAACTGAATCAAAATTACTGCAGTTAGATATCAAGGCTACAAATGATGCCTGGCAAATTGAGGATTTGAATAAAAAAATAGTCGATATTCGCATGAAACTTGGCGAGGATCGTTATAAAGGATGATTTTATTAAAGCATTAAAAGAAACAATCGACATGCAAAAGGTCAGCTGCACAAACAAGGACGATAATTCCGCTGAAAATTTGAAAATGTACAGAAAACCGTCGACTTTTATAAAAACTATGCCAAGATATTCAAAGATCTGCAGCACTGTCAAACTAAAAATGATAAATTAAGAAAACAATTTATGCAAGAATATTGCACTTGCAAAATAGAAGTTCCAAATACTACTATGGAGCCGGAAATCAAAGCAACCAGATTTGCATAGGTAGGTAATTATATGGGGGATATCTTGACATTTTGGCTGCCTATGGTATACACCAACATGTATACCAAGTTTGGTTGCTCTTGCTTCAAAACTGTGCAAAAAAAACTACGTTCATACGGACGGACGAACGGACGGACATTTCACAAACACAATATACTTTTTTTTCTTTATTTTTCAAAAAAATTAAAAATAGAGTATAATGAATATTTGTGCAGTTTGTTCCTATGGCAGATATAAGATACATAGTATATATTCTTAAACAGCATGAAAAGCCGATTCGATCTAGTCATGTTCATATAACTGAAACTTAGTTTTAGGCGACATTTAAGAAAATTGGAAACTTATTTTTACCACACACTTTATATGTCGAAACAAATCGAATCACATCTCTTCACAATCTGTTGAAAAATGAGTTGTTGAAAAACTTCTTTTGATTGATATTTCAATCAATATTTTAGTTATCAATATGAATGGTCGGTCAAGAATTGATTTGTTTGGGTTTGCCACTTCAAAGATAACTGTTTCTTCCTGTTTAAACATAGATTTCAAATAGATTTCCATATTCATTATAGCTGCACATATTACTCACATTGTAAACAAGAAATGACAAGTATTTGTCTTGTTTACACTTGTTTCTTGTCTTTTATGTTTTTTATATACTAGCTAATATTCTAAATGGCTTCTTTTGTCAACGAAGTTTTTCAAAACACAATACAACTTTCAATACAAATTACATTTATTTGTAGCTTAAAAGTGTCACCAATCACTATTGTCAATATTTACAGATAAGGTTATTGTTTAGTTTAAGTTGCAATTGTATTCAGTTTGTATGCTTTTTGAGTTGTAACAGTTTAGCATTATATCTATAATAATGTCAAGCTGCTGGAAACTGTAGAAAATTTTACTAAAAATACTTGAAGTTAAATTAATTTTAAATATTATATCATTATGCAAATCAATTGTCGTCACGCTCTTTACAAATTAGACTTATAATTTCGCTTAATTAAGAGCAATTAAAAAAACTTATTGTTTTTTGAAATTGGGGAAGCACAGTAAATGAATTTTAAATGTATTTATTCTTTTGGCGGTCGCTTAAAAACAATTTCGTGGGACTTTTTTTCAAAATTGCCGCAAGCAGCTTATTTTATTTAATTTAATTTGATTTTATTTTATGTGTCGCATTTGTTTTTTGTTGTTGTTGCGGATTCTCACTTTGCCGTCATTACACATGTTTATTATATCTTGTATATTTGTTGCTCTTAGGGCTTTGAATTTTGTCTGTCGCCGCCTGGCTTGTCAATGTACTTGTTGTTGTTGCTGCTCTGCTGTTTGATTAGGCGTCTAGGCTGACACATGGGGGGCACTCAGATACAGATACAGCTACAGCTACAGATACAGCTACAGCTACAAATACAGCTACAGATACAGATACAAATAGGCGTCACATGCAACAAACACATGTATATGAAATTTTTACACAAATGTGCAAATTTAATTAAACTCAAACGAGAAATAAATATAAAACGCTTCGCCTCGACATAATAAATATATATATACATATGTATCTATATGATATGTTATGTGTGGGGTGCTCGTGAATTTAAGAAGCTATGTGACCTGCGGCAAAGCAACAACAGCATCTAAAATACTAGATGAAATTTGCCAAACTTAGCAAAACTGTACTATATATAAATACATTAAAAATAAACAAGCAACTACATGAATATAAATAAAAACGCAATTTTCACAAGTTATGTCTCAAAAACTAATAAAATTAATGACATTTTAGATTAGAAAACAAAAACTTTCAACTTATCCATATTTTAATGAACATTATAAGAAATTCAAAAATTTTGTTTCAATTTTTTCAGTTTTTTAAAACCTTCAAAAACAACACCTTTTTTGAAAAACTTTCAATACTTTGTATATTTTGAATTCTGTTCAAGAAAAACTCCGTTTTCTTTTTAAACAAAACAATATATAAACCGATTCCTTTAAATTTAATCGCTCGTTTTTTAATGTGTTTTTATAAATATAAAAAAAAAAAGTTTTTTGAGTCTTTCAAAACATAGATAAGTCGATATATTCTATACGATCAATCGAAAAAACATCGATTTAAATTTTGTATAATCGATCATCGAACTGAGCGATTATTTCATAATTTTTTTGAATTCCCAACCCATGTATATATATTTGCAATTATTTTCGTTTTTAACACCTTTTATTTGTGAAAACTCTTTGAAATTCTTAAGCCAATTTCTTTGTTTACCAGTGTAATTAAAAGTTCACAAATTTTGTATTTGTTTGTGTAGATGAAAAGCGCCAAATTAACCGAAATGAAAATCTTTCCAACATACAAACATATATATACATACATACATACATATGTACTTATGCAGAAAAGTATGTCAAAATATTGACTCTTCTTTGAATGCAATGTGAGTATTATTATCTGTATAGGTAAAACACATAGGGAATTGTGTCAGCTATTAGGCGCTTAGCTATTTATATTTATGTAGCTCATATTTATATCTTAATGTGACATAGCACAGACAATGTTGCATAGAATTAAGCTTCATTTGCAAGCGTAATCAAACTCCAAATCTCAATAATTAGAGGGAAAATTATATTTTTGTGTTAATACTACAGCTAAATAAAATTATAGGTTGAAGATTAGAGTTTGAGAATGAGTCACTATACCAGTTATTTATTATATTCATTCACATAATCTTAATGACTCAGACTACACAGAGAACTTTAAACACATTTTAACTAAATAGTTATATGTATATATAAAGTGGCATTTCGTTTAATTTTTGGACAGTTCTTTTTTTGTTTCAGTTCAATTAGTTAATAAAAATGATTATTTGGAAGAAATGTGAAATATAATTTGTCTCATTGAGCTTATTGGGGTCTTCAATAAACTATTTTATCGATAGCGTCGATACGGCCGACTTTGACTTTGATAATAGACCAAGTCAAATAAATAAATTGAACTATGAAATGTGCACTCCCTCATCGGGTTATCAGATATATATATATATATATACATTTGTATATACATACTTAGTAATTTCTCTGGTAGCGTTGATTTTTTATATATCACTTAGCGTTTTATTTTGTTTCTTATAGAATTTGAACGTGGTCTTGCCATAAAGATAAAAAAACTGAAAATATATATATATATATATATATAAAAATGCCGTGTGTAGGCGGTTATTTATTAACGCTGAGCCGTGAGCCAAAACAAAATCAAGAGCGAGCATTTTTATAACTTGATTTATTTAAAGACAACATTTGGCAAATGATTTCGCGACTAAGTAAATGATTATTTTTATTTTTATACCCTCTCGGAGGGAATTCTATGTTGAAACATTTCTTTACGGTTACTTCTAATCATTGTATTCTAATAAAGATCGGATTACTGTAAAGTATAACGTATTACTTTTTTTTATTCTTATTTAAAATATCTTGTATTTATTTTAAATCATTAGGAATAAATAGTTTTAGGAAGAATAATAAAAACTTCCTGTTTCATTACAGATTTGAAAGATAACATTTACTTAATATATGTATATATAAAGTGGCAGCTCTTTATACATACATTCACGTATAGAACTTAAGTAAAAAACTATATACATAAACAATATTTTTAAACAAACTGCGAAAAGAAAACAAACGACACTTTGAATACTTGGAAAATTTATGCATTGCGTTGTTAGAAAAATGAAAAAAGTTGTGACCTCTAAAGAAACATGATACAAAAAAAAAAAAGCTTCCCAGCATTATGAAAATAGAAAACAGAAAAAAACTATAAGTTATTGAGGCGAAAATTTATGATAATAATAATGATGCCAAAGTCAATGCCACCCACAAATGTTCGAGATAGTTTGCATATGCCCGGTAATATCTGTAGTCGCTAACTAAATTTATATGTGCCGCTTTTTTGTATCATTTCTTTCATCACACACACAGACAGAGATCAGATCGTCGCGTCCGGCCGTCAGAAATAACGAAAAAATTGCAAAATAGCAACAAAACAAAAAAAAAAAAAAAAAAAGTAGGCGACACAAACAACAGAAACAACACAAAACTGACGCAATATGTCGCCAACAGCTGACAATTTGAGCGAAACATAACTTTTTATTGCTCATTTTTTTAGTTTTTTTTTTTTTTTTAATTTATATATATATACTACAATATATAGAATTTGCAGAATTCGTCTAATGCTTTAGCTAATTAAAAAGAATAAAGATAGAGCAAAGACAGCCTTAGCGCAATTTGTTTAAAAGTTCATAAAAATTAATTATAGACATCTGAAATCAAAGCCGATTAGCGCTTATCACATTCAAACGAGCGCTTTCAAAAGTATTTGAACTTGATTTTGTTAGTTGATTTTATTGCCATTTGTTTTGTGTGCTCTGCATTTTATTTATAGTTGAATTTTAGTTGCTATTGCTATTGAACTTAGCAATTAGTTAGGCGGGTTGAGGCGGGCTAAATAATGTGCGCTCATTTTGCCGGCTGCCCACATTTTGTTTGTTGTTTTGCTTTGCGTTAATTAAAAGTTCTCATTGTGTGAAATACAGAAATACACTACCTAAAATTATTGGCGGCTGTTGTTGCTACGCTGATCAATATGATGATGCTGATATTATTATTGTTGTTGTTGCTGTTGTTGCGGCTGTTTGGCAATTTAAACAAATTTTCACATGTGTATTTGAATATTTAGCTTAATTATTTATATCAATATATATGTATGTATATGTATATGCATTTATATTATGCTGAATAACACGCGTTGTCAAATAAATTCACACACACTCACACACACAATTAACTCAATGCGAGCATTGAAAATTGGTTCGAAATCGCTATCGAAATCATTAACGAGAACGCGAACGCGAACGCAAACTGCGTACAAGAACGTATTCGAAAACGAAACGAGCACGACTGCGAACCGCACTCCCGCACGGTCTAATCAGAACTGAGCACACATCGTTCTAATCAGCATTGAGCGACGTCCAACAGGCTGCGACGGTCAAACAGAGCAGACAGAGCAAGCAGAGTTCTCGTTCTCTCACACACACACACACACACACACACAAACACGAGCCGAATGCCTAACGAACTGCTTGCCGAGCTCATTTGTCTGTTTTTAAGCCGTTTTGTATCAGCAACAAACACACTGCAACAAATCATATAAATAGTGTGTCTTGTTTTGCGAAAAGTGTGCGAATTAGATATTGAAAATTGAAATGAAAACAAACGCTTTTAATGGAAACATTTGAAAATTTTCTATTTCTATTTCACAATTTCAGTTAAATGTTAAATGAAAAAGAGCAACAAGCCAAGCAACATGTTGCCGACCTTGCCGCAAAATGTTGCCAAACGGCCGCAAAATGAGAGAGTGAGAGAAAAGCTGAGGGCAGTGCGAAGCTGAGAGCGTTAAACGTTTATTTCTCTGTTTTGGTTTTTATCACGAGTGCCGGCATATTACACACACACGCACAGCTTGCTCAATGCAGTGCACACACACTCACACACACACACACACACTCAAGCAATTTGATTCGTCACACGTTGCGTATACTTAACATTTGATGTGGCTTTTTCTTCAAGTTTCTTCCAATCAAGTGACAATTTTTTACATACTTACTCACTTATGCACAACCACTTGCACACTTAATCAGTTAATCAATCATTATAAAGTTGATTCAACGCTTTATTAAGCAAATAAATGCAAAATATTACTTAAAAATACTCAACTTATCAGATCAGAAAGTAATTTGATAAGCGAAGCGAGCAACTTTCAAACTTTTGAATGGAAATATAAACTCGAGGTTGGATAAGTTTCTGTTATTATATTTTAGTTTAGACAATCGAACTTTTAGCTATTTCATATTCAATACCAAGACCGTTTGATCTTTGCATAATTTATTGATATTGATTTTCAGTGCTTTTACTTAGCAGCAGCTGCACCTAAAGGCGTCAATTACATACAAAAGAACACGAAATGCATCTAACGCAGTTTGCCATCATATTGAACTTCAACCTCAATTTCCGAAGCTGTCAGCAACGTTTAAATGAAATTATACAGTACGCTCAGTGCGAATCGATTCCATGAGCACTTGTTTATTTGAGTTTAGCAGGATATTGTCAACGTTGCTTTCCGGTTGCGTAAAGCACAGGTCTAAGAAAAATATCAAAGTTCTGTTGACACACAAGCAACGCGCAACAAAAACAAACATACAAGTTTTGTTTGCAGACTTGTGCAATTTCCTGCTGACAATAAGGGGGGAGACGTTTAGATAATAAGCTTTAAGTCGTTAAGATATAACGATTTATTGTTAAGAGTTTAACACAAATCACAGCAGAACAAGCATATCAAGAATTCTGCAAGACGTAATAAATGGTTAAGGCTAAGGGTTAAAGCTATATCCAACAGATATATATATATATATATATTCTGAAAATAAGTAATAAAATGTGTTCTGCTTCACGTTCTTTATTTTATTATATAAACATAGCTTGGGTATACAAGTTTTAGCTGAGTGCTTATATATAAAAATATGGATTTTCTGTATTTTATATTACTGAGATTTTATCGAAGCGTTAAATGGAAATTGTTTAAAATTGTACACTCAACACATACTTTGAATGAAAGCTTATCAATTACAAACTATTTTTTTACGCAATTGAGTAATAGAAATATGTTGACGAGCACTTATTGCTATTTATATATTATACCAACCTATTTTTCTACCTTTCACTTTGCTTTTGAAGGTCCTTAGGCACTTACAGTGCATGCATAAATTATGTGCACAGCATGCAAAAAATCACAGCACATGCTGCTTACTCATACACACTCCAGGGCATTTTTAGATATTTGCATAAATCAAATAAAGTTGAAGTTGCAAAATGAATAAAGTGAATGAATTATAAAACTAATTTAAAATGTGTAAGCCCCCCAAAACCGAATTTATATACAAGTTGAGAAACTTTAACAAGATTTACAATACAATACAATGCAAATTAACTAATTGACGTTACAAATGCATTTTGCATAAATTTCTGTAAAGCCAGGCGCGAAGAAGTGAATGTCCATAGATTAAGGTCAATCCCTTGTCAATACAACGGTAAAATGTGTCAACTGGGAGGCATATTGTGGGAGGGTCTGCTTGCTATGCATAAAACATGACCTTATCGAAATCAAAACTTGTTTACTTAGTAAAAAGCGCGCAGGAATTGTAACCTGGTCACGACATCCTGAAAAGGTCACTCAGTCTTTACTTTAGACAGGCATAAGATAGCATTCATAAGTATACCTGTTCCTGAATTAGTTATAAGCTTAAGTTTTTTGTGTGCCCTTTGATTTCGAGGATTGTTTACAGCTTTTAAGGGTCAGAAATTGTATAGTTGAATACATAACAGATCAAATGCAAATTTGAATATGCATCTAACTGTCATTTGTTTTTAAACTACAACTTTTTCAACTATCTAATTGTTTGTTCAATCACAGCAATCTGAGAGATTATCATTTTCAGGAAACAGTCAATTATCAAAAGTTGAAGCAGCAATTTTAGTCAATAAATTCTGGCTCTAACTTTTGTACGCTTGATGCATTTGCTCTGTACACAAAAACTCAATTATCTGTTATCCTTGAACTATGCGTCAAATAACTGCAACTGGAGACTTAAATGGAAATAGATATTTAATGAACAGCTATTATCTAGCGACCTAGACCTGTCATTGATATCGTGCCAGGGCATAATCAAGCATTGTGGCTACTGCATTTTTAATTAGTGACTTGAACCTTGAACTTTGCCTGCAGCTTATGCCAAGGATATGCTTTGGCACTAGCCTTTAAGTAACTTTTCAGTTTAAATTCAAAAAAAGCACAAATTTCAAATTTCATTTACGCACTTGACAATTTAAGTCGAGAACAGCATCAGTTGGGCAGCAGCACATAAAACCTAATTGCGGAATGTGCTTTAATTAGTGCGCTCAACTTAATTACAAAACGACAAAACTGCACAGTCAACAAAGGCGACAATAACAACAACAACAACGTTGCTGCCTCAGTGTTTGCCACTGATTGCGTTTTTGTGCGTTTCTTTGTATATGTGTTTATGTGTGTTTATACAACGCCCAAAAGTGTGCTTTAGTTTTGTTTATTTAAACAACATTAAAAGTTTTGCAACTTCGAGCGCTTCAAGTTGTTCAAAGTATAAACAAAAATCTAGCTAAACAGCTCAAAAACTTTAATTTAAAATTATAATACTCAAGCTGACTTGACGTATTAGAAAACTATCTCAAATACTTATAAATTATTTTTATGAATAGTTTTTTTTTAAAGAGATATACAATGCCTTTAGTTTCTTTCAGTATATGCCTCTTTTATGTCATTAATTTTTGAGCTCTTGAAATGGTATTTCTAAATTCAAATGCTCAAACTTCTTATGAGTACATTGCTCCATTAAATAACCAAAAGAACTCAAATATAGAATACTGCATACTATTATGTTGATTACCCATTATAGCATTTCACTGATTGATAGGGTACTGAATCGAAAAACCTTCAATATTTACATTCCAATACCTAAAAATCAATGTCAACAAAAAATGTAGATGAGAAACCACAGCCCATTTGAATAAATATATGTATATGTATGCACAAATCACACAATTATTTCAAAAGCAGGCCAGCAAAAAAAGAAATTCAATATATACGCAAATTATTTGGCTGTCCGTTGGGACAAAAAATGAATGTATCTCCTGCCTTCCCAGGCGTGCACGCACAACAAACTTTGACTTTAATAAAAAGTGCCTCCTGTTTATAGGTTGTCTGTCCCTCTGTCTGTTCCTCGGTCTGGCTACGCATAAATCTGATGATGACCGTTTCTGGTGTGTGGTTATTGTTGTTAGTGTGCGTGTCTAACGTGTGTCTCTTAGCACTTTGTCCTTTTACATTGTGCATGTCTTTAAGCTGCCTGTGTGTGTGCATGGTCATTTTTTACTTAGTCAAAAGCTTTAAGGCTTCAGTGGACATTTGAGTGATGTATGTATATGATAGTAGAAAGCCTGTATGGCCTCGACCTTTTCTGCTTTGCTCTACCATAAACTGCTTTAGGTCTTTGAAAGTAAAATCCGAAATGTTTCCGACATTTAGAAAGAATTGAAAAGCCATAGCACTTTACAACAGTGTCTTAAAGGCTTAATCATTGATTCTAAAATAACAATAAATTTGAATGTATTTTTTAAAATTTAACATACTTATATATCAACACAATGACAAAGACAGGGAATGGATATAAAATTGTCTACCATGGCATATAATAAAAGCAATAAGCTGCCTTTTAGCAACTTACTCAAGGCTAACTTGCACACGCAGCAAGCGGTAAATCAAATTAAATTTATCATACGCCACGTAGTACCCGCTGCCAAATGCCTAAAACTTTTCCACGCCTGCGGCGCAGCATACAAAATGAGACGCACGCAGAACAAATCTTTGCCATATTCAATTAAGTTTGAGTAGATACTTTTACGGTGCTACTAAACATACCAAATTAAATTCGAATAGTGCAAAAAACAGGCCTTTAGTTATTAACTAAAACTAAATAACTTGGTTTTGAACAAATCAACATCAGTTTGTACTTTACTGCAGCTCTTTAAAATGCATATATCGTTATTATATAGCCTTTAACAACGATGTATGCATTCAGCCGCCATTTGCAACGGCTGCAGATTAAAGCGCCTACGTGACAACAAAATGGCTGCCACATGCACGTGTGTGTGAGTAAATGTATGTGTGTGACTGTGTGTATCGGTGTGGAAAGCCTGTTGCGTCTGTCAGCTTATTTAATATACCCTGTACAAATAAATAGTTCAAATGAAAAGGAGTTGAGTAACTTGAAAAATCATTAAAAGGAAGATATTCATTCAACTTTTCAATATTTGACCAATAATCTGATTTCAATATATTCAATATATTGTTAGCTAAGGTAAATTATCTTGAAATCAAAAAGTTTTTCATACAACCAGGCCTGTTTCCAATTTCGGATTACGATCAAAACATTCGGTTTTATAAGTTTTGCTTTTGAATGTTGAATGAGAACTATCAGAACTTATCTTTAATAAGGTAGAAATATAACTCTTTTGTTCAAAAACACTAGTACAAAATGAAAATCAAATGTCAAGTTATTCGGAAATGAGAACAAGCCCAAAAACTTCAATTTTTGACTAATTTTTGACTAATTTTTGACCTAAGCCGTTGTCTAAATCAGTCTTAATCATATACCATATAGAATCAAGATTTAATTTTAACAATATACAGGACATTTCCAAGTCGAGCATTCGTATATATTTACTTTTATATGGTTTTTGCATTCCGTACGCCATCTTGTTGTTTTTCCATCGTGCAGTGCAGCGTTTGTGGAGTGCGGACCAAGGTTAAAATTCCGGACAGGCTCTGTCAATATGGACAATTAGGCACAGATGGTGGCCTGAATGTCATTCCATTATAGTTAAGCACAGGCAGAAAACAAACATGCATTGAGTTTCATTTAAAAAATTGAGCAAATGCTTGCTCATTTAACAATATTAATGTACTTTTTCAGTAACTTTATTTAGTTTTCATCTCTAGTGCATTATTATTTCAAATCTGCTGGGTCATTTGAAAAACAAGCACATACCAACGAAATTAAAATTATATTTTCACGCTTAATGTGTTCCAGGAAATGCCGAGAGGCCTTTAATTTTGTTGTTGTTCCATTACACGCAATTTTGCTTTGTTTTTCTTGCAATTTGCCAAGGCTGCCATATTATTTCTAACTGGCAAATTTATTTATTCATGCAATTGTGGAGCGTATTTGTGGCAAATGTGCGTTTAAATATTTCATTTGTTATTGTTTTTTTGCATTTGAAATTTGCGTTCTCAGCTGGCAACATGTTGAGAATAAACACACCAAACGTAAACACAGATGAGCAACTACTCTCTCTTTCCTCTCTTCCTAACTTTCAACGACTCTTTCTCTCTATAGACTCTCTCTCAAATACACGCAAATATGTATTCCGTTTAGTACACTCCACAAAAATGGTTAGTATACATCAACCATGTGTTCACATGGCGTATGAGCAATTTTTAAGTGAATTTGATAAAGATCTCGACGCTAACAGTAAAAATGATTACAGTTGGGGTTTTGCAAGCTTATTCATAACGATAACACACTATATCAACGAACCTTTAAATCAGACACGAATATTTGTCTGAATAAATAATCAACTCATATATTTAGCTTTCATATTAATCTTTATAAAATATCAGAACAAAATCAGAGTATATGCTATATTTAAATACATATTATTCTCATTGCTTTTCAGTTGCGTTTCCTGCATTCGCTTTAATTGTACACAAATTACATAAACATTTAGAATAGAGTACAAGAGTGTAGTTTGTTTTTGTTTTTTCCATTTTGTATGTTTTACAATTGTTTAAATTATCAAATGCATTTAACAGTTACGCTTACAGTACATGTACATATTATAAAGATGCGATTGCTTTGAATACATCTTTGGGGTATTGTTATCATTTATAAACTGAAATCTTCTTACATACATATACAATAAGGGGGCGCTTTAATTAAGTTAACGCTTTTAAATACAAGGCAAAATGCACAAAACTTTCTTAAAGTTTAATCAATTAAATCAGTTTGAAAATTTATGTTATACATATCCAATGGCATTTAGAACTGACTCGACTTAAGCGGTACAACTGACTGACTGATTGATTGATTGACTGACTTGACTTGACTTGACTGGATGACTTACATATAGAAACATAGGCGAGAATTGCTTTTCATTAACACACACTCAATATTGTATCAAAAATACTTTTCATGGTTTCAATTTACAAATTTTCAAATACAAAAATATTCTGCTTAATACCGTTAACAAAAATACTTGACAAATAGGACTTTTTTCTTAAAATTTGCTTGCAATTTAGCAAAAGTAAACTACATAAATTTTGGGACAATAATTCATTTAACGTGAACGCGTATATGTGTGTATGTGTGTGTTTTTGTTAGTGTAAGTATTGTATCTTATGCCCAGTCCTTCTTGATCTCAAAGGTCCAATCCCATTTCAAATGTATGTGCTTGTCATCATCCGTAAAGACCGACGATACCGAATAGCTGCCCCTGGACACCATGCCGGAGGGCGCCTCCTCGGCTGGCGTCAAGTAGAATTGTATTTCCTTCTTGGGCGGATAGGAGCCAACCATATGCGTCATTTTGTCCACTGCGATATAAACAGAGACAGAGATTTGAATATATGTTTGTTAAAATATATATGAATGCATTAAAACCAAACCTTACCCACAACTTAAAAGTAATACATATATCCACAAAGTGTTAGGCATTAAAAAACATAAGTTAAATATTACATTTATTTGATTTTTTAACACATTATTATAGTAAATATTGCAAATGTTATAAACACAATGTAAGCCACACTAAATATACCGCACAGTAAAGCTGTGCCATTAAAACTGCTAGAACCCATTATAACAATTTGTGAACTGATTGCGTAGAATGCGTAAGACGTACTAACACGTACATAATACAACCCATGTAGCTTTTGGCATTGCAAAAGCCCTAAAAGTGCAGACTGCACTACAACCAACATGGTGTCAATAAGTAGAAGCGAGTTTACCAATATCATTTACGAAAAGCCTTTAAATGCTGAGTCAACAGAAACTTTGAGACCGGGAAACATCAAGCGAAGCAGCAACTAAAAGGTCACCCCAATTTTCAGGGGTATGGTGGAATTCTGGTCCTACGCAACCATATATAAGCATCAGATGGTGTTTGAAACAAGATTTTGATTTAAAAATCAACACTTAAATAGGGGAAGCTTGCAAATATTTATAGCTATAACCCAGGCATGCATTTTATAGATTCCAAGTTTTACAAAACTTTTACAATGCCTAAACATAAAACATATTCAAAACTGCATTTACAATAAACAAATTAGCAACTTAGATTGTTACAAATTGTTACTTTACAAACTCAAATCTAAATGTTTCTCCGCTAAACATCAATTACAAAATTTCGCACCTTAAAAGTCAACCAAAATCTTAGGGAACTATCTTAAGCTCCTGCCTAATTATAAACCAGCTTTTCGTATTAATCAATTTAAAGCCAGAATCAAAGCAAGCTTACAGTTAGTAATGTGAATGATTTGCTTACCTGGCACACCCATGCGATAAGTCTTCTGCACATACTTAAGGCCATGAACAATTTCACGTTGCACAATAAAATCAATGCGCACCTTGTATTGAACACCTTCTTTGATGACAAAGAGCTATATGGAAAGTTAAACTATTAGTTATGCAATCACAGATTTTTACATCATATTAAATAAACACTTACCTGCTTTTTGAGTTGACTAATATCGCCGCTTAGATCCAATGTCATATCATCACGTCCATCAACGACTAGCGCCAGCTTTTTAACAATAACTTTTCGCATATCATTGGGCTCTTTAGCAAAATATTTATAATGTAGTATATTATCTTTATTATTATCTTTATGTTAGGCACTTACCAACAACAATTGTCTCGGCCTGCGCAGCTCCTAGCAATGCCTCCTTGTAACGTCTCAAGCTCTCATCCTCCTGATCGGCGGCCATTAACTGCTCGATGGTCTTCTCCGGCGGCGCTTGATAGTTGGCATCGTGCACATCCTCATCATGATGTGGCTCAGCATGATGTTGTGTCTCTGTTTCGGCCATGATAAGTTAACTGTGTGTTAAGCATATATACAATTCATTAATCATCCTGATTTGCCATTAATAATATACAATTGTATTTATAAATATATATTGAAATTACTCAGTCTTTTATAAAAAGCGACTTATTTTCATTACAATGCTGTGTTGTGCAATTCTATGTTTGCAACATGTGGGTCATAGCCATCATTTTTCTTGGAATGCCTCTAGCATGTGGGCGATAATGGCAATTGTTTCAATATATTAAAAAAATTACATGACGCTCGAGTCGGGCGCGCAAAACCTTGCTGAGTTCATTTGAAATTGACATAAGTTATAAGAAGAAAAGTTATAGTTATGTATACCCTTGCACAAAAGTTGTTCATATGGAAACTTAGGTTTCGACCGATTGTTCCAATGACAACTATAAGATGTAGTTGCCCGATTTCGATCAAATTTAGTCAGCATAACCAAAACATAGAGAAACGTATAATATGTAAATTTGGTTAAGCAAATTTGAAATTTGCTAATGCCTCAAGTATTTTAAAATTATCATTTTCGATAGTACTATCGATAAAATCGATGTTTTCAACTATCACGATCGATGTTTTGCCACCTGTACTATGCAGTATGTATATAAATGGTATACATTAACAAAATAAGGACTTAAATTAGGATTCTAAGCCAACTGATTGATTTGCCAGTTCAATATTATTGATTAAATTCTAATTATTAACACATAACTGAACGCTACTTGGCCATGCCTACAGAAGCAGAGAGAAAGAGCGAGAGAAAAAGAGGGAGAACTGAACGAAATATTGTTGCAGCTGGATTCATATACAATGTATATTCATACAAACATATACATACATATGTACACATGTAAAGGCCCGTCCAAATACGGACACACATGGAGAGATAAGGTGGAAACGATAGAACGATAGAACAGGGGATAGAAGGGGGCTGGAGACTATACAGACCGGCATTGAATAATATTGACCAGAATGGGTTGAACACTATGACAATCGCCCCACACACGCACACATTCAAGTATAATATCGCTCAGCTGGCTTTTATTGTTCTTTATATTTTTTTTTCTCTATGTTTATTATCTGAGATTGTTATTGGTTTTGCTTTTTCATTATCTGAATACACGTCGATGGCTTTATGCCCATTTTTCTAGTTTTGACTTTAAATGGGTTTCTCAAATGCATAATACAAAATTTTTCAAAATATATTGTTGTTGTTGACTTATTGCTGGAGCTGTTATTGTTATTGTGACGCATGGTTAGCGACAAATGCGATAATAAAAAATGTATTTTTAATACAGTTTTGTATATTTTTGCTATAGATTTTTAGTATACCCCGTGCGTATTTCTTGTAGAAATAAAGAAAGAACGGTTAAAAATACAAATTTTTTTTTTTGCCAACACAAAAATTCTAGTTTGTATTTGAATTGGAATTACAAAACGGAAAATTAATTAAGTGTGAATGCAAAATGAACAGGCCAAAAAAAGCAAGCGCAATAAGAACGTTTAGAAACAATCCAAAAATCATCAAAAGAAACAAATTTCAAACGCCAAATCCAAACAAGCAAGAGAGTTAGAGAGAGAGCGAGATATAACAAAGAGAGAGAAAGGGACTTGACTTGACGACCCCCCGCCAAAGTGTGAGCGATTTATGCTGCGGGGGTGGGGGAGGAGGCAACTGTTCCAAGGAAACGTACGCGTCGATGACGCTGCTTGGGCAGCCTGATAAAAAAATGCACGGCACGCAGCGGCAGCAGAGACCCAGACGCATGAATCACACACACTAACACACACGTACACGCTGTGGCCGGCATTTATAGTGTTCTCCGTCTGCTAGCTATATTTTTTTTCGGGAGTGGCGCTGCTTCTACTAACAGATAAGCAAATTGTTTAAACTTTAAACAAATTACGCTTTATTTTAGACATCTTGCCTTAAATACTTGAGTACGCACACCCACACACACACATATGCAGGCAGTCTGAACGCGTACTTACCTTTGTTTTAGCTATAAATAATACTCAAAAATATCAGCTTTCACACAAAATTTTAATTATAATTTTTTGAAATTTAAATATTTGTAATATTTGCAATATAAACAAGCAAAAACAACTAAAAACGCGCAGTGAAAGGCGCAGAAGAGTTGTTGTATCGAATCGTTCGGAATAAGTCAATCGAACGACTCACTAAACTTAACGAACGAACCAGGTCTCGGATTTGTTCAACTAGTTCGTTCATATATACATACATACTATTTGCCGCTATCTTGTCACTGTTGGTTTTATGTTACGTTTTTGTATTTATTTATTTGTACTATATTTTGCTAGCGCAATAAATAATTCCTTAAATTTAAGCACTAGGCTGCCTTTACGTCTGCACAACTCTGCGCAAAACGGTGTAAAAGAAAATCAAAATTTTAAAAACGTTGGCTTGAATTTAAAATTAACAGCTGGTAACTGGTTCCAAATCACTGTCTCTAACAGCGGCATAACAGAATTCTTCAGTCACTGTGAATGCAAAATATTTACAAGTGTGGCACGTTCAGCTAAACAGCTGTTTATTACTTCATCGCCGCATTATAAAAATAATAAACGCAAAATGCATAATTCCCAATATCTAAATCAGTTGCACACCGCTGACAAACTGGCTGAAGAGCCCTGGCCCGAAGATGCCACACTGTATCAGGTAAGCAACACTCAACTAAGAAAAACAGCAGGCCAATCGAACCCCATATGCTTTCATTTAACCCTCGCAGCCATTTGAGGCCGAACAGATACTGCTGCCAGAGAACGCGAGTTGCTTGGCTGTGAAGGCCTATCTGAAGATGTGCAATCTGCCGTTTAATGTCCGCTCCTGTGCAAATGCGGAGCATATGTCACCCGGTGGACGCATGACTAAATTACCATTCATACGAGCGGGTGCCTTCATTTTTGCCGAATACGAGCCAATTGTGAACTTTGTGGAGCAAAAGGATATGGCAATTGGTAGCTGGCAGGATGAAGATGAGAAGGCTGACATGCGCACCTATGTCTCACTGGTGGAAAACATATTCACCATGGCCGAACTATACATAAGTTTTAAGAACGAGCGCGTCTACAAGGAGGTAACCGCACCCCGTAATGGCATTGTCTTTCCCTGGCCATTAAGCATAATGCAGAACTACAACAAACGTCGCAATGCATTGCGTTTGCTAAAGGTATATCAATGGGACGATCTGAGCATTGATGATGTCATTGTGAAGGTGGCCAAATGTTGTGAGACGATTGAATATAAGCTGAAAGAATCACCCGATACACCCTTCTTCTATGGTGATCAGCCCTGCGAATTAGATGCCATCGCTTTTGGACACTTGTTTAGCATACTGACCACAAGGCTGCCCAATATGGCATTGGCACAAACCGTTCAAAAGTTTAGGCATTTGGTGTCCTTTTGCCGCTTCATTGATGAAAAATACTTTCAGATGAGAGTTCTGCAAGATTAGTTAATAGCTGGTTTTCACTGTTATTGTTGTGTACATCTAGATAATCTGGTTAAAATAACCAAATTTATGTTTTGCTTTAAGTCAACCTGCCTGCTCTAATTGCTATGATTTCGTGCTAAGCATTTATTCAAACATTTCGTGGTATTCAACACGCTTGCAAATTTAATAGATGAAAATTTTCCGTTTATTTTCATTACTTGCAATATAAACTAAACAAAAAAACTCCCAATAAAGCGTTTTAACTAATACTGGTTATTGTTTATTACAAATAAAAAAGTTACCAATGAATTGTAATTTATGTAACTTTGTGTTTTCATATGGTAACTGGCGCCAGATCTGATTGACATAGATATATAATTCATAACTTTTATTTCAAAAACTACCCCACAGCAAAATGTTTCAAAAATTTCAAAATCGTTAAACTCTGTTAACTGGATCAGCTGAAACTGTTAACTAACAGGTTTGAATAATTATAAGTTGTATTTATATATCGATTAATGAACTCAACCAATCGATATATGAATTTTGTTTGTCTAAGATTTTTCTATGCAAACAAAAAAATTTTGCGTAAATTAAATTTAAAACTTTTATTTGCAAACAAACTATCCTGCAATCCACGAAGAGTTCAATAAAAGATAAAGTAAGACGTGACTAAGGCTACGAGAATTTTATATTTAACATATAGAATGCTTATTTTACTGTTTTTAGATGGATGACGACTATGATGACGAATATGATGAGGTTGATGATAAAAGCCTTTTGGAAGTCATGTCCATCGAGAAGCGTGACAGACCAAAAGTCAGGACACACTGGGACTGTAAGGAAATATATAAGCTCATAGACTTGGTGAAGAATGAAAGATGCATTTGGAACTCGGCTGACGCAAGCTATACCAACAAGCTAATCAGAAAAGAGGCGTGGACACGAATAAATGATGCTTTTGATGATAAATACGATGCTACGGAATTGCATGCAAAGTGGTCCAACCTACGCATACAGTACCGCATGAATCTTAGAAAAAGTAAAACGAATTGGAGATTCCTAAATGCGCTTGCCTTTGTCGGAGCCGTCAATGGTTCAACTGTTCCTCCCAAATCGTCTGTAACATCTACGTACAACTCATCTATTGAGGATAGCAATGACAGCATGTTAGATGCCGCATCAATCTCTGGCCCTACAACACCTGCCTCGCCGAAAGCTGCCAGCTCAGTTCCGGCTCGTTCTGCCAGCTCAGTTCCGACTCGTTCTGGCAGTTCAGTTCCGTCTCGTCCTGCCAGCTCAGTTTCGTCACGTCTTGCCAGCTCAGTTCCATCTCGTTCTGCCACCTCAGTTTACTCTCGTCCTCTCATCTGTCGTCGCACATTGCCAGCTGCATCGACAACTACGTTCAAGCGTGATTTGGAGGAACACCATTCGCATTCGTCTGAAAGGGATGAGGCCTTGGCTAATTTTTTGCTTAGCGAATTGCGTTCTTTGAATGAGAGCGATGCGAATATTTTGCGTTGTCGTTTGCAGCGAACTCTGCTGGAGTTTAATGAAGAAAGGCAGAATAATCTAAGCACGGATGCTGTCGAGGACATCGACTTATAGTTTAACTGTCACTAACTTGTCGCTAGTATCACATAGTATTTGTTAACCATAGCATATAAGCATCCCATTTAATATGTTTGTAAAACATTGAAAATGTTGACTATATTACGAAAGTATCTATATTAATGTTTTTTGTTACATTGTTAAGTGCAACAAATTAACTAAAATTCCGTTTTAATGTGATGATCAACATTTTATTAGTCCGCATTTAGATTTTAAGATTTTAATAAATTTGAAATGCATGTTTATTATTGCTTTATTCCAGTTAACTTTGTTTGTCAGTTTCTTTAGCTCATGTTTAGTATTATTGAATTGTTGGAGGTGTTGCTCAATTTTTTTTTTAAATTTTATTATTTACTGCTTAAATCAGTTTTTGGGACGGATGAGCATGCTAACTGCTTTGCTTGAACTTAAATCTCTCCAGTGCAGTCCTTGCTTGTGTTGGATTTCATTATGGAAGTATCTACCATTTAGATTGCTTTAATTAAATGAAAAGATCATCAATATTAAACAAGTTTACCTGAATTGTTTTCGAAATTACCTGCCAACATAGTCAGTACACCACCAGCCACAATGATATTTGATGGCGCAGTTGCCATCAGCCCAGTTGTCATTATCCTGATCGTATGTTGAGAATTTCATATGCTTCTGATTTTGTAAAAAGTCTCCTGCATTGCCAGTCATATAACCCAGATGTACTAATTCATACTTTTCAGCTTCGCTGCCAATGATAACATAGTCATAACGGGCGTAGCTAATTTCACCGTTAAAATTTTCCAAATTTACATATAGCTCGTGTTGTTTGTAATTAGTCAGGTGATGGAGTTTTTCTAAACCAATAAAGAACTCTCCATCTAAGCTGCCAAAACCGTTTTTGTACTCATTCCAATTTCTATAAAATTCCACAGAACCATCAAATCTGCGCTGAATGACAGTCCAACCTGGACCACCGGTACGTCCATCGCAGAGAACGTTAAATGGTTCAATACCGGGAATGTATATTTCCCGTTTACCGGTAGAGTATTTAAACGACACACAGCTGGTTTCTTTCAATTCAGCCAACCCATTATTTTCACCGCCTAATGAACCTTCTTTGTCCTTGATCATTCTTTCGAGCACGCGTACTTCAGCCTGACAGTCCTTTAGTTTTTCATCAACAGAGTTCGCTTGTAAACTATTTACCTCGCCATACGTTTTTTTGTACGATTCGACTTCCTTCCTTAACTCTTTTAGTTTCTTCTTCAATAATTTCTCGTCGGATCCAGTATCCTTGCTTTGGCACTTGCTCTTTTGTATGTCAATCGTTTCCTTTAACGATTTAATAAGATCGTCCTTATATCGACTTTCTGCCAATTTCAGCTGCAGAGCGAGCAGTTCATTCTTCAACTGTTCAATTTTCATGTTGTGTGGACCAATCTGCAATATTTATTCGGTTATAATTATATGCGCACTGAAACAATTTTTATTTCACTTACCCAACCGCAATCATCTTGATTGCCAAGCGACACGTCAGTTATGGCCAGAATCAGGGCTAAATAAATTTTGTACATTTCACTTCAATTGGCCAAAAATGTAGTGCTTTCGCTGAACTATGCTCTAGTAAAGCTGGTAGTAAACTCAGTATAAATCTTATTTTCTTAAACTTATTAAAATGTGTTTATAATAGGATGTACAACTGTGACCGGAACTGATGCCAGACTTGATCCATCATCAATTTAATATATAACTTTCTTGAACGCTCTGAAACGAAGCTTAGATCTTTAATGTGTCTTTAATAGCAACAAGTCGTAATCAGCCCTAAAATTGATTTTTCTTGGTTATATAATAAATAAACTTTGTAAACTTTATAATAACTAAACTTGTCTGTTAAAGAACCTTCTTCACGCGTACTTCAGCCAAGTTCATTAGTTTTTCATTTCCACCGTTTAATTGTTTTATAACTTTGAGTGTTAAAGTTAACATCCATGTTTCGATTCTCAATGTGCCTTTAATAGAAACAAATTGTATATATGCATTGTAAAAATATATATGCAAAATTTTATTCAGCGATCCTAAAATTGATTTTTCTTGTTTATATATAATACCTAAACTGTGTTTAACTGTTGTATTGTTGTTTGTTTTGATAGATTTAATTTTGTTTGTCAAGTACACATGTTATGCCTTTTAAAAATATACCCACTTATATAAACATATGCTATCAGAGCTAATTACAATTTGTTTGATTTTGTTAAATATTAAATTCAATAGAATTTCATATACAATTGATGTTAAAATATTTATAATCGTAAATACGTAAGTATTAAATTTGTTTACATAAATTGTTAAGTAGCTTTTGAATTTAAATTTAATTGCATTTTTAATTATTATTAAATCTTTAAAACTAAATATTATATGTTTTGTGTATTTTGTATTGAAATGAAGCTTTATGATTTTAAAGACTTTTGACAATGCCTAACATAATAAAGTTTATAGAAAAAACACAACATAATAATAATAATAATAATAATAATAAGAGAAAAAATAAATTTTTTTCTTTATAAACTGCTAAACATTTACGGATCTTGATATTTCAACATAAACGTATCAAAATCAAACCATAAAATCTAACGAAACTTTCTCGTTCTTCTCCTTCGTTCTCTTCCTTTGATCATCAGTAGCAGCAGCAACAGCAGCAGCGCCGCTTGCGTCAGCGCCTCTCGTACTTAGTCACCGGCAAGGACAGACGCGTGCGCAGCGCTACGCTGCTGCCAGCGCTGCTGCCGGCAGTGGTGTTTGATCTACTACGCTCCAATGCGGTGCGCAGACGCTTATTATTGCTATTGTTATTGCTGTTGCTGTTGTTGTTTACTGGCAGTGTATGTTGATTATTGCTTTTGTTGCGCGTCGATGACCCGTTGCCGCTGGCCGCCATTCCTGCGCCGACGCTGGCGCCTGCGCTGCTGTCGCTGTAGCGCTGCCGTTTCCCCATCACAGCAGTGTCTGTGTTTATGTTTGTG
The DNA here is from genome assembly GCA_949708635.1 of Hirtodrosophila cameraria. Classification (NCBI taxonomy): domain Eukaryota; kingdom Metazoa; phylum Arthropoda; class Insecta; order Diptera; family Drosophilidae; genus Hirtodrosophila; species Hirtodrosophila cameraria. The sequence goes on along the minus strand of OX453091.1, from coordinate 23,312,947 downwards.
TGTGTGTGTGAAAGAGTGTAAGATATTTTGGTGAGATGAATGCACAATTTTAAATGTTAAATGCAATTTGCTAACTTAATTATCATTAACGTGGGCAGTAGAACACTCTGTTACTTCATTAACATCAGCATCATCATCATCAACATTTATAACTGTTGCCTGTTGAACATCTTCATTAACATCATTCTCATTCCCAATCACATTGTCAGCAGCAACAACTTCAGGCACATCATCCACTGAGGACATTGCTTCCAACTCCTCCATTTCAGACATTTCTGCTGTTTTTTGTGGACCAAAGCACATAGCACAACCAAAGGTTTATATCCAAAACAAACGAAAGATAGAAAAACAAAGAGAAAGAGAGAAAGAAAAACAAACAAACATTGGGCAATTGTGCCATCATAATAATAATTTTGATAAACAATTTTGAATACATTTTTCGATGCTTTTTTTTCGTTTTTTTTTTTTTTTTTATGGTTTTTGGCTTTTCAGTGCGTTATCAATGAGAAATTCTCATGGGCATGACGATGGCGTTGGATCAGTGAACCCTCAATTGTGAGTTTATGGAGTGTATGAACATGGATTCAAAATGATGTCAAGCTGATTGTTAGTAAATGTAATTTTATCGATGTTTTCCCAATTAGCTCCCATATTAATTCAACATGAACTGTTATTCTTTATTGGGAAAAGGTCAAGAGGGCTTGCCTGTTCCACTTCACCTCTTTCCTACAAGCTAGAACTTGACGAAAAAAGTTCATGATGTTAGATCATCGTCTAAATGAGGACTAAGATATTAAGCGTTAAATCCTTGATCAAATGCACAATTTATGAAACTGCATAATATTTCAAGTTTTATCTAACAACCGTTAGCTACTTATCTGTTCCATATATATACTAAGCTATCTGTTTTGTCTATTTACTAGTGTTGTATTGGTCAGAATAAGTTCGTTTGAATTATGCACCAAACTGAACGAACGAACTTTATCCGTGATTGTAGTTCATCTTGTTCCTTTATTATACTTTGTTTCGATAATTTTAGTCTGATTATAATCCATTTGATTTCAATTACAGTTCTTTTTGATCGCTTTATAACGAAAGAATGAATCTGTTGAACGAACCGAATGATTGAACGAACTTAGCGACCCAACGAGTAAAAGAAACGAGCGAACGTGGCAGTTGAACGAACTGAATGATTAAACGAACTTACCTACTCGACGAGTAAAAGAAACGAGCGATCGAAGCATTTGAACAAACTAAACGACTGAACGAACTAAACGAACTATAACACCAATTCGCTCGTTCAGCAAAAAATGAAGTACCGAACTTATTCATTCAATTGAAATACAATCTACAACTCTACCAATTTACAAGCTCAGTATAGATGAACAATGTTTGGCAACATGATTATGGTATTTAGCAGCATGTTGTGATGCAGATGATGAATGAATGTCAGATGATTAAAATCAGATTAGGACATTTACTCACCTTTAGCGCCAATCTTGCGCTTGGGCGCAGTGCTGGCACTTCTGCTTTCGGGCGCGCTGAGACGTCCGCTGCTGGCGTTGCGCTTTAAGCCCGGATCAGAGCGCCGTTCACGTGTGTTGGCCAAATTGGTAACAAGCGGATGGTCGGCACTCTTCTTGGCCACATTCTTGCTGCTGTTGTTGCTGCCATTGGCAGCGGCGTTATCCTGCTCAGCAAGTGCTGCTGCTGCTGCTGCAGCGGCGGCCGAATTCGCACGCTTCAAATTGGCCGGCATGCGTTTGGGTGGCTGCATGGCGCTGGCAGTGCTGCCTGTTGAGCTAGTTGCTGCATCATTGCTGCAGCTGGCCGTTGGTTTCTGCGGCGACTTGTGCTTCAGTTCGTCCTGCTTCTTATGCATGCCCACATCAAGCCAGTATTTGAGCTGCGCCTCGCGCTGACGCTGCATTAGCTCCTGCCCGGCGGCGTAAATGCTGAGCAAACCCTGCAGCTTTTGCACCGTCTTGTAAACTGTTTCAGCGGCTATTAAGCCATAATCGAACAGGGAGCACATGTGCAGTATGAAATTGCGATAGAGATTCTTGCGCACAATTTCGTGTCCTTTGGCATCCAGAAACATTTCGCAGCACAACGGCAGCTGGCAGTCACCCACAAAACCATGACGCATCACATGCAAATTCCATAGCTTCATTAGCTCCTTTTCGCCTTCATTGACGTCGGAGAACTCATCAATCATTTGTATGGTCTTTTGGCGCAGCCAAAGCGGATCGCTTTCACCCTCCGAGTCAATGTCCAGCTCTTTAGGATGCACAGGCAGGCAGGTCTCCGTGTGGTGATACAGCCTACAAAACACAATTTAGGTTAGGATATCTTGAACTACTCTTAAACCAGCTCACCTATTGTGCCCAGTTATGTACGAGCGCTGATTGCTAATTTCATCCTCATCTAACTCGAGAAATTCATCTAAACAGGTCTTTTGGCGCCTGGGACGACAAACCATTAAGCTGGTAACCGAAGTGCGTCTAACTGGACCGCAGGTGCGTGCAAATGACGAGCCCGATGGACCAGCTAGATCATAGGGCGAGCCAGCATAGGAGCCATCGTAGGCATCATTGATTGTCACATCGATGCGAGCACCACTGCCCGCCGGCTGATACGTGAAATTAAAACGCGCATGACACAACTTGAGATGCTTGAGCAGCGCATACAAACGCAGGCAATCCAAGCCACACCAAGGACAATTCAGCTCCTGTGTGTACTCCGTTTGTTGGCGTGTATTATTGCTGTACATGAAATTGTAGACAATTTGTATGAGCTCCGGTGCGGTCTTGCAGATGATGCCATTCTTTAAGCCGTTACAATTGTTATTATTATTATTATGATTGTTGTTGTTATTGTTGATGTTATTGTTAATGTGACTAAGTTCCGTTTCGGCATCCAAATGCTGCACATAACGCTGCAGCTCGGGTGCTGCAATAACATCAGGCAGCTGCTCATTGGACAAAGTCAAATGGAATTTGAGCATGGGACTCTGCTGATACACATCGTAGGTCAGCGAGAGCGGAATGTAGCTATCGGGCATGGTCTCCCAGGTGCATTTCTTTGGTGAGAACGACTTGATGCTTGATGAATTCAATGGCTGCAGCATTGCCTCATATTCACCCTCAGTGATGAAACCGCTCGACTTCTCATACAGTATCAACTCGGAGCCGTACATCTTCTCATTGCTGCGCGCACGTTTGTTTGGCGGCGTAGCTGTTGTGGGAAAAGCAACAATCAAATGAATTCATTCCCAGCTGCACGTACACTCACCTGCATTCTCATCGTTGCACGCTTGCGGCTGCATCTTGATGCGAAACAGCAGCTTATAGAGCGTATGCTGTTCACCCATGGGTCGCATGGTCTGCAAGGGTATGCTAATTGTGGCATGCTCGCCAATTGTTTCCTTGGGATTGTAAACAATTTGGCAGCTCTTGCTCAACAGCTCCTGAAAGTCAAGTGTGCTATCCTTGCGCTTGCTGCGCGTTATCTTATAGAGTGAAGTCTCCACACAGACCTGTTCGCCCGCCTGACAAAGCAACGGTTCTGCGCTCTGCTGACGTAGCAGCTCATCGGTATGCTGTTCCTTATGCTTCTCAAGCAGCGAATCATAGATGACATGCAGGTAGTTTTGGGTTACAGCCTCAGACTTTTGTGTAATAGTGTCCAGTATGGAATCGATTTTAAAATTAGCACGTTTCTTGTTGTTGCGTGACATGCGTTCCTTCATATAGCTAAGCGTACGATTTAGGAATATGGGCTGCAATAAATATAATAATAATATAATATAATAAATATATGTGCAGCATGTACTTACATTTGTCTCGTGCCGATTCCGTAGATACCGATAGATCTGTGTGGGTTCTACATAAAAACAAATTGTTAAGTTATCGTGCAACATATAGATTTTCCCTAATTCTTTACTTGAGGTCCTCGGCGCCAAAAAGCATCCAAAAATTCTGGTTTTGGTGTCAAAAAATGCGAAAAATGAATGCGATTTCCGGTAGCGGAGGTTAACTTTTTTTGCAGAAATATATATTAAAAAAAAAAAAAACAATAAAAAGGTCCTTAACTTTGCTACACTGTTAACGCTTACGGCACTGTTAATAATAACAGGACTCGGTTTGTATGGGATTTGGCAACTTTAAACAAAGTTTTCTTTTTTGAAACCAAAACCAGAACCAGAAGCAGCTCAAGTACAGAATTGTCCTTTTTTTAACTTACTTTCAAATGCCTGTAAAAAGAGTTCCTGCTCTTGCTGATGTCCATTTAGTTTTGCACTGTTTTCATGTACGACGACTGCTGATGATGATGATGATGTTGATGATGATGAAGCAGCAGCAGCAGCAGCTGCTGTTGCTGCTGCCGCCGTCGCTGGCGCTGCCAACGTTTCATTTTTGTTAGCATCTGAACTATGACCGCTGCTGCCACTATTTAGCCCATTAATGTTGTTAGTCGCAACGCCCGCTCCTTCGCCCATGTCCTTCTCACGTTTTTTTGTTGGTGCCATTGTGTGTGTGTGTGTTGATGTGAGTGTGGGGGTGGGGGAGAGAGACTACACCTCAGCCGTTTTACAAACGCGCCGCTTGCTTGCACACACGCACTTCCCGTACCTTTGCTGCACTTTCAGCACACAAACAAACGTTGCATTTACTTATTTAACACATTTTTAACAATTGCACAACGCCTAATTGTTGGTTTGTTGCCTTTTTCGTTTTATGTTGCGTGTTTTTGCCGTCTTTCTTTTCGGCGCGAAACCTTTTGCTTTGTTGCAGCGTTTACTGATGTTATTATGGGCGACATGACACGATACGACTGCATGAAGCGTGCACCGAAATCTTTGCATTGGCTATTCAAATCACTTATATATTTGCATGCTCAATTTTTGGCATTCATAAAGTGCTATTGCTTTCGACATTTATGTTTTTTCAACTTCTTAAATGCCTTAATTATAATATTTTTGATAGCTAAATTATTTAAACGTATAGTGCACAAGGCCCTTAAGCAACATACACACCCTCGCGGCTTTTTACAGCACTGCAACGACTGAAACTTGATGCTAAACGTATTAACTTCCTTCTTTATTTCTTTATTGATGCGCAAAATTGCATGCATTTTGTAACATGTATATAAGGGTTACAAAAAAACATTTGCAATGTTCATATTTGTGTTTTTTTTAATATAATTTGTCGCCAGCTGTTTAAGAAAAAAGTGCTGTAAGCTGCTGCATTTTTGTAGGTGGCAACGCCAAAAACTACCAGAAAAGCGTGCACTGTTGTTTTACAGCTGTTAGTTGTCACACAAAAAATTTAGCAGAGCGACTTTAGTATTTTTAGTTCTTATTTTTCGCAATATCTTAAGGAAACCAGGTAATTTAAATAGAGTTAAGTGTGAAAAGTGTGTTTGTGTTGTGTACAATGTAATATGCTAGCATTGTGCACTAATTTTCAGCACACAACAATAACTCACACCAACACACAAAAATTTCTGACTAATTTGTTTAACAAAATGTGCATGTGTATGTGTAGTGCAGGCATAAACTAGCCGGCAACTGTTTTAAAACTTCAATATTTCTACATAATCTTACGCAGAAAACCAATAAAATGGACAAAAACAGCGCAGCCTTGTATAAAAAAATGCAAACAGAAGTTGAGTCATACCAAACCCTACAAAAATGTAAGCCAAATATAAGAAACAAATGTTAGCAATTTAATATTAATTTGTCTATTTACAGCTTGCGTTAAGGTGGTTAAACAGCGTGCACTGCTGGAAAGTCAGCTGAATGAAAACAAGTGTGTGCTGGATGAATTAAATTTACTTGGGCCAGATAACAAAGTGTATAAATTGTTTGGACCAGTGCTGGTGAAGCAAGAGCTGGAGGATTCACGCCAAAACGTTGGCAAACGTATTGAGTACATTTCGAAGGAATTGAAGAGCTCGACTGATACACTGGAAAACATGTATGTTAACTCAGCAGCTCTCCCGTGTCGCTTATGTTAATATATCTTTCTATATCCTTATTTGTAGGGAAAAGGATATGCTGAAACATCGCGAGACTGTAGCCAAATATCAACAGCAATGGCAGGTCGCTGCAGCCATGAAGTAAAGCTGTCTGATTAAATGAATTATTTATTAATGTTTGTAATTGTTTAATGGCATTAACGACATTTATATACATCCGCATGAACTTGAAATCTATCAAATACACTTGAACAAAGGTATAACACTATGTGAATTGTTCGCTTAATCTGGGAGCTGCAGTGCTAGCTGCTAGAGATGCGCAATATTTATTTCGCTGTTGCTTGTCACAGGTATTTGAAGGTAGTTGTCACACAAGTGACTAAATATCAAAAGTAATTATGGCTAAATCACGGCCAACGAATTACTAATAATAACAGAACTTATTTTTGATATAAAATGGTTTAAAAGCGACAAATAGTTCTTTTTATACACTAGAATTATATATATTTTATAGAACAGTCACTGTAATCACCAAATCGCCCATCCCTAGCTCTCTGTTACAATTTTTGTTTCTTAACATTGATATAACATGCGCGAGCACCTTAACATTAACATTACGAAAAGCTGCTAAGCTCGAATGGCACTGTTCAACTTGAAAACGATAACATACTAATTTTAGTTTTGCAGCCCTGGTTCGTGTGCAAGCGAGACGCAATCATCAAGACCATTTAAAACACTGACATTTTGTACCACAAAAATTGCCACGAAGAACGGAATTCTATTTGGTGCCGCAACAAAATCAAACAATTAGCGCTGTATTGTCAGCAAATTAAATTAATAACATATTTGTTGCACAAAGGGATAGAACAATGGGCTCGAGTCACAGCGTTCATGTGCCCGGCGGTGGCACTGAAGGTAACGTACACAAAATAACACGTAAACTTAAAAATTACAGCAGAGAACCAATCATATGCACACACGCACACAAACACATGCACACAAGCACACATAAACACTGTTGTGCAAATAAAATAAACAGAATTTTTTTTCTTATGACAATTAATAATAGGCTACCACGTACTCAAGGTACAAGATAATTCACCTGGCCAAAAGGCTGGCCTGGAGGCATTCTTTGATTTTATTGTTGCCATTGCCGGCACACGTCTGGACCAGGACAATGACATGCTGAAGGAGCTGCTGCGTCAGAATGTGGACAAACCTGTGCGCATTACCGTCTATTCGAGCAAAACACAAACTGTACGTGAACTGACCTTGACGCCCAGCACCAGCTGGGGTGGCCAGGGTCTATTGGGCGTTAGCATACGCTTCTGTTCGTTCGAGGGCGCCAATGAGAGTGTCTGGCACATCTTGGAGGTGCATCCAAATTCGCCCGCTGAGCTGGCTGGGTTGCGCGCCTATAGCGACTATGTGATTGGCGCCGATGCCATACGCCATGAGAACGATGATCTCTTTACGCTGATCGAGTCGCACGAGCAACAGCCGCTCAAGATGTATGTGTACAATTTGGATGATGATGCTTGCCGTGAGGTGACCATTAAACCAAATACCGCTTGGGGTGGCGAGGGTGCGCTCGGCTGTGGCATTGGCTATGGCTATCTGCATCGCATACCTGTGCAGGCTGCGCCTTCAGCGCCGCCCTCCATTGGTGGCGTTGCTGTTGCAGCTCTGCCCACGCCCGTAGCGACTGCAGCAGCAGCTAGCGCTGTCGTTGCGCCCACGTTGCCTTATATACCGCCTTTGGCCAATACATTTGGCTCAAACAATGCTGAAATACGGCCAACAGCTAACGAACCACAAGCGCAGAGCATATTCAAGACCTATTTTAATCCGGATGATGCCACAGATGCGTTAAGCGCAGCTCTTGAAACCCAAGCTTTGATTAGCGAACCACAGGCGCTGCCTGCAACAGCAGCAGCAGATATGATTGCACCGCCAGCCGCTTTACCACTTGCAACTGCCGCTGTTGAAGCAACTGTTCCAGCACCGCATCAGCCCATGCCACCACCAGCGAACATTTATATACCCGGCGTTTTTGATCCCAGCGCAGGATCCAACCAGGAGCAAAATATCAATGTAGGCATTGCCGGCATACCTGCCGCCCAGTTGCCCTTTCCACAAGCAACAGGCTCTAATATGCCACCGCAAGCGATAGGCGTCAATATGCCACACCAAGCGGCCGGCGTCAATATGCCACCGCAAGCGTTAGGTGCTAAAATGCCACCCCAAGCGATAGGCGCCAATATGCCACCTCAAGCCACAGGCGCCAATGTGCCACCGCCCGCGGTGCCCATGTTCTCAATGGCCGCGCTGCCACAGCAACAGCAGCAACAATTCTACATGTCAACACCAGCGACCCTATCGTATCCCGCAGCCGGCGCTGCTGCACAGACGGTGCTCACCTACCCGCAGGTGCAGCCATCGATGGGTGGCCTGTTTCCCACGCAGCCAACGCCGCTGCCACCGCAAATGGCGCATGTGTTCACGCCGCAAGCGCAGCCAATGCAGCCGCCTAGCGCTGAAGCAGCAACTGCTCAGGGCAACTAAGTAGACGGATTCAGCTAATGGGCATCAATTGGAAGCTGCTGTAACTTTTGTTAGGAAGTCTGCATTAATTGTCGTTAAGTTTATCATCTGTTTGTTTATTATAATTCATAAATACGATGACCCGAAATCACAAGTGACAGCTGTCAAAACAATATTTCAGTGCAAGCAGCCTGCATCAATAAATATACAATAGCTATATATATATATATATACTTTTAAATTTACTGTAATATTATACATATATGAACAACCCTTTGTATGTATGCCTGCATGTGTGTGTTAAGATTTAAACAATCCAAAGCTGTCACGAATATGTTATATGTACCTATCTATTAAAACCTCTACAAAGGTTTTTGTAACGAATTTTGACCAATTGTTCATTTTTATATACCTACTACTTACACAAAGTACATAACACTTAGGCATATGTATGGATGATGCAATTTTTAATCCCAAAAACAAAACTAAAACAATTTTTTTAAATTATTCGAAAACAAAGCAATTTATTTCTCTTTTTCTATGGCTTGAAATCGATGTTTCTGTGGATTTTTGACTGGTAAATCGAAAAACGTAAAGGATGCTTCAAATCGGCTGGTGATGCTGATCAAGAATATATTTACTTTATAAAAAAAATTTAAAAATTAAGGTATTAATACAATCAAAGTCGATCAGTTAAGCTTGCATAAAGACTTTCTAATCGGTTAGATAGCTGTTCCAGCTACAGTTTGATGCCCAGCTATAAACACATTAAAAGCAAAAAACAAACCATTTATTAAAAGCACAATAAATGTTTAATGCAGTTGTTTTTTGCTTTTATAGCAAGCACTTCATTTGTACTTAAAATACAGAAATGTATTCGCTACTCATACTGATCATATTTGGATACTTTCTGGGCGCTACAAATGCAGAGTGCATGGTAATTGGAGATAGATCCGTTAAAGGATCGATATGTTAACACTTAAATTCCAAATTTTATTTTATTTCAGAAAGATGCTAAGTTTGAGGCCAAAATTCTAGCTTATGAAAGCTTTAATGCGCAACTGCACAACAAACTATTCGTGCTTCAATCGCAATTGGCCGAATATAGACATAAGGACGAACTGATTAAACAATTAAAGGACAAAATTGAAATGGAAAAGACTAAGTGCGTAATCGATATCGAGGAATCTAACAGTGCCGATTTTGAGGAACCTGGTATAAAAGCATCCAGCTGTACTGCATTTGGCAATTATACTGGTATTAGGAAAGTATACTATCCTGGTATAAATCCATTATCTGTGTACTGCGATGGAAAAACCGCTGGTGAAGGTTGGACTGTAATTCAGCGTAGACTCGATGGTTCTGAGAACTTTTATAGAAGTTGGAAAGATTACAAAAAGGGTTTTGGCAACCTGCACGGTGAATTCTTTATCGGTTTGGAAAATCTTTATCGCATTATCAGTTTTTCACCCCATGAATTGTATATCGAATTGGAGCATTTCAACGGTCGTATTACACACGCCCATTATAATAATTTTAAAATTGGCAATGAAGCACAAAATTATAAACTTAAAAGTGTGGGTAAAATGACTGGCAATACTAAAGACATGATGACTATTCAAGTAAATCAAATGTTCAGCACATTCGATCGGGATAATGATGATTGGTATTATGGCAATTTGGCCATAACACGTCATGGTGCCTGGTGGTATAAGGACACTATATATGATTCAGCGTACGTAATAATCAAGACAACGTAGTTTTCATAAATGACAATCTTTTAAATTTCTAGTAATCTTAATGGACAATATTATTATAAAGAAGTAAAGGCTACGAAAGGATTGCATTGGGAAGATCGCACTACCAAGAGAACAGTTAAAATGCTCATTCGCCGCAAAAATAACTGAATAAAAAGAAAAATGTTGGATCAATAAAATAATATCAATTTGCATATAAACTGAGATTTCTTGAGTGTATTTGCGTTAGACACAAAACAAGGAAAGATCAACTTGTTTTTTCTGTGTGACATTAGTGACAATATTATCGGCATTATAATCAATAGCATTTATATGGAAACGCGACATTCCGCATTGAAATCGGTTGAGTTTTGACAAAGTTATAATAATAATATATAATAGAATAAAACTCAAGAAAACCAAACAATTACATATTCTTATTGCCCTATCAAAGTTTAGCAAGATATTATGATTTAAAACGTAACCATCGAAAAATAGCATTATTAGATGTATGTATATGATAGATTTATTATATGACATTAATTGCCGATGAAGAGAACAATTTTAATTCTTATTTGGGGGGTTAATTTAAGATTTATTTGTTGTTGGGCGACATTTTAGATACTGCCTTGAAGTTAACTACTTGACAAAGTTAGGATTCTTCTTCAATATGACGAATCCTTCCATAACGGGCGTCAACGAGATGTACTCATCGGTGGCCAGTTCAGCGCGCTCGCCAATTGCCAGCAGCACAGGCGTAGTGTGCGTTTGGAAACCGGTAATGGTCTTCGGTTTTCCGGCCTGTCCAACCACATCGATGGCAATGCCCACACGTACGGGCACTTGGAGCTGATTGAGTTCCTCATCGAATGTGATGAGCATGCGTGCCTGCATAGCTGGCACAAGTGTGTAGAGCAGATAATGGGAACGATTGAGGATTAGATTCTTAACATCCAGCAGAGAAACCAATGTAGCCATCAAACCAGCGACAGCCATTGGATTCATTAGCTGCCGATCACTGTGATATGGACTGAGCGACAATGTACCCTTGCCCAAATGCGTTAAACTTTGCGCAATGCGCACCATAAACAAATTGCTTGGATCCTTCGAGTGATACTGGGCCAACTGACGCAGCATAGAGGCGAGACGTGCATTATTGGTGCCAGCACCCACCAGACCCATAGCAAAGATGGCATTGTGCGCTACTTCGGCATCGCTGTCGTGCGAGAACTTGCTTAGCGTATCTAGGATATTCAGCTTGGGATTCGATGCCGATATCAGACCCAAGGCCAATGGAACAGCGCGTCTAATTGCGGGCTCGCAATAGCGTAAGAGATTGCCAAACGAACGATAGGCCATCTCGGCGCCAATGTCTTCGCCCATGGCAATCAGTGCAATGCCCAGCACGGCGATCGATTGTGTGGCTGACAGATCCTTCTCGCGTTCCTTGTCCTTTTCCTTCTCCTTTTCTTTCTCCTTTTCCTTCTCCTTTTCCTGCAGAGCAAACAAATGTTAAATAGGATATTTATATATGTGTAACGCATTGAAGGAGACTTCTACCTTCTCCTTGCTCTTGTCCTTCTTGCCCTTTTCCTTCTCCTCATCCGCGCTGGCTGTCTCATAGTGATCGGAGCAGATATGCAACAACTGTTGAATCTTGAGCACATTGCCCGTACCGGCATAGGCGCATATGTCCACCATGGTGGTGGCCATGCTGCGATAGGGCTCCTCTAGCACCTCCAGTGTCATCATGACGGCTTCCGTGGACTTCTGCCGACCCAAATAGAGCAGTCCCAGGCCCAGCCAAAGGAAACGCGTATAGGTATCCTTTAGATCGGTTTTGGTCAGACCCATTATCGTTTGCAGCAAAATTTCTGTAATTTCGGCATTGCAGGAGCCAACGCTAATTAAACCCAAGGACAAGGCTGTTATGCCTAGAATCTCAACACTGGGTGCCGTTTTGCCATTGCTGGCAAAGATCGTTTTTAGTGTATCGATGACAATGGTGCGATTGGAGCCGGCATAGGCAATGCCCAAGCCCAGAATGGAGCCAATTCGCATGCACAAATATTGATTATCAATATAATCGGATAATAAGGCATGCGCCGGATCCACCTCATTTCGTATGCCACAGTTAACAATGCCACAGGCAAGCAGGGCGCCGGATTTGATATTATCATCGGTGGAGTACAGATACTTGTCAATCATGGTCAGACCGCCATCGACATCCCAGAGCAGTATCAAACCCAATGAAGCTGTGGCCGATAGCATGCCATGTTCTTTGTTCTTATATAGCCACTTATTGCCATCCTCCGAGAGCAGCTTATCGACACCAAAGCCCGCATTCACAAAGCCATTGACAAAACTGGCGGCCAAATTCTGCTTGGCAGAGTCCACCTATAAACATAAAGGGTTAATAGATCAAATGATTAAAAAAACGCATCAATTATTAACCTGAATGGATGCAAAGCGGGAACGGGAGTTATCCAAATGCGATTTGTATATATCTTCGGGCGTCTTGGGTTCCATAATGTCCAATTCACGTGCCAGATTTAGGAAATGCTTATTCAAATTCGCATTCGACATGATCTCCATTAAATCATCATAGTCCGGCACCGATTCATCCAGTTCCAGACAGATCTGCTGGCGTGCAAGCATAAAGGCCAGTTGCTTCTGCATGGCTGGTTCCTTGGGCTCCTTAAAGATATCCCCAATCTTGGTCATGTCATTCAACATCAACGCTAGACGCATTGCTTGCGTATGCTGTTGAAATTTACGGGCCAACTGCAATGCCGTCTCCAATATTATAGTATTATCCGGCTCGGGTACATACGGATAGCAGGATTGCAAATAAAGGCAGACACGTGGATAAGCCGATTCATCCACATACTCGGCCAGCAAATGCAAATGATCAATTTCAATCAACAGATCGCAGGCATCGGCCTCCGCATTATGCTCCATATTGTAAGGTATGATCTGCTTGACAAGCTCAATCAGCTGGACACGAAAATCACCCGTAGTATCATGATAATGTGCGGAAATTTCACCGGATAGATGACGCACATACTCATGACCCCAGTCGCCAATGGTTTGGCTGCGATCGCAGAGGAAACGATAGGCCAGGCAATCCTTGCCGCTGCCCATGGTCATGGAAAGCACCGAGATGATATCGGCGCATAGTTGACGCGTTCGCTCATCGGGCATATGCTTGTAGACCGTTTTCATGGTCTCATAATGCGGACGCATGAATTTCAATGGCTTTGGCACCGATGTCATCGATGTGGTCGACGCGCGTATCAGTTTCGCCATCATTTCTAGCGCTGGCTGATACAATTTCTTATCGTTTTCCTGCAAACGCAGCACCAGCATTTCTAGCTCCTCCTGCAGCTGTTGATCCTCATCGGATAGCTCTGGCTGCTGTTCTTTCTCATCCTTTTTGGGCTTACCATCCTTGCCTTCTTTGCCTGCTTCTGATGACGCTTGCTTGGCCTTCGCATCTTTGGCATCGCCAAGCGGCTGTTGTTTTTTCTCCTGCTTCGTCTCACCGGTCATGTTGGTGTGTCCTTTGTTTTATGTTTTAAAATATAGAAATTTTAATTATATTTTTTCAATTATGCGGCGTACACTTTTCTTCGTCTATTCTCTTTTCCTTTGCTTCACTACTCAGCAGAATTACAAAGCGCTTTTTGAGCTGTCAAAGTGCATGAGTTGCCAACCATTTGTAAAAAACAATAAAAAGAGTGCTGTTAAGCGCGAAAAGATGTTTGGGGAGTTACATTTTGCAGCACTGAACATGTTAGTCGTAAAGTCAAAATCCACTTCAAGTGGAATGCTCGCGGAATGAATAACTCCATTAACAGCCCCTTGGCAGCTTAACAGCGGTTTGCTGCGTATGGGGACTGCTTTAAATGATGTTTATCTTATTTATTCTACAACGAAGTCAACCTCACCCACCTACAAACGCATTCTTTCGTTTTTCTGCAATTTCCAAGACCAAAACCGGGCTTTATAGAACTCTAACTACGCAGCGGCCTTAGAGTAATGCTTTTACAGCACCATTTTGAGTAATTAACATACATGTTAATTAAAATGGCATATAACGATTTCATGAAAAATTGGACATAGGCCTTCAAATTTAAATCGATATTGCCATAAAAGCAGATTGCGAAGGAATATCGATGAGTTCCAAGATTTCGCTATATCGAGCCCGCTTTGAATTCGCTTCGAAAAAGTAACCAGCCCTGAGCAGCAACACTGCGTCGTCAAATTTCAACACATGTTGCATTTATTTATGCGGCACTTTAAAGTTGAAAACAACAATGCTGCGCATAGCACAAACGAAAAACACGCTGCTCGATGGCGCCACCATAGCCGAGCAGCTCTATACAACGCCCAAGGATTGCGAGGAGTTCTTTGAGAGCATTGAAAAGCCTAGCGAGCTGCTAGCAACACCACGTTCCACCTGTAGGTAATATGTTGAGATTTGAAATTGGATTTTTATTTACACATGTTTAACAAACACACACAGTTATACGCGCGGGCATTCTGACCACAGTACGCGGCTCTGCGTATATGGAATATGGCAATACCAAAGTGCTAGCCATTGTGGCGCCACCACGTGAACTGCTGCGCTCCAGCGTGCGGCGCGTCAACATGGGCATTGTTAATTGTTATGTGAACTTTGCGGCCTTTGCCAGCGGAGAGCTTTCCACGGTGCCGGAGCGGGAGAAGCACTTGGGCAGCATGTTGACCAAAGCCTTGGAACCGCTTGTCTGCCGCAATGAATTTCTCAACTTTCAGCTGGACGTAAGAGTTTTAATTCTGGATGACGATGGTTGTTTGCTGAGCACTGCCATAAATTGTTGTGGCGTCGCTTTGATAGAATGCGGCATTTCCACATATGACTTAATTGCTGCCTCCACAGCCTGCATTTATCGCGACTATGTGTTTGTCAATCCCAGCGCCAAGGTGGAGGAGCTGCTGTGGCAGCATCGCGGCGGCAATGCGCTGCTGGGCAGCAGCAGTTGTGGCAAGCCAAACGAAGCACAGTTGCAGGAACATGGATTGCTTATTAATGCCAGCATGGATACCTTTGAGCAGCTGGCGCAGTGTCAGCAATGTGGTTATCTCAAGCCGGAGACGTATGTAAAACTGCTCGATCATACGCTGGAGATTAACAAAGCGATGCGGCATATAATACGACGTGTGTTAACGGAGCGCGTCAGGGAGCAGCATATATTGGATACGCAAGAGCGGGCAGAGGAGAAGCTACAGCAAGAGCGTCTACAGGCCATAATAGAGAAGCTAAAGCTGCAGGGCTTTAATGAGTTTCTGCAGTCCAACATAAAGGAGGATGCGTATGCCAAGAAATAAATACAAACTACAATATATATAAGACTGAATGTGTATAATTTTAGGCTTAAATAACTAAAATCGTTGTAACAAATTTCGTGGCCGAAAAAAGCTGGGGCAGCTCTGCATGCTGCCCCGCTTTACTGCTGATCCGTGGAGGCCTCCAGCACAGCGCCAGAATAGGCCAGATCCCAGTAATGCTCGACTTGATGCTTTTGAAAGAATTCGCGTGCCATTTTCTCCATGGGAAAGATTTTGAATTTGATTTCACCAAAGTGACGACGCTGACTGGTGCCCTCCCAGACAAGCACACAGCTATTGGCCACATCCTGACCATCATTGCCCTTGACCACATCCTCCGACCATTTGATTCGTTGCAGCATTAGTTTGCGATATTTCTTTTGCTGCTTCGGACCGCCCTCCACAACAACAACGCAGCAATCCCGAAAGAGCACAACGCTGCCCGTCATTTGAAGCTGCTTGGCATTCGTTTCCACCTTAAACTTTTTGCTTTGATTGTCCTGGAGATCGCGTATGCGATAGACGCTGACGTGCACGCCGCAGCTGGTGTCTTCTTTCAACTTACGCTGTTTCTTTTCGCTTTTCTGTTCGCTGGTCAGCTTGCGCGCATTATTGGCATCCTCATGCGCCTTTTGCCGTTTGGCCATTTGTTCGCGCACATGCGCTTCTATCTTGGTGGGATCTTGAACAGCATCGGTGCCGAGCACACGCATAAGATTAGAAATGCGCAGCTTGGGCTCGGGCGGCGCGACAAGGCCCAAACGTATCTTCTCCTGCTCTTCCTTCCAGGCTTCACGTCGATTTTGGCGGCGAAGCTTTTTGCGCTCCTTTTTGGTGAGGAAGACGGGCAAATAAACAGGCTTCAAAGGCTCATCTGGGAACAGAAGAAAGTTAATCAAAGAAAAGTGCGTTTCATTTTTAATACACACTTGGCGGCTTCATTTGCGTGGGATGCTCAATGAGATTACTAATGGCCGTTTGGCGTATGCTAATCTTGCCACTCGCCTCATCCAGTGTCTGCATGTCCTGGCTGAGTATAACCGAATCCCACCACTCCATCGCAGGCACATCATCGGGCATGTCCTGCTTGGGCGCTATTAAAGCCAGCTTTGTAGCCGAGCTAATGCCCGTCTTGCGTGCGATTTGGGAGATCTCGTTTTGCAGACGCTCCAGCTGACTTTTCATGCGCATACGCTCCGCCAGCTGTTGAAACTTGCCAGGCTCATGAAAACGCAGCATGCGCTTATTTCGCAACGTGGGCTTTTGTGCAATGCGCTCATCAAAGTATTTGATGGCATCGTCCTGTGCCGAGCCGGTGGCAGCGTTGCTGCTGCTGCCGCTGCCCGGGGTGATGTCGTTGCCCGTCGTTTGGCGCTGGAACACTTCACGCTTCTTGGCGCGTATATTTGCCTTGAGCGTGGGTGTGACCGTTGGTATATTAATGGCACGTCCACTTTTATCCACCGTGCGTCCCTCATCGTCGAGTATGAGCGGCTTGGGACGCTCCTGCTGCTGCTGTGCGGCGGCTGCGGCCGCTGCTGCCACCGCGCTGGGCTGTTGTTGTATTATATTGGCCAAATTGCCAGTTAACTTGGCCCGTATTTGCGCTTGCAGTTCGGCAATCTTCTTGGCCTTGTCCGCATCCTCGGGCGTGGGCTTTTTGGATAGAGCTTGTGTGGCCAGCGCCACGGGCATGCCAATTTGTGGCATGGACGCCAGTAGCGGATCCTTGTCGCGTAGATTGCTAAGCGCACGCTTACGCTCCTCGATCTCGCGCTGCGCATGGGCCATCATTAGTTTGATTTGATTGGAGCTTAGCGATGCGGCCAGCGGATCAAGTTGTGTGCCATTGTTTTCCTTGACATCGAAACGTGACTTCTTTGGTGCTGCATCGACGACGCCGACGTCAGCGCCAGCAGCGGTGCGTTTGTTGGCTGTGGTTGATTTTTCGTCGGCGTCGGCGCTTTCCGCATCCTTGCGCGTTATAATGGACGACATAATATTCGCAATTAAATTGATCTGGCTAAAAACGTTACAAGTTATTTACCAAAAACTATGCACATTCCGCTTAATCCGCATATGTTTTATATATATTTTTGAGATGTTTATTTGCAAAAACGTTTAGCTGAAAATTTCTCTTGGGCTAAAAGTCAGGGTTGTTGCGCTTCTCCTTCTTCTTCAAATCTGAACTAGTTTAATTGAGCTGGTATTTTGACTGAGCAGCTGAACTGCATGATTGACTTCACTTAATAAATGTCAATTATAATAGCAGAAATCTTATGGATTTTAAGGAAATTCTATTCAACATTCACTTGTCTCAGCCAATAAGCTTTTTTAAGCATGTAATAAACACTAAAACGAAAGTAGTTCCTGCCGTTGAACTAAAAATACCAACATATTTGTCAGCCCTGGTTAACTCATCGATAACAATCTCAATGCGTCTCTCGTTTTCGCTCTCTACACCGCCATTTTTGTTGATAGCTGTATGGAACTATCGGCGTTTCAATTGTTCTTTAGCGATATTTAAGGCTATCGATATTAATATAAAAAAATTGTACTTTTGTTTAACAAAATTAAAATATAAAAATACAGTTATTTTTAAAGTGTTAAGCTTTTATTATGCAAAGACGATGGGCACAATGTTGTTTGCTGTCATATACATATTTTGTGCTACCAAAACAAATTAAAAAAGCTCGATATAAATATATACAAAAATTTTAATTTACTGTTATTTACGAATACGATTATCAAAGTGTTTGTTAAATTTAATTTTAATTCAATTTTTAGTTGTCGATTGAAAATGCGTTACAATCTTCTGATAAGCCCAATATAAACTATCGATACTGTCGATAATTGTGAACGATAGATTCCACCTCTATACAGCAGCGTTTCGTCTATTTTTTTCTCGTCGTGTCTGTGTGTGCTTAATTATTTGTTGTGAGAATTAAGCGCTTTTATTGTGCATAAAACGTTGAAAATTTGCATTTAACTGCAAAAATGGCATCGGAAGAAGAGAATGACGATAACATTCAGGGTGAGTGCAACCTTTTTACCTCTATATAACTGTGCTGAAAATTTTTCGGCAGAATACCGAACCGTGGTCATGTTCAAGCGAGCGAGCAGCAAGCGTCAGCGGCGGCTGCCGACGACGACGTCTCGTTGCCGCTGGCGCGCTGCGTGCCTTTTATTATTGTTTTCTTTTGACATTTTTATTAAGATATACAAATTTGTATTTAATAAGTTAATTGTAATATAAGTATTTGAAGTTTATTACCAATTTTTGTGAAATTCTACGTTGACGCGCGATTTTTTTTTTTTTTCACTTTTTTGTGTCTTTCATTCTACACAAATTTATTGCATTTTTATATGCTGTTTCGCAAGTGCACCTACACCATGACATATAGTCGTCTCGCTCACGCTGGAAGTGTGTTTTCAAACGCAGAACAGATGTTTTACATGCTTGTTTTGATCGATGTTTCTGTCCGTTCGGCAAAGCGCGCAAGCAATTTTTTATTATTATAAATAAGCTAATAATTTAAACAAATGCGCGCTTCTAGTCTAAAATGAACAAAAATGTATTTAATATTTGCGTACATATGCATATAAAGACAAAAGCATGTAAGCAACTATTTAATTAAAATATAGATAAATGGACCTTGTTGCTGTTTTCCTATTTCGATAACCAATGCACAAAAACTCATGTATTAGTCATACCTGCAAAGGTGGTAACATGAAATTTGTCAATATCATATATCATTAGTTAAGCTACTGTGGCGAACTTTTATTATTAACTTAAATAAAAAAAACTCAAATTCGTTCGCTGTGAATTGTAAATAAATGGTTTGGCAAAAATGTGGTGCTAAATAATACCATAATGCGAGCTAATTTCGTTTGCCAGCGCTTGCAAAATGTGTTGATGTTTTATTTTGTAATGTACGCTATAGCGTGCTTGCTCTAACGCAAAGCATTTAACATATGTTGAGGGCATATTTTGTGCGCAAAAATAAGTGTGTACACACTGCATTATTTATGAGTTCCGCGATGTAAGGCGACAGCTAATACTCGCTCACTCTCTTTGTCTCTCAGCTTAGCTCGCAAACGCGCTCGCAACCGCAACCGACGATAACGCCGCGTGAAGTGGGCTGCTTTTGGAAATTTTACGATTCATTGTTGCTTGGACGTGGCAGCCATGACGTGATTTCTGACTTTGACTAAGAAAATTTTTTGTTAAAATTACTTTTTTGTAAATTATAGAAAAATTAACCTTAGGGAAATACGTGCATTATATTAAATCAGCAACAAGAGCTCAATTAAGTGTAAAAAATACAAATATACAAGTGTGTGAAAACTATTCAAATATTGTGTAAGAAAAAAAATAATAAGAAGAAATACACATACATATGCATGTATGTGCTTGAATGCATATGTCTGCAATTGCAAAATAAAACCCAATAAAAAACAACAAAATGTGCAATATTGAAAATATTGTCAAATTTTTGAACGCAATATTCCGCTCCCTTCCACCGTTACGACGCGTTGTACTCGTAGATTGATTTCTCCACATTTGTACGTGTGTGTGTGTGCGTCTCGGGCGGATCGTCGTTTAGTCTGTCCGTCTAACTGTGGCATAGCCAGTTGCCACCATTCGCAGTCGCCGTTCAATATCATTTAACGCAGCCGTGTATTATATTTAATATATACATATATATATATATATATATATACTACATACATATTTACGTCTGCTTGCGTGTGTAAGTTGACTCGCTTGTTCGCCAAGAGCAGCTCCCCCTACATACCTTCCTCTCTCGCACTATGAGAGGTAGCTTGCGTATGTATTGTATATATATATATATATATGTATGTGTATACGTGCGTGTTATGCACGCGCGCGCTCCAGCAGCTCTCGTCCTCGGCTCGTCGTCTCTCTCTCGCACTCAACCACCAAAAACGTCAGCCAACCGCACTCGTCGTCGATTGTCGCCTTTATTTACGCGATTTCAATTAATTTATAAATAATTTTACTTGCAATAAAAAAATATCATATATATATACATAAAAATACAGCAATATTAATTTTTCGCGTATGTATAACAATTACAAACAGTGCTTTAATTTCAAATATAAAAAAAAAACAAGAGCAACAACCACAACTACCCACGAAAGTAAGCAACAGAGGGTGGTAAAAAAAAGAAGAATCAGCAGAAACTGAGAATTTGCTGGAATTTGGTTAAACAGTAAAACAACGCCGGTCTACATATATATATATATATATATAAAAACGAGCACGATTGAAACAACCCTCGCTTGTACACAACTTGTGTATGTTAATGTGTAAAGCGACCCCCCAACCCAGCCCCCCTCTCTCTTATTTTAGTTTGCTGCCCCTGCAAATGGTATTATAGTTTGTCATTGAAGCTGTTGCACTGTGTGTGTAGAAGTTATCCTATAAATTGAACGTGGGCAGCAGTTTTCAGTGTCTAATTTTAAATTGTGATTGTGCTTTGATATTGTTGGATGGGATATCGATAACAAAACAAAAAATGTCGTGTCTATCGATACGTCTGGCAATGCAATTTGATGGCAACAAATATGGCAAAAGCTTTGACGTCAGCATGTATACCGCACACTTATACATACACATGCTCTCTAGCCTCCCACTTTTTGTCGTGTATTTCGCAACTAAAACATTCAAACAGCTGTCTGCCGCCGGCTCTGCTTAGTAAGGAACAAAGGGCATGGCAGCATGCAAGCAGCAACAAACAGACTGCCGACTGCGCTTTAAACAGCAACATTTTAATCGTCTCCCTTATTCTGCTCTTTATCAGCAAATCTGTCGATTTGCTATTGCGGTCCGGCCTTTAAATGTGCTAATAAGTAGAAAGTGTATTATAATTTCTACGTATGTATGAAATTTAGCACTAGAAAGTACCTACATAATAATTTAAGTTATTATTCCAATAAAATGAGAAAAATGTATAAATAATTATTAATTTTTAATTATTCAAATAAAAATTATAGCCGTTACGATCCCTGAATTAGTAAAATGCTCAAACGCAAAAGCGTAAAAGAGAATGAGAGACGTCATCAAATGAGAAAAGTAGAGAGAGAGAGAACAATTATATGGTGGGAGATTCGGACAGTGAACGCACTCCAGTTATTGCCTGATATTGTCTAGAAAAAGTATCATTTTTACAATGGAAATAATGCACTTAAACGCATATTTCGAGCGAACGAAATGTAAAGAGCAAGTAATACAAAATGAGAGCGTAAAATGAAACTTTATTTGTCAGGTGCCGAGTGCTTTGACGCATGTAGTTGTTGCTATTTACATACATACATCATACGTGTGTACATAAATACGTACTTTGTGTGATTGCGTTGATTATAGCGGATCAATAAACAAAAACTGAACTTTGTGCACACCGAATTGTCGCTTTCAACACAATTTGTTTTGATCATTTCAGTTAAAATGAATTTTTCGAGCTCTACAAAAGTACTCAAGATCGTAGCTCCTAAATAACAATTTAAATAAACCAATTACAAATGCATATCTCGATCACATTGCATATGTACATATTATTATTATTTTTGTTTTGTAAGTTTTACCCACCTGTGTCAATTGAGTGCGGTCTCTGGTCACACTGATTTGCTATAATTTGAAATTTTTGCTCGGCTGTTGCTGAGGGCTCCTAACAACGAACGAACGAGACACAAGCACGCATACACGTGAAGTCATGTACATGAGTATATGCATACATACATATATAGAAATACAGAAAACTTGCATAAATCTGTTGAAAAGATATAAAATAAAAACACAACAACAGCGTGGCGCCCCAAACCGAAATAAAATTCAATACAAGAAGTGAAAGTATTGTGTTTGTATGTGTGTGTGTGTGTGTGTGTGTCGATCTTGCCTTGCTTTTTAGGTATGCGAGAGACGTTGACGAGAGTCTCATGCTGCATGGCTCTTGCTGTCACATTCACACATATTGCATTCAATTATGCCAACAACAAGTGGTGTTATTTTCTGCCCATGTGTTTTTGACTGCTGCTTCAAGTTGCCATTTTAAAAGTTAAGCTTTTGTTTAAAGAATGTCTTGATAGCTTAGATTGAAATTAAAAGTTTTTCTATTGTTTGGTTTGAATTGTCATTAAATATTCTGTCCATCAGTCTTTAACTATTTCAGAGAGCCTCTTTCTCTCTCTCTCACTCACTCACTCTCGTATTGTTGTTGTAGTTGGGGGCGCTTTTCTCATTTTAGCATTTAACACGAATAAGTGCTGCCATGTATATAAAAACAAATGTATGTGTTTGTGTCAGTTGCTCTTAAATTGCTTTTGTGTTGTCCAAGTACACAGAAATACAATGAGACAGACAGTTGGATATTGTTGTTGTTGCTTGTTGTGCATGCGAATGAAATCGGCAGCGTTTGACATTGATTACCGTAATACCTTGTGTGCGTTTATGTATACAGTATGTGTGTGTGTGTATCTGTGCTTTTATTTTTTATTTTACTATTTGTGCAACTGCGCGTTGTTGTTGTTGTTGTCTTTTTCACCTATTTACTGTAATTGTGTTGTTGCTCGATCACGAGCGGAGAAGGAGAAGGCCGTATCGCGCTTCTCGTTATACGAACATACATACATACATATGTTGTTTTTCAGTTAATTTGTCAGAAATGTCTGTATGTATGGATGTTGAGCTAAGTATGTAGCTTTTGTGCACATTGTGACAAAAGTCACAATTGATAGTTTGAAATTTGTAAACTTAGGATTTTTCAAACGCAGTTTGCTAATTAATTAAACATAGTAACATTAGTGAAGTTACACAAACTGTCTTATGTTTATCTGCCCTAATTGTTACTGCGTTTATTTTATCAGTGTGCTTTGATCTGGCCTCAGCCCTCTATAAAAAAAAATAAAATAAAATAAAAAAGAGGTGAAAGTGAAGGTCATTAATATTTGCATATGGGAATGTTTACGCATTTAACGTGTACGAGTATGATTAAAATAACAACGAAATGCCAAAAACTTTAATTTGCTCATATATGCATACAAACATACATAAGTATACATGTATATACGTGTAGGTATGTACATATGTATGTATTTGAATGTATGCCGCTGTGTCGTTCCCGTGGGCCTGTCTGCCTGCCCATTTTTGTCGCCATTGTGGTTTTGCACGCTCTCACCTACATATGTGTATGTATGTATGCCAAAAGCGTTGCTCTCCCTCTCTCTCTTGAGCATACATTTGTACATATGCCCGCATATTTTTGCGGGGGTTTTTGTTGTATTTGTCGCTGGAATACATGATTGGTTGTTGTTATTTTGTTATGTTTTTTAATAGACCTTAACTTAATTGGTTCAACAGTTTTGTAATTGTTATCGGATATGTACATACATATGTACGTGCATATATATTATTGTTGTCAGCCTAATTTTTGCTTCAGTTGTTACCAAAAGTAGTTTGATGTGAAAAGGAAGGTAACAATTTTGTTGCTTTATGGGTGTGTCAGTTCCAAATAAAATGTAGTACACAATTATCTACTTGCACACAAAGATCTATACATGTGAATGTATATTTTAGAGGTGGTTTTCGATAGTGTTAGTCGAAAACATCGGTATTATCGAAAAATGTGATTTTGCACCATATTCAAATAAATAATGACAAAAATGAGTATGAAATGCTTAACAAAAAAGTATAGTTCATATATTCCAACTTGAAAACTGCACAAAAAAAGAGAATTAAAAATATCAATGTTCTGTTCGAAATATCGATAGTTTTAAATTCTCTTTTTTGTCATTTATGTTTTGTCATCTCTATGTTTGTGTGATGCTTGTATAATTGAAGCAATAATTGTTATCGAAATCGAAATGGTTTGTATCATAGCACTATTAAACAGTGTTGCAAACTGTCACGTTGCCAACCAAACTTATGTGTGTGTGTGTATATATATGCATATTGAGTCTGTATGTTTTGATTATTGTAATCCGTCGTTAACTTTGGCATAGTTTCGTAGTCGAGAAACCAGAAAATAAAACCAACATTAAAATTACCAACCAAAAACAACAACAACTTGCTACAAGAGCTGCGCTGTCGTCAACTTCGTTGCTGTTGTTGTTAGTTTTCGTGCTGAGCGGCCCTCGTTTTTGTAGTTGCCACCACCCGACTTGTTACATATCGTTGTTGTTGTTGTTGTTGTCGTCGCTGTTGTGGCTGCTTTGCGGTTGCTTTAGTCATACTTACGGCTGCCTATAATGTTTATATAATTTTCGTATCTTTTTTTTTTTCACTTATAGAGGTTTCTTATTGGTTGTGCACTGTTGTTGTTATTGTTATTGTTGTTCATTGTGGGTTGGGTTGGGTGTTATTTTTTGCTTTGTTTTTTCTTTTGTGGAGTGGTGCACTCGACAAACAAAGCGCAAGTTGTTGTGAGACGATTTGTACAGCAACATCGAGGCATGCATTCATATTATCTCATTTTTGGTATCAAGTTTTCTTCAGTGATCGATATGAAGCTGTTGTCGTTTTACAGCACTTTTACAACACCAATTCGTCAAATTTTACAGCACTTACAGAAAGCCGTGCACCAAATAGAAACGTTTCACTTTCTGTGCAAAAAAAAGCACGGATTCTATATATTGAATAAAAAAAGGAAATAAGTATACTGAGAGACATGGTTAGTTCTATTCGGTTGCTGATCAAGCATATATATGTTAGGCATAGAATTGGACATTTTAGTTCCTTTTGCGGATGTAGTTTAGTAGTTCATTTCCGAACAAAAGAAACAAATCGTTGCTTTTCGGATAAAGCAACTAATTGTTCCTTTTTCTAAAGTCTCCTTTAGTTTGGTCATTCATATACAGAAGAATATATATATATATATTCTCGCATTTTTCACTTGAATATAGACAAAAGACACCGGAAACAAACAGAACGAAGGTGAGGGCTGGCTGCGACGTTCTACTTTTAAAGCTTAAGCAAATAAGTAGTTGTAGATATGTATTAATGTATATTCACAGATGAAGACAGCGTTAACTCTGCGGAAATATAAAAGAGTTAAAAGGTTTCAAAACCCTAAAATAAATTATAATCTTTAATTGAAAAATGTTTTAAACTCGAAAAAAAAGAGTTCAAATCTTTTACTTAGATGCTAAAGTAACAAACGGCAACTTGAATGCAATTTTCTGTGAATCAACACTGTGTATATAATAACATATATTATATATGTATAGGTATAGGTATGCAAAATGCATTCTCATTTGGGACAACAACAATAATAACAACAACAACAATAAGCAAATGTATAATGAAATATTAAAAAGTTGATTGTACGCTCAATTTGGCTGACCTTCAGTCACTTTTTTTTTTTTTTGTCTTCAAAGATATAGCCATAATATAATGGCGAATACAAAAATATAAATATGTATGTATGTATAAATGAAATTCACAACAAGCTTAAAGAGAGTTGTTTGTTGGACAGGGGGGAGTTGGAGGGCACGGGGGAATACCAGTCGCCGTGGCTCATTTAACGGATTTAATCTTGTGTCCGCCAATCTCTCGTTGTGCTTGTTATATGTATGTATATACTGTATGTTATATATGTATGTATGCATGTTTGTTGCTGTCTGTTTGGAGTCCGTTTTTAGTCCAGTTCCAAATTGCCAACGTGTTGTTGTCTCTGTCTCTGTCTTTAGCTTAGTCTTTTGCCTTGGCTTTTCTCTCGCTCTCTTGCTTTAATAAGAAGAAGAAGAAGTAATCAAACTGAATCTGGGAAGACAAGTTTTTGGAAGCTTCCACAAAGCTTCAAGCTTTGCTCACTCAAAACTCAAAGTCGAAGACTCGAAAACTAACTTCTCGCTCACTTCCACCGCAGACTTTGTGAATCGGGTTTTAATTTTTGGGTGTTGTTGCTGATTAGCATTCACAATACATGCATACATATATATTTATATATATTTGTGCAGAAGATATTGACGTTCATTACGAAACAAAAACACATAGAAAATGATTATTTTTTTATGTATTTTTTTTGTTGATTATAAACTTAAAAGTTCGTTGAGAAAAGCTAAAAACAAGTCCATTTATAAGCTTGAACCAGTTCTCAACGTAATTAGTCTGCATTGACGTAAAATTAGTTAAGACATTTATGATAATTGGTATATTAATATACACATATATGTATCTTTATATATATAGTATGTGAACAGCTGAGTATTTCTGTTTTCGAAACGTGTTTCAAATCAAAGATCGTTTTTAGTTACTATAGACTGAAATATAATTGATATTTCAAACTTTAATATCGTTTACAATGATTATAACTGTATAAATAATGCAAGTTAACAAAAATGTGTATTCGAAATTTCATTGTTAAGAGGGGTTTCTGAATTTGTCTGTTTTATCTATGAATATAATTGATTTTATGAACTTTTATATAGATTATAATGAAGTATATTTCATATAAGATCCAGTTTATCAAAAATGATTCTGACTAAAACTTACTAACGATTGTAAACGTTAGCTAATTAAAATTTGTAGAAAACAAAAAAACCAACTTTTTGAAGCGTGACTTTTCACCGTTTGTTTTATTATTAAACAAATAAGGCACAGCTGCTTTTATTTATTACTCTTCATTTTGATTCGTTAATTCTTTTACTTTATGGTTTTCTCTAATTAATAGATAAGACTCTGCTGTTCACATAAATAACTCAGCAAAATAATAATCTAATCAGCATAAGAAAAGAACAAATACCTAATTTCTTATACACATTCACGGTCAATGTTTCTCAATTTGATTACAATTTTTCTTTTCTTTTTATTTCCAAAAAACGCAGTACCGTTGAACTTTTGTTTGAAAAAAAGCCAGGCACAGCGAAAAAAAATTATGCAATGAACATTGCGTTGTTGCTTAAATCGGTCATTGAACGTTTGTTGGACGGGTTCGGGTTCAGGTTCAGGTTCGGGTTCGGGGGGTATTTGTCGTTCGTTTGGCAAAGATCGCCCAGGTGACGCTTATAATTCGATTGCTTTGCTTTGGTTGGGAGGGAAGGGTGAATTTGCTTGTCCGTTCAGGCCACAGTTCATTGTACGCTTTGTTTGCTTTGCGCTTGTTTTTTGTTGTTGTCTGTCTTTTCAAAGAGAACCAGACAAGAACTTTTTTTCCCCTCTCTGCTTACATGCTTTGGCCTTGAGATTTTGTTGATTACTGCTTGGCACATTATTCATAAGCTTGTGAATAATACTCAATGTTAGTTGTTTTCTTTTTTTGAGTCGTTTTTGTACATTTCACAAACACTAGTCCAAAAATTGGGTGAATCCCAAATGAGCTGGGAATTTCCCTTATTTTTTTTTGTTGATTGCATAGGTACTTTTTTATGGTGCTTTTCTTTTTATATTTTAGCCAAAGTTCACTTACGTTTGCAAAGCAATTTAAAATTAGTTATCGATAAGATAACATTGGATATATATACATATTTATGATTAATCGAAACACTCGATTGTAGTTAAAAAAAATCGATTTCATTTTACTGAATTGCATATATAGTAATAACAGTAGGTATTTCCAATAAAAATGTATATCTAAAATTTGTTACTTTTATACCAAGTTATGACTAACAATTCTTTGCTAATTGATATATATATATATATATATATATATATGTATTTGAAATTTGAAAACAAAGCAATAATTGCATTCTGTGAACTATAAGTAAACAAAATGTCGCATGAGCTTATCGTAATTATCTTGATTTTTATAGCAAATCGAGTGAATGCTATCGGATTTACTCACTACCCCGTTCCCCTTACCTGCCCTTAAGATACCATTTAACGACTTTCTCAACATGAGAAATAAATAAATAAGTATTATATTTTCACAGTGTGTTTGCCTGTTTCGTGAGTCACATTTTATAATAATGCCGTTGTTTTACTTGTTGTTGTTGCTAAAAATAGCAAAGTGTGGAATATACAAAATACATATTATTATTGTGCCTTATTATGTGTGTGTGTATATATGTTTATAAAATATGTGCGGTATGTTGTTGCCTCCTTCACTTCTTGCCTATTTTAAAATGCATAAAGTGCTGTGCGCTGTGTTGTTGTTGTTGTGTTCACTGTAACATGCAACGTGCATGGCATTTTGGGATTCCCGTGTGAGCAATTATTGCCTCAGAGCGTCGGCTGCGACAATTGATTATAAATCTCACACACACATACAATACATATAGATGAAAGATCGACTTGCATTTCAAGCAAGTGTTGCCAACTATCTCATTTTACAAAAACTAACTAAAAATACCAAGCAATAAAACAAATAGTCATCTTTAGATTTGGCCAGTTTAGTTCCGTTTGCAGATATAGTTCAGTAGTTGCTTTCTTAATAACAGAACTAATCTTTCTTTTAGTTTATTCAGTTGCTTTTTCCTGATAAGAAACTAATCGTATTTCCCGATAAACAGTTAAAAAACCAGTAAGAATGCTCTAGTCGAGTGTGCTCGACTACGAGACTCTCTGCTCCTAACTTGCATTTCAAGCAGTTCAACGGCAACACAAGCAATCAGTGCACTTAACTTGTGCGGTGCCTGTCAAACTGTTGTTCCTGTCTGCTGAGACGGGGGTAATAGATTCTTCCATAACTTTTCTGCTATTTATCCGATCGTAATGAAATTAACGCAGCTGATCAACATTGATTAAACCTATATGTGTATCAAAAATCAAAGGTTTATCTTTAAAATTGTGGCTGTGGGAGTTTTTTGCGATTTGCGGGGGGGTGCATCCGAAATTTGAAATAAACTTGATCTGCGTACGGTATACAGGAACCTGCATGCCAAGTTTGGTGTCTCTAGCTCTTATAGTCTCCGAGATCTGTGTGTTCATACGGACAGACAGACGGACATGGCTATATCGACTCGGATGTTGATACTGATCACGAATATATATAGTTTATTTAATCGGAAATGCCTCCTTCTGCCTGTTACACACTTTTACAGTACTTTATAACTCCCTTTTTCCCATTTTTAATGGGAACAGGGAGTAAAAACCAATCATTACGTTCCTTTGCGGACAAAAGAGAAGAAGAATAAAGAACTTATCGTTCCTTTTGTTCTTTAGTTCATATCTGAACATAAGAACTAATCGATTTTGTAGTTCCTTTCCGGAAACAGAAATTAGTCGTTTTATTACTTTGTGACATCTTTAAAAAATTGAAGTTGAAAATTTTGACAATTTTCGACTAAAGTGTTCACAGAATTTGAACAAACGCAAAGAACAATAATCGAAAATTAAATATTGAAACTGGTGAATTAAAAGTGGAAAAAGCAGAACTTGAGGAACAACTGCAAAAAAAAATAAGCCAGATCTGTCTTGAAAATAGCTAAGTTGTCAGAACTGTTGCCGCAGCGCCCTCATTTATAACGCATAACATTGTCTATTGTTGTTATTGTTGTTGTCGCATTTTTACTTTACTTTTGGTTTGCCGTATGTGTGTTGTTGCCTTCGGTGCTCTCCCGACAACATTTTGGAACATCTGTTTGCAGTTGGGCACATTATTATGTTAATAAAATTAACATTTGAGTAGACACAAACCTACCTCTACATATGTACATGTGTGTGTGTGTGTGTTAGAGCTACAATCATTGTGTTGCACACAGTCGCTAATTTGGTTTTAAAGCATTGTTATTGCTACTGTGGTTGTAGTTGTTGTTGTTGATCGATTTTGCGAAGGTGGCAACGCTGCCGGTGCGCAGATTGTCTTTGTTCATCTCTCTCTCTCTCTCTCACTCGTTTGACATTGTTATCAATGACTTGTTGTTGTTGTTTTCGTAAAGAAGCGCAGCACAAAGCAAAAAATGGTCTGCACAGCTGTCAGCTGCACTGCTATATTCGTATGTATGTATGTGCGTATATTGTGTACAGAGCCAAGTGTGTGTGTGTTTGTACTTGTATTCCATATATGTGAGATTTTTGTTACTGCTGCCCGCCCTTTTATCAAGCATTCCCTTGCACACGTTCACACGTTTTTCATAGGTTTTCACTTGCATATATGCATAGACATTGTTGTTGTTTTATTTTTTGTTCTTTTTCGGTGGTTGTTGCTCCTTTTGTTGAAGCCTTCTGAGGAGCAGCTGTTGTCCTCACACAAAGCCACACACAGATTTGACAGGCACATTGCGTCTCCTTCCTTCTCGTACTCTGTTGCTGTCTCGTGTCGTTGTTGTTGTTGTTGCTGCTGTCGTCACGCGCAGTGCATTGGCCTTTCGCTTGCCTGGTCTCTCAATGCTATTTAAGCGTTTAAGCGACGCTTTTAACAAATGGCCGCTGACGCTGACGACAACGTTGCTGTGCGCGCCTCAAACTTGAAATTGTATTAGTTTTTGTTGTTGTTGCTTATTTTGGTTTCTGTTTTTTTAGTTTTTAATTCGGCTAATTTGTTTAACGTTGACTGCAAATTTGTTGCTATTGAAACACACACACACACACACACACACACATGCATGCGAACCAGGGGCAACATTATTATTATACATAAATGAACTTTAAGTTGTTACCTTGGCTCACAGCTTTTATTTTCAAGTTGTTGTTGTGTGTTTTTATGAGCTTTAAATTTCATGTATTTTGTTAGATTTGCGGATTTGCCATAACACCCATCCTGTTCGACTATAACAACAACAACAACAATTTATCATCCCAATGATCAAACAACAACTGTATGCGAAAGAGAGAGACAACCATAGTTTTTCTCTGCGTTTTTATGATTTTGTTTTGCTGCTGTCATTTTGACAGCTGCTGCGGCGGCGGGCGACCTGTCCGCCAGATTTGCTTCCTGCTGGCTTGTTGAACAAAAATTCGCAAGATATGCTCAGGTGTGCTCTTTGCCCATTTACCGCTACACATGCACATGTACAAACATGTACATACATGTGTATCTACATTTATTCTTCAAACGTAAAATACATTTCCATATATATATATATATACATACGTACATATATGCATGTATGTATTGTGTAGTTCAAATTCCTACCACAAAAACAAACAGAGATAAGTCCCACCGCACAGGCGAACGTGTAGCTGTTAAAAGCAGAAAAACAAAAAGGCAGGCACGACGAGACGCGAACGAACAAGCACACGACTAAAATGCTAACAAGAACAACAACATACAGACATTTACATACATACAAATTTTAATAAACATATAATGTGCTTGCATTAATACACACACAAACAAGCGCATCGGCAAAGATCTCTGCATACGGTAAATCTACCTGAAAGCGGAAAATTTTCGTATGCAAAAATGTCAAAAGTGAACCAAAAATTAACAACTACAACAAGAAGAGTAGAATGCAGGAAAAAAAAAATGACAAACGGGTGTCTCAATCGCGCGCTCTTTTGAAGCAAGCTGGCTCTCTTTGCTTGAAGAGAGGCGCTAAGAGAAAATGTGTCACGTAACGGTATGCAACATAAACACAAAACAGCTGAGCTGCACGTAAGAAAAACGTATGATCGCGTGCGCGTAACGTAAACAAATCTAAATGTGCAAACGTAACTGAAAACGGCTGTTGAAAGGAAGGAAGCGGAAAAGCAAAAATTAAAAAAAAAAATATAAAAAAAACAAGTGTGTTCTAACAGAATTGTATTCTTTCAAGTGTAGAATGAAAATCAAAACATAAGCGTAATATTAACATAGAGCCAGCAAAGCAGAAAATTAATAACAACACGGCCACAAATCAACCAGCAACAATAACTTTACAAAATCAAGCAGCAACAACAACTATACAAAATCTATCAACTATTCAAAATCAACACATCTGTCTTCAGCAACAACAACAACAACAACTAAGTATGCTTTAAAACAATTTTAAAGTGATTTTTTCATTAAAATTGAACACAATTTTATAGCTATAGCGCCATCAACAATTTATCAGGCAGCAACAAAATCAACGATCAATTTAAAAAAGCTTTGCTGTGTGCGTTATACCACACTAAAAGCAAAAACAACCAAAGCTACTTGCTATCGATTGTAAGACTAATCGATATACTGAAATTGTTCAACACTGCTTTCGACTGAAATACAGCGCGCACAGCTGATTGTGCGTTCTCCCTGTTGCTGTGTGTTGGGTGTGCGGGGCAGTTGAAAGGTTTGCTGCGTGCCGAGCGACTGAAAAGTAACAGTACCACAACAATAACAACTAATACTACAACTACTGCTGGATGTGACGTGGTGGGAGCGCAACAACAAAAATACAGGTGTCTGTCCAAAACAACTGTTTCAACACACACACAACTCAACTCAACTTAAATGCAAACACTACATACATAAATATTGTAAGTACACTTGTAGTTAAAGTCTTGTGCTTTATTCACATACATACATATATAAAGTTTAAATATTTTGTTTTCATGTTGTGTTGTGACGCGTGCCCCCCTGCTCGTTACTATAGCTTTTCCAACAGTGGTAAGATAATTACACGTACACATTCTCAACAACAACACCAACAACAACAAATGTAAGCAATAGTTTTTAATTTTTGCAAAGACGTGCAACAGGGCCAAAGCTTTTCAGATATACACGCACATACACAAAGTCAAATGTTAAAGAAAAAAAAAGTGTAAATATGTATAACAATGTAGATAAGCAAATGCTGAATGTTGTTGCTTTTTGTTAAACAGAAACGTAAAGTCAACGCTTAATGCTACTTAAGAGTGTGTGAGAGAGAGAGAGAGAGAAAGAGAGCGCGAAAGGCGTAACAAAGAGAGCCATCAATACGAATAACGGAATGGCCAACGGCCAGCGGCAGAGTGCCAAGTGCGCACAATAAATTGCAAACTTGTTTTCAATTTTTGCTCTACGCTTCCATAATAACTACATTACAACAACAACAACAAATGCTTGCCAATCGCAGCAGCAAGTGATACAAGGCACGTACGTATTTTAAACGAAACATCGAGACGTTGTAGTTGCTTTTCAAGACGGATCGAGCGAGCGAGCGGTGCGAGCGTAAAAAAAAAATGAAAGAGCACCAAATTGAGCGTGCCGCACACCTATTGCACATGTATGTATGTGTGTGTGTATGAGAGATACGACAACGACTACTGCTGTTGATCTGTTCCGTCGCGTCGTCGTCGTCACACTCGTCGACGTCGCTGTCTCAGCATTTGTGCACGGGGCGGCGGTGGTGAGCGGTGTAATAATAAACGAGTGCACAGCAGCAGCAGCAGCAACAACGGCAACCACTTGAAAGCAACTCGTTTCGATTTCATTTAGCAGATACCTTTTGTACGTTGATTAAGATACCTTGGACACACACAGACACGAGCTATATACTACATATACATACATATATATTTCTGTGAAAAAGGAAATAAAATGCAATATATATTATAACACTAACAATTAAGCAACGTGCAAAATAAAAGTCGTGTTATAATTGAGAATCCAGTGCCAATAAATTGTATTAAAATCAAACGCAGCAACAAAAATTCCAAAGCAAAAATGTCTTAAGTAAAAGTGTTGGCGTAAAAACCCAAAGTACATGCACACATACATACTACAACAGCGAATGAATAAAATAAAACAACAACAAGAAATAAGTGGTTAAAAGGCATTAAAAATTTTAACAATATTTCGAGTGCTTGAACTCTGCCTACAATTTCGAATCGGATAATGGGAGTGTGTGTGAGTGTGTGTTAAGAAAAAGATATTAACATACACACATATGTGTAGATATATGCAACTAATATAGAAGTGGACAGCAACAACAGTATAAAAAAAAAATATAATAAGCAGCAGAAGAAAAAAAATATATACATAGGTATAAAAAAAAGCGACGTACAAACACAGATGATTTTTTAGCAAAAAAAAAGCGAAAAGAAAAAATATCAAGCAGCAACAACAACAACAGCAGCAATACTGAAACCAATAACATCCAGCAGTCATCTCGCTTTAACACACAGTGATCGACGCTAACGAGAGAGTAGTGCAAACCAGCGAGCGCACACACCACCAAAAGCAGTCAAGCGACGTGTGTTCGTGTTGGTGCGACTGAGCTGAGCATGTGTGCAAGTGTGTGCGAACAGCATTGATTGCCTGCTCCGCTCTGCTCTGCTGTCTTTGATTTTGCTTATGGCTGCCGCCGCTGCCTGACTTTTGAGCGACGACTCGACTCACACTCGAAATACATACATATGTATATACATTGACAAATTGAGCACCTGGCGCAGGAGTCGCACTTTCAACTCGACCAAGAAAAAAGTTACAACAGCTATTCGCACGCAACAACAACAACAACAGGCATGTTAAAGTAGAAGCAACAATAATAGTAAAATCAACAACAACAACAGCAATGCATACATGCCCACCTTAACCCAATTAAAAATACATACCGTATTATTTAACAAAAGAAATTGTGTTATATTTGCAAGTAGCACACAAAGTGAGCAGCAACAACAACCAACGTGTGGAGTGCAAATATGAAGCAGACTTTTTAAATGTAAACGACACAGAGAGAGAGAGAGAGAGAAATGAGAGCTATACGGAAGTGAAATTCTCAAGTAGCAACAACAAATATATTAAAGAGTTGTGTGTGTGTGTGTGTGTGTGTGTGTGTTTATGCTTGATTTCAAATCCAAAAATTGAAAGATATAAAAAGAAAAGAAACGCTTGCAGCTCAGCTCAAAACTCTCTCAAGAGAGAACTCGTGCATACTAGACTTTGTGTGAGTGTGTGTACGTGTGTATGGTGTTTCTTTGTAAAAGCTATGCATTTTGGCTCTGTTCACGTCTTAGCAACCACGTAAATTTGATATACGATTACAACATACTAAAGTAAAACATTATTAAATTGTACAGAAACTTAATCAACAACAACAACAATCAGTTGCCATTTGGGCCCCAGGCTTGTACATCACGACAACAATATCCTGCAACACTTGCAACAAAGCACATTCGGCAACAACAACAACAACAGCAGAGACTAAGAAAAACTTCCAGTTACAGTTACTTCCATATTGCTCTTCCTTGTTCGCAACGTGCGCACAAAAAACAAAAAACATTAACTGTTGTTCAATACTGTTGCAACAATTAACAATTTTTTGCCATTCGTCTTTCACGCCACGCAACGTCACAAGGACAACGCAGCCAACCTAATCAGCATACATATAGATCAGTAGGAAGTTCAATAGAAGAAAAAAAAAAGGAAATCGGAAAGATTGTGATTATACAATTTATAGAATTGTAGGGGTGGCAAACACGTTATGAGCAATTCTATTGCATCAACAAAATGCCTGCCCAATGTCTCGTTCTCGTCCGGCAACTATGGTATGTCACAAAGCCACCGTTATACCGATGATACCAAGGAGTATATTTTCCTGAAGCTAACCGATTCAGCGTACCGTGCCATCGAGGAATATCAAAGAAATGAGAATGCCAAACGCTTGGCGCCCGGCCAATTTGCAAAAATTCAATGCAATGGCAACACTGGCGTCATACACTTCCCGCTGCCAAGCAATGATAACAATACTACTACTAATGGCAACAACAACAACATTGTGGAGAGCGGACGAAAATTTGGGTTTACCATTGATGATTTGGAAGGAACGTTGGAGTGCATACAGCAGCAGCAACAGGGACTTGATGTCCTTGGCGCATTGGCGAGACGAATGCGTATTCATGCCAATGATGATGTATACGATACGACGCGTACCAAAATGGCCAGAGCCGAGGAAACGGAGAAAAGCAAATGTATACGAGAGATTAAGCCAAATCAATCGGATATTGGGCGTAAGGTGAAGAAGACGTCTTCCTCCAACTCCTCATCGTCGTCGTCGCATCATCACAGTGGGAACAATAATAATAATAATAACAATAATAATAATAATAGCAGCAGCAGCAATAGTTTTAACAGTAACAATAGTCGTAAGTTAGTTTCATCACCATTTAATGGTCTGACGTCAATAGCAGCAGCAGCAATCGCCTCACGCTCGCCCAATCCTAATCCCCATCCGAACCCCAACACATTGGGCGCTAGCGGCACAGTCAATGGCAGTCGCAGCAGCAGCAGCGCGGCAGCTACACTGGCCAACACATTCGCCAATGGCATCTCGCAGGGTTATGCGCTAAGCGGCAGCTCGCCCAGAGACAGCACAGCAGCAACAGTTGCTGCTCCAATGGGCAACAGCAGCAGCAGCAATGGGCGCAATAAAATGCTCAACGGCAGCAATTCGCGCAATGGCAACAGTAGCAGCAAATCGGGTGGAGGCGGCGGCGGCTCCAACAAAATGTCTGATGTTTCAAGGCGTAGCATACGCGAGCGTTTAATACATTTATTGGCATTAAAACCGTTCAAGAAGCCCGAACTCTATGCACGTTTAAAGAATGAGGGCATCAAGGATAAGGAACGCAATATAATATGTACTATACTCACGGACATTAGCATGACGTCACACAATACATATAATTTGCGGCGACAATTTTGGAACGATGTTGATGAGAATTGGCCATTCTTTAGCGAACAGGAGTTGCAGCAACTAAAGCGTCGCAAGCCACAAAATCTAACGCCACCAATGAGCTCGGATGCGGGCAGCTCGACCTCTGGCCAAAGTCCTACATCCACACATACGGGCAGTCCGCCACCATTGATGGCTTTATTGAACCATCCAAGTGTGGTGGGCAGTCAGCAAATGAATCACAATAGCAACAACAACAGCAGCCTTAAGCGCAACAGCAACAGCGGCGAGTACGATGAAACGTTTAGCACCGTGCATCCCAAAAAGCAGCGCATCAGTCATTACACCAGAGAAACTGGTGGTAGTACACAATATGTGCCTTCCTCCGCCGCTGGCTCAGGCTCCGGTTCGGGATCGGGCTCTTATCGGAGTCGGAATGCCGCCTATACGCCGCCACAGCGACAGCATGCACAGTTGGAGGAGCATAATAGCAGTGATTTGAGCTATAATGTGTTGGACAACATGGATGAGCTGAGAAGCATGGCAGCTGCTGCTGAACAGTTGCAGCTACAACAACAGCAGCAGCTACAGCAACAGCAGCAGCTACAACAACAGCAGCAGCTGCAACAACAACAGCAGCAGCAGCAACAACAACGCAACAGCAACAGTCGACGTGGCAGCGGTTCATCCTCCTCGAAACAAAGCAGTAACAACACAGATAAACGCAACTCCACCGGCAGCAATTCAAGCAGCTCCAGTGGCTATGAGACGCAACAAGAACGCAACAGTCGTCAGTCGGCAACGCAACACCAGCAGCAGCAACAGCAGTCAACAAATAGTCGAAAATCCTCAACAACGCCACCAAAATTAGCATCCAGCTTTGTGCGACAAACGGTGGCGGCAGCAACTACAACAACTCAACAGCAGCAGCTGCAGCCGCAACAACGTAGCAACAATAATGCACACGATGAGTACAATTCATACAATAACAATACGCATGCTGCTTCCAACAGCAAAAAGCGCACGAGTAGCAGCAGCAGCAGCAGCAATGGGCAACGTCAGCGCAGCAGCAGCAGCAGTGGCAGCGTGTATCATCAGCAACAGCAACAGTTTCCAGCGCCAGCGCAGCAGCCACAACATCAGCAACATCAACAGCAGCAACAACAACATCATCATCGTCGTGAGCCTACAACAGCGCAACAACAACACCAACAATACCAACCACTACCACCACCCACAACAACAACAACAGCATCAGCAATAATCAATAACAACAACCACAACGCAAACAAGCATCCATCACCCACACAACAACTGGCCGCTGCCGCACATGCGTATGCAGCACCAACAGCTAATGCGGATGCAAATGCCACACCACGTTACGATTTTAGCAAATATGCGGCCATACGAACGCTGGAGGTGCGCAGACGCTACAAGACTGAATTTGAAAGCGATTACGATGAGTACTGCAAGCTGTTAACCAGCGTCGAAAGTGTTGGCAAACGTTTCCAGGATCTCTC
This sequence comes from Hirtodrosophila cameraria, assembly GCA_949708635.1. Lineage (NCBI taxonomy): Eukaryota > Metazoa > Arthropoda > Insecta > Diptera > Drosophilidae > Hirtodrosophila > Hirtodrosophila cameraria. The sequence continues at coordinate 23,274,342 of OX453091.1, read as the reverse complement.
CAGGCGTATGGAGGCTGAAGCACGACGTGGCGGTGGCGACTATGATCAAATCAAGCGTCAAATTGTTAGCGAATATGAGCGAATAAATAGCGATCGGAGCATACATGAGGATAAGCTCAGATTTGATTATCTGCATGCCAAATTGGCGCATATAAAGCAGCTTGTTATGGACTATGATAAGACATTGACATCGATGAATGCACCAACAACAACAACAGCAGCAACAACAGTAACAGCAGGAACAACAGTAACAGCAACAGCAACAGCAATGCCAGAGGCATCAACAGTTGCAGCTGCAAGTTCTGCACGTTTCTTGGACGAAAGCTCCAATTACGTGCAACAGCTGCTAAGTCAGCAGCAACATCATGCTGTTGAAACGATACAACAACAAGAACAACAGCAACAGCATTACAACAACAACAACAACAACAACAGCAAGAACAGCCACGGCAACCACGATAGCGATTCGGATGATAGCTCCGAAAGCTCTGATTCCAACGATGAAGATGATGATGATGATGCAGAAGAAGATTGCGATGATTCCAACTCCAATACAGACGACGAACGCTACTAAATATATATGCATCAATCAAACAATCAATCAATCAATCAATCAATTAATTGGTAAAACAAAAAGCTACTTTTATACACACGGTAACAAACAACAAACAAAAAAAAAAACTGCAGTTGCAGCTTGTAATCAATGTAAAAGGCAAAAAAAGAAACTATTAAATATATATCATTTATATATATATTATATTACACAACTATTATAGTAACAAAAAAAAACAAAAAAACACAACAAGAAACACCAACAAAGCGTTCTAAAAGAAAATTGTACTAAAAAAGATTTAAAAAAAAAACCTCTTTATAAACTAAACAAAAAAAATGTTGAAATTATGTTAACAAACAATTAAACACAAAACAGAAACAAGAAAAAAAACAAAGCAAATGAAAAAACACGCATATTTTTTTAATTAACAACAACAACAACACATGCATACACATAACAAAAACAACAAAAATCAATTATTTTTGTAGTTTTTTAAAATGTAACATGTTTTATTTTTTGTCTTTCTTTTTCCTACCGTTTTGTGTATAATAATATTTGTAATATTATTATCAAGTAACTTTTTTTTAAATATATATATATATATATATACATATATGAATAGAGTGTATGTTTTCTTTGATATGTATAAAAAAAACAAAAAATCGTTAGACAAACTCCTTTTAAAAACAGTTTCCTTTTCTTCATTACACACATCAATATGTTGTCAACTTTTTAGTTTTTTGTGTGTTAAATTTCCTATTTCCCACTTTATCACACAACTTTGAATGCCATGTCCCACTGTGGTTAAACTAACAACAACAACAACAACAATGAGCACATTGCACAGTGTGCCGAGCACAATTTGTTTTTCTGTTGCGCAAGTTAGAACCACTGTGCAGCTGGCAAAGCATAATATACAGGCCTGTTTTGGTTTTCACTTTCGAAATATAATGCGAAAGTGAATTTTCCTTAAATTTATTCACTTTTACTACTGTTAATATTTTGCGGATTCAATTCACTTTCATTTGATCGAGAATTGAATTTAGCTAGAACTCAACTCGACCAGGGAATTTCAATTCCGCAAAATATTTCCGAAAGTGGAAACCAGAACAGATCAAGCAACAACAACAGACACACACACACACATACACGTACACATTTATATCTAATCTTCTTCTTCTGGTGGTGTTGCATGCGGGCGTGCCTCTTTTAACAATAGACTGAACTTTTAAACGGCTTGTTTATGTTTTTTTTTAATATTTTTTTATTTTAATATTGTAGCAGCTGGTGTAGAAAAATTTCATTTAATTTTTAATTTTGTGTATAACTAGTTAATTTTTTGTTATAAAATATTTTATGTGTGTTTTCCAAGAGTACACATAATATAATTTTTTATTTGGTTTTCTTTTTGGCGTTTTTTCTTGATTGTTTTCTTCTTCTTCAACTAAAAAACTACAACATTTCGAAAATAATTTATTTGTTTTTTTGTCATCAAAATTGTTGCTCAACAAAAATACCTAAAGAAATGAAATCAAAAATGAAAGAAAAGTAATTGAAAAATAAAATACTAAGAAAATGAGTTTAAGACATGATTGTGCGGGTTGTACCAGAGCAATGCGGCCGCAAATAAGCTGTTTGCTTTTAGTTTTTAGAACTTTGGGCACGTTACAGACGCTTCCTTAAAAATATATGTAAATATATCTAAAAAATAAAAAAAAACAAAAAGAATGCCAAGTACAATTTTTTTGCTTGAGAAATTATAAAATAATTTGCTGAAACTCGTAGTGTCCAAAAACAAAAAATACTAAATTAAAAAAAAAAAGAAACGAAAAATAACACAACAAATTGTAAGAAAAAAGTAACAAACAACAAATTATTTTGTTAGCTATTTCGTTGCAATATTTTTTATATACCATATTTAAGTAGTAGGAAAATACAAACAAAAAAAAAAACAAAACGAAATGAAAAAGGGAAAAATCAAATGAAACAATGAGATCAAGTTGCAAAAAATCAAGCGTTTAAAATCGATTTGTAGCAATTACAAAAACAAATGATATATACAATTTATATACAACAAAAAAACTATATATATACATATACCTATATACAACAATGACATTTGATAAGTAATAAAAAAAAAGGAGATATGGAAGGGGAAACTTACTAGTTTTATATGATGCATAAATGCCACGCCCACACACCATATACTAAAACAAAAACAGAAACTCACATCTAAACACACACACACATACAATATACATACATATTATAAACTAATCTTTCTTGAAAACAAAACATAAACTTATTAATGATAAACAACAAACAACAAGAAAAATACAAAAAAAAAAACAAAACGATTGTGTAAGCCGCAAAGGAAAAAGGAGTAAACCAGATCAAGAGACATGAGAAAATTATTATTATTATATTATTATTATAATTATTATTATTATTGTAAGTTTAAGGAGCAAAATCGCTGACAAAACCAGCAGAATTAAAAATCTTAAAAAAAATGAGATATTGTTATATACTAGTAATTATTAAGGCGACAAACAAAAACCAACAAACAAAAAAGAATACCGAGAAACAACAAAAAAAAACTTAACAAAAAAAGCAAAGAAAAATAGAGTCAAATAAAATATTGAATCAAAAAAAAAAAAAAAACACTTGTCTTTTTAAATTTATTATTCTTTCGTTTTATACAGCTAGATGAGACCAAAAGTATATTATACCTGAAAAGTATAGAATCTGAGAGAGTATAGAATCAAACATACTTAACATTTTACATATTTGCTTCAAAGTGAAACATTCGGAATAGGAACAGCTGTTCTGAATGCCGTTATATCAATGAAAAATTAGACTTAGAAAGTTTTCGCTTTTTAGACTAATAAGAATGCAATCAGAAGTATACTAATTTCAGTCGAAAACAGGAAAACGATACGGAATTCAAAGTTTTCGGCAATGGGAACAGGTCTGATTGCGATAATACTGCTGAAATCATTGAGATCGAAGATTAAGGGAGAACTTTTATGGTCATTCCATTTAAAGTTTTTTTTTTAAAATACAATTTTCTTTTTGAAATTAAATTATTTGTAGAATTTTTAAAAAGTTTTAATTTCTTTTCGCTTGAACATGTACCACGGTAAAAACAGAGCAGAGCATGCGGAACGAATTCCAATTTGCTTATGCGATACTTTTAATGATATAAAACGTTGTAATTGATAATAATTTTAAATCTTATAGAAGAGGAAGAGGCGGTCGAGGACACTGCCCAGGTGGCGGAGCTATCTAACGATTCGGATGCACCGTTGAAGCCTAACGTAAGTTGAAATCCAATTAAAAAAACAAATCTATTTTAAAGAATTGAATTTAACAGCAAGGTCCGCTGCAGAATGATGAGGATGATGACTATGATCCGGAGGATAATCGCAAGAAGAAGAAGGGCAAGAAACGTAAGACAAAGAAGGGCGAAGAGAAGGGACGCAAAAAGAAGAAGCGCAAGAAGAATGAAAGCGAGGAGGATAGCGACTTTGTGCAGCATGACGAGGA